>JAOTQQ010000001.1:60042574-60075636 GCA_026546715.1 Gallinago undulata
CATTGGAATGGGCTGCCCAGGGAGGTGGTTGAGGCACCATCCCTGGAGGTATTCAAGAGACGAGTTGACATGGTGTTTGGGGATATGGATTATTGTTGGGTTGGTGTTGTTTTGGGTGTGGTGTGTGGTTTGTGTGTGGGGTTTTTGTTTGTTTGTGGTTTTTTTTTTTATTTTTGGTTTGGTTCTGGTTTTGTTTTCATTGGTTGGACTAGATGATCTTAAAAGATCCCTTCCAACCTAGGTGATTCTGTGATTCTGTAATCCCACAGAGCCTGGCCGGCTATAAAGTAAATATTTTCACAAATTCAGACACCAGGATCTTCTAAAGGTGCAACTTTCCCCAGTATTAGAAGAAAAGTTAGTCCCGGGTCTCAGGACAGACAGGTACCTCCATGTATGGGGTACTTTCTCCTGAAGAGCCCCTGCTCAGCCTGTTAAGGCTGACTGGAGAAGCCAGCAACTACCCAGGTGCGTGGCAAAGGAGCTGGGAAAGACAGCCCAGGGACAGGGGGACGTTACGGCAAACTGTAGTTCATTTACCTTATATTTGTAAGCACCATGACACATGATGACAAGATCCCAGATGGTGTAAGCTCACTGGAAATGGACAAGACAGGTTTCAGATGGGACATATATTTTTGCAAGACTAGAATCTGAGAGCAGACACAGCAGAGACGTCGCACAGGATGAAAACCTCACCGTACATTTGATAAAATAATTGTTTCTTCCAGTCACCTTTACCTTGGTTTCCTTTGGCCAAGTCTGTAAAGCAGTGAGGCATCAAATGAGGGAAGTGGCTTTTGAGAGGGGTCTTTCTTTGAAGATGCACACAGGTATTTTAATAGTGTAGCAAAAACCAGCATTTTTGTAAGTCTGATGCAGGTAGGTGCACTCTGTCCCTGTGTGATGCTCTCAGCTCTCTGGGTGGAGAGCACCAACTCCAAGGGTAAAATGTTGTTTTTCTCTTAGTATATGTAACTCCAATTAACCTTATTGGAGCATTGTGGGTACACTGAGAAGATTATGCTCCTTAATGTGCAGTTACAGCTGTATTGTAAATGCAACTTTACATGCTTCCTATTACGGTTCAAGACCACTACACTCTTCAAGACTGTTATAAACCTCAGAAAATAGGGGTTTATAATGGAAACACTGAAACACTCAACTCTAAAAGCCCCGGCAGAGAGGAAATATAGCTATAAATTCAGCTTCTGTTTTCCAGCATATACATTGACAAGGTATGAATAATATGTGTTTCTACACTTAGAAGAGACAGATGTACACATTGCTCAGGGTAACCTTTGCTGTAAAAGTGGAGGATGGAAAGAGCTCAAAGTGGAAACAGCTCTTGTCTTGTCTTTTACAGAGTTACAATTGCAATTGAAATAATGACATAAAAACAGCAATTGAAATTTAGTAGCCTGTGCAGTAGAGTTGGATTCTGAATGTATTTTTTTTTTAATGGTGGGTTACGTTTCTATGGTCAGCAAGAAAAAGATATGACCCTTCCCAAATCCTTTCCATTTCCACCTCTTTTTATTTATTTATTTATTTATTTTTTTACAAAAAGAATTGTGTATTTGGATACTGTTCAAATTACATTGCAAATCAACTTCCTATCCATTGCAAAAATTTATATTCTCTTCTATATAGAATCTAGTCCCTAGCTGCTTAACACTAGCAAGGACCAAAATTTGGACTAGCAGTTACTAGACTTGCCAAAATAAAAAGACCCCACTTTGTCTGGCAAAGAAAAGACAGGCGGGCAACTGTACTGTCATTGGGGCTGTGGCATTTGGGAATTTCTTCAGATATTAATAGCAACAGCAGTCAATATAAGCCCATTAGCCACACCACGCTGGTTGACTTCTGATATGTACGAGGAAAGGAAAGCCGATGCAATTGTTTTTCAGGAGGTATGCTGACGTTGGGTAAACAGGAAAATCCATGTTTGTTTTTGACACTGCTGCCCGACTGGCAGATGATGGAATTATAGAATTGTCTAGGTTGGAAGGGACCTTTAAGATTATCCAGTCCAACCATCAACCTAACACTGATTAAAAAAAAAACAAAAGCATCACTAAACCATGTCACTAAGCACTATGTCAACCCGTCTTTTGAATGCCTCTAGGGATGGTGCCTCAACCACTTCCCTGGGCAGCCCTTTCCAATGCTTAATAACACTTTCAGTGTAAAAATTTTTCCTCATATCCAGTCTGAACCTCCCCTGGCGCAACTTGAGGCCATGGCACAACTTGGGGCCATGGGAGAAAGTGGAAGGTCTGTGCATTTTGCTGGCAAAGTTCCTCACCTCCAGGAGGCAGTGGGGAGAGGCACACGCTGCTTCTGCTGCCCACAAGAGGCTTGGTGCAACAGGAGGTACCACCACCACCATCCTCCTTCTCAGGCACCTGCCCTGCCCCAGGGATGCAGTGGCATCCCTAGTCGTGCTGCTGCTCTGGAGACAGAGCTACCAGTCCTGCAGTGGCTCTCATCACCTGGGTTAAGCTGGCATATGTGGTAGCAGCGTACAAGGAAACACCCAGAACTCAGCAAGGCTGCATGCAGATATGGTCCCCTGGTTTTGATATTAGTGCTGCTCGCATTTGGGAAACTTTCTTGAACGTGTAGGGAATGTTTACCCTACAGATTCAGTACCACTTCCCCCATAAATTATTTTCTATTATTACCTTCATTTAGGAGTGTCCCCTAATACTGTAAACAGGGAGAACATCAGATATGCCAGAAGTCTGAGGCATATGAAAATCATGAAAAGCAGCCCAGGAGACCTCCCCGTCGCAGCAGCTGGGTTTTTTAAAGGCAACGTATTAGTTTACAGAAAGTTTAGCGCTTCTTACCAACACCTCTAAAATTAGCTATAGCCTCCTCATTTTAGATATATTCTTCCTCTTTGTGGGTAATCATTCGAGGGCATTGTGTTTAGCATTTCTGCGTGTTTGGTTAGTGAAGGACACCTGCTCATTAGCTTTCTGCTTTCCACCTTTCTATACAGCAGCAGACCTGGTGCTCATGGCGCACAAACCCAACACACCCAAAAGCCGTACCTCCACATTGACCCTGAGTCTCCCAACAGGAAAGGAATCGCCTCATTGTCCAGACCTGTTCAGCATTTGGCAGCCTCTGTGGAGATTAAGGGCAAAGCTACTTTATTACCATTAAAAAGGCAATGCAATTCCCAGCAGAACTGAGAAGTGTCTTTCCCAGCTTCTCTTGGGTGAGACCTTTAATAGGACTAACTCCTGGCTTTGCTTCCATTTTCTTCTTTTTTTTTTTTTTTTTTATTTAAATAAGATCTTACATAGGTGGCCGTAGCTAAAACCTTCTACTCTGGTCCAGCATTCTTCATTGTGCCCACTGCTTGCTGTCCCACCCCAGAAACAGCAGCTGAGAACCAGCATCACTGGCCGTAAGTAGCGCATACAGCAAATCTGCAGCCCTTAGCACAATTAGTGAACTCTTTGTAGGAAAGGACCATCAAGGTATAACCGAGTCCTTGAACCCAGTCCCTGTGCCTTGGGGACCACCATCTGATGTACATTCAGCCCTGGAAGGTCTGCAGAACATCCCTGTGCAAAGCATTGCCCAAAACTCTCTGGCAAATTTACCCCCAGGCGTAAGGACTGGCTGCAATAGTTTCCCAAACTCCAACTTGTCAGAGGACCACAGCCAAAATGTTCCAAAGTGTTTTACCTGACCCATGAAGCACACAAAGCCGTTTCTCCTCCCTGCGCTATCCCGACCACTGCTCTGTTTTATTAGGAACTGAAGATGGAACTGATGCATTTCCAAGCATTTTCGCTTTAGTGACTTGCACAGCCTGAGACTTTCAGGTGCCTCCAGCTCAGCAAACAGCAGAAACACCGGAACCAGGAAATGTACGCAGGCTAAAGCTGTTGCAGCCACCTAGGCAAAATTCATATTTGCCTATTTCTCTCTACTAAGACCTAGAAAGTCAACTTAAAAGAAAAAAAAAAAAAAAGAATTTTAAAAGCAAGCTTAAATACAGCAAGAAGCTGGATGTTACAAGACCCTTATTCACTAGAGGAAGATTTTTCAGCCCCTGTAGGAGGATTCCCTCCCCCACCTTCTTCTGTGATGGAATGATTGTTTATTCCCATTAACCTTTACATAAAAGAGCCAACAGCCACACTTCTAACCACAGCTGCAAGGGAGAATGACATCCCTACAGTCCCACGTGCTAATGCTGCAGACATTTCCGTGAGCCAGCCCAAATCCAGACGACTTGCCCAACGATGCGACAAGGCAAAACCTCCCAGCCAAAAAGCACGGGGGCAAGGAGGACTGGGATGAGGAGGGCAACGGGAATTACACCTCCCATCCTCCGCCAGCTCCAGAGCAGATACAAGGAGGTCCTTACCTTTCAGTTTCACCCGTGCCTCCTCCACCGGTTCCTAGCCGGGCTTCCAGCACTGCAACAGCCCGAGGGGAGCTGTGAGGAGCGGAGTCATCGCTGCCTCCCACGAAACCAGACAGGTGCTTGCACAGCTACCCTTGGCAAGGGCCCTCTGGACTACAACTCCCAGAAGGCCCCGCGCTCCCTGACCTTCTTCTCCCCAGCTGCCCCGCGCCACGCACGCTGGGGGTTGTAGTTCCTCTGGCTCCGCACACCCCCACACCCACCCCCGCAGCTCCCGTTGGCATGCCTTTGCTGGGAAGGGAAGTTTTGCATGGCTGTAAAGGAAACAAACACTCTAAAACCTATTAATTTTTATTTTTTTAAAAAAGCTATATATACTTTTCTCTGTAAAAAAGCAAAACTCAGCAAATAGTTTTGTCTACACAAAGGGGAAAATGGGAAGTACTTGCAATGTTCTTTCTGATTCTGGTGGGGGTTTGGTTTGCTGGGAAGGGAGAAGGGAAAAGGGAGGAGAAAAAAAAGGACTTATAAACAAGTATTGCCAAATAACTTTGCAAAATCAGATGGGAAAAATTTAAATGTTCCCATGCACTAATTAGTTAATGACTGGCCTCAAGCCTACAAACGTGCCCATACTTAACTGTATCATCCACTGAAGTGAATGCAATTGAATCTCATACTCCAGTTGTTCCAGAAACTCAAGGCCTCTAGAAATTATAAGCATGGCTTAGTAATGGTGAGATTTTAGAAGTAATTAAGGGCTTATCCACAATGGGAGCTGCTGCAGAGTAGCTTCACTTGCATAACTCCCCTCCCCTGTGCTGGACATGTATTTCACAGTAAAACGGCTTTATTCTGAATTCTTTTGCACCATTCCAGCTTTCACTTCACAAATTACCTTAGCCAGAATTGATGGACTTGTGCATGATGAGCCTAAACTGCTTGTTCTGGTTTTACCTTGTGTTTTAGCCTTTATTTAGACATCTCTTCCCGAAAGCTGGGCATTTCCTTTGAAAACTAGAGGTAAAGTTTCTCACACAATTGCTGCTGTCCTAAATTTGGGAGATCACTAGGAGCACTAAATGCCATGAGACCAACAAAAGAAACCTTTGGGACCGTGGCCCCATTTGCCTAACTGGGAATGTTTGTTTATCTAACAGCGAGGGGAAGGCTGTGAAGAGGAGAGAAAGCTCTCCTTTCAGAATAAAATTTCCTCCTATTAATTAGTCCTTGTGGGTAGCAAGTTTTAATGATACTTAATGGAGAACATAAAATTCAGAATCTGTTCAGAGTATAGTCAAAGCTTTAAAGTTTTGCTCAAATTTTATTAATTGCATATGCATCAAAAATGTGAACAATGCTAATGTACAACAAGCCAGAGAAGTTCTTCCAAAATGCCAGTAGGTATTAACCCCATGGATATACAAACAATTCCCCTTTTACCTGAGGTGAAAAGGAGGAGGAGGAAAGGTCCAAGATAACGGAAAACAATAATACAGGAGTGATGCATGAAGTTTTAGTGCACAGACAGGTGGAACCCTTGAAGACTTCTTAGCACCACGCCACAGCCAGCTCTGTGAAGCCACATGGCAATGTTCCTAACTGAAGAAGATCTCCCAGAGCTTGGGACGTGGAGGCAGACACAGAGTCCTGCCAGAACTGCCTGAGGACCCATACTGCTCCATGGCTTGTAGTGCTGAGACACAGCCCAGCCCAGTGGGACCGGTGGGCAGTGGCAGGACTTCTTCACTCACATCAAACTGTTGAGCTGCTTCTGGACTCCGTCTGGCCCAGAGAAGGGTTTAGCTGCTTTGCAAGGCACTACAGCTCATCTCGTGCTTCTAGAACAAGCTGGCAGCACATGAATAGCATACTTAAACCATAACCTGGATAAGCCTTCCAGGATAATTGAGAGTCTACAGTATGTGGCTTTTAAAAGTAAGTTTTCATAGACTTGATAGAAAAATGTGAGTTTTGACCTAGCACTTTTCATTCCAAGATTTCTGAATAATCTTTTTTAATGCAGGTTTAGAAAAGAAAAAAAAAAAAGCAAAAAGAAAAAAAAAGGCAAAAAGAAAGAGTATGTTCTTTTGACTTCAGTTCAACTTCAGTTCAAGTTCAATTGATGGAAGATCTATTAATCACTGACATGCAATTTACATCAAGAATGCCTGTATTAAAGCAGAGATATAGAAGAGCTGGAATGGATTGCTTCTCAAGATCTTATGGCATTAAGAGTGGAGCTATGTTTGTTTTCTTTTTTTTTTTTTTTTGTTCTGAACTCTGTAGCATTTGGTTGACTGAGGCAGCATCTCTTATTTAAAATAAGCCATAAGAGAACTGCTTTTGTGAACACACAGGATTATTACTGTTTGGTATTTTGTTAGTTCCTGACTCTGTGAAGACTTACATAACTAAATACACCATGAATAAGTCCATTGAAATTGCTAAAGTCTGTCTAGTGTTTTCATCTTCCCATTTCCCAGAATAATAATGGTCTCAGTCGTGTATTATTTGCAAGAATTCACAGATAAAATCAGATTAAAGAGGAAGCATGGATAATATAGCACCAGACCCTCCTATTGTTTTGTTGGAGTAGGGAAATCCACTGGAGATTAAACTTTCTGTAAATGTTGGTCTGACACTGGCTGCCCTTCTTCTCTCCCCAAGGGAATAACGTCTGACGTGGGGAGCCTCCAGCCCACCCATTCACCTGACCGCCTGTAACGGAGCTGAAAGAGATGCCATCTGCAAGGAACACAGGAGGATAAACACGATTCTTTTCCCATATGGAAAAGAGAAGCAAAATCCAGGTGCAGATGATTTCCCAACAGCAGAAGGCAGGACAAGAGGAAAAAACATTTAATGCCAACAGTGCCAGAGCTAAAAAATCCCACTGCCTTTCACAGGGGGAGCTTTCTTAAACCAGCCTGTGTCTCCTTGCACAGAGTGAGTCAAGTTTGCAGTGCCATTCAGCCTCATACATGGGAAAAGCTTTCCGTGTTGCTTCCTTATTTTAAAAAGACCAGAGCTTCCCTCAACACGTTCTCTTAAACACCCAGTAGGCACAGAAAGACGTGGGTAAAGCCAAAGAAATAACCTTGCAAAGTGCTAACCAGCAAACAAGAGAGTCAAAGAACTTCTGTTTCCCCCAAATACCTCTCACAGCTGCACCCTGGTTTCCTGGGCGCTTGCTGAGACAGGAGCTGATGCTGCCATCTCACCCCATCCCCAGCAGTATCCCGTTCTGCCAGGCAGCCTTGGGGGATCTGTGGGGCATTGCCACTGGATCTTGACTGCCTACAAGTGAGCAGTGAAATCAGGTGCCCAACCAGTAGATCAGATGGTGAATACACAGTGTGGACAATGCTTTATTTGCTCCTCTGTAACCTTGATTTGTTAGAAGTAAAAGTAGACAGAAGCTCATGGGAGGGCAGTTCCTCATCCTGTGACCCAAGAGGAAGGGTTGTTCTACCTCCTGTGCCTGGGGAAGGCTCTGCTCTTCCCACCCATGGCCATTGTGGCAGATGAAATGAGGCTGTGGAGGGTATCTAGGCTGGGGAAGCCACAGAAGGAGCTGGATCCCAGCAGGAAAACGTTGGAGGCTCCACATTGTTCTTGCCAGCAGATGGAGCAGGGCTGGCAAGGGAAGAGCCAGCTGCAGGAACAGGAGGCCCTCCTGCTGCCATTCACTCCCGCCCCTCTCCCAGGAGGGGCTTCTCCTGCCCTGCCCCTACACTGGAGGGATCTCACCTTTCTTGCAGGAGGTCTTTCTCCTTTCCTTCTCTGTCAGGAAGATCCATCCCAAAGCTCTCGAGAAATGAAGGTAAACCTTTCAAAGGGCTGTCTCCTTGCGCTGATGCCTGCAGAAAGCTGAACACAGCAAGGAGGGTTGATGAGAATGCAAATGGTTATCCCTGCTTCTCTGCTGGTACATGCATGTCCATGCTTACATGTCCACAGACGCACACCCACCCTTTTGCTGTTTGGCTGTGGACTACCTTGTGTAGCTGGAGACCTGCCACATGCCTGTGCTTACCTTCCATTTCTCCTAAACTGGTTCAGTGTTATTGTCTGTAGCGGACAGCTAGGTTATTTTCCACTCTTATTTCTGCTTCTGCTGATTTGAAGCCAGAATAAACATGAAAGATGGGTATGTTCCCATCAGGCAGCAAATTATACCTACTGAGCTAAGAATGACCAGGTTCTCAAGGTGAAAAATCAGAGACAGGGTGGAAATGGAGATGTCCTGCTTAGCCTTGGATGCAGCAATGAATGGAAAAATAACATGTAGCCTTCTTCCTTCCATCTTCTTGCCTTAGGGACCCTCTCCAAAACTCATTCTCCCCCAACACTCATCTCTTCATCCCTTTCACTTGCATTTTGGTGAGCCTGTGACACACAAGTCCTTCTGCAGATCCCACCCATCCTATAAGCCTCAAGCTTTGAAAGTCAGAGGTAATACTCTTCCCCTGATAAGTACATATCAGTGTTGTTCCCATCACACGATCACTGCAGGTGTGGATAACACAGTGGGTGAAGGTGAGTACTGACCACAGCATTTTCACCTGCCAACGTGAAGAGGGACATGTCAGACCCCAGCACGCTGTGTGTTGTCTCAGTGGGTCGGTTCTGCAAAGGTAACTCCTCCGTAGGTATCAGCCTTCTCATGGCAAAGCTGCTTGTGAAATAAGGGGGTCCATGGCACGAGAAGGGACAGCAGGCTCTGCCTCCTCCTCAGAAGACAGCACTCAGTGGGCACCATACTTAGCCACGGGCACAATGCTGCTCATGTGGGCATGGTTTGATGCTGATGTGAAGTCAGGCAGGTTATCCTATGAAGTGCTGTGCAGGATACAACATACTGCACAGAATAAATACTCTCTTGTTTGCAGAGGGAGACATTTGCAGCTAACTCCAATATTTATGTCGCATTCCTCCCCGTTTTCCCTTCTGGTTTTCATGATTCTGCTTTTTGGAATCGGTTCATTCTTCGTCCTCAAGGGAGTTGGAATATTTCCTTTTTTTTTGTTATTTTTAAAGAGCAGCTCTTTTGTTTATGTCATACGTATGATCTTCACCATCATTAATGAACACATCACCTGGTGTTATGCCCACAGGGGCAAATACAAGCTTTGTAAATGGAAAAGTACATCAGTATCTCATTTGCTTAATAATAGCCTACACACTTGAAGCCAAACCGTGGTTGTGTAGCTCCGGTATGTTCCAAAAGTGCCATACTGGTGACATTTATTTTAGCCTGTTTTATTAAAAAAAAAAAAAGATGATTGACAAAGGACAGCAAGAAATCAGCACAATTTGTATTCTGTCTTACACTTTTTTAGGGCAGAAAGAGATCCTGCTGCAGAAAATGCCTTTGACATAGATGTTTGAGTGATCTGCTACACAGACAGTAAGGAATAGCATTTTGTAAGTTTTTTATGGGGTATTAAAAATCCAAAGTGGCCAAGTTTTCTAAAGGAAAAGAGTAAAATATTTCAGGTTTTGAACAGAGGCACCATCTGCATCAAAGCGACCCCAGACTAATGGACTCTGTGTGTGTGTGTGTGTGTACGTCTCTGTGTGTGTTTCAGAGGGACATTCTTTGCAGTTCCGTTATAATTCTTTTAAATATTTACTACTGGAATGTAAATTCTGCTGAAAACTGAGGTCTTTGCTTTGGAAAAACCAGACCATCACCTACCATGGGTGTCGTCTCTCAGTGGAATATCGAAGCCCCTTTTGGAGAAACAAAAGGATTTGGTTATATAAACAAGTCACTGCACTGAATTATAAAAGTAGGGGGGGAATAAAGAACAAAAAACCTGCTGACTGCTGGTTGAACTACTCCTGGGTTACGTGTGAACTGAAGTTCTGCAGATCTAGCAAGAAGCAGGAACAATATTAAAATGAATTGGTTACAAATAGTGGAAATATTCCAGCAAGAACATTTAGAATATGCAGCCCTAAGGATGGCTTTGTTTTCAGATCGGTTTGTCTTTATTTTGAATGTAAAACATTAATAAGCTTCTTAAGGAGATTGGGGATGGGAGAAAACATTGGCTGATCACCTTAAAGCCCAGGAAAATAAAAAAAGTTCTCAAGTTGCTGGATGAAATAACAAACTAGAATGGGTTTATACTTCTTACGTTGCTATGAAAGCTTTACTTCTTGATCATTTCCAGACACCAGAAGGTTATTAAAAATCCACAAAGGGAAAAGAAATTCTACATTTATACGAGTTTAAAACTTATTTCAGGACCTTAGCTTGTTACCAGTGTAACACAGAGTAAACCTGTAACATGAAAAGTATTACTTATCAAAAAGAGGGACCAATTACCAGTCTTGCACTACTTGCACTACATGCACTGCTACTACAAACACTTCGGAAGGGATTTATCAAATAATTTTGGGGGTTATATTTTATTCTGGAGGGTCAAAACTGGATAGTACCAGTGCTTAGGCCCAGGTATTTGTATCACTTTAAACCCCACTGTCATTTCAAGGATATAAATAGGCTTGGAAAAATCAGATTATTGAAAGGATTGAATTGGGATCAGTGTCAGTAATAATCTATTCCTTTGTGGTGACACCAACTGAATGAGAGAAAGTTTGGGGGAGGGGAGTAATGCTGTACAGTTCTGCCTGTGGGTTATGTGGGGATGGGGAATATAAACAAGGGGAAGGAGGGTGAAACAGCACAGCCCCCGTGTGCCTGATAGAGAGCAAGGATAAAGACAAGCAAATCCTCCTTAGAAAGAGCACTGGCCAAAGACCCTCTCTCAGTAAACGTTAGTTACAATGATAGAGTGTCAAAAGATGCTAGTCATTTTAGTTTATTAAACTGATAAAGTCTGTGCCAGTGTTCCCCTACACCACCCAGTGTGCTCAAAGAGCAACAAAATCACAGAGGGGATTTCTTCTTTATTTCTTTTTTTTTTTGTAAATCTCATTGCCTGAATCTTCTCCCTACAGTTTCACTCCCATTATCTCCAAACTGGGATAGAAAAAGGGCAGCACATGCCTGACTGCTGTATTTCTGGGGTCTCTGGAGTGTCCCAGGCTGAGAAACACAGCGAGATCTCCAAGCACCAGCCCTTCCATCTCCAGCTCAGCTCATGACACTGCAATTCCCCCGGCCAGCTTTCACTCTGCTGGTCCATGTCTGAAGTCCATGCAGGTGTTGCCTACACACGAGCTAAGCGAGAAGGCAGCTGGTCCAGGCGCTTTATCGTTGCCCAGAATACATTTCTACAAGTAAGATCAAATTTATTTGGCTCTTTTGGATCCAGAGTGATTTTGATAGCAGTGACTTTAATTTGGTGATAAATTGCCTGCTGAATTTTCTTTCATCCAGAAACATGAGAGAGCAGAATACAGAAAGCACCTTGTGATGTTGAGCAAAGAAAGCATATTTAGACTTGTTTTCCATCTAGCCTTTTGGAAGAAAGTTAAAGGCTGGGATCTCAGTCCAGGAGCTCCGTAACTGAGTCCTGCTTCCCTGACAAGCCTTTTCCTACCTGCCTCCTTGCCAGAGTTTCACTCACCACCAGCTTTGCTGTTAAACAGGGTAGCATGAAGAGATGGCAAAGTGTGCTCCCAGCCCAGAAAGGCAACGATATCCTGGGCTGCATCAAAAGAAGTGTAGCCAGCAGGTCGAGGGAGGTTATTCTGCCCTTCTACTCTGCTCTGGTGAGACCCCACCTGGAGTACTGTGTCCAGCTTTGGAGCCCTCAGCACAGGAAGGACGTGGACCTGTTGGAGTGAGTCCAGAGGAGATCCACAAAGATGACCAGAGGAGCACTTCTCCTATGAGGACAGGCTGAGAGAGTTGTGGTTATTCAGCCTGGAGAAGACTCCAGGGTGACCTTTCAGTACTTAAAGGGGGCTTATAAGAAAGACGGGGACAAACTTTTTCATAGGGCTTGTTGCGATAGGACAAGGGGTAAATTCAGACCATAAAGGAGAGTAAATTCAGACTAGATATATGGAAGAAAGTTTTTACAATGAAGAATTTTTTACAGCTGGAACAGTTTGCCCAAAGAGGAGGCAGATGCCCCATCCCTGGAAACATTCAAGGTCCGGCTGGACGGGGCTCTGAGCAACTTGATCTAGTTGAAGATGTCCCTGCTTATTGCAGGAGGGTTGGAGTAGATGACCTTTAAAGGTCCCTTCCAACCCAAACTATTCTATTATTCTATGGGGAAAAAGAGTATCTCACTGGGTAGGGGTCTTTATCCTTCTGCTGGCTTTGAGCACATTTCAATAAATACACCTGACTATAAGCAAGGCAGCGGTGAGAAGAAAGGTATGTAATGTTTCTTGGAATAAATAACACTTTTAATAACTACCTCACTTATACTGCCCAATGGCTGGAGCAAAAATGACAGGGTAAGCAATTCTCACTGTCCCCAGGTGCTTTCCCAAAATCTTACTTTCACTATGTACTAAATTAATTATTTTTTTAACCACTGAAGTAACAAAGGTTGATATTCGGATTAGTGCCTTTATAATTCTGTCCCTTTGGTGGCTTCCTCACAAAAAGCTCCATTTGATTTGTTTTTTCCTAAACACGTATTTAAATTTCTTCCCCTAATTCTTTAGATGCAAAATGCAAACCTCTGCATCAACAACAACAAAAAATCTCAGGTGCTTTTCCTTTTCCTTCTGTCTTTCAGTCCTGCTTCTGCTTTCTGTTTTTACTTCTGCTCGGTCGATTAGTCATTTATAATTATTTTCCACGTATTTTCCCTGGGAAGCTGTTGGTCCTTTGGAGTCAGTGTAACCTGAATCTAGCCCTGCTTGTTGCTGCAAACCTGCTGGCGTCACTGATGGCAATCAAGGAGCAGGACTTACGGCTCGTTTGGCCCTGGGTGCTTGGCACTGGGTGCTGGGCACCCACCTGGTGCACCACATCCTGTCCCGAGGTGGGTTGCGAGGCCAGAAACACGTGCAGGGGCAAAGCCGGAGAGGCGTGAGTGCCTCGCGAGGGTGAGGAAGAGGAGGGCATCCCTGCCTCGCAGGTTCTGTCCCTTCGCCTCCCGCCGCCGCCGCTTTTCTGCTGGGGAAGCCAAGCTGGCAGCAAGGGCACTACCTGCTTCAAAGGGCTCCTGCCAAGCACGTCCCTGCTGTTTGTGTCATGGCCTGAAAGTCTTGAGTGAGCGGTGATACATAAAGGAAAAGCCTGAGCGTAATTACTGATCCTTACGACTTTTCATTCCAGAAAATTTGAGGGTATGGAAATAGCTGTAAGGGTAAGCAGGAGATAAAACTCAGTTCGAGGCACCTTCCTTATTTATGCGTTTCCAGCGTGTCCTGGGGTTGCTGTCCCACAGGCAGGGCTTACCAAGGGCGCAATCCCTTTCTTACGCATTTCAAACTAATTTCCAGCTTTCTCCTTGCACAGCAATCAGAACCATCAGAGCTGATCAAAAACCAGGGGGAAAAAAAATCTTTGCAGATACTTCATTTAAATTTCCTTCCTAACTTTTTTTTTGTTTTGTTTTCATTTCAGATGTTTTAAAAAAGTGTTTGGAACACTTCTTTCTCAAGATTGTGAGCAAATTTCCCTCTATCCTCTCATAAACAGGTAATAATAGAAACAACAAATGTCCCCTTCTATATCCACATTAAAGAAGTTCACACCTGCCCCACTTAGGAAGTAGCTGCCACAGTGACCTGCATTTTTTTCATCTCATCTCTACTTTCTTGTGGGTTCATTTTAATTTCTCTGTAGTGGTAGAGAGTCCTAGGCATGTGTTTTTCTCAGAATCAGCCTGAGACTCAGTTTCTCATCACAGCTGGTGGTCAAGTTGGTCAAAGGCTCTAGTTTGCCTGAGCAGCAAACTGTCTCTGTAGTACCAGTAGCTAGAATAAATGCTTCACATTAATCCTAGCCAGGCTCCAGAGGCTCTCTGCTCACTTCTAGGCAGCTCCTGGTCCAAAGAGTTCAAAGCCTTCCATGCTCTCTGACTGGGACATCTTCTGTCCCAGGTTGGGAAGCAGCACCTGGTTTGATTTCAGCTCTCCCAGTTGCTGCAGTTTGCTGGGTTTTGGAAAACATCCTAGGGAGAACAATTCCGCTGGCGTGCAGGCTACAGGCAAAGCAGGTACAGGCTGCTGTGGGCTCTGCTCCTGGTGCCACTGGTCACAGCTCTGGTACCTTGAGTTGCCCACCAGTGGTGAGGGCCAGAAGCATGGTGTACTCCAGGATGGAGCCACGGGCACCGGGTACCTGACAGGTGAGCTCACAAGCCGGGGTTGTTTCACAGCAGAGCACAAAACTCACTTTTTTTTCTCAGATGCCTCACAAATATGAAAAGGAGTGGGAGGGAGAGGACAAAGAAAAATATTCCCGTCAAAGGGGCCAAGCACTAGGGTGGGAAGGGCAGAGTCCACCTTCAATAACATTTATGCTTATCTCAATACTGTACCTGGTGCCTTGGTACTGTAGCAATTGGAACCTCATAAATACCAATGACAGATAGTAATTAGCACCCCATAAATACCATCAACAGATAATCTTGCCGCTAGGAAGCAAGAACAAGCTTTTCATACCCAACTGGCCAAGCAAGCTTGAAGGTGAAAATAACAAGAAGATGGAAAAAAAATGCTATTTGAAAACAAAAGTCTTCCTGTGGAGACAAACTTTTTAATAGAAATAAAGCCTAAACGAGCAGCCTTATACTAGCCTTAGGCTCCAAAGTGCCCCGAGTCAATTTATATCTGGCTGATAAAAGGGTAGTTGATTGATTCATTACAGCTAAAGGCTCAGCTCCTAGGAATGCATGGTGCTTAATTTTTTTTCTGGGATCCCTTTGATCTCTGCTGGAGGCTGAGGAGCAGGCTTCAAATTATGAAGGCTTTTTTGGAATGATATTGAGACCGTTTCACAGAAGAGTCACCTTCAAGTCTCCAAGATTCTGTCTAGAGACATGGGGATGGTGGAAAGCTTCTAGCATGACATTTTTATCTGAGAGAAAAGGAATTCAGCAGAATGGTAATTCAGTCACATTTAGACCAACATTAAGATCTGGATGGAGGACCTCAAGTTTATTACATACTAAAAAAAACCAAACTTTCTATGAGGGTATCTGGAAGCAATAACAGATTTACAGATCTCTGTAGATCAGCTAGAGAAGGAAGACAGACATCCTACACCAACCTAAAAAAGCAGAATTTGGCACATGGGAGAAACTCACCTTTCAATTCAGAGCGTTAAATTCCACACCAGTATTTATTCCAGGTTAACAAACTTGTGCTGGAGGTACAGCATATTCTCCCTACCATTCCCCCTCTACACAGAGCCTTCCCAATCTACCCGTGGACCTTAGAGCCCGGAGTGTCTTTCACCTTGTCCTGCTTGCCAGCCTTTTATCACATTTGCTACCCATGCTGTAAAGCTCCTGCAGCCAGACCAGTGGCTGAGAGTCTACTGGAGCTTGGGGGGGGTCTTCCCATCACGGCTGGTGGTCAGCAGGACTGGACCCTGCAGTTCAGTATCTGACACGTGCTCTGCCAAAGCAAGTCACGTAACGAGGAAACCTCTTTCAGCGTAACTCTAATAACCTCCTCCATAATAATATAGAAATGCGGAAGACTTCACGTTCACCAACTGTGTTTACCTGCGCGTTACAAAATATTAAATGGCATATTTAGCAAAACAGGAGCTTTCAGGTATTCTCTTTGGTATGTAATTGTCAAGGGCAGAGCTGCACATCGAGTTTGTATCTGTGTTGAAACCTCCACCGACTTAATTAGAGTAAAATGCATGAAGTGTAGTCATTATAACCAGCTTTGCAGCGACACAAACATATCTAAGCCTTGTTTATATGACAGGAGGTGTCCAGACTTTGCAGCCAAGCTTTCACCAAGAGAAGCCAGATCGGAGAGGAGAAGAGGGAAGGGAGGGAGAAGGGAAGACCGTAAGAATTGCTCAGCCGATACTGCAAAAATGCATGGAGACAGCCGCTAAGTCTTTCACTGCCTCCACCCTTCCCAGTAGTCTCATTATGGTAAATAATGTTGGGCTTATTGGAAAACTCTGGTTTCCTAAGGCTGGCTGTGCCCAGAGAGCTCCGTGCCCAAACGCCAAACCCCGGCGCTCGTGCCCCTCCGCTCCCTTGGAGCATCTCTGTTTGCTTTCAGAGGGTGGCCTTAACTTCTGCCTTAAAGTCAAAGCCTGTCGTGGCAGATGATACCCTAATCAGGGTGTCTAAATATAATGCAAGGGAAGACAATTTGAGAGAGCTCAGCCACACTTTTTTAAGCAACTGTGAGGAAAACTGCCTCTGTGGCTCGCTGCTTTAGAGTAAGATTAAATGAATCAGTCTCACCATTTGAATGTGTGGGAAGTCAGAGACAGCGAAGTGACAACTAAGGACGGTTTATTTTTAATTGGGCCCTCCTCCTCTAGCTGTTTGTGCACAAGTCCTGTGCACTAAGTTCAAAAGTATCTGCCCTCTCTGTTAAATTACTCACAAATGCTACGTGTAGGCCAGGTGGATGCCTACGCTGGTTTGGTTGATTATAAAGTTCATGTAATTATTATTGAACTGTCTAGTGATGTTTGGGAAAAGAAAAGAAAAAAATACAGCTTATTATGCAGCAGCTTCAAAAGGCTCTGACTCCCTGGTTCTTCAGCCAGGTTCTTCAGCCAGGTTCTTCAGCCAGGAATCTTTCACAACAAGGAAGAGCCTGAGCTGGGCATCGCTGCCGGGAGAAGTCCTGGGGGATGGCACGGGGACTGGGGCACCGCTGGAGGACAGCTTTGTGGCCAAGGCAGGTCTGTGAGGGCTGGAGGGTGACGCGGAGGCAGCGTCGGTGGACACCTTACCAGCAGGGACCTTTGATACTTAAGCCGCTGCTCCCCACTCTTTGAGCAAAAAAAACCCTCTGACTTTAACCTTGGAGGTTTAGAGGTTTCCAAAACAAGAGTTCCCAAAGACAGGTAATGGCACTGTAGCTGCAGCTGCAATCACAAAGCCGAGAGAAATTCAGTAGTTTATGGTTGGTCTGACTAATAAGCCCAACTGGAGCGGCACTGCAGCAAGAAATGGCTTTGCCAAAGGAAAAGTGTGGGTATCTCATCTCCACCACCTCAGGAGGTGGCCCCAAACTTTTGAAGTGTCCTTCTGAGCAAAAAAAAAAGGCAATATCCACAAATCTGAGACAAAGTTGCCGAGAGGAGGACTTGAGAGTGGTTGAGTGCCTCGAAAGAAGAGCAAGATTGCTCTTGGCCCAGCCTCCAAGCGGGTAAATCAGTGGAGCTGAGGCGACCCCAGTCCCTGAGCTTTCCTTCCTCCACACTTTGGCAGGTTTGGCCTTTAGTCTGTAGCATCAGCCCGCACCCCTAACTGGGAAATATTATTAAAATGGCATTAAATATTAAGAGAGACAACACAGCATCTCTCACAGTGAGGGAGCTCCTGACACAGCAATGCTTTTCCTAATAAACTGCCTTGACAAACAGTTTACTTATATTCTCATTTCAATTAGATGAACTGCTCTGCAGCGGTAAGGATGAGTGTGGCTGGGTGTTATTATGAGAAGTAGTAAATATTTATTTGGCTCTCTCAGCATGGAAGCGGGTGGGCAGCAGGGTCTCAAGACGAGACCTCATCAGCACAATTTTTAAAGCCACAGTCCCAGGCTGCAGCTCACCAGCAAGGCACGGCGCTGTCGTGTGAACCCATCACCATCATACCTTAGCTAATAACCTTAGTACAGCATTAGCAGCCATGGACATCACGGCCACCTTTGGCTTTCACAGAGATCCGGGCTGGAAAAGGAGATGACCTCCACTAAATAGTCAAGTAAGTGTAAAAACATCACAAGGGTTTTCCATCACTCCCCAAGAGGCTTCTGCCAAGCTCAGGGCTGTGTCATTGCAGGGGCTGAGTGTGCCAGATGTGCTCCTTGGTCCACACCACCTATAAATGGACAAAGTCCCCAAGCCTGTCAGTGGTCAGGTCACGGGCTCGGGTCTCCAGTGCTCCCAGCTGAGCGAGAGAGCCCCGTGAAGGCAGGAAAAGGACAGCTGGAAGGCACTGGGAAATTTCATCTAAGCACAGAAAATCTCCATCTCTGCTTTCTTGGAAGCTTTACTGCCAGTTTCAAGTATTTTCTGTCACCAGAGTGAAAGTCATGGAAGTAAACACACGCGCTTGTCTTTGAAACACTTCTGGCCATTTGGGGAGGGGGAATAAAAATGTTTAACTTAGGAAAAGCTGTTGCTTTCCAGAAAACCCCGTGAGGCTCTTCGCAGCACATGGGTTGGAAGCCACAAGATTCCTGTCAGCACATCCATACTTATCCCTGATGGAAGTATGGAAGATCAGCTTTGGCAAAGTGCCACAGAAAGTTTTATTACTTTAAAGTCACTGAGTTTGTCTTGCAGAGCCTGACCACAATTTTACCTCGGTCTGCATTTTTTCTTTTCCCTTATCATAACCCCCAATATAATAAAATAATTAACATTAGTCTCTGGATACCTTTCTTTGAAATGGCTCTTCCAAGAGGCTGAAGGGCAGACAAAAGTCCCTTCCCTTACTGCCGAAGCCATGCCTGAGATCAGACATCGCTGCTCTGCGCCAGCCAGGCCATGCAACAGGTCTTTTTCAGATGGAGTGCAGAGAATGGGATAAATAAAGGTAGGCGGCGAGGTGGGGTGCGTGCGTGGGCCAGGGAGGTGCTGCCCAGTGGGAACTTGGCTTGTAACTCAGCTGGTGAATAGCTCCAGAGAATCTATAATGATAGGGGACCTCACCTAATGCCTCCTCAAAAATACAACACCCTTTGCAGAACAGAGCATCCCTCGCACAGTCCTCTACAAGCGCTTTACACAGTGCTGTAATCACAGCCTGCCCATAAGTGACTTTTTTTTTTTTTTTTTGTACATTTGTTGGCCCTTTCGTCTGAAACAGTTTCCTCCTTTCCCTTTGACCGGTGTTCCAGAATGGATTTAAAATGGGTGTTAAATCTAAAATTTCAGATCCAGAAGCACGGGGTTTCGAGTGCAAGACCATTCCTCACATGCATGTATGCATCCCTAGAGAAATTATTTGGAGTCTGGAGCAGCTGATTTAAAAAGTGGCTGGGCCAAAATGTCCTTCCAAGTGGCTATGTTTGGAGATGCGTGTCTGTCTGTGGGCATAATAACATCACTGGTACCAGCAGAGCTCCACTGGCTGGTAGCAGCTGGGGCCCTGCTAATGCCAGTGGCCACCAAAAATGTTGAGTTTATGCTGACAGAGACTGTCCCTCCCTTGGGAATGGCAGTTTGGGTGAGAGGGAGTGTGTGAGCTGGAGTTTAAGGGAAGCACTGATGGTTTCACCAAAGGAAGCTAAGGAATTACGCAGTGAAATCAGTGCAAAATTTTGAAGAGGACCTTTTGAAAAATTTCTTTAAAAATTGGGAAAGGGGAAATATAGAAATAACTTTATTACACTTTTGGTGATTTTCAGCAGGATATAAGGACCACATTGAATCTTTGTTGTGTAGAATGTGCAGAATGGGCTTTTTTTTTTTTTTTTTTCCTTGTTCTAAGTGTGTGTCTTAATGCAACCTTACCGGTGGAATAATTAACAAAGGCTGCATCACAAACGCGGTGCTCTCGAGCTAGGTACTGATGTGCCCTTTCCCACTGCAGCAGAGGTAGGAGGGTTTCTAGTGAGCTCTGGGAAGCAGGAGTCTCCCAGGAATTTCTGAGCACAGAAAATGCACGACTAGGTGCTGTTGGCGATTTTCACCAGGAGGTTTTTCTCCAGTGAATTTTTCCTCCTTCCAGCCAAGGACAAACCTCTGACACTAGCCCACATTATTGTTTGAAGACAGATTGAAATCTCGTGATTCTGACACCGTTTTATTTTTAATTTCCACACTGCAAATGTCAGGGGAAAAAATACCCTAAAAATTATACTTCAGAAAAGACTATAATTACTTCCAATTAATTCATGGCCCTGGTTGTTTGAAAGACTTGACCACAGCTAGAATTTCATTATCTGATAAGCACTTTTTTTTTTTTTTAATATATTTCAAAGTTTCTTTTTTTAATAATAAGAAGAAAAAGGATCCAAGACCCTGACAACAATACCTGAGCCAACTGCAAAAGCTCGATGATGGGAAATTGTGTTTAACCCCTCAAACAGAGAGGCCACGTCATTTTCATGGCATTTATTTCAGCAATATTCCTGATGGGGAAGTAAGGTTCAGAAATGCGATCAGATGTGGTGATGGGCATGGATGAGGTGACCCAGATCTCTGCCTTCCCTGGGGCACTAATCAGACTGTGGGCTTTCATTGCACCTTCCTTCCATCCGTGGTACCTAAAGCGTTTTACCAACATCTGTCCTGCTTCTCGTTGCCACATCTGTATTGGGGTACATCTACTAAAGCCACTGAGGTTATAGCAGCATCATCTGGTTTCACAGAGGGAATTAAGCCTCATCTCTCTGTATGTCTGCACTGGAAATCCAATTGTTACCCCATGAAAAAGGCATTTGCGTCACATGAGCTGCACTGCGGATGCCACTGATGTTCAGACTGAGTAAAAATATCTGTTTTCTTATAGAGTCCCACTCGCTGGTGCACGGGATAATTTTTCTTTGGGTTTTTTTATGGTCTTATTTTGAACTTCAGCTATGACAGGGCCATCGGTCCCTAACCTCACTCAAATATGCGGTGCATTTTCCATATGCATTCAAAGATAAGGGCCTTTGCCCAGAAACATTAAAGAATAAGCAGTCACGGTCCCAGTACAGTACTCTGACTGTTTCCTGACATGCTTGGGAGCCAGTCTGTATCATTTGTCGTGATGAAGAAGGAGGTGCAGGCTGGAGGAAAGGGGCAGGGGGGGTTCTCCTGCAAAACATCTGCCTGTGAAAAGGGTCCTGTGTGGAGGGATGGGTGGTACTGAAGGGAGCTGAATATAGTGACAGAGCAGCAGCAGGGCGTAAAGTCAGTTAATGCTGTATCCCCTTTCCCTTAGCATCCCAGCCAGCTCTAGGGCCAAGTGTTTCAGCTGCTAGCAGCCACCCAGAATCCCAGTCACAAGGGTCAGGATTATCTCCAGGTGATGCCACGGAGGCAGCCTATACCCAGTGTTTGCTAACGATTTGGCTTGGAATGGGTGCACCACAGCAGCCTGCCCGAGCGCCCACAACTTGCACACAGAGCAGGCATTCCTGCTATCCATGGAAAAATCCGCCCCCAAATATTCCACATGACAGTCTCTAGTCTTGCAGTTGATCGTATTAGGAGGAAAGAAATTAAAAATTGCAATTGACTCACCAGTAAAAATATGTGAGTGTACCCAGCAAATAAAGTAGATTCCCTCAGCACTTACCTAATAATTTTGCTTTTAATTAAACTGTCCATTCCCGCACTGATTTACATTTAAAAAGAAAACATCTGTGTGCATTTCACTGGGAAACCTTCCCCTGGTGTTTACAAAAATATTTTGCTTTGCTTAATGGGAAAGATTTGGGGCCTGATTCTTGTTAACAACATGCTGCCTTCCAGCTCCTCCGTGAAGGCAAACAGGTATTAAAGGTTGTCACTGAAGGCGACGTGCTCACCCTGTGTGCTTACAGCCTTTCTTTTCTGGTTTTATTTATTTTGTTGTTTGGGTTGTTTTTGTTTTTTTTTTTTAATGTACTGTGCAGTCTTTTATTAGTATGTTTTTTAGGCTCAGCCTTTCTGAAGAAGAAAATGTACTGGATTGACACTGGGCTGAGAAAGCTGGGACCCACAAACTCCCTCAGCTTTCTTTGGGAGGAGGGAGAAATTGCACCTGAGTAGCAGGCACCTCTGGCGTTGCCCTTCGCGTGCTCTTGGCACAGCTGGAGCCTGGCAGAGGCAGCAGAGAAGAGGAGGTCATGCCACCTTAGTGTTTCTGGCTCCGAGAGACCAAAGGACACCTCTTGTCCATTTGTGAAATCCCCCTAAAATGGGAGTGGTGCCCAACAACTATGTTGTAAAACTCACCTGCCTTCCTTCTTGCACCTTGTCCTCCAAATTCTGTCCTAACTTTAAAAAAAAAGAAAAAGAACCTCAGACTCTTGCTATTTCCAGCAAGAAACAGTAACTCCTGCTACTCCTACTGCAGTTGGGTATAAGGCTCAGGCTGTTACCAGCAGTCCCCTGAGACACACCAGCCAAACAGCCTGTGCCTTCCTGGAGAGATGAGTGATGTGCCCAAGACCACCAAGATTTGTGTATGTGGGGCAGAAATGGAAATGAGCCCCCCCTCCGAGTGCCAGCCCAGTGCTGTGAAAAGGCCACCAGTCTCTGCCACCATCACCTGAGACCTGTGGTGGATGTAGCTGAGGATGCTGCTGTCCTGGTGGTACACAACACCCCCTGACGAGCCTGGGCATACTGTGTACTTGCACCTAGACTATGGGTGTGTTTATGGCAGATCCAAATATGCACATAAAAGAGGTGAAAAAAGCATAAGGTGAGACATTAAAACATGTTTTTCCATCACTGGCTCACCACCCTTTCCTGAGAGAAGGGGCCAAATAGAAGAAAGAGCCTGTTACAGAGGGAAAGTCTCTGGGGATTCAAAATTTTAGTGACACATCCTGTGGTCTCAGGTCTGCATGGAGCAGAGCACGATCTCTTGAGCAGAAGAACCTTGCCCCAGGGCTGCTGTGGCCATGCTGCCAGTGTCTGGCTCCCAACAGGTATGGTTACTCCACAGGATGGGGCTAGATGACCAAGGGTGCAGCATCCTTGCACGGATGCTCAATTTTGGGGAGGATGGCAAGAAGGTGGTGGGCTCAGAGCTGGGCCACCTCTGGAGTGCATCCCTGTTATCCCCCTGCAGTGGGAATACGCAGCAAGGGGTTGCATCCCCCATCTCCAATGACATGCCCCAAGTCCCCTCCGTCAGGGAGGCCCCTGTGTGAGCCAAGGAGGAAGGCGAACCCCCAATCCCTCTGCCTGCCCACACACTGTGAGCTTCCTCCATACACCAGGTTTTAGCAGCCAATCAGGACCTGTTGGGGCTGTTTTTTGTTTACCAAAGGAGCTGTGACCTCATTCGGTAGCAACATTTAAAAATATGTAAGACCTGAACGGTCCTAGTTGGTGAAAATACCGCCATTCGTTTTCTTTCCTTTGGATGCATTATCAGCAGATGAGAATCTGTCACGTTCCTTGGTGTTACTGAACCTGAAAGGCAATCAGGAATTGTTGTCTTGGGCCCTCCAGGTAGTCCATCAAGTTCAGCACCTTGCCCCTAAAGGAGGCAGAATAACCTGTGCTTTGAAGCCAAGCAGCTTTGGCATTTGCGTTAAGTATGTCAGCACAGGTTTGGTTGCTCCTGCATCCCCCTCTATGCTCCACCCACCAGCCACAGGGCCAGGAGGCACCACTTCCATGCTCAGGCCACACAGAGTGAGTCCTGCAGACCCCTCTGCTGACTCCTTCCTCTTTTCTTCTGGCGAAAGTGGTGAGGAGGGAGTTTGGTTCACGTTTTAAGCTCCCGTGTCATGCTAGCTTTGATGGATGCGGAGTTAACGCAGACCCAAGGGCTACGGGATAGCTCGGGGTGAAACGAAGAGGGAGAAGAACCCACCAGCAGAGTCTCACGCAGCAGAGGTTGGTAGGACTGCCCCCATTTCACGGTCGAGGAAAGCGAGGGTGTTGTGGCTAACCTGGAGCTACGCTGCAGCAAAATGCAATGATAAAAAGTGAAGCCGGTTCCTTTAGCAGCCTGCTCCTTCCCTCCAGTTCCGTCCTCTGCTCTTCTCCAATACTTTGCCACATCTCCATGGCTCTGAAATGGGGCTCCATGGCTGCCCCTCCGATCAGGGGTAAGAAGGCAGGCTGGGATCAGAAGCATCAGCAGTCTCAGCGAGCAGATAATGCCCTCCATCGTGCACCAGGAGAGTAGTGCAGAATGACAATGACCAGAAATGTATTTCAGGAAAACCTGAGGTGGTCGACTCAGTGCCTAGAGCCAAACCCTGAGGGTCTCCATGGCTAAATAAAAGAGGGGCAAGAAGCAAGTTCAAATACTACGCCCGCTGCCGTCTGAACCGCTTACCCTCCAGCTCTGGCCTGGACTTCCCCAGTGGTCCAGCCGAAGGCAGCTCCATTTCTTTCAAAGATTTGGTGGTGGTTGGTCTTGGGATCTCTCTCAAAATGAAGCAGGGATGAAACGGCAGCAGGTTTTGCTCCCTCTGCTGTACACAGTCCTCCGGCGCTGTTGCAGCCAACTTTGCACCCTCAACCACCTCCACCTGCCCTGTCTGCTGCTCCCCGACACATTTAACACGTATCCTCAGCTTCATGCTGTAATCAGAATGCAAATGGGCCATGAGACAGCCCTCTTGTTATTTCAGGCATTTTTCAGTGGGGAAAAAAAACCCACACAAAACACTGGAGATATACCTTGCGAACAAGGGGGGGCCGCGGGAGCCTGGGGGTCACCTCCTTCTCCTTAGGGACACGGGCCATCCTGCTCCATCAGCTGGTCAACAGGTTGTTCCCTGGCTCGCTTTTATCTGCCAGCGCAGGCATCCTCTGAGCACCCCGAGATTTGGGGCCAGGCTGACGGAAGCACTTGACTCGCACTGAAATCCCCAAATAAAAGTTACCTCTTGCCTCCTCCTCCTCCTCCTCCTCCTCCTCCTCCTCGAGACATCTGAACGGGAGCAGCTGGGAGTGGAGCTCTGCCACGATCAAATCCTGCGGTGGGAGAGGTCTGGGCTGGCAGCTTTTTTGGGGACCAGCCGTAACAGCAGACACGAAGAGCGTGTATCTTCAGCAGTCTGGTCCCAGGCTGCTCGCCTGTAAGGAGCTCCAGGCAGGCAGATCCAGACGGGAGTTAATGCAGGATCACAGCCCCCAGGTTTCATTTCCACTTTTGCCAGAGGCTTTTTGTGAAGTCTCAGCTTCCTTGTCGGTGTGATGGGTACCTGGTGACCGACCTTTCTTTTTAAAGCCCCTGTCAGGCAGAAGGGGGCTCTGGATAATGTGGCTTCACCTACAGCTTTCCTATACGCACCGACAAGAATGATGCTGGTCGGGTTGGTATTCCTACAGCAAGAGCTCAACCAGGGAGATGGATCTTTTAAAATAAAAAAAAAGGGGGGGGGGAGAGGGGGGAAGGGGGAAGTAGTGGCTGTCAATCTCAGTAAGTAAACACTTCTTTCATGTGGTTCCTTTTTTTTTAACAAAAACACAGCCCAAATCCTAAAAGCAACAACGTATGTTTATTTTAAATGCATCCGCTAAATATTTACACTGCAAGCAAGCTAAATGAAAAAAAAAAAAAAAACAAAAACGATAAATTGGAACTTTTGTCAGTGAACCAGATTGTGAAATGCCTTGAGGGAATAGAAGATTTATTTGGGGAGAGGGAGAGAGGTAGGAATTTTCCATGCTATTGTAAAACATGAGCTCAAATTATATGATCCCCACAGCCAGTGAATTGCAAAGCTTCAATCAGCTGCCTTTTTTATTTTTTTTTCCCTTCCTCTCTTTTCTATAAAGAGGAGGGGGGGGGGGGGAAGACAGAAGTGTTTCACCAACTTCTGTTGACTGTTCCTTTTTTCTCCTGATTGAAATGTGTTGTTAAACAAGATCCCACATAATCTCAGCAGAGGGTTTCTCTCGCTCGCTCTCTCTCCTTCTGGGAAGCCGCGATCGGTGCCATCGGCGCTTGATTATTTGCAAACTCCCTTCGGTTTTTTTTTTTTTTCGCTTTTTTTTTTTTTTTTTTTTTTTTATTGTGATTGGACTCGATGATCTCAAAGGTCCCTTCCAACCACTAAGATTCTGTGATTCTGTGGGATCATTTGTAGGTTGCAATAGTGTATTCCATGAACTGCTTTTAAATCTCAATAGTGTAATTGTCATTGTACAGATAAAACTTTCAATAGCGATGCCTTGGACCTGTGAGTAAAGTCCAAGTAAATTGTGCATTTGAACTTCTCAGTGAAGTCCTTTCTCCCGTTTCATCACACCATAATAGAAGGCCACCAAATTTTCAGGCACAATTTGCCCTTAATGAGGCCATATTGACTGCCACCAAAGCTTCTCTGCACCGAGGCTGGGCAGAACTCACTAGAAGGGAAAGCTACAGTGCAGAGAATTGTGAACCTGTAGCCTGATCCACCTGTTGGTTGTTTTGATGTTCTTCAGTGGTCCGACTCTTGGGCATCTTTGTGACATACTTTCACAACCAAATTCTCTGTCCAGGCAGCAATATCATGCCAAAGTTCAGCAGTCCAGATGGGTTTGCTTCTGGACTGCTGATTGCTCTGCTTCCATTGCTGTAGACACCCCCACAGAGCATTTGGCATCATCCATGAATGGCCATTTTTCTCATTCAGCAATGTCTAGAGCCAGCTGGATGGCTTTCACCTCTGCAAACTGGCTTGATTCACTTTGTCTTCAGCAGCTTCTGCAACTCATTGTGTAGGACTCCACACAGCAGCCTTCCACTTTCAATGCTTTCCCACAATCCAGCATGAACCATCAGTAAACGGGGCATATTTGTTCTCATTTAGCAGTAGCTTATTATATGGTGGGGCCTCTTCTGCATGTGTCATCCCCTCTTCTGGTGATATTTCTAATTCTCTGCCTTCTGGTCAGTCCATAATCACTTCCAGAATTCCATGACCTATCTAGGTCTCGCTAAATAGCAGCACAGCTTTTGGTGTGTCAGCCACCCCTCCCTGTTTTGTGTTATCAGCAAACTTGCTGAGGGTGAACTCTGTCCCCTCATCCAGGTTGTTGATGAATATGTTGAACAAGACTGGACAGAGTACTGAGCCCTGGGAGCACCACTAGTTACAGGCCTCCAACTAGACTCTGCACCGTTAATCACAAACTTCTGAGCTCTTCCATTCATCCAGTTCTCAATCCACCTAACTGTCCTCTCATCTAACCCATAATTCCTAAGTTTACCTATGAGGATATTATGGGAGGCTGTGTCAAAAGCCTTGTGGAAGTCAAGGTAGACAACATCCACTCTCTCCAAAATCTACCACCTAGTCATTCTGTTGCAGAAGGCTATCAGATTGGTCAAGCAGAATTTCCCCTTGGTGAATCCATGCTGACCGTTCCCAATGACCTTTTTTTTCTTCTGCATGCTTAGAGATGACATCCAGGATGAGCTGTTCCATCACCTTTCCAGGGATGGAGGTGAGGCTGACCAGCTTGTAGTTTCCCGGCTCCTTCTTCTTGCCTTTTTTGAAGATTGGCATGACATTGACTTTCCCCCTGTCCTCAGGTACCTCTCCTGTTCTCCATGACTTTTCAAAGATGATGGAAAGCGGCTTTGCAATAACATCAGCCTGCTCCCTCAGGACTCATGAGTGCATCCCATCAGGGCTCATGGATTTGTGGGTGTGAAGTTTGCTTAAATGATCACTAACCTGATCCTCCATGATGGATGGAGAGTCTTCCTTACTCCAGGCTCTTTCTCCCATCTTGAGGGTCTGGGTTTCCTGAGGGCCAGCCTTAGCAGTAAAGACCGAGGAACACAAGTGTTCCACACCATGTGAGCCATGCCCATTCCATAGCCAGGAGCTGGCTAGGGGAGGGGTCATTGGCTGATGCTTGGAGTGGGCTGGAGCATCCTAGGTCTGGTGGGTGAGCGGTGGTATCATAATAGTGTTTGAACATTCCTCTGTCAGTGTTTCTGTTGTTGTTTTCCTGTTCCCTTTGCTGTTGTGTTAAACTGCCTTTGTCTCAACCCATGAGTTTTGCCTTTTTATTCTGTCTCCCACAGATGGGGGGTAGTGGGACGGGGATGTGGGCAGGCAGGGCGAGGGAGCAGGCATGTGGTTCTTTGTTGCCGGCTAAGGCTAAACCACAAAAACACCCATAATAACACTTTAGATGCAAGCATATGAGAGGGCAGCTGGAAGTTAGGACTGAAATTCTTTCTTCTGACTTAGCACTGACCTGGGCAAGCCTTTTCTCTTAATGTACCTATTCCTCATGCTACCTTTAGAGAAAGTGGGAAATTTTGATTGTAGACAACTTGGAATGGTTGTGCAGGGTTCAGTCTCCGCAGGAATGTGACAGGCATGAACAGCTACTGAGCAAGTCACTCAATAGACAATGCTGATGGCAAGTGATAATTCTGTACATAGAACAAAAGGAGTACCAAAGTCTTGAACAAAATAAGGGTCTGTTTTGGATAACAAAGAGAAGAGATGGGTTTGAGGAGATAAGCAAGAGATAGGGAAAAGAGGAACTCTCCCCTTTGTTCTGAAATCTATTCTGAGCCTGAAGACAGCTTAGGGCTGAACTGAGTAATGAAAACCTGCATTTAGCTCTTTTGCTCTCAGAAAAGAGAGCTGGCTCGCCCTCTCCAAGTGGTGAATTTATTTCTCCAAAGGGACCTGTCTGTAGAGAGTTCTACAAGTGGATAGAAGTAAGGGGATAGAATCCCCTTACTGATAGAAGTAAGGGGAGAGAATCTAACACATTTTTTTTTGCAGAGGGCGCTCAGACTTTTAAATAAGACACCCTCTTCTGCTAATAAACCTGTATTGATGTGGCTAAATGGTTTCTGAACTGCTGGAGGTAGCTTATGTCTTGTCAACTTCAACACAAGAGGAAAGGCAATTTGTCCCTGCTTCCAGCTAATCATTTTGATATGGTGGGGTTATACTGTGGAATAGTTAAATGTTGAGCCTATAAAAGAAAGCTCTTGAGGCTGCACAGAGGCAGGAGTAAGCAGAATCTAGCTCCTCTGTTTCATTTGATCAATATCAACGTCACCTTCTTATTTTCCAAGTGGAAAGCACAAAGTTACCTGCCCACTGTGCCTGCATGTCTGAATGCATTCCTGTGGATGGTGTTTTTGATATTTGCTCTGCTTCACAGGCAGGTAGATGGTGGCTCCTGTTACTGATTGACAAACCTGAATGTTCATGAACTGTAAGCAAATTGAAATGTTTAGTACAACATATTTGTGAGCCTCTGACCAGGAAGAAAGCTGTCCTCTGGTTCTCAGTGTTCAATATGGTGAATAGGAACTTTTGTAAATGGTTTTAGCATATGTCTAGTGTTATGGCACTTGCTGTTCAGAGTTGTTGCAGTGCTGATTCAGTACTATTAGGGTGTAAATCTAGACACTGAAATTTACCCTAAATTGCTAGATATATCTCTGGCTACCACATGAACCTGTCTGACCCACTGGTTAGTAAATATAATTCATAAACTGTTTGTGTTGGAAACTGAGTCATGTTTTTGCCACATGGAGCTTTGATGAAAACCAAAAGGTTATTGTAAATACATTAAGATACAGCAAAGGCAATCCCTAGGAGTTTAAGTTACTTGTTTCATATGGTACATATGCACACTATATCTCTGATGCAGGATGTGCAACTTCAGAGTCACCTTTTGGCCTAGTCATGACTGTCGTAAGGGAGGTGGAATCAAAGTGAATGGAGTTGTTCAATGCCAAGAGGAGGACTAGGAACAGACAGACACTTGCAGAAAAATGAACTTGGGGGAGATGTGCAGAGCAGTGAAGGCAGTTGGAAGAACCAGGAGGCTAGGTACAAGAGGAGATCCCTAGGCTGGAAAAGAAAGGGATTGATGGGTAAATCATAAAAACTGCTTGGAGGCAAAGACTATCTGGTGGGAACCAGTCTCTATGAGGGTACCACAGGTCAGGCCAAGTTGTGGAGGAGTCTGATATCAGGAAAATGTGTATAAGTAGCACTGGGTGGAAGAGAGTCAAGCTGTCCCCAGGGCTGGAGAACATGTCTGAGTGCCAAATAAGGAGGAGAAAACCTTTTTTGTTGCAGTAAGTGAAAGAAGAAACGAAGGCAGAGCGAGACAATGGGGCTGCTGCAGCAAAGTGGTCTTGCTGAGGGAAAGCTCCTGAAGGGTGACAGTTCTGAAGACCCTGAAGACAAATCTCTGGTGGAAGGGACTAACATGCTCCTGTCTGTCTTTCTAAGAATACTTGCAGCAGTCTTGGAAGACAAAGGAAAGGGCTTCACCAAACACTGTGCTTTCTGCCTGTATTAGCCACGTATCCTATACAATTCCAGGAGGGCAGGCTAGGGAAGGATGGGACTCCAAGAGTCAACAGAAACTCATTGTCACTTAACTCCTTTTAGTTTGCTTATACTTCAAAGAATATCCCAGCTAACTATTGACAACACAAGCAAAGATTGCTATAGCTTGTTCCCTGCCAGGGGACAGTATCAGGTGGGGAGTAGCACTAGGGCAGTATACCTGTCAAACCAAAATGCAGTTTCTGAGGGTGTGTCCAGGGAAGATAAAAATCTCCTGTGGAGCAGTAGGGCAAAAGATCACCCGACCTTGATTTCCATATTTTTTGTGGAAGAGGGGCCTTAATGATATTTCTGACTGACTGTTTGTTTAGAAAGTAGGAGGTGACATAGAAGTTACCATAGGAATGGCTCAGAGGCCAAGTGCTTATAATGACATAAAATTGAAAATTTGACGTTTAAAATTGCTTTTTATCCTTTTGTCTGCTTTTCCTTTCAGTATAAAGCAGAATTTACTGAGGTCTGGATTGTTCCTCCTCTAACAAAGAATGTGATCTGGCTTTTGGCTGTTTTAAGTAGGGTGAGTTACAGATTTAAAGTCAAAACAAAGCCAAAAAAACCAAAACCAAAAACCCAAACAAAAACAAAGACATAAAATCCCTAAATGTTTCTCAATGTGCAAATTGAGATCCCACCAGAGTTCAGTTTGTAAAGAAGACAAACTGATACTTATTAATTATGTGCCTTCAAGGAAATATCCTCTCTCTCCACAGGAGCACTGTATCTTTTTCTCAGCTGCAAGAATGTGGTATTTTCCAAGTGAACCGTGCATTTCTTTTTTCCTGTCTGTCTTTCATACCACTTCTGAGACTCCAGGGATGGCAATAACACTTCCAAATTGTGTGTTTCTGTGAATTTAACTAGCATGCTGTTGACCCTCATCTTTCAGCTCACTAATAAAATGCTACAAAATATCTGACCTATAACCTGGTTCTTTTTACTAATATTACCATCTGACTTAATTCGCTGCTGTTTAGCACTGCCCTTTGTATGCTAAATGCTGGTGTGCTGCTGAAATTTATGCAACAGTGCTTATAACTGATATGGCAGTACATAAGACCACTATGGTGTAATGGAATCTGTGTATGGGCATTGAAGTTGGAGAGGATACTGTGAATTAGAGAGTATGTTTTCTCTCACTCAGTAGTAATGATTGCAGAGATGATGAAACATGAACAGACAGCAAATAACTCAGGTATTCATATAAAATTGCTTAAACAGGTGAAAGTGTCCCATCCTACTAGCCAGTCAGTATGTAATAGTGTATATCTGCAAGAAGTCTCGGAGGGCATTCAAGCATGGGGAAGCTGTTCTGTTCCAGTTATATTATTACAGTATTTCTGCAGAGTCCTAGAGTGAGTAGTCCTAGAGTGAGGAGCCATGTACACGTTTGCCCGAAAGCCCCATGTCCTTCATGGATAAAAGATCCCTCACAAGATAGGGACAAGGATTACCTTGAGCTACCTGCACTAGCTCTGATCTGGGAAGGGATATCCTTTTATCTTTGCATCATCCTTGGCACTAAATATACTATGGCTATATACCTCGGGGTGTGGTAAGAATAGCATTGTGCTGTTCAGATAATCATAATACTGTAGGCAGTTTGTGAGAAGGAAGCTCAGGTATATTTTTGCAATGGTGCACTATGTAGTGGAGTTGTAACATAAGTAGGTTTACAAGGTTTGTTCACCTTTGAGGATGGCTGTTATCTGTGGTTTGTTCTGATGTATCTGTCAGAATAGCTTACATGCCATAATCATACCTGGTGTGTTGATCTTTACACAGTCAAAATCACAATTAGTGTTAAAATGGAGATGTGGTCAATTGACAAGGGTGTTTCACTCTTCAGACAGCATTTTCAGGTTCTCTAGAGTGAGGTGGAGGTTTGACCTTCTTGAAATGGGAGGAGAGCTGTGCTTTCTCATTTTTTTTCCAGTTACAGCTTTCTATTAGTCTTTGGTAAAGCAGGAGTAAGTGAGAAATGCTGTAGCTTTGCCAGCACGTCCTGTGCCCATCTGGATTGTGGGAACAGTGTTGGACTTGTGTTTTTTTTATTTCCTTGCATCCCCACAGAGATTCAGAGTGGAGAGCAGGTGCAAGACGATGCACAACTCAGTCCACATTCTTTCTCTGAGTCCCACTTCCCTCAAGTTTGGTTGCTGGCTAGCTTTTCCTGCCAGGGCACCAGCAGAAGTTGTTATCCAAAGTCCTGGAAAGAGTTTTGTCATACATTTTTTTGCAGATGCCAGTCAGTTTTTAACTTGGCAGCCCCAGAGCAATCTGGAGCCATAGCTAATACTGCTGGTGATTTTTGGCTTGAGGCAGGTGTGGGTGCACTACACAACTTGCCATCAGTCAGCCATCAGTCATAAAATCATAGAATCATAGAATCATCTGGGCTGGAAGGGACCTTCAAAGGACATCTAGTCCGGCCCCCCTGCAGTCACAGGGACACCTCCAACTAGACCAGGTTGCCCAGGGCCTCGTGGAGCCTCACCTTGAATGTCTCCAGGGAAGGGGCCTCAATGACCTCCCTGGGCAACCTGTTCCAGTGCTCCACTACCCTCATAGTAAAGAACTTGTTCCTAATGTCTAATCTAAATCT
>JAOTQQ010000001.1:60076666-60096115 GCA_026546715.1 Gallinago undulata
CCCTGCCGGCCGCCCCCTCGCTGCACTTTCCATTCCCAGGACCAGGCACCCCCCCCCTTCCCCCCCCGCTCCTTTTCCCCGGTTTCCCAAGAGTTCCCCCCCGCCGGGGCTCTCCTCCCGGGCGCCGGGAACCGGCGGCGGCGGGGAACGGGGGCTGCCGGCCGCCGCCTGTCAGCTCCTCCGGCTGCTCCTTCAGCCCAGCCCGGGCTGCGGCGAGAAGCCCAAGTGCCCCAACTTAGTTTTTTTTTCGGGCTGAAAAAACCCAAAATATAGGAGGTGTGTGTTTGTGTGTGTTTTACATCGGTGCGTATTTCAGGGTGGCTGTTTAAAAAAAAATCAAAAAACAAAAAACCCAAACAAATTAAATATATATATATCGGGGTTAATTTAAATGCCCCCGCGATGTATTTATCCTCCCCCGTCACCCCTGCCGGCTCGGCGCCGGCCGGGAGCGTTACATAAACCGGAGGGACATCCATCCATCCATCCGTCCGTCCCTCCGTCCGTCCATCCATCCACCCGCCGGGCGCCTCGCCCCGACCGGGGACCGGTCGGTCGGTCGGTGGCGGCGGAGACCCGGGCGCCCGGCGGGGGGGATGTGAAGGGGGGGTGGGGGGCAGATACACACGGGGGGACACGGTACTTTTCTCCCTGTGGCGAGGCCGGTAAAACTTATCAGCGGAGAAAATCGAGACCGGGCTGCAGCGCCCGAGAGGAGGGCGCTCGGCGGGCGGTGTAAAGTTACCGGCCCGCCGGCTGGATTGATTTCTGGGCAGCCCCGGGCTCGCCGCCGGTGCGGAGTTGGGGGACCCGGCGAGAGAGGCAGGCAGACAAAGAGGAGCGTTTTCGGCAGCGGAGGGAGAACGGCCGTCCCTCCCCGCCCTCGCCGGGCACCGGGCTGACGGAGACCGGGGGCGGCGGCGGCGCCTCCGGCAGGCGGGGTGGGGGGGGGGGGGAGAGGGCGGGGAGGACGCGGAGGGGCCGCGGTGGCGGCGGCGGGGCCCTGCGCGGCGTCGGGCCGGTGCCGGCGGAGGGGCCGCGGCGGGCCCGGGCTACCGGGTCGGGGCCGGCCCGCCGCCGGCGCCCTCTGCCGGCCGCGCCGCCGAGCGGCCTCGGCCCCCGGGCCCGGGCAGCCCCCCCTACCCCCCCCTCCCGGCTTCTCTCCCGGGCCGCCCCCGGCGCCTCCATCGGCGGCGGGCGGCCGCGGGCCGGGGGAGGCCGCCGCCGCCGCCTGGCAGCCGCCCCCCGTTCTTCGGCTGCGGCGGGGGTTCGCCTACCTGCCCGGCCCCCGCCCGCGGCTCCCGGCCGGGCCGGGCCGGGCCTGTCCCCGTTCCCCTCAAACCCCCCCCCCCCCCAAACCGGCGCGGCCTCACCGCCGGCCGGTGAGGCCTGCCCGGCACCGCACCGCCCGCCGCCGCCGAGCCTGCCCAAGCTGAAGTTCGCTCCTCGCCGGGGCCGCATCCCCCGGTACCGGGCGGTGCGGTGCCCCCGCGGCCGTGGCGGGGGGTGAGGCGCGGGGCCTGCGGTCAGCCCGGCCGCGCTCCCCTTCCCGGCGCTCGCACGGCCGCCTCGCCGGAGCCGGGCCGGGGAGGGGAAGGGAGAGGAGGAGGAGGAGGAGGCCGCAGCCGGGGCGGGCAGGGCGCCGGCTTCCTCCCAGGGAGGAGGAGGAGGAGGCGGCGGTGCCGCACCGAAGCGTGCGGTGGAAGTTTAGAGGTTCCTTAGAGCATCCCAACTTCAGCGGCGCCCGTGCTCCTGCCTGGCTGGGAGAAAGGAGAAAAAAAAAAGGAAAAAAAAAGGAAAAAAAAAAAAAAGAGAGAGAGAGGGAGCAGATGGAGAAAAATGCCCTGAAAAGCATCCCCTAAAAACAAATGCCCGGCCGCCAATGCAGACGGGTCGGCGGCCAGGCTCTGCAGCACGTCTCCAGCCTTAAAGCCGGCGCGTATCCCAAATCTATCCCAAATCGCAGGAGCCAGTGGATGGCGTAAAGGCCGATAAGGGATCATGTGGTCTGTTTTGCGTTCCACTAGGTTTGCGGGTTACATTGCTGCTGGCTGGCTTCGAGGGAGGTGAAGGAGGGGTTAATGAATGTTTTTTGCCTCCTAGTTGCCGTGAGAGGTCCTTCGAATTCCCTGCAATATCGCAGCGCGTAGATAAAAAAACTTACTTATGGCAGGGGATGGGATTTACTCCTCGGAAGGTGGTGAGCCCCACGTTATGTGTATAACCAGGCTGGCCTGGAGCCCTCCTCCGGGGCATCGGGTACAGCCAGGCCACCGAGGAGAGCGCAGGAGCCGAGGGGTTTGGATCCACGCTGCGGCCGGCAGTTGCTTCCCTGCTCCTGCCCTTCACCCAGCAGGTCCACCCAGGGTGGCACACCTGCATGCCCACCACCACCACCACAAGGCAGGCAAGGGTTGGTGAAACAGCATCTCCAACATCGGGATCTCAGAACACGCAGGCTCTTTGACAGAAAAGGCACCCTGGGGAGGGAATGTGACACCTCGGGGACCTCCAAAAATTGTTCCAGAAGAAATTGAAGTGGGTGATAACGTCAAGCACATGCACGAAGTCACCAGGCTTAAATACCTGTTCTGGGAAGCAGAATGGTGCCTCACCTGATATTAATAGGCGAGACGTGATAAATAAGTGCATATCTGGTGTGAAACCCTCCCTCTGCCCCACGCAAGGAGAATTTTCCCATTCGTTTTAAGGAATTCAGGGGTTTTGCTGTCGTCTTCTCCACTACTGGCTTTTTCTCATTCATTTTTTTTCCCCGAGTGTTGCAGGGCTGAGCAGTACAATGGAGGACATAAAAACCTACCAAGTGAAATAAACCAGAAATAACGCCGCCACGCAGTGTTTGACCTGGATTTTCGTTTCGGTTGTGAGCCATGCGGTGGAACGTGTCGGGCTTCAAAGTGGGCCTCATCAGGTGTAATCCTGTACGGCCTCTGCTCCAAGAGTTGGGGCAAACTAGTGGCCACTGTCCTGCTCATCCCCCCAGAGGTGCTGCATCCTCAGTGTCGTCTTCCGAGGAGGAGAGTGGCTTGAGGCAGGCGAGGATGTGGTTCTTTGGAGTCTTCTCTGGGCGATGTTGCCCTGGCTGCGCAACATCTCCATCGGTGTGCTTGTCCTCTCACTTTTCCTCCTGGGCAGAGAACAGAGCCAGGCTCAGAGGACCAAGGGAAAACCCTTTTTTTTTTTTAGAGGGTTTGCTGCTAGACACCACCAGTGCCTGAGCTGCAGGTAGCTTTCCGCCCTGGGGAAGCGTCTCCAGCGATTTCCAGGGTGCCTCACACCTGGCGTCCTTCAGAATTGGGTAAAAAGAGGTGTTTATACACTTTAACCTTTATTTTCTAAACAGGGATTACCTCTGTTTTGGTTTTGTTCCTCTTTGCTTTGCTTCTTCCTTACTCCTGACAACTTTGTTGCAACTGGCGATGTATTTTTAGCAGCCCTGCTGGTAGTTTTCTATGTGGGTGGCTTACGGAATGAATCTGGCTGATATTTGTAAATTGCACCTTGCCACCGGTGCTCGGCGCAGGCAGGGACCCGACCTGCCTGCACGCCCTGCCCTCGTCCCACGAGGGGCTGGGGACCCTGAAACTCTGCCCCCCCGGATGCGTCGCCGATCAGATCCCGTTTAATGCCGGGAACGGGCGCTGGCCCTGCTGGGTTTTGAATGCGGCCTCCAAAATCTCGTTAAAGCAGGCAAAACTCGCTCATCAGGGAGGCGGAGTAAAGGTCTTTACCCCAAAGTTCGTGCGGGGAGATGATAACTCGGAGGCGCTTCCTGTTTATGAATTAATAACCAGAACTGAAGCACAGTCAATGCTGGGACCGAAAACGTGAGTTTTCATTAGCTCAGGATATGGCTATAGCCGGGATAACAGGAAGCCCCCTCCAGTTATAATTATTGTTCTTATCGTGCTGCCGTGTCTAGCTATTAAATGGTTTTGAGATGTAACGGGCGAAAAATGCCGTTTTATTTTCGGAAGCGGAAAGAGCGCTGACGGGACCAGGAGCCGGGGGTGAGCAGACAAACAACGCCCTTGGACAAAGAGGCAAGCACAGTTACTGGCCACCATCACTGGACTCTCTGCAGTGTGTTCCTCTGCATGGCTGTCTCAGGTGGGGAAAACCCTCCTGGTTTCCGCCGGACCTGGAAAATGAAGTTGTTTTCATTTTCCGGTGCCTCGGTTTCCCCGTTTACCAAATGGCTGCTCCTTACCACCCACTTTCACGCGGTGCTTTGAAACCACTGAATGTGGTTTCATCCAGACTGGGTAAGAGCTGGCTGCGTATCAGTGCAGGTCTTCTATTGATGGAGGACAGCCCAGAGACCTCCTTGATGCCTGCAAGGTTTTGGAACTGTCACCCCCTGGAAATCAGACCATTTATTCAGAGGCGGGTGTAACGTACTTGGATGGCTAAAAGAATAAGCCTCAGTTTTGGCCACATTGCAGCAATGGTGTGTTAAAAATATGTGGATATTCAGTCAGGAGGAAAGTTCCAGGAAGTCATATCATGGAAGGAATAGTGACCTGGGTGTGGAGGTCAATCCCTGTCCTGATTGTGGACCTCACCAGATGGGTCCCAGGTGATGGTGTTAGAGCAGACCTGCCAGATGGCGAGGTCAAGGGCAAGTTCAGCCACCTTCTGCTTGGACTAGGCTGAGACACCAGTATGAGGCAGATTAGACCACTTCTCTTAGGTGCAGGGGTTGAGGCAACTGGGATAGTGCCTACCTTTGGGCAAGACTCCCAAGAAGGGGAGTTTGCAAAGGCATTCAGTGGTGGGCTGACAGCTGTTACGATGTCCCCGTCCCTGAGTCTGTAGAGGACAGGTAGGCTGAGACTGGATATTTTTGTAAGTTCCACCCTTTTCCTCTCTGATCCCAATTTGAGAAGATATTTTAAGGTCTGTGCCTAAATTTAAGCTCACAGGCAGTGCTGCTGACTTCATTAGAATTGTTTATGTCTTTAAAGCTGGCCACATGCTGAAGTACCTTTCTGACTCATGGCCTCTATAGCTTAATCAGTCCATTTATAAAAATGAGGTTGTTTCCTCACCCTTACTAGGAAATCTCTGCCCTCTGAGTGTGAAATACTATTTATAGGGCTTTTTCTTGCTTTTGGAAGGTTAACTGGTGGATAACAAGAAGTGAGAATTAAACGCTATTTAAAGAAAAGGTTGTCTCTTCAGCTATTTACATACCCTACCGTGAAGTTAGGTGTTTAACAGGAGTCCTTCTCTTTTGAATCTGTCCCCCCAGCAGTACAAGGTTCAGCTTTTGTTTTGAAAATAAACCCAGGTGATAATTTCACTGCAGATAGGGCGTTTAGCAATTTGTCTGTTTGTCATGGGGGAAGAGTAGAGGCACGTTACTGCTTCCACCCATTCCCAGCACAGAGAGCACACCCGAATCCTCCTTTGTTTGGACACATCACCAGCTGAGGTCCTTCGTCTGGGAAGCACAAGGGCATGTATTTTGGGACCACTCTTGAATTCAGGTAGCCTTTTGGCTTGGGTAATTTCTATGGTAGAAATCATTCTTCTAAGACTTCCCCAGGCAGGTTAGTGGAGGAGCAGCCCCCATCTCTGTAGGATCGCAAAGGCATCACCACATCTCAAAATACCTTGGACAGTCCAGAGTCAGGGCTAAAAGAATTAAAAAGCCATGCTGTTAGAATTTATTTATTGAATGGAAGTAGTAAGAAGCTGTAAATAGCGTGTGTTTATACAGTGCTGTATATGTTCAAGGGGCTATATGAGGAATGGCAGTACAAAATAGCCAGTGGGAGTCAAGCGACCTCAAGGTGTGAGCCCCTCAAGCTGCTCCTGGGCTTGATTCTGATTTTGGGGATCACTCTGTAGATCAGCAACAGTGCCACTGAAACCCAGGGAGCCATGTGGGGGGAAGTGCCATCTCCATGCGGCGAGCCTTAGCTTGTCTGTGTCGTGTTCTGGAGGCAGAGGGAGTTTTATCCTGGGTGAAGGATGGCATAGTTTGCTCTCTTGGTTTTCTTCAAATGGGACATTCGTTTGGAGAAGCCGAAGCTCACTCTTTATTCACCCCTCGTTCTCTGTCCCGCTCACCTTCCAGGGTTTGTGCTGATGCCTGTCCTTGGAAAGATGAAGGAAGAGCAATGGCTTACAGCTCCTACCCTGAAAAGCAGGAAAGGTCACCTCGCAAGGCAGGGGTATTTGCCAGAGATACTTGGGAAATCAGAAGGGCAGCTGTCTTTCCTGTTCGTTATAACCTTTAATTCTTAAAGGCAGTACCAAGATCTGAAACAATGGTGTTACACAGCAGTACCCTGCAGGCTAACGTCTCCTGACTCTAAACACTGATGGGTTTATCTTGGTCAGTGGGCTATGCTGAAATGCCAAAGAAACTTCTCTCTCGCCAAAATCCTTGAAATCATAGGAAGTGGGCACCGGGAAAAACTTCAAATGTTTTTTTTTGAAGCAGGATGTACTGTACCAAATGTATGCTTGTCCAGTGTGTTCCCCATGTATGGAGTGGAGGGTCCACAGCCTGCCCAGGCTGTCATCGCTGCCTTTAGCTATCTTTCTCATTGGAAAGATTTTACCTCCTCTGTACCTCCACTCTGCTTTGCTTGCTGGGATTCCTTGTCCTGTCAACAGCAGGTGTGGAATTAACTATTCCTTTCTCTTTGTCATGTCTCCCCCTGGCTTTATGTCCCTTAGGCTAGATCCTATCTCAACCACATCCTTCAGCTTTCTCCCGTGTTTGGTTTTCTGCAGCTCTGACCATCTCCCTGCTTCTCTGCATGTCCTTTGACTAGTCCACCTCTTTCTTGAATGGCACTGGTGGAGCACATCGCTTTACCTGGGGTCCTGTGCTGGCCAAGAAGAGCAAAAGTATTTCTTCACATCTCTTACAGACTGTGCTTTAGCTTTTGCACTGTGACTTTGCTCATCTGTGTATAGCTTCTGATGCGCCCTGACTCCCAGATCCTGTTCCAAGAAGTGTGATGCCTCCTGAGCCATTTTCTCTCCTGTACATGCAGAGCTAGCTTTTCCTAGCAAAATGTGTGATTTTTCTATTTGTCCTGTTTGAATTTCATCCTGTACCTTTCAATTTGTCAGGATTGTTTTGAATTTTAATTTAATTCCTCTGACTTTGCAGTCCCTTCCTGCTTGGTGTCACCTGCCAATTTAAAAAAAAAAAAAAAAGCACAATCTCCATTTCTTCACCAAGATCAGCTTTGTTTTCCACTCCGCAGCCCCAGATAGAAAGCACAGAAGAGAAGAAATTGTTTCATAAAAGATAGGAACAGAACCTTGCCCCCAAAATATCAAAGAATCTGGGAAAAAAAAAAAAAAAAACACCACAAAACCACTTGGCATTGTTTTCACACCTCCTATTCTTTTATTCTCCTTTGGTGCTCTTGAAGTATTCCTAAGAAGAGTTGGACTTGCTGTAGTAGCGCCGATGCCGAACAAAAGCAGGACCTTAGTGCACTAGGCATGACATGGATAGGAAGGGACAGACAGTGCCCACCCCACAGGATTTGCATTTTATGTAGATGAAGACACAGGAGGGTGGATCACACAAACAGGCCTGGTTCTTTGGGGAGAGGAAATCACAGTGTGTGGGTTTCCTTAAACGTTTTGTGGGGTTTTTTTTTTGACAGGAGTTTGTTTGGGGAAGGGTAGGGTGGGCTGGAGGTTGAGAAGAAGTAAGGAAGTAGGTCAGGAACAGGAGAGAAGGGGATAAGAGACAGGCGGGGAAGGAAAACGAGGGCAAGTGACTGTAACAGGAGAGAGGGAGGTGATCCCTGAAAAGTGCAGGGGCTGAGGCAGTCACAGCCAAGGCCACGGGAACAGAAAGTTGGGTGAGTTGCTGGAGATCCCGGGTTGGACTGTCTTTGCAGCTGTCCTTCCTGATTTTAGTGTCTCCCAGGTTTTCCCCAGCAGTTGTCTCTACTTTGGAAGTGAAGGCGTTAGAGGACAGGAGATACCACCTATATCCTAATGCTCACAGGTGGGATGGAGAGTCTGCCTAGGGCTTCCCCAGCTGGAGCTGAAACCAGACGCCAAAGTGATGTTGCAGCATTCCCGTAAGATCTCTGATCCTGCTCTCCATGCTCAGGAAATTCTGACGGGGCAGAGATGAGCCAAAACACCAGCACTTTTCATTCAACTGAGATCCTTGTGTTTTCCTCCTTCATTGCCATTCCCTTCCCACAATGAAGGTGGTTGTGCAGGACGAATTTGATCTGCCGTCCTGCCTCCTCCTCCCCAGCAAGGCCCCACATGCTGAATTTTCCCTCAGCCTTTATGTCTTTAAGAGCACGTGTGACTGTCCCACCTTCTTTCCCCGTGTCTGCCCTACTCTCACCCATCAGTCCAGGTGACCCAAACGGGTACGAGCGCGGAGACAGAGTCATCAGTCCCCGAGCTCGTGGGTGAGGACCGCACGGGCATCGTGCTGCAGGGATGTGTGTGGCCCGAAGGCTGGGTGCCTTCCCAGGCTCAGCATACTGTTTTCTCTGGTAGCAGGTCAGGTATATCAGTATTGCAGCCAGTCTATAACATTACAGTTTTTCTCTTGGGTGAAGAGAGCAAGAAAAGCTCTTTTTTTTCTTATAGTTTGGGGTCAGGGTGTTTATTTGCTACTGGATGCGATCCAGTGGATTCAGTGTGTCTCTGTTTATTTTTGCTTGAAGACATGACTTTTTTTTTTTTTACTTTTTTTTTTTCTTTTTTTTTTTCCTAGTTGCAGATCGTAAAGGCATTCGGGATGGCGAGTAGCCAGCAAAGTCCCGAACTATTAGCTGCATTGGTGGGGTGTTACGTTAACACGTCTGGAGGGAATGTTACAGCAGACGATGGAGTGGGTTGATGGAGACTTGGACTCTAGCAGCAAGGCTCAGAAAATATCCAGCCCCAGAAAACTTGCAGAACGTTTCAGAGAAAGTTTAGTTTTTCAGGAAGCTCCTTTAGCTTTCCCAGAATATTTTTACTTGTAGGCAAAATTTGTAAGCGTTCTTTATTTTTAAAACACGGTTTATATTCTGCTCTTGTCTGCAGCAGCGCCAGCACCGTCGATGTATTTATCTTTTCCCTGTTAACACTTGCTGTTCCTGGAACGTCTCCTGCTCAGCAGCTGTTTGTAGGTGGTTTTTTTTTTTTCCTCTCCCATCATCATGTACCTTTCCTTCCTGTTCAAGGCATCCATAAACCTCTCGTAGTGACATCATAGCTGTTTCCATAGCAACAGATTATGATACTAGAACAGAGGATAATATCAAACAGGAGGAGGAAGAGATAAATTATGGTGTTTGTATGAGTGTGTCTGAGGGCTTGATTATATTCCTGCATCTCTTCCGAGGATGTTGTCTGCCCTGTTTCTCCTCTGTTTATCTTACATGCCTTTTAAAGGTTAGGAAAAAAAAAAGATCTGGAGGTCAGAACGATATCGACGCATATTTTTCATGGTCTCTGTGTAAACCTAGTAGGCTGAGATTTGTTTTTTTATCTTAGTGGTGGCTTTCCTTGAGTCCCCTGAGGGTAATCTAGTCTGGAAAAAACTTGGAGGCACAGCAATCCCTGGGTGCAGCTTCACTTTTACTTTAATTATGAATTATCTGTAGCTCCTAGCAGCTGGGATCTCAAGTCAAGGATCTCCATGCTGCAGATTTTCCAAAAGACGGATGAACGAGGCATGGCATTGCCCCAGAGAGCTCACAACCTGTATTCAAGAAAGAGTGCAACAGGTGCTCAAATCAGCCAGAGCTGGCATGGGGAGAAGGGGGAGAAGTATCCAAAAGAAGGGTATCAGCAGAAGTATGATTTCTAGATGGTGCTCCAGCCTGTCCAGAGAGTGGTCGTGGTGGAGGTGGTGTGAGCCTCACCCCAGTGTTAGCTTTTCACAGTGGTGTTTTCTGGAAGAGCTGTGTTGGTAGTGGGTCAGGAACCCGGTTTGTGACCATCTGCGTGGTTCTTCCATGGCTTCAGGCTGTCACTCTGACAGGAGCTGACAGCAGCAGGATTGCAGAAGGACAAGTATCCATGTTGCTTCATGCTTCCATTGGTAGGAAGGCTGTTTGCTTAAAGCATGGGGCTGGGGGTGAAGAACGTCTGAAATGCATGGGGTTTTATTTTCTCCTAGGCAGCATTTACTGTTGACAAATTCCAAATAGTTTGGCAAGGATTTTCAGCAGGTCTCTGTTTTGCCTCTAAATAGCAGTAATTTCTGGCCCTCATTGCTACTTTCCTATTTAGATGATTGACTCCAGAACCTGGAGGAAAAAATTGCAAGAAAACCCTCTTAGATATCCTCATAACTCTGTGTGTGCATGCAATCTTTAATCTTCCTCTTGTGATAAAATTTCTGGGGACTTAAATGGCCATTGCTAGTCATTAAAATCCCCGGAGTAAGGTCGTCTCTAACACGGCAAATCTCTGGTGATGCTCTTGAGCCCCTTAACACTGACAAACAGTTTTGGTTCCACGCTTAGGCACTGTGTTCCTCCAGAGAGGAGTGCAGGGGAGGGATCTGAGCCGAGCAGTAGCAGGTAACGTGGTGGCTACCTTTGGTGATGTGATGGGGTAGGGGAGTATCTAATGGGGCTCTTGGAGTGATGAGAATTCGGCAACGTGCCGCAGGATGAGCCCAGCTGCAGAGCAGCGCCGGGATTTGGTGATGCCCGGCCTCCAGCTCCCGATACATCGATGCACAGGAGCTTTCTGGCATCTGGGTGGGCTGCAAGTGGGCTTGGTGGCCATGTTGAGCAAAGAGGTTTTGGTCCAGCTTCATGCTGCCAGGGTGGAGAGAAGTTGGCACGTAGGAAGAATCGCACAAGCCAGTCAAACTCTGCAGTGCCTTTGGGGGTTAAAGTTGCTGAGAAGATACGTGAGAAAAAACATCTCGACAGGAATTAACAGTTAGGTCACCTTCACGGAAGCTTACTGGGAACCAGTAGAGACCAGAGAGGACTGGCTGGGTGCGCTTCCCCTGCATGGCGCCAGCATGACACGCTAGTTCCAGTTTCTGAGCAGGCTGATGGTGTTGTCCTGAGGGTTATGTGCTTCCACAGTCAGGCTTCTGGATGATGGGGGCAAGGGAAGCTGGAATGAGGTCCTTTGCGGAGAGAAGGGAGATCACCGAAGCCAGATGGAAACAAAAGGACAACTCTTGGCTACAGGCAGTTTGTGGAACACCGTGGAGAAACCCAAGCCCTCATAACTCTTCCAAGGCATGTGCCTACAAAGCAAGTGGGGATCGCATTTAGTCGTAAGTACAATTACAAATTCCTTCGTCTGTTCTAGCACTATCACTGGCACCACCAGAAACCTACCTTCCCATCAAGCTCCTCCTCTGGTTCTCTCAACACCAGAATAGGTATGCATTTAGCAAGTGGGGATAGGAGACGTGTTGCAAACCTCATTTTAAAATCGCTGTGCCTCCTGACAAGGGCATGGGAAACCTAGACACGAGCACATCCCGTGGCAGTGTCATTTTTCTCGTCGCTTATCTGAGGCTGTGAGCACCTGGGTAACGAAAGTGCACCTCCCAAATGCCCGTGCTGCCTGAAAGCACGTGTGAGCCAGAAGGGGCGGTGGATGGATGCTGTTATCGGGCCGCCTGCGTGAGAACACGGGTGGAAGAATACATGGGACTCTTTCCGTGTTTGCAGGCGCGCGTTAGGAGCACGCACGTGTGTTTGTGTGTGGCTTCATCCCCTTTGTCTGCAAAAGGAACCGTGGGCCTGATTCTCCTTAGAGCTCTTGCGCCATTCTCTCAGCGAATCGCATTTGTACCCGGGGCTCTTTTCCGCTGCGGAGAATGAAGAAGGGAGATTTATTATAAATATAAATTACGCCTTCCGCGTGTGTCTGTGAGCTGTCGCAGCCCGTACAGGAGGAAATATAAACAAGGTGAATGCAGGGTGTTTATGTGGAGCGATGCTGTGACAGCGTATGTGCTGGCAGGAGTGCTGTCTGCAGTCTCTGCATAAGGGGTTGTGTCTCTGGTGTGAGTGTGGAAGGCTGTAAATCCCAGTGTGTTCAGGAGGGAACACTGCCACTCCGCCTGCAAAAGCCAGGGAGAGATTTTTTTTTGAAGCGATGCGACTCGTTTTTCAGGCTGAACAAAAGGGTCACTAGAAACCCAAGCTTGAGAAAAATATCATCTAAGACATTTTGACTGGGAGTCATCTGTAATCCACATCCACCAGCTCGTTTCCATCCTGACCCAGAAGAGCTGCATGGCTGGCATCTTTTACACATCTCTCCCAGTGCCAGGTTTTGGTGGCCCTACTGGACCAGTTCTTTGGTATGTCTGCAGTTCTGCTAGTCCGTTTCGGGTCTTTCCTGTTGTATCCTCAGTGATCTCAGTCCTGACCTGGTCTGGTGATGAAGTTGGCATCTCTATGCAAATGCAATGTCTCCTGGAGAATCTGTATCCATATAGATGTGTATACCATATCACTCACAACTCATCTAATGTAGGTGAGACCACCTCAGCAAAGTAGCTGTATCATTTTCAGCATCCCTGCAGGTAGGTGCCTGAGCCCTGGTTTTGTTGCTCAACCGTGAACTCGAGCTGCAGGCTGTGGAGTTCCCTTCTTTGAGCCTGAGCTTGGCTTAAAAGTCATCTCGCGTCCCTCCAAAATCATTGCTGTTTCCCAGAGGAGCGCTTGAGTCATTATGAATCCCTGCATTTCCTCTCAGGCAGGAAGGATTGAGGGGTTTCAGGAAGAGGATGCTTTACAAGGAGACGTCTGCTGTCCCTTGCCGTGCCCTGTCGCAAGCAGACACCGAGACTCCTGCCAAAAAGCCATTGCCTGTAGAAAATAAAGTGCGAGGGAAGAAGTTGGGACGTGAGTGAATTGTGGGGTAGGGCAGGGTCTCAGCTGGGATGCCTGATGCTTTTGATACCGGGCGCAATAAAACAGGTGCTTGTGACAGCACTGGGAGGTGATCTAGGAAACGGGCTTATCTCACTCACCTGGCAGCACTGGAGCAAGTTGCAGGTCGTAGTTTTGCATTTGGATTTCCCTGTGGTTGATACTCCCATCCATCTCACCCTCTGTCATTGTAGGGCTTGTGGAAGGGATGCGGCTTTTACTTTGGTTGGATGTTTTGTGTTCCTTCCTGGTGTCCTTCCGCCTGTCTCCTCTGCCACCTCCTCCCCAGCACAGCTGTGTCACGTTTGGTCGTGCTTAGTTGAAGATGACCGGCCCACCTGAGCTGTCCGTGCTCATGGATGTAGCTCTGTGGTCACCATGAAGTGCTTGCTGAAAAGGCAGGTATTGGGAATTATTTGGATAAATGAGGCAAGGGAAGCAGGAGGTGGGGGGGCAGGCAGTTCCTGTCCTCTGCTCTGGGTGGCTGGGCAGATGAGCTCATCCCCTTTTCAGTTGGAGGTGGCAACCCAGTAGCACGTGAGAACTGTAGAACCCAACCCTGTGTTGGGCCGGGCTGCACTTAAGCTCCGTTTAAGCCCTAATTTGAAGGTTTAAAGGGAACTGAAGTGTGGCATCGAGTGCCGTGGCTGAGCTTCACCCTTCCTGAGCCATGACAGCCTGCCAGAAGGGGAACCGAGGGACAGAACAGCGTCTGCCTTCCCAGCAGGGCCGGGAACCTGCAGCTGAACTTCTTGGTCCCAGCAGAAGCGTTGGATTTGGTTTGGTTTTAAACTGCAAATGTGATTAATCGTGGCTGGCGGTTCTGACCTCTGTGGTTTTCACTGGATGCCCAAAGAAGTCGTTGCAGTGATGGGCCTGTTCTGCCTGCAAGCCCAGCTGGTCTCCATACGTCTGGTTGCGCGTGTTCATCCCTGTAGTTCTGCCACTGATAACTGTCTCTCCACTGCTTCTCTTTGTGGACAGCAGGCTCAGCTTGCAGCTGATAGCAGGTAACATCACCCCCGTGACAGGTTCCTGAAGGCCACCTTGCCATTGTTGGGGTAGCCCCCCGCTTCCCTCTCCTGCCGGCGTCCCCTCCTCCCCACATGGGGACCCCTTTTGCCAGCTGTCCCTTCGGGGGGATGCTGGGCTCTGTGTGTGGTGGGAGTGCAGGGGCAGTCACAGCAGGCTGGGGCTCACTGCTTCTTCCTTTTCTTTGCGACTGTGACCCTTCTTTAGTTATTTGTAACAGTCGTCGCCGCATTCTCTTGGGGTCACCCAATAAATGAAAGCATCACTAGATGCTTTCACTTATTTCGGAGCCCCATCACTGCGTAAAACACAGTCCTAGTTTTAGGAAAGCCACAGTGTGCCATGCTAGGGGAGCAGGGGGTCAGATGGGTCCTGAAGGTGGCCCCCAGCATCGTCCCAGCTGTATTGCTGGGAAGCACACCCGTGTGCCCCATGCAGCCCCGTGCCTGCAGATGTCCCTGGGAGCATCCTGGGGCATCCTGCCCATCCTACTGCCCCGGTCAGGTCCGTGGGACTTTGGCCAGCGCACCGGAGAAAGGATCACTGGTGTTTGTCAACCTTTACAAGGAAACAGATGGTTTTGAAGCCGAAGCTAAGATTGTAGCAAATGCTGGAGGCTGGAAGGTAGCTGTAAATCCTAGGTCTCATTTGCACAAATATATTTGTTTCCAATCCTAAGGGCATTTTGCCTTCCCCTGCCTTACACCTTCCTTTCAGAAACATGTAAATTTAGTTTGGATTTTTATTTTATTTTTTTTTAAAAACACCACAAAGTGTGGCCGAGGGTGGGGAGTTTTTAAATTACATTTGGCACAGAGGGGATAAGGAGGATTCTGGATGCTCCATGAGGTAGGAATCTGTGGATGTTTGTCATTTGCAGGCTGTCAGAGGGGAACGCTGGAGAGAGTGGGTACACCAGGAGAGCAGCGATGATATTTGCAGCCTCTTGCTTGTAGGTCTGCTGTGCAGATCAGACCTCTCAGCTTTCTTCTGGCCCAGCACATGAGACCCCACACGCTGGGTCATGTTTCAGGCATGAACCTTATGTGTAGGGTCATCTAGTGGATAAATGTCCTGTCGTGTGGAGGGGGACGGGCTCTGTGGCAAGGTTGCCTCAGGGGTGGGTGGCGACACTGGCCAGTTTGGCTCTTTCCTGGCCAGAAACCTGCAAGATGCCCTTGAACCTCCAAAGAGGCTGTCCCTTTTGTGGCGGGGTCCTTGGAGCGGAGAAGAGGGACTTGGTTTCTGCCCTGGAGATGTGGGAGGTACCGCCCCACCTGAGAGCTCGTGAGGAGGCAGTCATGGCAGGGATGCCCAGGTTTGCTGGGGGTCAGCAGTGATGGCACCTTTATAGAACTGAAGGCCTTACCTGTAGCAAAGTTTTTGTGTGGATTTACTGGCTGAACAGCTAGCCAGACGTCAAATTTGTTACGAAGAGGGACAAACCAGCTAAGACAGCCTACGGAGCAGAGATGGGGCTGGGCAACCCTGCTGTGGCTCCATCAAGGAGGTTCATGGGTCATGCTGTGCTCTGTTTCCAGACCTGTAATTTCACCTGCAGTGACTTTCTAGGAGGAACAAGCCAAAGAAAAGTTGGAGAGGCTGTCCACACAGAAACTGGCTGCTGGAGGAACCCCGCATCCCCAGCTTTCTCCTTACTGTCAAGCAGAGGAGAGGGAGAGGTTTGTGTCCTCTCCTTCCTTCCAGCCAGAAGGAATGCATGTACTTGGGGGCTTCCTGCCATGCTCTCATGCCATGCTGATGGGTTTCATGACACCACTTTTAGCACCTGAGGATAGGTGTGAAAAGGGAGGAGGTGGAGGAGGAGGAGCTGGTGGTGGTGGTGTGAGTTAATACAAGACCCAGTGGGAAGCAGCGGCAGGCAGTATTATTTCAGTGGTTTATGCCAAAACTTTCTCTCTCTCTCTCTCATTAAATTACAACTAATGCAAGTAGCATTGTGAAGGAGGAATTTGGGAACTGTTGTTCATCATCCAGTCGCTTGTAACGAATGTGCTGCTCAGTGCCATAGCCCATAGCCTAGCTGGGAAGTAATTCACTTGGTATTTGCAGGCATGACATGCATGCCGTAAGAATTCCACTGTTAGCATTATTCCAGCATTAGTGAGGGGATATGAAAATAAATGATGAGCTATTGTTTTTCATGATTAAATCCAGGCTTTTCGCTCCTCTGTCTTTTTCCCTTCCTCTGTCGGGGGAAGGAGGGGCCTCTCCATTCCTTTTGCTTTCGGAGAAGCAGGTTGTGCCCTTGCTCATCCCAGCTCCCCCGTCACCCTTCCAGACCAGCACACTTCTGCTGGTCCCTCCACCTGTCCCCTCCTGGGTTTGGAGACCAGCCAGAGCATTCCTTTAAACTGCTGTAGGATGTCATCACAAAATGATACGGTGTCAGAGGGGACCTCAGCATTTTGTTATGGGTCTACAAAGCCATTCTACGCTCACCATACTTCAAGGCGACCAAGCCCTGCTCCTCATGGTTGCAAGCTCAGAGTTCGGTGGCAGGTCAGCAGTTTGGTACTTTGAGGTCATCTGCAAGCCTTAAATGACTCGAGGCAGCTGTCAGTCTGGATGTGCGGGAGCAGAGGCGAGATTCTGCCGGGGTCTGCTGGCGATGACCAATGCTTAGAAGGAGAAGTCCACAGGGCAAACAAGGGACATCTGCGCCCCGTGGTTGTGAGGGGCATCCCGGTCTATTTCAGTGTGCTTTCCCGTGTTTCCAGTAGAGCCTTATAAATGTGAAGGAGTTAAACATCACAGGGGAGTGAGGTAGTTAAGTATTATTTATCCCTACTTTCTGGCAGGGGCGACCAAAGAGAAAAGCGTAGGAGTTTCAGAAGTGACCCCTGTTTCTGGGATCATCAGTTCACGGGGGCGATTTAAGCAGGCACGCGAACACCCGCCTGCGCAAAATAAAAGGCTTCTTTTGAAAACTGGGCTTAAATATCCCCATGAAATCCCCGGACTGAGTCAGTACCAGCACTGTACAGGATTCCTGTGCTCCTAATCTTATTCTTAATCAACTAACCCAGGCAGTCTTTCATGTCATTGAGTTGCTGCTCACTCCGGTGGCCCCAGCCCGTGTTGGCTGTTCAGCAGAAGGCCTGGCTGAGCTGAAGGCAGATGGCAGGGTAGGAGCTTGTGCTGATCCTACTACTATTAACTCTACCACTCCTCTGCACAGCAAGCTGCTCCCTTTGAACACCAGCAGAACCGTTTTCAAAAGCCCCGCGGCCCAGCCTTGTGTGACAGAGGAGCTCATTTTGTCAGGGAAGAAGATACCTCGGCAAACTTTGGAGAGTAAAGCCGTCAGGGGTAACCTCAAGACGGTGGAAGAAGCCGCCATAGGCTTTGAGGGAAGAGCAGCAGCCAGCTCCAGGTGTCCCCTTCCCACCTGAGAGGAGACACGTCGAAGCCATTGCTTTCCCCACCCCAACCCCGTGTGCTTTCTTCCTCCTCTCAGGGGAGCAGTCGTACGTAGCGGCGTGTGCTGTGACTGTGGCGTTGCACGTAATTGTGGGGGTTACGAAATCCAGAGCTGCTGGGTCGCGGCCCTCGTCCCACCAGCCCCGTGCTGCCAGCCTTGCCTCGGCGCACAGCGACCCGCCGGGCTATCCCGGGGTAACCCTGACTGGCGGCTCCCTTAAAATGTCTGGGGCCAGGTATCTCCCCCACCCCCCCAGGTATCTCTTCCCCACCACTCGCACCCGTTTACACGCACGTGCAAGGCGCAGCCGGTAGCACCGACAGCGCGTGTGGCTGTCCCCAGCTCAGCTCAGGGCAATTCCCAAGCCCCACGTCTCAGAAAAGATGGGGAAAAAGGCTGTGTCCCTCTCTCTGCCTGAGCTCCTCCACGCAGCCCTCGCAGGGGATTGCCAAGGTCCCTTCCCGGCCGATTCTCCCCGGATTGTGCAATATGCAGAAATGGGGGGGTGGTGGTGGTGGTGGTGGTGGTGACATTGGGCGTGAAGCCATCGACTCGTATTTACTTGCCATCTGAGAAAGCGATTTCAGTTCGGACCTCAAAGGGGAAGCTGCTGTGTGACTTAAAATTGTGCTGGCGGCAGAAGGATGTGACCTCACGGGATGAAAAAGCGGGAGGAGATTAGCAAAGAAGTAAGCTTCTAAGGTACACAAACGTCCGGGGGGGGGGGGGAGAAATATCTTAATAGAAGAGTCAGTTGTCTGCGTAAGAGAAGGCTGGGGAAATGACTAATTTGTGCAATTTGACTCGGTTGTTCCTTCTTTGATTCAGGCCCCCTCCTTCACTTTCTGTCCCCCCCTGCCTCGCCTTGGCTTTTACTGCCTTTTCAGGAGGGAGCGGGCGAGGGAGGGTGGAAGGGGCTGAGTGAGGAAGGAGTTAAGGGAATGCTCAGTGGGGATTATAAAACAGGCAGGCACTTGGAAACAGTTAAGAAGAGAGAAACAGATCTGCCAGGAGGGACTGTGGCACCGGAGCCGGTGGTTTATTTTCATGCCTCCCTCCCTCCACAGCGATGCAGAAGGCTCTCCTGCCATGGGGACGGAGGTAACAGCCGGGGGGGAGCAGGGTCGGTGCCGGGGTGAGGGTGCCGAGGTTAAATGGGAAGCAGACTTGTTCTTCGGCGCCAAGTTGGCAAGCCTTGGTGATCCTTCCTGGAAGGATCCTTACAGAAGGCTGATCCTCACCGGCGTGCTCCGCTCTGGAGGTGGGTCGTTCCCATGAAGGGTGGCAGGAGTTAGCACCTACCTCCGCCTCTGGTAGCCTGAGGGCATGGCCTTGCCCTGGTGGCAAGGTGTCCTCGTTGCGTGTTGGGCGTAGGGGAGGATGGTCTTGGCGTCGCCTTGGGAAGATGAAGGCAACAAACTTCGCTGTCTTGCTGGCACCCAGAGCCAAGCGTGGGCAGGGCTGTGGGTACGCCTGCACGAGCGTGAGCTGCGTGCCAGGTCCTCTGGGAGCTGGTGGCTGTGGGTGGACATCTTGTGCCAGCCCACCTGGACAGGAGGAGCCTTCTGTCACGCTCTGATGAGCCGGCCTTGAGTCACCGGGAGCTGTGTTTCCACTCACTCATTCGTGCCTCGGAAGCCCAGCTGAGACCTTCTGTGCGCTGTGTCAGGCACCTGGCACCTCGATGAAGTCTTGGTCCCAGGAAGGAGAGGCCAAATACAGGCACCCGAGGCCACGTGACCCAACAGACCCAGGTTACTGGTGACTGGCAGGGCCACAAAGAGCAGCTAGGTCAGCCCAGTCTTCCTCCATTGGGTTCCCCACGTGCCCGTGCCTGGGGCTTCCCACCATGAGGGACACTGCTGCTGTGATGGGGAGTTAAGAAGTGACCTGAACGCAGGCCCTGCCATCCCCTCCTGGCTCTCCAGCTCCCTGCATAAAGAAATCGTGGTGTTTGCAGCCGTGTGGCAGTGGGAACATAGGTGGCAGTGACCACAGGGCAGTGGTCTGCAACGCCGAGACCTGTTTTTCTCAAGGGGGGGGGGGGGGGGGGGAGAAAAACCAGATGGACCTGTTGATGGTGAAGGG
>JAOTQQ010000001.1:60096215-60153871 GCA_026546715.1 Gallinago undulata
GTTTTTCTCAAGGGGGGGGGGGGGAGAAAAACCAGATGGAACTGTTGATGCTGAAGTGTGTGGAGAGAAGGGTTAGTCACTCTGCAAGTGTCAGGGGCTCACGGAGGAAATAGCAGGAGTTTGCTGACTAATGCTGATGATGTTCGAGGAGTAGATGAGAAATACAGAGGGAAAACCCTCTGCTTCTGAATTTGGAAGGGAAAAAAAAAAAGAGAGAGGAGAAAAAAAAAAAAGAAAGAAAGATGCATGGAGTTACTAATCAGCCTCCAAAGTCTCTGACCTATATCTCCCTCCTTTCCCTGGAGCCATTCTTGAAATGAAAAATTAATAGAGAACAACCAGGTTTTACCTCCAGGGTACCCTTTTAGGCTGCCACGTACTGCAGGCTGGGACCAGCAGGTAGGACTTTGGTGCCCCTCAGTACGATCTAGAAAGCAAAGTAGTCTCAGTCCAGGGCATTGTGAGGACATCCAGAGAGACTGAAAGCGAGAAGGAAGGTAATCTCCTCTCTGGGAAGGACGGTTTCTGGCTTCAGATGGTTGGAAAAAGTATTTTGAGTCGACGTGCTAGGTTAAAGTAGCCCAGTAAAGGATAGTCCTTGAAGTCACAGTAACTTTATCAGGGGAAATGGAGGTGAAAGGAAAACAAAAAGTATATCAGGTCATGAGCCCTCTGAGGGCCAAGTTCATTGTGTCTACCAAATACTCCTCCCCCTCTTCCCATTTTTAGATTTTTAATGAGGAAAGAGAATCCTTACTTAAGAAGTGAAAACCTAGGGTTGTGGTCAGGAGGTTTCATTTACCAGTTCTGATGCTGCCTGGCTCTATAAGCTTGAACAAGTCACTTTACTTTCTTCTAACGCCATCTTTGTCTCCATAGGATGTGCTCTGTGATACCTTTGGCAATGCAGTTACAAATCTATAGGAAAAAGGAAGGGCTACGTTTTCCAAGGTGACCAGGGGTGACAACGACAGCTGTGGAGGAGGCAGGCTGATGTGGGGGGGTTCTGTTCTTCTGGCACTGGAACAGGTTCTGCATCCACACAGCACGCCCACGGCTTTGGGCACTGCTGGATTCACCCTCCCAGGTGGCACGGGAGGGAGGGATGGGACCACGTAGCCATCAAGTGTCATGAGAAGAGGTGCTGTCACCCACTGTGGTAGCGGGGCTAGGTTAGCTTTGAGGGGGTCTGAGCACGTGTGAAAATCTGGTCCCTTCCCACCTCTTCATGCTGGATGACGTTCAACTTAGATCCCCGAGATCACTAGCCATATTTAATGTGTAGGTCTGGATTGATCACGTTGTCTTTGTTGTGCTCCTTCAAAGCCTTGCTCCTTGGATGTTTGCAAGATACCTCACTTAGTGGTATCTTCTGTGATAAATATCCTCCATAACCCTGAAGGGCCAGAAGTTGAGCCGTCTGGGCTGTCTCTGCATGGACTTCTGCCTCTCCAATAAGGATGCCTCGTGCAGCTTGAAAAACTAGGTTATATAGCAGCTTTAATAGGGCTTTTTCCAGACACTGATTGACCTGATTCTTTGGACCAGCTGTTTTATTTATTAAACAAAATAGAAGAAAAAGAATGCGGCTCCTACATAAATTTGATTCATTGTGGAAAACGTTTAAACCGTTTTTTTGGGTTTTTCTCATAGATTGATGTGGAGCTCTTACTTCGTATTGATTCTGGAGATATTAATTTATACACTAGGAATGAGGAAGATTTGCCTCTTCATCTAATCCTGTTTCTAGAGAGAGATTTACTTAATGTGCAGTGTAATTTGTCTAATGTGCAACTTTGTATGTAGAGTGCACCCAGATCCAGCAGAAACCGTGGGTATAATAAAAGAGAGCGCTGTAGTGCAGTGCTGTAAATCCCTCTGTGATTAAAAATACTAAATTAGTCAATGTTAGTGCAGTCGGGAGACACTGCTAGCTGAAAAGCAGGGATATACAGCAAGAGTTTTCAGCACAGGACAGAGAAACTGGGTCTGTTCATCTCTGCGTGCGTGCGGTATGTGTCTAGGGGAGGGACAGCTTAGAACATCATTTGCCAGGAATACAGCTTGGGTGGGAAAGAGGAATCATCAGGAGTTACCCCAGGATTGTCCTTGCATGTTCACAAGGGGATGGAGGAACCGATTCTCCTGGCAACCCCTATGTTGTCTCACTCTGTTTCGCCTGAGTCCTGAGCGCGGTTGCAAGGTTGGATTTTACGCTTCTACAAAAGTGTCTCTGAAGATAATTTATTGCTCTGAAGAAGGCTGGCACCGTGGATTGGCTGTCGGGTTGTTGTTTTTTTTTTCTTTCCCCCCACCCCATCTGTCTTTTTGTCTGTCAGTCTTTCTTTCCTGGTGTTAACGCAGAAAAATCACTGTCTGGAATTTTTAGATGGGTCTTTTTTTTTTTAGGATTTTGTGAATGTCCGTGTATATAAACAGGGAGAGGATATGTTTATAACAACGTAAGAGTCACCACCTCTGAGTACTGTCCATCTGTCCAGCTTGTGACCGCTGCTGCCAACAATACCTGATACTTGATTTGCTTTCTTTTTCTGAGCCAACAGGAGGAAAGGTGGGGCTCATGCAAAAAGTTGCTGTTTGGAACCGAGTAACAAGACTCTGCTGTGCGCTACGATTAAAAATAAATGAATCTTCTTAATCTGAATAGAACCAGGATCTGAAATAAAGCTTTAGTTACAGTTGGCGTTTAAGTTTGATATGATTCCATTAGTGTAACATCTGGCACGCGTGGTTTCTTCAACAGCTGGATACTATAATCCAAGACAAAGAGAAGTGTGTGTCATGGCAATGACCTGCTCTTGAGGCCATCCAACAGCTTCCCTGGTACAAGACCCTCTCTTGTTGGTTGTTCACAACTTTACCAAAGTTAAACTCTCTTGACTAAAATTTTCCATCCCAGCTACCGGCCTCAGAACGTATATTTAGAAAACAGCTCTTTTATACCTCCTTTGAATTTTTTGATGAATGTTAAAGATAAGAAATGTATAAGTAAGACAGAAAACAGCCCTCCACACACACACACCTTAACGACCCAATAAAATTTGCATGGCATACATGTCAGACGCACCACTTCTGCGCTCTTCCAAGAATATCAGCCCAAATCTGGTCGAGGTTTAAGCCTTAAAAATATGGTTGTCATCACATCCTCAGCAGACAAAACAAGTCTCTGAAGAGTTTGGACCTAAGAGTTTCAATTAGGCAGTTAAAATTAGCGGAAGCTCTTCGTGTTAATCTCGCTGTGCCTCGATTCCCTGCCCGTGACATAGGGGCAAGGCAGTGTGTTGCTTTATGAGGGTAGGTCCTGTAGGAAAATAACCTGTGATTATGAGATTAACAGTTCTGCCACCGAACGTAGGCAAGAAAGGGGGCCAAAGGCAGGTTGCACGGGCATTTGTGAAGCTGAGGTTTCCTAAGCCTCACATTCTTGATTTGTAGCTATAAATAGTCCTGCTTTCACTGTTTGCTGCTTTCTGTGTAGTTTTCTCTCATGCAGAGTGGGCATGAGGAATAATAAACAGCCAATGCTCCTGGAAGAAGGGGCACGGAAACGCCTGGTGCCATCCACCATCAGAGAGGAAAATTCTTGGTGGAACCTTGCGCCCAGGCAGTGCGTGTAGGAGCAATGTGTGACCCTTCAGACAGAGAGAAGTCAGTGATGGAGGAAAAAAATCAAACAGAAGATACCTTCTTTGCCCTTCTGACAACTGTTCGGTTTATGCTGGGTTTCTATGATACCGTTAAACAGCAATGCCACAAACCAACAGACTTCCAAGTCATTTTAAAGAAGGACAAGATCATCCCATTGCTTTTTGCTGTGGATTTTGTGGGAAGGTGTTTCCTGGTTTTTGCCCTGCGTGCTCACAGGCTGCTCTGGTCACCCCCTCTCCTGGCTCCTGCCCTGTGGAAATCCTGAGTCGGTGGTAAACGGCACGAGACGGTCATATTTAAGCGTGGGAAAATGATCCAGTCCTGACTCACAGGCAGAATCACCCCCAGATCCCTCTGCTTTACGTTCACTTTCTTAGGCTTTGCTTTTCTAGCCATATGTGTTTCATCAGGTAGAAGGAAGCAGCCCGTTCCTGGTTCAGAGTTGTATGTGGGCAGCAGCGGGGGAGGGAGGAGGAGGAGGCTCTGGTTGAGGAGGGTTTGAAAGTGAAAAATCGTGATCATGCCACCAGTGAGCAAGCCACTGGATGGCTGGGATGCACTCTCCAGCAGAAGTTTGCCCGTGTCACGGTACTATGGGCTGTTGCTTCTGCACTAACGTAGGATGGGAGTGAGCTGGTCACTCCGATGCTGCAGAGGAAGCGGGAGTGGAGAGGAAAGATTTTCATGAAGCAGGAGGTAGGAGATGCAAGAGAGTTGTATAGATACACTGACTCGAAAGGGTTACAGTTCAGCACGGGAACATACTTGCTGAGCTGTACAAGTTGAGGAAACTTGCTCATTCTCTGCCTACATTATGAATCAAACCGGGATGCACATTTTCTTCAAATCCCTAAACTCTAAAGCCCGTGCACAAGAGCCTCTTCTTGATGTGGTTTTCATAATTGATGTTTGGCTATTTCACAGTTGCTTTTCCCCATGGAGTTTCTCTTAAAAATGCCCTATATTTCTTTTTAATTTTGACTGTGCATGGCAAGTTTATATTTCAGAAAAAATATTCAAGCGTCATTTTTTTGTAAAGCTGGGATGCTGATAGGGTACTTTGGGGAAGGGAACTGCTTATTATTTGTGGTGTCCCCTGAGAAGCTGATAACTGAAGTCCTACCAATATTTCTCCTTCTTCTGCATGTGAATTTCCAGAAAGGTTTGTCAAGACAGTCAGCACTGGTTGGTTATTACAGTTGTTCAAGCATTAGGCATTTGTGTTTTAGCAAGATGAGAGTTTCTCTTTCTCTTTCTCTTTTTTTTTTTTTTGTTTCTTTTAATAGCAAATGCCTTTCACATTCCCTGCTATTGACTCCTCCTTTTAACTGGCAGCTTTGAGTGTGTAACTCGGAGCTGAGGTCTCTCAGTCCTGCTGAAATCCTCAAGAAGAAGTTGGGGTAGAGTAGGTGGACCTGCTCCAGCCTGTGAGGGAGCAATGAGGGGACTGTGGTCCCTTGGTCTTGCTTCATGCACCGTGTGCCTGCGGGTTGAGACCAACCACTATTGTGGGCATCTTTGGTCACCTCCAGGTTGTACCTGTGCTCAGGGTGGACCACCACCAGTGTCCCATCTCCTGTAAGTGAAACAAGTGAAACACAGAGTTGCTCTGGAGTGGGGATTTTGGAAAAAAAAAAAAGGGGGGGGGGGGCTGTTACTATGGGAGAGGCTCATCTCCTATGAAAGACAGCATCAAGCCATGCAAGTGAAGGGTTCAGACCTGCCCCTCCTGGGAGTGCATCGGTCTGTTGCCCCATCTTCCCGTGTTTCACACCGAAACTGACGGGTATTGACTTTGTTGAGGTGTGCTACTTTTTAAATAACCCTTACTAATGGGTGGAAAGTGTCTAACCCATGAGGTGCCTGCGCCCTCCCTCCTCCTCCCCACCACAGAGCTGCTGGGGTGCCGCAGCTTGAAGATGTCCTGGGCAGCAGAAGGGGAGGTAGTGGAGGTAACGTCCCCCTCTGAAGATCATGGGATGCGTTACTCCATTTCTCACCTCTCAAAATGACCTCATTTTCATGTCTGACCGCGTGAAAACCAACTCTTTGCCCCTTTGACTGCCAGCCAGCCCCGTTCGGAGTTAGACAGAGCGCATAAGGCAGGGTAGATGGGATCACCTTTCTTTCCAGAAAAAAAAAAAAAAAAAAAAGAGTACAGCAGCACTTGTTTTAATTTATTCCTGCTCCTAGTTGTAATTATAACCTCTGGGTTTTAGTGTAAAGGTGGAAGGGAATGTGATTGAATGGGGTTAAGGTGGTTTTTTTTTCCGAATTGCATTAATACATGACTTATATGACAATCAGCTGCCCTCACGGAGGAATGCAGGCAGTGTTTGCAAGCTGCCTGTGGATTTACGAAGCCTTTGGAAACTCACCGAGCATTATTTCCTGAGACCTGTTTCTTTACGTGTTTGCTTATTCTGGGACAATGATGAGACATGAAGGTATTCATAACAACATTTACAAAAGGATAGAAAATGTTTATTTCAAAAGCTAGCAAGGGCCCCTTTTCTTAACAGAACAGAAAAAAAAAATGACAAACTTTTCAGTACCTAGTTGGGACGTTGAGAGATCTGCCTAGAGAAAACTCTATTTATCATATATTTATTTATACTTCTTTGAGAAAGCTTTATTTATTATGTATTTATATATACTTTTTTTTCGTTTTTTTCCCCCTCTTTTCCGTGAAGGCTGTTTACACCAAAACAATATCTTTGTTTTCGGAGTTCATCTGCTTCCACTGCTCCTTTTCCAGCTGAAGTCACAATACTCGGTCTGTGACATCACCGCTGGCTGGTGACAACGGGGGGGTCACAAAGAGGAGTTTTCACTCCAGGTGGAGAGTATGCAGCAGCCGCAGCAGCAGCCAAGCTCCACCGAGAGCAGAGAGCGTGTCTGACTCTACATATTGCTAGTCATGGAGAAAAACGGGAAGGAGAAATCTGCAGGAAAAGCCAGGAAAAGGAAACTCACGGAATGGCTGTGTAGGTCTTCTGAGAGGGAGAGGGCATGGGGGCTGGAGACTCTACCTGTCGCAGAATTTCTTTTGAAATCAGTGCAGAGCAGACCAAATACTAATAATAACCAAAATAACCAAATAATAACAAAAAAAAAAAACCTGTTAGAAAATGACTTTTTTAAAAAGTGAGAGTGGGAGAGAGGGGTTTAATTTAGATTCAAGTATGACTCGGATACCTGAACCGAATCCACAAGTTTTGTGGGGCTTTTTTTTTGTTTTTTTTTTGCTTCTTTTTGAATAGACAAACCCCCTTGCAGAAAACAAGGGAGGATGACTAATGCCCTGATCCCACTAGTGCCTACACATGGAGCCTTCAATGCCCGAGTTGTCCTGCTGAAGCCAGTAAAGACAATTCATGTGCTCAAACTCAGACACTGGCCCGCGTGCCTGCGGCGTGAGGGTCTAGCCAGCTGCCCCAGGGGAACGGTTAAATAAAGAATTCGTAGAATATTTTCTAATGCAGACACTGTCTTGACCTGGAGAAGCTGAAGTCTCGGGCCTGAATCCTCCAGAAAAAGCAAACAAACTGGCCTTACACCTTTCCCCTTTGCTTTTGTCTGTCTGATTCATCTCTTGGGTCACGGGCTTGCAGCTGCCGGCGAGAAGGTGAGGCACATCTGCGGGGATGTGAAGGACTGTGGCTAAAGAGGTGACACAGATCATTAAAGAGCAGGGGGGAAAAACAGAATGGTGAGATGGTCAGGGTCTCCACTGACTGTATCGCAGTGGTACAAGTGAAAAATGTATCTGCCTCCAAAGTCTAGTTATTAGTGACAGGTTCATTGTTGAAACGGTATGTTCTGGTGGCCAGAAAGCATGGATGGTATATTCATCCTCTCCACTCTGAAGGTGGCCCCAGAGGGTAAAGGCAGCATGGAAACTCCTCAGATGCTCTTGAAGCACTATTTACATGCTTTGGTCTTATGGCTGTACCAAGGACTCTAGGAGGACCTTGAGGAGGAAAAGGCATGGTTTTTTCTCCAACATAACTTCCCTGCCAGTGAAAGACAGACAGCATCTCCAGCCGGCCAACTGTACTTGGAGTTGTGTTTTCCAAAAGACCCTGAGCAACCTCTGCAGCCACAGCCTGTGGTCACTGATGAGCAGCCTTTGCTACAAGTGTTTTCTCACACCTCCAGCATCCCGGGCAACCCAGCCGTCTGCTTGGTCAGGGTCCAGGTTCCTGGTGAGAACAGGCTCAGAGTCACTCTTGCTTTCCCCTGGGTCCCCACCACAGCCACGCTGAAGCGTTTCTGAAGTGTCACACGTTGGGAGGGTCTATGTTTTTCAGGCAAGCCCCGTAGCATAACTGTACTGTCAGTCTTAGGAGAGTGGCCGTGTACCTACAGCTGTGTTTTGGGATGTCTTAGGAATTTTTGTTTGTTTGTGTGTTTGTTTGTTGGTTTTAGCAGGGCTGCACACCCTGGGTTGCTGTTGTGGCAATCCGTGTGATTCATGTCTTGCACAGCCTGACAAGTTTCTTGGAGCTCGTGTGTGCTGAGCTGCACGCTGCGGTCACCACACTGCTCCACACTGGTACCAGGTGGTACCGTGGTGCTGGTGCTGGGGTGTTAGCAAGTGCCAGGACCCAGAGGGTGCCATGCGTGGGAGGGCCACTCGGGCGAGCTGCTTGCGTTGGCTTTGGGAAGTGGAGAGGACATGAGAACACTTGCTTGGGCTTTATTTTTTAAAACTCCGCCAGGAATAGCCTGTTCCTTGGAGCAGCCAGAGCAGAAAGCAGGAGGGTCAGTTTGGGATCCTGCCAGGATCCAGTTTCGTATTTATTTTCTGCCCCTGCAGAGCATGGAGTAAGTTATCATTTCATTTGAGCAGCTCGGACTCTTCACCACCAAGCCTTCAAAGGACTAGATGTTCGGTTATGCTTCCTTCTGTTGGTCATCTGTCTTCTCTAAGGCTTAAATGTTACACCAGTTTGTTGGGTCCTTCAATCACTGATGCCTATCTAAACCCTTCCAACCATGAAGATTCTGTTATTTGGTGAACGTCTCAACTTTTTTATTACTTTTTTGGGAGAAGGGGTGGTGGTAAATGAAAAAGGAGAGACAGTGCAGAGGACTGGGAGCAGAGGCACAGCAAGAGAGGTGCATCATGGCCTTGCTGAAACCCGGGGATGAGCTGGAGGTAAAGACCAAGACAAAACAGGAGTGACATCATTATTTGGGAAATTTAGAGCGGTTTCATGAAAACCTGTTTGGTGCCATCTCCCGTGCAGCCCCTCTGTGCTGCCAGGGGCAGGTGAGAAGTGAGAGGACCCTCAAGCCAGCAGGTTTTCTGGGTGAGCCACGGAGGGAGGACTTGCACTGTTGACCTGCCACACGTGCTGTCTCCCCACAGCTGCCCACTGCTTTGGACAACCCCCCCCCCCCAGCCTGTGCTTGGTGGTACCTTGTGGTAGGAAATCGTTTGTTCAGTGTCCAAATGCAAGGTTACAGTGCGTTGCCCAAGTGATGTGTGGGGCAAGGCATCTGCTCACGGTGTGCCCAGCTCCTCAGGACAGGTCTGACAGCCCCCCCCAGTCTCCTGAATTCACTCACTAAACTTTTGTAATCGCCGTAAAAAAAACTGTTAGGTAAATACATTTTCTGTGCCCAAAAGCAACCGCCCCACTTCTTTTTTGTTCTGAAGATAATAGACATAAAAATTAAATACAGACCTGTGTTCTTAAAAGGTCACAGTTATTTGATCCTGAGGGAAACTGCGTATCGAAACATGTTTGGTTAAGATTTGACGATACTCTAAAGAAATGGAATGAATTAGGACTTTGGTTTGTGGAAGTTGGAAAATTGCCTAGAAATTCCCTGTGATCTGGAAGATGGAGATGGCCGTTTCTGAGATAAGCAACTCCCTTTTTCTTACCGTGACTGGGATGGGGATCCTGGATGGAGAAGGGCTTTGTGTCAGATGCAGACCTAGCAGTCGGCGCGTGTTTTGCATTGTACTAGTTTCATTTAACACCACCTTCTGTCCGGCTTAAAATAGTGGCTCATAAGTGGCAGTGGTCTCCAACCCCTGCTGCCTAATGCATGGTTGGTTGCTAGGAGGGCTGCTGTCATCCACGTTTCAGTCGTGGATGTGATGACCAATTTTGCATCACTTTCCAAGCTTTGGCTGGATGACTCAGCTGGTCCCCTGGTGACTCATTTCAGTCTCCCATGAGCCCAGGAAGGACTAAAGAGGGAAGCGTGGCTATTTTCAGATACGAAAAACGACCAAACCCAAGGAGTATGTCCACAAAAGATTACTGCAAACATCGAATGAATTGGGTATTTATACAGAGTGTAAACTCACCCCTTCCCACTGAAATTCTTTCCCCGGTTACTGTATTTCTGTGGAATCTAATTTTCAGTCTCTTCTTACAGTTCATCCATATGGATACTGGAAAGCTGTCCGTCAGTGAGAGCGTAAGGTCTGATGAAAGTTCACAGGACTTTTGGTACTAAATTCCCCTAGCTGGTTTTGGTTTTTTAGCAGTTTTCCCCTCTCAGCATTTACTGGAATTTTCATAATCAATCTACCAACAACCATAGCCATTTTTTCCCCCAGTCTTTCCTATGTTCAACAAAGCTAAGATGTCCAAGGTCTTGTAGACCAGTTGAAAGCTCTTGTGATTTACCACAAGATGTTACAAATTTGTTTTTTCTGGATCCTGCAGAAACAGTGCTGTATTTGCTCCTTGGGAGAAAATCATACACAGCTTACTTTCCCAGAAACTGCCCTTTCCCCGTGACTCAGTTTGGCCAGACTTCCTTTTCATCGTTAGTCGAAACCCGTAGGTGTGACTGTGGACAGCTTGGCTGAGATATCACCAGCACATTGATGATTCTGAGCTCAACTGTCCCACTGCATCTAGGATGAATCCTCTAATTTCATTGCCGTAGGAAAAGGAAATAGTCGAGTGTTCTGGACTGAAAGGACATGGCTGCAAAACGGCTGTAATGGTGCCAAAAAGATGCTTATGGAAGAGACAGGGTAAGCACATAGTGACATGTCAGTTCACAAATGTAGGATCATGGATGAGGAGGAGGCCTGACAGCCTTTTTAGTTTGTCATCTGTAGCTAGCTATCCTTTCTAAACGTGGATTTTTGATTCTGTAGGTTTGGCTTCAGCAATTGTGCCATGGCCGTGAGTGGCACACAGGAGTTACTGGTGGCCAAGAGTGACCACAGTTGTACACAGCCTGAGGCATGCTCAGGTGCCCGTGTCTCTGCAGGGTGCTGTTCAGGTCCTCAAAAACACTGCGTGGCCTCCAGCAAAGTGACACCAAAGGTTCTCTTTCACTGTACACCCCACTGAAGCTACCACCTGCTTGCTGCTTCTTGGTCAAAGAGGAGCGTGTAGACAACCTGGCTGTGGGGCCGTCTCTACCAGAGCCTGGTTTTGAAGCTCAGTCCCATTTTCTAGCCCATCCCAACAATAGGATGCCTCAGGCTGCACTGCAGAAGGCATTTGGCATGTATCATGCTGTTATCTCCAGGTTCAGCTCTGGTCCTCTTCTACTACGGTCTAGTCTTGCCAGCACAAGAAGCCCGGCAGCCATGGTGTTAAGCACTGTAGAGCTGAGAAAATAAGTGTGTCGATAAATAATCATATCCTGCACATAAGAGAAACCTGGGGGAGAGACTGGTGGTAGCCAGGGAGTTATGCTGATACAGGTGGAGGTTTTTATTGCTTTTTTTTTTTCTCTTAATGACTTCCCTTTCTCTGATTTCTTTTCTTTTAGAGCTTTGAGGGGGAGTAGGCAGTTACTGGCGTCCCTGAGCTTCTTCATCACACACAAGGGCCTTATATCCTTCTTTCTCAAGTAGCTATCCTTTCTTGAGCTCCTATTTACTCTTCGAGTCCCTGAAATCCTTCATGTAGTTTAGCCTCGTGCCTAAGTCGGGTTTTCTTTTGGTGTTAGCAAGAGCTCCCCTCATCACCTAGGGTATCCTTCCTTGGCCAGACGGGCTGCTTCTCTGCGTGCTGAGCTGGCCTCTGTCCTGCTAGCCTTTGCTTAAAAAGAAGAGTTGCTGGGAAGACAGCGGGGGACGAGGGGTGCACCACCGGCCCCCAGCCCCGGCAGCGGGGCAGGGAGGTGAGCAGAGGCACTTTCTGTGGGATAGCTGGGGGGGGGGGGGACACAGCATCCCTCATGTCTTTTGGAGAAGAGATTCGTGGCCACCCTGTGGGTCATCCGTTGGCTGTGCGTGTGCCTGCAGTCCCCCGGCGTTCCCAAGGTTACGCCTCCTAACATTCCGTCCTAGGGGAGACTCATGGAGACTGCTGTAGCTCTCTCTCGCCGTGGTCTCCTACGAGCTACTTGTGGCTCTCGGAGGAGATGGGATCGTAAGAGAGGTAGTGAAGTGGAACTTTCCTACGGGGTTACTTTCCTCAGGCGCGGCCTTTTAATTAACAGGGGTTATTTGGGGGAGAAACGAGTCCCCTAAACGCTGCGTCTCCCCAACGGTCTTCGGTTTGGGCCAGGGTCTTGCTGTGCCCGCTGTGGGGACAGCCCCAGCCCCTTTCATGTTGTACATTTCTGGGTTTCTAGTCTTGCTTTGGAATGCAAACCAAAAGCCACGAGTGACAGCAAAAAAAGGTTTCTGACTGTTTGGCCATCACGCTGGGGATGTTTTCCAAGCCCTAAGCGATGAGGAAGATAAAGTTTGGAAGACAGGGTCAAAAATTCGTGCTCAAGATGCGTTTCCTTGAGGAACTGAAGGGCTTTTCTCTGTGTGGGTGTGTGTTTGCCTGTGGGAGGGCAGGTTATTTACAAACTTGTTTTAACTACTTAGACTGCAGGTCACATGATTAAGGTGCAGTATTCTTTGTCTTAATTTCCTGAAGCACCCCACAAACCCTCTGTGTATGAGAGGGCTGTAAATCCTGTGTTTGGTCGTTTTTATTTGAAAGGGAGATGTTGCTGCAGCAGTGAGGAGGTGCAGTTAACCCCGGCTTTGGGCTAGTTGGGAGGTCATCAAATCCGGCTACCTCAATTTTCTGCTTTGGCAGAGCCCTGTGCCCAGCTTCCCCACCTTTCTCCTTGCACCTTCCCCTTCCTTTGCAGCCCAGATCCTGTGTTATTTCATCCAAACCTCACCAGAGCCTTGTTTCTCTCCAACAGGTCTGTACCCTGATGGAAATGAAATGAAGGGGGACACACACACACACTTTGCGAACAGGCAAACTGACCTTTTCAGCCCAGCTAGTGCTTGATCTCAGTTTCAGATTTCGTAAACAAAGCAGGGGCTGAATGTCATGCGATGGCCTCTTTGCAAATGAAACACTTAGGGAAAAAAATCCAGTGGGAGTGAGAGGCTCAGCTTGAGACTCCAGCAAGCCTTGCCCATGCCCTGCCTTCACAAGTAGGGCTGCTTCCAAGAGGGAGGTGTGCGAGGTGCCCGCCGTTCCCCGTGGTTCCACCACGCTTGCGGGCAAGTTGGGAGTCACTGACGTTACAAAGCTAATATTTACAGGTGGGAGCTCATCCAGGTGGGGAGGCAGCTGTGGTAGATGGAAAAAGCCAAAATATCCTTTCCACTGGGCAGTTGTGGGAAGCCACGAGTGTGCCAGTGCTGCGTGGGCGAGGGGGGCACAGCCAGGGCAGCGAAAGGAAGCATTTTGGTTCATTTTGGTCCCTTTTCCAGAGGCCCTGGCACCCTTTTGCGGGAACTAAGATCACAATGGCCAGTGAAGGCTGTAGGACCCGGGGTCAGGAATTGAGGAAGTCTTCTGTTTCGCCTCTAAGCTGGTCGCTTCCTGCTTGGAAGATGGAAGCTGAAGTGTCCCACCTGAGTGACTTGACCCACGCTGCCTGGAAAGAAGAGCCATGCCAAAATACTCCTTTTTTTTCAGTTCTGTCAGCAGGTAGCAAACAGATACGGAGCTTGTAAGAAACCAGAGGCTCTAGTTCTGTTTGGAGGTTAAACGTATGGACCCCCACCCATGCTAAACTGGACTACAAGGCAAGCCCTGGCCAGTTTCATATTTACTGCTCAGGCTATCTTGTATGGCTCTGCAAAGGGAACTCTGGGTTCTGTAGAAATGCCATGGTTAAAGTTTGCTCCAGTTTCCCTCCATGGAGGAAATGATGGGAGTGAGGAAGGTGGCCAGAACACATATGCCGTTGCCAAACAGTCCTACATGGCACATTGACCTGAGTAACTGCTTTTAGGCTCATCTGGCTCCATTTCAGCATCAGGATGGGGAAGTCACAAAACAATCCTTGGTAGCTTGCTTTTCCCGTCTCCTCTGGCCATTCCCAGCATTTCAGGAGCTCATTTAAGCATGATATTATACAAGCCTCGGTGTGTCGTGCCTCATTTTGAGTGGTGCTGCGGCTGTTACCATGGTCTCCTGCTCTTCAAGGAGACACAGTGCACCTCATGGTCTCCCCATCACCTGGCACGTGCCTCAGCTCTGCCAGGCCCCTCTCTGAGAAAAGTGAAAGAGGGATTTCTTCAGCAAAGCCCTTTATTAGACATCCTTCAGTGTCCTCCAAAGATAAAGCTTCAAAGCAGGGCTTCTGTCCATCCTGCCTGTCCGACTTCATCTTGTGTTGTTTTTTTTTCTCATGCCGTCTCTGACACTGAAGAAGACTTTCTTCTCCTCTGAGGCACTTGGGAGTATTGAGTATTTGGTAGAAAACTTGTTCCAGACTTCACTGACACCCACTTTCCTAAAACATCTTTACACTGAGATTGTGCGTAAGTTCCTTTGCACTCTCACGCAGACCTGGGAGGCTTTTAGGTGCTGCTGCCACCTCTCTCTTTATTGTTATTTTGCTTCTGGGACTCCAAAAGTTGTTACAGGAGCTGGAGGCTTTGCTCCCTGGCTTGGTAAGACTTTTGGTCAATGAGGTACGGCCAGCAGGGCTATATATCTGCCCTCTCAAGCTGCTGAGACCCACCGTAGGCAGAGCGGAATCCCAGGTTTCTTCCATTATGTCTGGAGGGCACTTTGATGTCTTGGCGTTTGCAGCATCATTTCATGATGTCTGTAGAGGTGACAGCCCTCCTGTCAGCTTTGACAAGTGTGCTGAAAGGGGTTTACTTACTGGGGTCTGACTATGCTTTGTCAAGGTTGTAGCTTATGAAACGTATTCGCTTGCTGCCTTCATTTGCTTTCCACTGAGCGATGTTGAGGTGTCCCAGAGAGAAGTTCTGCACTCTTCCAGCTGTGTTGGATTTTTCCTTAGGAAGGTATCTAGGGGTTACCTTCCCATTCAGGGGAGTGCAGACTTGGCTGCTGGACCTTCTTACGCCGACATCTAGAAATTGGTGTCAGGTCCAGTAGCTGCAGCATCTGCAGAAAAGTATTGTGGCCTCCAAACCTCTGGTGAGGAATATTTTAACCTGCGTTCTCAGGTGTTGCATTGTTAATTAACTATAATGTGAAACATAAACTAGTCACATGATTAACTGAGGAAATCTGTAATATCTCATCATTACTGCAATTCATTAAAGTGGGAGATGGAGGTGACCCCGAAAGAATCTTTCACTGAGGTGTAATCAAGGGTTTAAATGTGTCTGTATATTTGTCCCTGAGATTTTGCTTTATGTCCCTAAAACCAGGAATGTGTCAGAAGAATCCAGAGCTTGTTATTCAGACTTGTGGGCACCTGAAGCCACATCAAAAGGATGAGTAAAAATTGTGATGTTTCTAGATTAGAGAAGATGTTAGATCCTTGTGGCTTGCAGTGGATAGGGAAGAGTGGAGTTCTGTAGTGGTGAGATGTGAAATTGTGGTCACTGAGCACTGAAGGAAAGGCTTGATGTTCCAGGGACCCTGTAACAGACTTTGGTCTATAGAGACAAAGACAGCATACATGGTTTGAAGGGTGATCTGTGGCTGGTGGTGGCTTATATTTGCTAATTCCTAAGAGTCTGGTGTTTCAAATGTATAGCAGGCTTATTCAAGTGGTTGCCCACAGTCCAAATCCAGCTCACATGGCATTGTCCAGTGACATGCCAGATGTGGAGAGTGTGGGCGGATGAGGCTGGAGCAGCCTAGATGTTTCCAGGCTCGAGGGCAAGGTCATGCTTAGGGTGGTGTTGCCTCATTTGATCCATGTGGGATGCGCCAGGACTCTGGGTAGCCCATTTGCCCCTGAGCTGCTCATGAGGGCTCTCGCTTGAGGTGGCAGAGATGCTTCCACGAGTGTATGGACCCAGTGTGGACAACCCTTGCCATAGCTCTGGGAAAAGAGGTGCTGCCCTGGGGGGTCTGTGCCCTGGAGAGCACCCATCTCGCCCCAACACCAGAGATGTCTGGGAGGGGAAAGCAGGTGTGTGCTGTGGATGTGTGCCATCTCACCAACCTTCAGCCCATATTGATGTATGGTCACTGAGCCTGGGCTTGCCAGCTGTCCTGCTCCCCTGGCAGTGCTGGCTGGCAGCCCCTGCCAGCCCTTACCACCTCCCCCAGCATCTCCTGTGCCCACAGGTGGTGCGGTGGAGCTGGAGGCTCAGGGGAAGATGCAGGATGGACAGGGATGGCTCAAAGGAAGGTCTCCCCAGTGTTTTCCTGCCTGTGCCCTCTTTGCTCTGGTCAGCTGAGAAAGCTCTCAGTAGCCAGCAGGCAAGTTTAACTCCTGGATTTAAGGAGTTAAAAGGGAGAGTGAAGATGGGAATAAAGGTGGTTTGGGGAGGGGAGATTGCAGTGTCCTGAGCCACATGCCAAAATAACCTGCCCAGGCCACAATAGGGAGCAACTGCCTACACCCCCTCCATGCCCAGGAGTACTGACTGAGGTCCTGGTTATTAACTTCTATCCTACCTATAAAGGAAAGCCATGGTGTGGAGAACGCAACAGTAGGCAGTTGATGTTGCTGATGCTGTAAATGTGGGAGAGGGATGTGTAGGAGGGCAGTTGAGGGGACACGGGGTGTGAAGGTGATGGTGATGAGAGTTCCCTGACCATTGCGCTGTGGCAGGAGATGGGCTTTTCAGAGGCCGAGGAGGCAGAAGGATGCTTGGCTTCCTTTGGTTGGTTTTGTCTATGGCTCCTCAGTGTCATCGGAAAGTCTCGCTTTTTTCGTGTGGCCTGGGGGGCGTGAGTCAAACGCGGCAGCTTGGAGCCACGTGAAGCCAGGTCTGGCGTAGTGCAGGGGGTGGGCTCTGTCACATCTCTGAGAACTGCCACATGCTATGTAAGCATTTAGGAAACTACTAATTAGGACGAGACAGTTTTACTAGCAGGACAGGAAAAGCAGAGCAGGAAGGCATGGGAATTTTCACCTGGAACGAAGGCTCCCTTGACATCTTCTGCTCACCAGGAACAGGAAGGAGCTGAGGCTGCTGAGGTCTGAACTCCGCTTTGAGGTTGTCTCCAAACATTTGGTAGCACACGGGAAGGAATTTGTGTAGCCTCCAGGGACGTGAATTTTGAGGAGGTTCCAAGAACGCAGTAGTACAGGGGACAACGCCTCAAAAGGGGGGCCACACAGAGGCCACGGTGAAGAAGATCTTGAGATGTGGCTGTTTTGAAGGTGCAATAGGTGAGCCTCACCTGGCAGATCCCCTTTTCATTGCCTTCTTAACCCGGGCGTGCGTACGAGCTTGCAGGCTTGCGCCTCTCTGGGGAGAAGGGGAAGGTATTTATTTCAGGAGTGTGTTGTGCTCATCATTGGTATGCCCAACACACGCCGTGTGCTTTCCACGGTATTTTTCGGGCAGGCGCTGTGGTTCTGGCGGCCGTGAGCCAGCAGCCACCGGTTACAGCGCGCTGGCAGCTCTGCGGGCGCTGCAAAAGGTCTTACTGCCTCCTCAATACAGGGCAGGGGCTTGGTGTCTCACCACCTCTCTGGGTCTCTCACCACCTCTCTGGGTCTCTCACCACCTCTCTTGGTCTCCCACCACTGCGAAGGCCACGCTTATAAATCAGCAGTAAGTGCTAGGAAGTAAAGCAGAGGAAAACATCAGTGTCTTTCCATCTCTCTTCTTCTTTTAGTCCCCCTAGTGTGTTTTTTTTTTTGCCCTTCGGGGCGAGGTGGGTGGATAGGGGAACTTTGCCTCATTTGCTTTCCTGAAACCTGTTGGAAGTGCAAGTGAGGCGGCTGCGTGGTTTGTGTATGCATGCAGAAGGGGGCCATCTGAATTGTAAATAGCACCTGCTAAATTATTATTAAGTGAAAGCTGACGTGGGAGGAGTTCTCAGGGGAAAGAAAAAAAAAAAAAAAAAAGAAGAAAAAAAAAGTTAAGTCTTTTAATAAAAGTCACTCAGGCTGTTTTAACATTTTTCCCTGGCTGCACACTACGTAGTTCAGCTCATGTGGATGCTGTGGGGAGTTCCGCGAGTCGTATCAAGGACAGGGAGGTCCCATTAAATCCAGTTACTGTCAATTGTGTGACGGCTTTAAATGGCCACACTAAAACTCATTATTAAAGAAAGGAACTCTCAGTATTATTTAATGCATGGTGCCCAACCTTGATTCTGCTCCCAGCCCAGAGACTCGCCGTGCGCAAGGGGGGTATAAAAATTAGACCAGCACTTTCAGGGCTTTTATTTAGCTGTTGTGGGGCCCTGGCTGCAGCCTGACTGCCTAACAGGGGCTGCAGGAGGCTGCCCTGCACACCCTGCCAAGGCAGGGACCCAGCCTGAGCCCACGTGAGTTCAGTCTGTGTCACCACTTGGCTTAGTCCAGCCAAAGCTTTTGGTAGTGCTGCTGGGGCTGCTGAGCCAGGGTTTGGGCAAGCAGGAGCACTCAGTGGGCACGGCTGCTCCTTCTGAGCATCCTCATCCCCTCCCTTCCTAGCAGAAAGCAAAAAGACAAGGAGCTAGGGGACATCCTCGGGCCATCCCGTGCAAGGTCTGGCAAGGGGTCTGCTGGGATCTTCCTACAGTGAAGGGAGGCAGCAAAAGAGGCCCAGCCTCCCACAGGAGGCTTCTTGGCAGATCTGTGAGCGGGGCTTCAAGAGGACTTATAACAAGTAAAACAATCCGTTTTCCATCCCTCCATGGCTTACGGCCCCTCTGTCCTTCCAGGACCCCAGGAGAGAGGATGTTCCCTGGGAGCATCCCCACTGGCTCTGAGGGGTGCTCAGAGGGGGCATCGCTGTCACAGGGCTTGGCTGGCAAGGATCCCCTCATTGCTGCTGGCTTGTTTCTTCTTTGACGTAGTGGCAAGCTATTGTCAGCCTATGTAATCAAAAGGCTGAAATTGTAAATCATATTACAGGCTGTAATGAGGAATTTGATCCCTGTAACAAGCCACCCAACTTTTATTCACATTTATTACTATTTCTGCTATTGCAATGGAGTGAAGATCCTTTTTTTTTTAAAAAAAAAAGGACATGCCACCAGCACCAGTGTCCTCAGGAAATTTAGGGTTGTGTTTTTCTCATATTAGCTGCACATGCAAATTTGCAATAAAAATGACTTCGCTGCAGAAGCCTTCTTTTCCCATCACCACGCTGTCAATCAGTCTGTAATTTCTTGGTATCGGACTATGCTGAAGAGCTGGCCGAGATATTCTCCTTACGGCATGTGCCCCTAAACCTTAAATGGGAGAAAATTGTTTTGGATGGATGGAATTAAGATGTTGTACTTCTTTTTTTCAGGGAAAAAAAAAAATATTTCTCCTGTGATGAAATATAAGCTCTGAGGAAGGTAGAAGTGGCAGCCGAGGCGTCCCAAGTCCTCCCCTTTTGCCACAAGACATGCTGTTTCCTCCACCCCTTCTGTTTTTGGGGTGGGTCAGTGTGTGTCCCCTTTTCCCGTCCCCCCTGCTGAGGCTGCCAGCAGCGTTGCAGGGACAGCAAGGGGCTGGTTGTTGATGTGGAAACCAGTGCCCAACAACAACTTGTTTCACCAAGGGGCACAGGCGGCCATCTGACGTTGACAACATTGAGTGACTGCTGACCTTGTTTTTAGCGTCAGCTGATACCAACTGGAGCCCTGCCAGTTTGCACCAGTCGAAAGTCTGTCTCTTAATGGTGGCGATTATCCTGATTTTTTTAACAACGGCGCCGAGGAAGCTGCTGCAGCTGCTGTGCCTCACGTCCTCACCTTAACCTGGGGCGCCTGGGTCTTCTGGTGTTACCTTCAGAGGAGCGTGTGAGGAGGGCCTCTCTCCTCGTTCTGCGTCAAATCCTTTCTTTCCCTTTTTATTTTGTGTGTGAAGAGATATTGCTCAAGCACACCGTGGAATGAAAGCCATAAAGCTACAAATTACACCTCTGCTAGGTCCGCAATATGTTACCAATTACATCTGCTTTATTATTCGCGTCCAGGGGGAAAACATACATCAAACCAACCCCACACTCCAGGCAGGTCGGTGCCGTACTGGAAGGAACACCGTGACTCTTCTTCATCAGTGGAAAAACAAACAGAGTTTCGGCTCAGTCGCATACGATATTTGTGCCTGGGATGACAAGTTGAGTAATGTCACTGCGGTTCTCCGAGCTCGCCACACGCTGTGGCACTCGTGGCAACGCCATCGCCCCGTGGCAAGGAAGAGAGGAGAGGAAGCACTTAGAGGGGCAGGGAGCTGGGGGATGGGGGGGAAAGTCCAAGGACCCGGTTGCGGGGACCTTGGGAATTGCTGCCAAGGAGGTTGGTGGGGGTGCGTTCATACGGATTGCAGCAAACAGCAGCAGAAATCATATTAAAGCCAGGGCTCACGTCTGCAAAAGAGGGCTCTTTTTTTTTTTTGCAGGGCTTCATTGCTAGAGTGGGGTTAGTGGGGCTTTGCGTTTGCGTGTTCCAGCAGGGCTGAGGGTTTCCCCACGAGTCCTGACAGGGGTTTTCTTCTGCGTCTGCCCTGTCTTTGCAAATTCATAGTGGCAGGGGTGACGGCGGGGGTGTTGGGGCAAACCCGAGGGAGTGCTTCGCTGCTTACTTCTGTGTGGCTTCGGACCATGCTTTTTTGGCTCGCCAGCGTGTGCCCCTCTCCTGAGCAGTTCCTGGGCTTTGGGCTGCTGGGAATTAACTGGAAAATGGATGTTGGGTGTGTTTAGGTGTGTTTGCTTGACCACGCGTGGAGTAGCGTTTGCATTTTTCTCTCTGGGTATATACGTTTGTGCATATATGCGTGAGAGTTTGTATGTGTACATGTAAGCTCCGGAAAATCTTCCAAGGAGCAACACGGACTAGTGGGGAATGGGTTTCTTTTAGGAAAGGGAGCTGAGTGTTCAATACTCTCAGGTCTCCACATGAAGAAGCCACCCATGTGCGCTGCGGAGTTTGTTGTGGTTTTGTCACTGAAGCATTCATTCAGCTTTTAACTTTTTAAAGTTGAAAACAAGTCAAGGTTATGTTTGTGCTTAATAATTCAGCAACGGTGCCAGCTCAGCATACTGTCTTTGTCTTCCCTAGTCATTCTGCTTTATTAAAAAGAAACACTGACGACAGATAGAAGGGTGAAGGAGGCTGTGCCTTTCTGCTTTGACTCCCGCCGGGTGCTGACTCCTTCCCCAGGAATCCCCATAGATTTGTGCCGTTCACAAAACCATCCCTACCATCCCTATCCTGGGCAGGGAAATTGGCAGCAAGTCAGGACTTAGATGTTCTCTTCTCTGTGGAACACGTCTGTTTCTTCTGAATAGGAAGGTTTTCTGTTTCAGTGGAATATTACTCAGAGTCCTTCAGTAAGTCTGTCTCAGTGATACTTAATTTTCACTTTGGTTATGAGGTTGTGGGTTTCTTTTTGTGTGTGTTTGGTGGGGTTTTTTTTCAGTAAAGGTGTAGATCATTAACTCTTCTAGAACCAAAGAAGCTTGCAGGAAAGTAGGTTTTAATCTATTCTTCAAAAGTAAAGTTATATTAAGACCTAGTTCTGCCCCCTGCTAATGTCCACGTCGCTTCATTAACGACGCCGTTCGTTTCCAGGGGATCTGCTTTCCAGCGAGGGCATTGTCACCCTGCATAAGAATAGATGAACGCAATTTTATAAATCTGGGAGAACTGAGAGCACACAGTGGAGCTCACGTTGCGTAACTCCCGTCTCCAGTGTCCCTGAGCACAGACCAGCATTGTGCACCATTCCCACACCCAGACTTGGCAAGCGACCTGACACATCATCTGCCTCTTCTGCCCCAGCTCCTCAACTTTTGTTCGCCCACCTCCCTTTTGTCGTGGTGTATCATCTCCCGGCCCCGTCCTGCCCCTCTGCAGGCCGTACGCTACGCGGCGGTTTTATGGGAATAAGCGGAGGGCTTAAGTCAGCTCCACCAAACTGTTTAATATAGGATGAGCCTGAGGATTTGAGATTTGGCCTCCACAGGCGGAATACTTTGCGGTATTTGACATCGGTTCTTCCTGAGAGCTAGATATATTCCTGGGGACAATGGGAATAGGAGTCTCTTTAGGCAGAGGAGGTAAAAATAACATTTACATTCCTGTTATTAAAAATGAGAACGGGGAGAGGAAGAGAGCAGGAATCTTGGTGGTTGTTAGCATAGTTCAGTCGGGGGTAATGATTTATTTTGTAATATTTTATTTGTGTTGAATACCTATTTTTGGAAGAACTTGATTTTTGTGTGCGTGCGTGTGCTCCATCTGAAGCCTGTATCCCATTTTCCCTTCCTGCCACCGAGCAAACGCGAAATCTGGGGAAGGCATCTTGACACTGTGGTTTCCCTCTGATGTTGTATTGCAGGTATGGCCTCGCATGTGCAAGTTTTCTCTCCTCACACCCTTCAGTCAAGTGCCTTCTGTAGCGTGAAGAAACTGAAAGTGGAGCCGAGTTCGAACTGGGATATGACTGGGTACGGCACACACAGCAAAGTCTACAGCCAGAGCAAGAACGTGCAGTCCTCCCAAGCAGCCGCCGCAGCAGCCGTCAACGCCTCCCTCCAGATCCCCAATCCGAGCATCCCTTACGAACAGACCATCATCTTCCCAGCAAGCACGGGGCACATCGTGGTGACATCCGCCAACAGCACCTCTGGTGTGGTTGCAGTGTCTGGGCAAACACTGGGCGGGCCACACAACCTGATGCGTCGCAGCACTGTGAGCCTTCTGGACACCTACCAAAAATGTGGACTTAAGCGCAAGAGTGAGGAGATCGAGAACACAAGCAGCGTGCAAATCATCGAAGAGCATCCACCAATGATTCAGAACAATGCCAGTGGGGCCACTGTAGCCACTGCCACCACCTCCACGGCCACCTCCAAAAACAGTGGCTCCAACAGCGAAGGGGATTACCAGCTGGTGCAACATGAGGTGCTCTGTTCCATGACCAACACTTACGAAGTGTTAGAGTTTCTTGGCCGTGGAACCTTTGGACAAGTAGTCAAATGCTGGAAACGTGGCACTAATGAGATTGTGGCTATCAAGATCCTAAAGAACCATCCTTCTTATGCCCGGCAAGGCCAGATTGAAGTGAGCATCCTGGCTCGGCTGAGCACAGAAAGTGCGGATGACTACAACTTTGTTCGCGCGTATGAATGCTTCCAGCACAAGAATCACACATGCTTGGTCTTTGAAATGTTGGAGCAGAACCTCTATGATTTCCTAAAACAAAACAAATTCAGTCCCTTGCCCCTTAAGTACATACGACCAATTCTCCAGCAGGTAGCAACTGCCCTAATGAAGCTGAAAAGCCTGGGACTGATTCATGCTGATCTCAAACCAGAGAACATCATGTTGGTAGACCCATCCCGACAGCCATATAGGGTCAAGGTCATAGACTTTGGTTCAGCTAGCCACGTGTCTAAAGCTGTATGTTCTACCTACCTTCAATCCAGATATTACAGGTAAGAGACTGGGCTCATATAACGTTATTAAGAGAAATAGTTTACCTATGGGAATTTTCCTACATTCCTGTAAATGAACGAGAGTCATCCCTTAATCCTAAACTGGGATGGCTCTTAGAATGGCTCCTTGGTGTTAGACAAAATGGTATTGTAACTTTTTGGAGTTTACTTGCATTGAAAACCATTGTAAATAACCATAAAATGTTGTAAAAACAGAGTTTGCCAGTTGGAATTTGGAAAGCCTTTCACCTCTGCCAGTACTTCATGCTCTCTGGGACTGTTTCCAGAAGAGGGGATGGATCTGGAGAGTCCATATTTCCTTTCCAAGCCAATGCAAGTAGATTCTTGATTTCAGAAAGACCTTAACCTGGACAATCAATCCGTGTATCAGCTGTGTCCTGCAGTCTTTGTTCATATGTAAAACCAGGGTCTTTACAGGAAAAAGGCTGGCCCACAAGAAAACTGTATGGATGCAGAAGATGCTTTGTCAAGGAGTAGTTTTCCCACAGGCTGCGGAGCTTGCTAGAGTCAACGCAGGTATTGTGGTTGGCTCTCATCAGCTCTGCTCCAGGTGAGCGGGCAGCCTGGCCAGGCTGGAGACACCTTTCTCCATGTGGGAAGCTGTTGGTAGGGATGAGTGAGCATTGTCAGTAATTTGGTGTTGGACTGAGGACCTGTCGTAGGCAGTTGATTCCCACTCGCAGTGCTTTTAACTACAGGTGTGTTATGTGCTACAGTGCAGTTCTGACCTCTGTGTGGGCAGGCCCAAAGCGACATGTGTGAACCAGCTGTATCCCTCTTCAGTCTGTTGAAGTTTCAGCAAAGCAGCCCCTTTTCACAAGCCCTGGAAGGTCATCCTCTCCCTCTGTCTTGATGCAAAGTCTCTCTGTAGATGCTCTCCTCAGACCCTCCCTCTCTTTGGTACCAGTGAGCTAGATTCAACATCCCAAGGACCAAGAAAGCAATTCTTCTGCTGCCTCGGGGACGGGGGGAAATTTGTCTTTAGATGACAGCTGAATTTAGGAACGTTCAAGCCATGTTTTTGTTGTTGTAATACTGTGAAACAGGGGCAAAGAGGGAAAATGTGATCCTTCTTGATGACTGATTTAATGAAAATCAGTCCTGGCAGCGTCTACAACTCATCAGATGGGTTACAGAAAAGCAGGGTAGTTGCTCTGTTTGTAAATAGGAAAGAAATCTGGTTTATACGTGGGGAGGACTGGGGACAGAAAAACAGCATGAGTTGATAACAGATCCTTTTCCTACTTCATAAACAGCACAGTGGCAAAGCTCACCTGAGCTCTGAGCTTGGGAAGAGTTAATTTTCACAGGAACAGGAACTTTGACAGTGTAGCACTGCAGTAGCTGATTTTCATCTGCTTGTCCTTTGCTCTGAAGGAGGCCTGAGAAAAATCCCCAACTCTAGTTTATACCTCAGAAGAGGCTTATTAAATGAAATATTCTACCCGATGACAGTCCCATCCTCCAGAAGAGACATGTTTCTGTGGTAAATATGCAAAAGCTTTTAGGGTTGCAATTACCTGGCAGACTAGAAGGAGAAAAAAAAAAAAAAGATAATACAGGCATTTTGTTGTTGAGTTATCTGTGATTCTGCATTAGCAGCCTAGGTCCCTCGCTGAAAGACAGAAGGGGCAGCCAAAATGAAATATGTGACAGAAAGCAGAAATGAAAGAGAAAAATGGTTCATTCTCAGCAACAAACAAGGAATATTTTTGTGGCAGTCTCTGGGGAGGAAGAGGCTTGATAAAATTTGCTTTTTATATTTTAAATGTTATTCCTGCCCAGGGAAGTTGCAGCTTGTTAGATAATAAGTTCTATCTGTCTAATTCCTCCCTTGTTTTCCATGTCTGAATTGATGGGAGGAGGGGAAAAGGGGCAGCAGCTCACCGGGAAAAAAAAATAAGAAAAAGAAAAATCTTGTTGGGTTGAATTACATCAGCAGGGGGCTGCTGATGAAGCTAAATTCAAGTCATGAGGAAAATTTATATTCCTCTTCATTTTCTGATGGGGAAAAATACAGCGCAAAGTAAAGACCCATTCCACTCCAAAGAGAAGGAACTTTCATGCTAGAGGAAACACAGGGCTTTATAAAGATTTCATGTGTCTTCCATTTAATTTACACTTGTTTTGCTTGCTAGAGTATAAAAGACAAGGGGATGACTTCAAGAAATGGCACATTTAAGCTGAATGTGAAGGAAAAGCTTCCTCAGAGTAAAACCTCTCAGACTGTAAGCAGGCATGCCAAAGAAGTGACAGAAGCCCTGTGCCCCGTGCATTTAAGGAAAGACGAGGCTGGGTGCTGGGGAATATAATGTAGAGGTCGGCTCTCAGCTGGAGGCTTTTTATCATGAGCGTTTGGGAGCAAATTCCCATCTCGTCCCCATATTTTATTAACAACATGCTTTTTCTTTTCCCTCTTTTTTTTTTTTTTTTTTTTGTTTACTACTCTCAAGAATGTGATGGCCAAATCCTTTCAAGTGAGGAAAGTTGCATGAGATTCTGCTGATTCTCAGAGCAATGTAAGGCCTTTCCTCTTCCTATAGTCACATTACGAGATTTAAGTCTTTCAGAATTTTCAAAATATTGCAGGTACAAAATAATGGCTGTCATGCCTGCCCTCTTAAGGGATAAATGTAATTTTGGGGCCGTGTTTCCAAAAGGCTTTGGTATGTGGCGTGTCTGGCTGTGGGTTGAGATGTCTGCTCTGTAGGTAAGTGGCCTTTGATGAACTGTTTGGATAACAGAGGGTGAAGCTGAGTATCAGTTTGAAGAGGTGTTTATCAGTCTAACTTCAGACATTACAAGAAAATGTGGAGGCATAAGGGCCTACGTGCACATTGTCAGCTGCCCATAAGGAGTATATATGAGGCTGTGTCCAAGTGTATTTTCTAACTGGCTGTACATGCTTAGCTGGAGGAGTCTGGGTCCCGAGGGATGCAGGGGACTAAACTGGATCTGTCTTGGCACATGTGGACATGGTGCCATGACAGGTATCGGTCCTCTAGCCATGCTGACAGGCTGCCCAAAGCAAGGTAGATTCCCAAGCACTTGCTCTTGGGAGTTGTGTGACAACCTCTTGCCAGTTGTGTGACATGGAGCACGTGTCGTTCTGGCCAAAACTGCCCTTTAAGTGAGGCAGTAGTAATGGCAGCAGGGGTAGGCTGTGCTTACTAGTTTACTCAGTAAGTTGGCATCTGTTAATGTCCTTGTTTAACAGTGTTAGTGCACTTAGATTTCAAAATCTTCTGCCATTCCGACATGCAACAACATCTCTATCTCAGACTTGACTGCTTTTGCAGCTGCGGGAGCCTCATTGCTCTGCCAGCCTGTTTCAGTCCTACCTGCAACATTCACTGCTTTACTGACTCTGCCTCTCCAAGGTAAAGACCAGGATGGCTAGATGGTTTGAGGAGAAATGTTTCTTCTGGGCGCTGGAGCGAAATCACCAAGTTCATTGCTGAAGTCTAAGCTCAGTTTCACTTACTGATGATCACGCCTGGTAGGATTTCAGGCTTGCAGAACAGGCAATACATTGTAGGAGACTTTGGGGGGAGGGAAAGCAGACTTCAAGCTATACTATTTTAAGCAGTTCTTTGTTTCTTTCCTGAGGACATTTGGAGTTTGGGGTTGGTTTTTTTGAGAACCAAAATTCAGCAGAATTCTTTTTTGCAAAACCAACACCAGGATTAATTGAATTTCAGTTTCATTGTATCCGGACCACCAAGTCTTGGAAGGGAACAGACTTTCAGCTGAAAGCTTTTGGCTTTTTCCCATCTGTGTGATAGTCAGGCCAGGTTAGTTTTTGGTTTTACAAAACTCAAGCAAAGATAGTTCTTCGCCAAGTTCCTTTGTGTATAAATCACCCCAGAGCAGGGATGGTAAACCATGGTGTGCCCATGGTGCATCTAACAGAAGATACACACTGTATATTCCAAAATAACTCCTTTTCAGGGGTCTAATTTAGAACAGAAAAGCTTTTATTTCAGCCTAAACAATCTCTTCAGAACAGACTCTCCCTAGTCTCCCTAGGTGTTTTTTTTTTTTAATTTTGCTCTGACCAGAGATGCCAGCTCCTCCTTTATCTTGTCAGAGGTAGCAATATCTGCCCCTTTCCTTGTGATGCCACGGCATCTCCCTGCCTGTCTCCAGCCCATGATGCTGGCCTTGCTCCGAGAGGAGCCCTGCACCCCTGTGTGGAATTGGAAAGGCCGTCACAGGAGGGCTTTGTTTATTTATTAACCAAGTGTATAAAATATGCTCAATTATATGCCTCGTGGCCCAAGAATATTTGTAACAAAGGGCTGGTTGCAAGGAATCCAACAGGGAGGCTTTCCCCAGCGAAGAGAAGTTGCTGTTGGCCTGAGGAGGGGGAGAAGTCTTGTGCTGCTCCCTTTTGGCTCATCCATGTCTGACTGGTGGAAGATCAAATATCTCAACTGAGAGCTCTGAGCCAGGCCCTTCTGTCCCCTCTCCCAAAACAGCTTCTATACAGCAAAGAAGGGGGACTGACACTAATTATTCCTCCTGCAGATCTAAGTTTTGTCTTTGTGGCTGGAAAGAAAGGAACCTATGTGCCCACAGGCAGGGCTCAATCCATTAAGGGTGTTGTAGGTCAGAGACAAGTACGAGAAAGGCAGCCAGAGGCAGGTACCAGGGCTGGGAGCACTGGTTGGCACCATCAGCTGGTGCCACTCCATGGGCAAAGGGCTGTGGTCCTCACCTGTCAGCTGGAGTTGCAATACCTCTGCCATGATCCAATGAGGCAAAACACCACAGGGTACTGGTTGGAAAAGTCCCACTAAGCACAGATTAACAACAACAACAAAAAATTAAATAAAAATATTTTTGGCTGCCATACCCACTGCTAATTGTTGGAACAACTAGAGACCCTGAAAGCACCCTGAAATCTGGGCGTTGGGCCACCTGTTGTTAACCGTACCCTGTCTTCCCACATCGCTTTTCCCTTGTTCATCGCTGCTAGAGACCCTTGCATGAAAAAGAGTGTTTGTTTCTTAGGATTTCCTAATTTCCAGCTGTTACTCTTCCCTGCCTGAAGTTACCATCTCCCGTTAGCAGGAGATGTGGAAGGGGACAGGATTGACAGTAGAACCAATGCAAGTGGTGATGGCCTCAGGTGAGGGGATGAGCCGGTGAACGGCTGAACAAAGGTCCCTCTTTTAAGAAAGCAGCAGTTGTGCAAAAGAGCGAGCAAAACACGGGGAAAAGAAGGGAAATGCAAATTTTCTTTTCAAAAAAGAGCATTTTCCCCAAGGCTGCTGCTGCTTTCAAGCCTGTCAGTGTTCCCCACAGAGGGAAGGGCAGCCCCATCCACCCTCAGTGCTGCTGCCCACCGCCTGGGCAGAGCTGGAGCAGCCTGCGGTGGCAGGGCTGCTGACCAGGGCTCAGTGGCTGACCACCAGCTCTGACACCGGTGTCCTGCCCACACTGGGGCAGCTCACCTCACCCTTCTCCCCATCAGCTCTGGAGGGACACGGTTTTGGAGAGCACCGCGTGTCTTCCCCCTTGCCCTCTCTCCATCCCTTCTCCCCATAACTTTACTGTTTAAGCACACCTTCCCTCTGTGGGCAGTCACACCATCTGGTGCCACACAGCTCCAGGCCTGGGGCTGACCTCCCCGAAAGCAACACTTTCTGGTTTGGAAATGAATAATCATCAAATGTGGCCGAGCTGGAGTTCCCACATGCTTTCAAGAGGGCTTGCAGAGAGGAGGTGGCTTGCAAATACCCTCCATAACCTGTTCACGTCCTGCTACCTGAAGTCCTCTGGGTAATCCTGACATAAACATCCACAAACCTTTATTTTTTTAAAGCCCTGGCTCCAAATCCTGAACTAATCCCTACGTTGTCTACATGTGCTGCCAGAGTCATTTCAGTAATGCCGGGAGGATCAGAGAGGCTCAGAAGTCCCAGTCTCACCCAGTTGCAGGTTGGCCACCGGTGTTCTTGTGTTTAGGTTTTTTTTTGGTGTGTTTTTTTTTTTTTTGTTTCTGTTGCTGCTATCTCTCTTACTTGATCACCAAAACAAGCCTGTCACAGGATTTCCTGCTGTCTATTTTTCTTCTCTCAAGCTCTATAAGCACAGTAAGTCCCTTTAAGGCTGCAGCCTGGTGAAATTATGTGAAAAATCAAGGTCGCTCGTGTATTTACTGTACCAGGGCAGGTCTGAAACAGCCACAAATGGCTAGCTTGTTTTACTTAGAAGGAGCTGTTTACCTAAGAGAAATCAAAACCATCCTACGGCAGCTATTGGCGCTTTGAGGCTCCATCTCTGTGGTACATAAAAGACATACTGTCTTTTGGTTCAAGATACCCGTGCTCAGAGCACGGCCTGGGAAATAAAATGGCTCCAGAACGCCGACAAGCAGTTGTTTCTGTGGCGACTCTTGTGAGTGAGGGCACAACCAGCGGGCCTACAACAAGAGCCAGCTGCAATGGCAGTCCCCTGTTTACACGTAGATGAGAGACGTGAAGTTTGGCCTCCGCTCCTGACAGCTTGCTTCTGTGGTTTTGTATTTGCTCTCCTTTCTCTCCTCCCACTCAGCTCGCTTGTCCTTGCCAAGCGCAAGGAAACAGAGCCTTGGGCCTAGGTGGCCAAGAAGGCCAACAGCAGCCTGGCCTGCATCAGGAACGGCGTGGTGAGTAGGACCTGAGAGGTCATCGTCCCCCACTTGTGAGACCTCACCTCGAGTACAGTGTCCAGTTTTGGGCCCCTTACCACAAAAAAAAGACATTGAGGTGCTGGAGCGGGTTCAGAGAAGGGCAACGAAGCTGGTGAAGGGTCTGGAGCACAAGTGTTGTGAGGAGAGGCTGAGGGAGCTGGGGTTGTTCAGTCTGGGGAAGAAAGAGAAGGCTGAGGGAAGACCTTGTTGCTCTCTACAACTGCCTGAAAGGAGGGTGTAGAGAGTGAGGGGTCGGTCTCTTCTCCCAAATTACAGGCGATAGGACATGAGGAAATGGCCTCAAGTTGCACCAGGGGAGGTTCAGGTTAGATATTAGGAAAAATTTCTTTACTGAAAGGGTTATCAGGCATTGGAAAGGACTGCCCAGGGAGGTGGTTGAGGCACCATCCCTGGAGATATTCAAAAGATGAGTTGACATGGTGCTCGAGAATATGGTTTAATGTTGGGGTTTTTTGTTGTTTTGTTTTGTTTTTTTTTTTTCTGTGGTTGGACTAGAGGATCTTAAAGGTCCCTTCCAACCTAGGCAATTCTGTGAAAAGGTGCTCTTTTTCTTGGCTCCGATGACAGAGCAGCAGCAGCTGCTCATAGGAGCAGTGGCGTGGTGACCCACCAATGTTACTCCAGCAATAGGTGGTCAATGAAGGAGAAGGCATTGCAGTCACACACAGGATTCTGATTTTCCACGTCCCTCTCCACTTATCTCCACACTTGTTTGGGTCCGGGCAGTAGCTGGCTAATGGCAGCAGTGGCTGCTGAGAAGCAGTGAGGTGAAGGGCTGTTGGCGTGAGAGTGGTGCTCCAAGTGTGAAAATAAGAACTACAAGTAGCCAGATTCATCATCCACAATTCTGAATATGAAAAAGCAGCATTAGCAACGCAGTTTGCACAGGATTTCAGGGATGCTTTGCTCAACTACCACGTATTTAAATCCTATGAGGTTTTTGCCTCCCCCTGTACATTTCCTCACTGCAGGCAAAATATTTAAGTGTAACATGGAGGAACCTCACTGCGTTATGTCTGTGCATTCACAAGTTTTAGGCCCCAGCACAGTGGGACTGAAAATCTGTATTACACTGAAGAGCATTTTCTGACTGGAAAGTGTTTCTGCTCTGCCGCTTATTGGCAGTGAGGTTAGAAAAGTGACTGACGTTGGTTTATAAACTAATGAGTCATTACCAGAAGAGAGAAATTACCTAAAGATGCTACAATTAGTATGGGCTTATACGTTCCCCAGCTTCAGACCCTTGAAGGCTGTGATTTCAGTCCCTAAAGCCTCAAGCCATTTGTTGCACTGATGCTTCAAATTAGCTTAAGCTAACGTAAAGGCACCTAATTCTCAGGTGAAGGCTCAGTAGCTGCTTCCTTCTCTAGGTCACGCTGGGGAAAAGCAGCAACTCTCAAGCAGTTGAGAGTGGTTAGCTTGCTTGAAAAACACTAATCTTGTGGCCTGACTTAAGCTGAGTTAGAGCCACAGCTGTTACCTGTCTAAAGATGAAAGTCAAGGAAATCTCCTTTGCCTTTTAGGCCAGGTTATAGAATGGTTATTCTGTGGTGCCTGACAAAGGGGAAAAAAAAAAAAGGCAGAAGAAAGGCATGTGTGCATATACTGTGAGAAATGTTTGCTTCTAAGAGGAATAAATAAAGGGAAGTTGCTCTCGGAGTTTGGAGAGGGGAAGGGCAGATGAGAAATCCTCTTACAGGCAATGGGTACCTGGAAGTCACTCTTCCCCATATAAGGAAAGATGTGGGTGGAAAGAAGATGGGGTTTCACCCTTCTTGCTATCTAAAAGCTTCAAAACCAGAGACAGCTGATTTCCAAGCAGGACAGCGTGCTTCTCCTGCAGTGGGCTGGAAAGGAACCTGTGAGTCCCTGTGTGGCAGCTTGACCTCTGTCTTCTCCTTCTTGAAGGACAGAAGTAATTGCAGCTGTGTTTCACTTGCAGAGACAACAAGTTATTTTGTGCAGAGAGGTTTTGCCTTTATTTTGCTGCGACTGCACGGGATCAGTGCTTGGGTGCACCTTCAGGTTCTGTCCCCTCTCTCACCACCTCTCCTAGTTTACATTAGACAGGGAGCAGCAGAATTCTACCTGCTCCCCACCATGGTGTCTCCCAAGGCTCCTGCTCAGGGGCAAAGGCGGGGTAGACCCCTGGGATTTGGGCTGAACCTGACTGAAGTGAATCTGCATCAGAAATTTTATGGCATGAAGAGTTGGGGGCCTGGGGAGACATAGTGTCTTCTACTGGGAAGTTCCATAGTGTCACCAGTAAACATCTACCTCTGTGGGACGCTTGGGACAGTTTTCAGGTAACCCTGGTGACTTTTGCAGCTCCTCAGCTCAGGAAGCTCAACAGCTGAAGCTTTTTAGAGAAGGAGGAGAATTGTCTTCTCCAGCAGCTGATGCTTGTGCTCATGTGGAGGCAGGCAAGGAAAAAGTTAGCAATGTTTTGGTTAACTTGATAACGGGAGGAGCAGTACTGTAATGAGTTGTGTTTTAACTGCAGATTGTATGATCATGGGATCATTCGTGGTGATACTGCTGAGCCATGGTGTGTTTTCTCCCCGTCCTCTCCAGTCCAGCTGTAGGTGGCTGTCGCCATTTACCTTACGCTGAGCTCCTCAGATGCCGTGCTTTCTGTGTGTTTACAGCCCCTAAAGCACAAAGATTTTTGTGGCCGAGGCCCTTAAACAAAAGGGTAATAGAGAGTATAATGGTACCCGTGACCGTGAGGGCTAGCAGGCACATTGGTGTGACAGCTGGTGTGCAGAAGGAAAGCTGATGGCCTTTTTCGGATCCACCGTGGTAAGAATTCGTGTTTCAACTAGTTGCTTCCACGCAGAGCTGTGCGCTCGGAGGAAAGGGCGGTGGGGTGGAAGGAATATCTGATGGCTTAAAAAAAAGTTTCCATTTATTTTGTCTGAGTGTTTTACTTGCCAGTGGGAGACTGCAAACAGGGAATAACCATCCAAGGGGAAAATGGAGTATTTCTTTGATGCTCACAACAATATTAAGAGGGACAGATGAAATCTAAAAGGTAAACATGTTCAGCTGAGGCTAGCTGAATTTCCTGGTTACTATGCTAAAAAGTTAATGATGAAATGCTTCCAGTTGATTTCAGTAGGTAAAAGGAAGTAATGGTGAAGGCCTGTATCAAAAACAAAAGCTTTACCTCAGCGATCTCATCCCTATAGCTGTCAAAAATACAGCTCCCACCATTGTTAGCCCCTTAAATTAGTGGACTGGATTCTGGAGGGTTGCATGAGCGCAAGCAAAAGCAGAAGATAACCGTGTTGTTGTTTCTGGAAACGCTTTTCTGGAGGCTCGTGTGATAACCTATCTCCTCTTGGCAAGTGCATGGGGGACCAGGGAAGGGAAAGGTAGCACGGGCTGGATTTTACTTGGGATGCCAATATGCGTATAGAGATGTGGCGGCTCCAAACGTATTCCTTTGTGAGGTCAAAATACAGCTTGATGTGTAAGATATATAATGAGCGAGAGAAAGAAAGGCACGTTAACTGGGTTGGAAGATAACATTCTGTCTTTTGAATGGATTCTTGTTATTGTCACCGATGTTACTTTCAGGGAAAAAAAAATTATGTTGAAATTTATTCTTTTTTCTCTATTGTTTAGCTCTTGTTCTCAGCTTTGTTATGGCCACAAAGAGATGATAAAAATGGATTGGCACAAAGTTGGGTTTCCTGTATCGTTTAGAGTTATGTTTTCAGCCCTTAGCACTTTGATAGGGACTGTTCTTCATTTTGAAAATAGCATCAAAAGAGCAGAGAACATAAGAAAACACAATACTCTCTTTTTTTTTTTTTTTTAATGAAATTGTCAGTGCTAGTCTGAACTTTGCCTCTGTATGAAGTCTCTGAGCTGTGCAGTTGGAAGAAAACAGAAAAGAGAGATAAAATATCCATGTGCTTGGCTACTTTAGAAGGTAATAAAAAGCCCCCAAAGTCTTGCTTGTTTTTAATCTGTGTATTTATGTCTACATAAATCTTTTGGGAATTAACTTTAAACATTTACATTGGATTTAGAGAAGTACCTTCCAGCATCAATAACTATGATCTATCAAAAGAAACTAAGTTTAAGTTTATGTAAATGACTATCTTAGCTTCCAGAGACATGAGTAAAATTAAAGCACGTGTTGAATCGCTACACTAAAATGAGGAATGGTGGTAACAGGTATGAAGTGTTACAGTGTATTTGCTGTTCCTATGTGGTTGTCTGAGACATTGGGTATGCACAGGGTGATAGCTCACATTTTAGAAAGAGGATTAATCCCCACTGTGGAGGGGTGGTGGCCTGTCATGTGGAGCTTGCTTGAGCCCAAGTCTTCAAGCTCCTCATCAGAGAGAGGTGGAAAATTGCTAGCCACTTCTCCCTGGCAGCTCAAGAAGCAGAGCAGATCCACCTGTGAGTTGTCAGGACATCTTCCTAGCAGCCTTGATGCCCTTCTTAGGCCCTAAAGGTGGCCAAAATAGAAGTTGGAGAGAGAAGAACCAGGAGCAAACCCAGAGCATGGGAAGTTGGTTCAGATGAAAGCCATGAATGTCAAAGGCTTGCTCTAGACAGCCGACACAGCCATGTGGGCTACTCAGCCCAATTCTGCAGTGGGGTCTTATGCGGGATTTGAAGAGATTGTTTTACAGTTCAAGGTCTGTGCTTTTGAGAACCCTGGAGCTCCAGCTCCTAGACATACTAACAGCTTTTATCTTAGCCTGGGGCTGCAGGATCTGATTACTGGCCTCAAAATGGTGTTTTAAGTCCTGTTAGGATCCTACGTGTAGAATATGACTATAGCCCTTAGTTTTGTAAGGGGGATGTCACGGCAGCCCAGTGACAGGACAGAAAGAAGGGGATGCTGCTTGTTTTTCTGCAGACGATGCTCCTGACTCTGTATTGCAGAGATTACGTTGAGCGGCAAGTGAGGGCTAGGGAGCGGGGATGGTGGCAAACTTTGACTTAAGGCATCAGAGCCATTGGTATGCTCAAGGAACTTGTGAAATAGCTACTTCCATTATATTTCCCCCATGCTTTTGCCTCCTGAGAGAGATCCAGATCATTGCACATTTCCCTTCCATGCCAGAAGGAGAGCATTTGCTTGATACTGCCTTGCCTTGCTTAGCTTTTAGGTTATGATTGAACATGTGCCGCACTATCGTATTTGCTGCCATCGTGCTTTTCATCAGTGGCATGGCCGGGCACTGGGGTACGTTTAGAATCATAGAATCATTAGAGTTGGAAGGGATCTTAAAGATCATCTAGTTCCAACCCCTATGCTATGGTCAGGGACACCTCCCACCAGAGCAGGTTGCTCAAAGCCCCATCCAGCCTGGCCTTGAACACCTCCAGGGATGGGGCATCCACAGCTTCTCTGGACAACCTGTTCCAGTGCCTCACCACCCTCGCAGGAAAGAATTTCTTCCTAGTATCTAATCTGAATCTCCCCTCCTTCAATTTATAACCATTACCCTTTATCTTATCACTACACTCCCTGATAAAGAGCCCCTCCCCATCTCTCCCATAGGCCCCCTTCAGGTACTTGAAGGCTGCTATAAGGTCTCCCTGGAGCCTTCTCCAGGCTGAGCAACCCCAACTCTCTCAGGCTGTGCTCCAGCCCTCTGATCGTTTCTTCACGATGCTTTGAAATGTCTGCCGTGCTCACATTGCGTGTACCCATGTGCACACACGTGCACCTCTCTGGTGAGCCAGGGTTTCTCGTGGTGGCTGGAGGGCTGGCAGGTAGCTGGCCTTGGCAGCAGACCCTGTGGCAGCCAGAGGGGAGACAAGACCGAGGTGCTACAGGAACCATAGTGTGGTAGAAAGGGCAGCAGGCTGTTGTGGCTTCAGTCGGAGCTTGCTTTCCCTGAAGCTGGCACAAGATTTTCCAACGAAGCCTTGACTGACCAGGAGGTTAAAGGCTTTCCTATCTGCAGAGTGTGGCACAGGCTGGTGGCGACCCATAATTAATAATGATACTAACCCTCCTTGTGCAACCAGGGAATGTCTGACAGCATTGGTAGGTAGCTGCTCACCAGCAAGGCATGTTATAACTAACCAGCTGGGACTGATTATGAAAGCCTCACTAATGCTAGCAAGCACTTGCCTGTTCCCCTCGTTAGACTGAAGTTGAAGAGATGAGTGACTGCTCTGCAGCACACGGGCAAGGCTTCCTGGTGAGGTGGTGCATGGTGTTGGGCTGAAGCACTTGAGCATGGGTTGTCTCTGGGATAGGTTTGCCAGGCACCAAAAAGCCACGGTGCCCTACGGTGGCACCCTCTGTAGCTCGGCGCTCCCAGATGCGGGATGAGGAAGCATCCCCGGGGCTGCAGCACCATCTCCCTCCCCACCCCGCAGCTTCTCCCACCCCCTCGCTGCTGCAGCAGCACTGATATATGCAGCCCAGTACCCGCTTAGCTGCTCGCTATGGATAGAAGGGAGGGGGGAGTGGGGGGCTCCTACTTACGGCATCCTCATGAATTTTTAGTCACTACATGAAGATTTCAAGAGTGTGTGAATAAAACCTAAAACGAAGCGGAAGACTAAGTGCACTGCACAAAAAGAGAAAGAGGGGGGGAAAAAAAAAACCAAACCCAAAAAACACTGAATCATTGTCCAAAAGGTGCAGCCATTAGAGAATAATAATAGTTTTTGTGTGCAGTGCAGCTGGGGCCGCAGTTGCAGAAGGAAGGTCCTCGGTGACCTGTGCGATGGCTCTGTTTGTTTAATGTGCTAAAACAAAGAACTGAGAAGCAGGCAGGGCCCTGGCAGATACTCGCGGGGCTTTTCTCTCCGTTCCCGTGTCTGTGCCCTCGCTCGCTGCGTGCCGTGTCTTCATGCTCCAAAGGCAGCTCATCACAGCCACATGCTCCTGGATGCCTTCCGTTGTGCATCCCTTGTCTCTGCGCCCGGGCACTCCCTTGTTGTTGAATCGCTATTTTTGTCATGTAGAAACTACAACAAATAATGTAAAGTCAAACTACTTTACTACTTTATTGTCTGGTTTGGTTTTTTTTGTAATTCCTCGTCCTTCAGAGCGAGCTCGGCGTAATGACATTATTCCCACCCCTCCACCCTGACCTCCTGTCTTTTTCTCTCCATTTAGCGAAGACTGCAGCTTCCTCTGTTTTTAATGGGTGGGAATCAATGTGGCTTTTTAAAATTGGATTCTCTCTGCCTGCGCAAACAAAATCAATGGTGTTATTGAGCATGTGCAGGGCTGTGTGAACAGGAGCGAGCCGGCAGGGTTTGCCGCCTCAGCCAGGCAGGGGCAAAGCCCGTAACTCACACAGGGAGGATCACTCTTTATTTCTCTGTCACTTCGGTAAGGGCTGACGAGCAGCTTGGTACTGTTTAGAAAGTAGGGCCTAGGGAGCACTTTTCATCAGATTAATAAGATTTTTAAGGTGGTCAGCGTGAGGCTGTAAAAATGGGCTAAAACCAGACTGGTTTGAGTGCCAGTAGGAGGTTTGAAGATCACGGTAAAATGAGGTTTAATCTGAACCGCGGTTTAGTGTGATATGACTCTACCCACTGGGTTTGCCCCTTCTTGTGGGGCAGTCCCACTGTGTCCTAATCGGAGACCTTTGCTCTCAGAAGTGTGTTTCAGGGGGAGCTATGGCAGCAGGGATGCGGTTTTGCTTTGTTCAAGCTAAGTGTTTGTATGCAAACATACGGGATGGGGAATTTATGTATCCGTGTTTATCTTTCGTGGGGGAATGAGTTTACTAATGTTGAGCTGTCGTGGGAAACTTGACTGGCAGAATTGGTCATGGCCTTGGGAGATGAAGGGAAGGGTGGATTACAGATGGGTGGTGTTGGGTTTTTAGTTTGTTTGTTTTTTTTTTTTTTTTTTATTACATCTTCAGGGATGATCTTCAGTTTTAACATTAGCAAGATTTTATTGCGTGGCGTGGGAGGAATGGACGCTTCCAGCATGTTCTCTTGGAGACGTCAGTGTCTTCCGGAAGCCCCAGTTCACGAGGCTGTGGTGGGTGGTTTGCAGGACTCTATGAAATGGCAATATGGAGGATATTTTCAATTAAAACTTAGCTATGGAGGGTGGATCATGGTCCACGAAAAGCCCTGTAGATGTTTGATGAGCCTATCAGCTACCACCACAGGCTGGATTGGTGGGACAAACAGCACACACGAAAAGGGAGATCAAAATTAGTTTCTTTCTGAGTGCTGACCTCTTTGTGCAAAGTACCCCGAGCAGCTTGTATATTTGTCTTCCAGGAGTTAGAGCGATACTACCAACCCTGTTACATAGGCCACCAGCAGTCTTCCAGCTGCAGCCAGTTTCAGACACCACTGGTACGGGCCGGGTTCAATCTGATGACTGTCGTCGTACGTGAAAGAGTCCAGAACCTTTTATCAACCTGCAGGGCCATTCAGTCATTTCACATAAATGCACATGCCAGTGCTTGTTTGGAACACGGCTTTGTTAGGAGCACAGCAAGCCCGGTGATTTGGGGGAGAGCAGAAATTTCTGGCTGTGCAACAAAAAGGGTTTTATAACGTTCCCATCGGCTGAGGAGCTCTAGGTCCTGAGAGGGAAGGGGTGGCAAGAAGGGACCTTTCCTCCCATGACTGCACCACCGGATGATGTGCTTGTTCAGTGCCCTATGTTTTCATGTCTAAATGGAGTTCATTTTGAAATGCTGTCAGCTCCGACGATGGAGTACTGATGCGTGGAAAGGAAGCGTCGTGTTTGCGGTGGTTTCATATCTCTGTAGCCAGGAGGAAAACATGAGCTGGCATTTGGGTCCTGACAGCGACTTCTGCTGGGGTGCCAACCCTGGGTTTTGGTGGGTGACTTTCCAGTGAAATCCTCTGAGTTTGCTCTTCCTGACCCTTTTCAGATTTCTTGATTTCGCAGCGCCCCTGCGTTTTGCCTGTAAATAAGGTGGGCACGTTTCTAACAAACAAGAAAATTAACATTCTCCTACTGTCCCTGGTTTGAGTAAGGGTTTCTTTATGGCCATCATTTAATGACATGATTGTGACCGGCCTGGACAAATGAGACAGTTTCAGTGTCCTGCACTGGGCATAGCTTATCCATGCATGCATTATGGAATATGCAGAGTAGCTATAAATGATGCAGGAATTGTTTCTCAGCGCAGGGCTTGGTACGTGTATGTATGTACTGGTGGACACCCTTTTTCATTGTGCAGACACAGTCTTATCCATGCAAGAAGCCTGTGATCATCAAATACCCTTTAAAAGAAGCTAAAAATGTGTCTTTATTGGCTTCTTTTCTTTCCGCATCAACAAAGGTCCAACTTAATTACGTTCAAATGTTGGCAGCAGTAGGGTTTTCTGCAACTTGCAAATCAGTGCAAGCAGCTTCCCGTGGCTGAAATATTCCTGTTCAGCAAAGGGTCCAGTCAGACACCAGTTCTTTAGCCACCTAATTTCCACATGTAGTATAATTTTTAATCAATACAATGTTTTTTTCATATGTTCTGGTGTGCCGATAAGAGCTCTGCAAAAAAAAAAAAAAAAAACTGATGGTGTACCGTAACATGTGCCAGGTTAGGCTTTTTCTTCTTGCTTTATGAAGTCCCCAGGACTTGTAGGTAATTTTTCTGTGGAGAGACTTCTGGTAGCTGTGAAGGCAAGAAAGTTTTCATGCCACTTTGATCCAGCCCTTCTCTCCACTCCTGTGTCAGCAGTGTGCTGACAGACAGCTGGAACTTGGAGGTGTTTGGTGGGACCTGGGCAGAGACTTCCAAATGTCCAGGCAGGAGTTCTGCTCCCTCCCAGGGGCTTCTGCTGTCCCTAAGTCCCCTGGATGCTGCCACAGGAACAGGTGAAAAACATTGGTCAGACTACAGGGAAAAAAATAAAAAGAGATTCTTTTTTTATTTTCGTTTGGGATTTTTTTAGTATTTAGGGTTATATAGTAAAGTTTTAGGTTAGACGCTTAGAAGCTTAATTAAAACAGAAAGCTAACGTTCTTAGATGAATCCACAGCTGAGAATTTAATAAATAAATAAATAAATGTATTGACTGAAAGAGCCATCAAATAATAATGGTATTTGGACTTTGCTGACTTGTTTTGATGTGGATAAGTAATCTCATTTAGGGCTAATCAGAACATGATTTCCCTCCACAATTGAATTTCTCCAAATTTTTTAGCAAAAAAAAATCCCAACCTTTTTTCCATTCTAGTTGAAACCTGCTACTATGAAATTTTGGTCTTGGGTTTATTGTAACATTTTTGGTCGTCAAAAAAATCAATCCAATATAGATTATATATATATAATAGTTTATATAGAGGACAATTTTTGCTTCCTTTATTTTTTTTCTTTTTAAAGAAAGCAAACCAAAATCCTGTCCCCTTACTATTACCCTTCAGACTGTATGCTGAAACATCCTTCAACATTCTTCCCTTTTTTTTTTTCTTATTTTTATTTTATTTTTTTGCAGTGGAGTAAAAATAATAAGCTGCAGTCTGAAATAGAATTGTTGCTCGTCAACTTTCCAAAGCAGTCAGGGAAAATAGATCACACGGCGAGTTTTAAAAATCAGCCAGTGTGTGGGATATGCTACACTGAACCTCTTTGCAGAGAACAACTGGATTGCAGCCTTTAGGAACTGTGTTTACTGTAAGGGAAACTGAATTTATACCAAGTAAAGGATGTGGGAAGCACCAGCTCGGTACTGCTGTGATGATTGCAAAGCAAAAATTATATATATAAAAAAAAAAGCACAACCAAAACAGGGATTTTCCACTGTGTGGATAAATTACTGGAAATGTCTGAAATCCATTTGTTCTGGGAAGGTGCGTGGCACAGTCATTTCTCCTCTCCGGCAATCTAGGGAAGGGTTAAAAGTTTGAGCGAGAATTGATTCGGGGAGAAGGCTGCTGCCACAATGCTAAAGACTCATTTATTGGGAGAGCGCTACACTGCTTACTGTAATTGCAAGAAAATTAAAAGAAAGCAAATTAGCTGGGAGCTTTTCAGAACTCTTCCTCCTCTCGCTGACGTTAATGAGATTTTCCCCATACCAAAGCGGCGTTAATAACTTCCGCCGAGTGGCTTCTGTAAGCCATGGCTTGCAAAATGAAACAAACCTGGGGTGAGGGTGACAGCGAGGGAGGGAGGGAGGGAGGGCGGAGGGGAAAGGGAGCCCAAGCACAAGGGGAGGAATCCTTCGGATGGCTCATTTTAGGGTCTCGCCCGTCCCCATGCCAGGGAGCTCCGTGCCCCGCTGTGTGCCCGGTGGGTGTCTCTGCCGCGGAGCCTCTCCTTGGGATGATTTCGGCAATGTTTCTGTAGTAAAAGGGGGGGGGAAAAATAATAATAATACTAATAAAAAAATTGTCACAAGCTGTTCTTAGGGCTGTATTTATAGCCAAGGCGTTTCCAGGAAGGTGAGTTTCCTAAACTGGGGTGGAGGTCGGGGCAGAAGGGAAGGGCTTGATCCGGATCAGCTTCCTTAACAGGAATTCCTATCTTAAGCAAGTATCTGCTGCTTTCCAAGAAAGTGGGCTTTTCCGCAGCAGCGAGCAGAAGGGATGCTTCAGAGGCAGGGAAGGAGGAGAGTGAAATTATCCGTGCATTTGGAGGCCCCTCTGTGGGGAAATGCTGAGTTGCAAGCGAGTAGCGTTGCAGGGAAAGGCGTTTAGCGGGGCAGGGTCCCCTTTTGCTCCTCCATCTGCCCCAAGAAGGGGTGGCCGATGGGGCTGCGCTGAGCGTGGTCCCTTGAGAAGCGAGACAGGGAGGAGGTGGGATCCCAAAGCGCTGCCGGGGCGAGGGGGATGCCTGCAAGCGGCGAGGCTGTCGCTGCTCTTCCTCGCTTTGGGTGCGGTACTTTCCCGCGATGGGGGAAAATACCTTTGTTTTTTTCCCCGAAAGCTGGTGGATGCAAATGTTTGTTTACGGTGGGCATCTCTATAGCTATGTACACACAGGCCCGATGTATACATACACCAGTGCATGTTGAGTGGGAGTAATATTTTGTAATTTCGAAGGCACTCCTACGTGGAGAGGCGTGGGTGCCTAGGAAAACATAGCTGAAAGCAAAATCAACATGACCCAGTAAACAACAGCTATCTAGCACATGTGTGCCTTCTGCAAAGCAGATCCTGCCTGTGCCGGCTGCGCGCGCTTCTGCGGACGGGAAGAGTTAATGCCACTTGAACTGAGAGCCCCCCAGTAAGATTTTACTGAATCCAGATGATTATTCTGCAAATTTTCTTTGGCGCTTTAATACCCCCACTGTCTGGGTATCCCCAAGTGACACCCGGCAGCTACAGCCCCCGCGCTGTGGGAAGCGGTACCCGCTCGCCGCAGAGAAAGCGGGAGCTGGTTTTTGGCTGTTGCATCTGGGCACGGGCGCCTTCCTGGCGCTGTCCTGTGGGTGACAGCGCGATTTGCAAGTTATTAAAAGTTTAGGAGGATTCAGAACATCCTATTCCAAGGGTTTCTGAATATTTCATGCCTGTCATCTAAAGGAGCTTCAGTGCTTCAAAACAGCAGGAGAGAAAAAAGAAAAAAAAAAAAACATAACTACACATTGTATATTTATAATACATGATTGTTGATCTCTGCTGACATTTATCTTCACTCTAGAGAAGAGACCAGGTAACTCGCTTGTGGCGGGGAAGGTAAATGTCATAACCAGGATAGCCTCTTAAACATATACATTAACCCTTGTAGTTAATTTTCTTACAGCTTTAACTGGTTTAACGAAGGGTCATGTGATAAATCAGGCCCATGCTTTAGTCCTCCCGTGTGAAGGGACGCGTGGTGAAACTTGGGCTGTTCCAGGCATGGGCACAGAGATGCGAACCGTGAAATGATTCTCGATGGGTGAGATCAGAGAACGAGCTTCCCATGCAGGAGCCCAGGAGATGGTGGCTCTGTGTGCCCTAGCAAGCGGCGTGGCCTGGTGGGAACAGGTCTGTAGAGTACATCAGTTGGTGCCAAGGACCTGATGGCCACATCTGGGGGTGTTTTGAGGGGTGGCTGTTCTGGACTAGGTCTTGTTCAGTGGGCGAGTGCCTGTTTGTGCACTCCGAGACCGCTCTCTGAGCACAGAACAAGTGGGAGTGACTGGGAGGTTTGCCTCAAAAGGACCTGACTGGAAGGACCCAGCTGGTATAGTATTGTATATATAGTATCCAGTATTATTAGTTCTGTATGTTTTCATCAAGTCTTAAAATTCTCTTTTTGTGGGTTTGTTTGACATCCTACCTACCTGAGAGAATCTATTTTTTAACTTTAAAAAAGGGGAGAGGCATTTCTAGACTTCAGCGTCTGCAAGAAAGAATTTCTAGACAAGCTAAATTTGACAGAGGCTGAATACATTATTTAAAAAAAAAAAAAATCGAATGCGATTTTGGAGGTTGGCAGGTGACTTTTTAGGTTATCCTTTCCCAGGAGAAAACCTGCAGTCACAGCCTGGGTGGGAGAAGGTTACCTCTGTGATTCTCCATGATAAAGAAGTCAGAGCAACTGCTTCTCTCTTGATTTAAATCCTTGCATCGGCAGTGCAACAGCTGTGGAGTTATTTGTGGCTCAGGTTCACTGCAGTGACAGCTTTTGGAAAATCTGCTTCCAAAATTTCCCTGAATTCTGACAAGGAGCTTCCGAGGAAGTCTAGGCTGCATTTTTATTATTCCCCCCCTAGTTTTCTAATTTTTACAGGCCCAGCCTGCTCTTTCCTCTCTGGGGCCAGTGCTCTTTCTACACCTCTTGCCTTGAGCAGGCTTTGGGGTTGGTTCTCAAAGGGTGGGTTGGCGTTAGGTGGGAGCCCTGGCCCTGGGGAGCGGAGAGATGCTTAGGTGGACATCCTCTCTCCATGCACAGCTGCCCAGAGCCTTTCAGCCCCTTGAAATCCTCAGCACCCCATGGGGGAAGAAACTGGGATGAACCAATTGGTGATGTCCCCTGTGCCGGGAGCCCCTCACGATGGGCAGCCGGGTGCAAGACAAAACCCTGGAGCAGGAGGGAAGTGTGGGGTTGTTCTTCTTCTGATCTTGCCCTCAAACCTCCTTGTTTTCAAAAGCTGGGTGCCAACCCCTCTACCCTTTCCCCTCCTCCAACCCCGGCGCTTGCTGCTTCTCTCAGAAATGTCTTTGTAGTAAGAGGGTGTTGAAGAGATCAGAGCAATGAAACGCAGAACGCCCGGGTACCCGAGAGGGGACGGCAAGTGCAAAACCACCCCGCGGTCGGCAAACCGGTTGGGAAGGAGGGATTTGGATGGATGCAGTGTTATTTCATCCGCGGGCTGGCCGTGCCAGGCAACACATGGCTTAAAAACGGGAAGAGAAAAAAATAAGAGGGTGTTAGTGGCTTTGAGGATTGCCTTTGCTGCGCGGAGAGCTGCGGCTAGCCCCTGGAAATCCTAGAGAGGGAGAGGCTGGAATGCCGTCACCTGGGTGATGAAGAGATTACCAGTGAGTTAATAAACATATGGAAGTCCTGCTAGTCCCTGAAGTATGACAGGTTCCTAGAATTGTCAGTGCTCTGCTGGAGATGAGTTCGCACCAAATAAGATGAATCTGTATGTAAAGAAAATGTTAGGTTTGACACCTGAAGAAAATTTCCTCCGGTTGGATGCTTGTCTTTTTGTTTCCCTCCTTCTCCTTTTCCCCCAGTACTTTGAAAATAGGGATTTCCACATCTAAGATTTGGGTCTGTTTTGTACCTTCCTTAAACAAAAAAATAAAGCAGAAGTCTGAGAAGGTTTCTATAGGAATAAAAGATCAACACATGCCTGCTGAGATGATTTCTAGAAAGCTGTATCTTATGGACAGGTCTTTTTAAGTATCCCCACGTACAATTTTTAAAGGGTGCTGGTAGTTCAGACCCAAAAAGCATCTCACCTTCTAACTAACCTTCTAATGCCTGGCTAGTTCTCTGTCTTAGGAATCTAAATGCATAATATATAGTTTAAATATTTTATTTTTATATATACATTAAAGACTAAATATTTAGAGAATTTTGATATTATTTTCTTTCAGAAACTCTTCATTTGAGGACTAACCTGAAAAAATAATCATATGCCATTGATTTTTCTGCCTACGTGTGAGGGCAATTAATTAATAATTTGTATTCTCCGAATGGTTTCTAGTACGTTGCAGTGATGTAAACTACAAAGCAACCCAAACATTAATATCAGACTGTAGGAAAAGCACCAGGTAGAGCGTGGATGTTTGCTGAAAGAAGTGGAGCTGAATTTTTAAAATTCCCAGAGCATCTAAGAAGTAATGCTGAAAAGTTAAACAACAGAAAAGAGTATATTTGCACCAGAGGTGGAGGGTAGTTCCCTTTGACTTACATCTCCATTAGCCCCGCTGAAGGCAGGGTGGCTGTGGGAAGTAAAAATCCACCCTGATTTTTGAATTAGGCACCGTCTGGTTTGGGGGCAAACCTTTCCACATCTGCAGTCTCTATTAATTCATTCCATTAACAGTGGAATGAAGGTGAGCGTTCATGCCGCTCTTGTCAGCACAGTTACCCTCTGCTGGGCTGAATGTCTCCCACTCTTTATTCTTCTGGGTTTTTTTCTCTTTTTTTTTTTTTCCCTTTAAATTTGATTTCTGACTCAAGAAGGGGAAGGCTTTAAGAGGGTAGCCTAGCGTGGCTGGAGCATCTGCCTGCACCCGTGGGGCACGAAACCCTGCTTGGTGCCACTGCTTTTCCCTCGCTTTTCCTGTGGGCTGTTGGCATGGGCGCCCACCCTGCCTGGCACCTGGGCTTCTTCAGCTCCGTCCATCACGTTATGATGGGTGGGGGTCAGGAGCGAAGGCTGGGGGCTAACGCAGACCTGGACTGTGGAGTCAACAGGCAATTACCCACCATTTTATCCACTCCCATCCTGTGCGGATAAAATAGCGGGTCACAACGAATGCCCGGTGCTCCCCTGCCAGCGTTACGGGGAGGTGGGCACCCTGCGATCGCCTGCTTGCTGGGCAGCCCTTGGGTGGGGGTCTGGTGGCCAAGCTCTTGCAGAGGTCACTGGTGGCCCTGGAGGAGAGCAGGATGCCCAACCTGGAGCAGGACGGGATCGCGAGTGACTGCTGGGCTCAAAACTAATATGGATTCTTGCAGGAAACTTCGGGGGGGAATAAAGGAGGCGAGCGTAGGATACGAGAGAAACTGGTCCTGCACACCACCTCTGCCCTCGGGTCTTGTCAATTGGGTAGAGAAGGGAAGTAATACAGACGTTGCAAGTTTATTCAGAAGTTGTCAGTCTGGAGAGGGCCCTGCCTAAATCGAAAATAGCTTCCCTTTGCGGAAGAGGCTTCCTTGCTTGTTCTTTATGTATTTATATCTGACCTGGGCTGGCTGGCTGGACAAAATGTTCTGTACTTACTTCCTCTTCTTTTTTTTTTTTTTTTTTTTTCGGAAGAAGGCAGCCGTCGAGTGCTGGAGAACTGCACTGGGGCTGGCTGGTCCACACCGACTGGGGACAAACCCCCTGTTTCTAGGGCAAGAGCTGGCACCTGACGGGCATCTTTTGTCCCTACCTTTGCACTCCTGCAGCAGGAAGGCTTTGCTGTGGCACGAAGAGAAAAGAGCTGTTCCTCTGCCTCCTTCTCTAAGCTTTTCGCTTTCATTAAGCAGTGGTGCTGGGGTGGAAGCAAGGGAGGAGGTCAAGGATGGTGAGACCAGCGAAGCTGGCATGAAATAACCCTACAGGACTGCGGGGGGAACGCGTGGAAATCTCCCCCTGATTTTTATCAATTAAAGGGAAAAGGGGGAATAGCGTAGGCATTGCAATTAAAAAAGGTAATAGAGTCTGATTTACATTTCAGAATGTATTAGCTTGGTTTTAATTGGAAAATAATTTGAATTGCAAGTGAAATAATTAGATTAGAAAGCCACTCAGCAATTTACTGCTCATATTCCCCAGAACCGGACTCCTGGTTCACAGAGTAATTGTGAACATTATGGGAGCTGCGTTTGATTTCCCCCTTTTTGCCCTCCCCTTCACTCCTCTCCTAACGAATTGCATTCTGGAAGTAGAGGCACATCTTCATTAACAGCCAGGTTTTATGTCTGAGCTCTCAGCTGGTCACAGGGGCTTTTATCAGGTATGAAATTTGTGAGGACTTGTGAGAAAAGGGCTAAGGGAGTTATTCTGGATTCCTCCAAGCCATTTATTCCAAATCTAGGCTGTAAAAGAAAAACAACTGTCAGGTCCGCCTCGGTATCCCTTCTTGAAATGGTCAGGGGCATTCTGGAGTTGTTAAAAGCAGGAAAACTGGCGCCAGAGATATGCAGTGCTTGCAATGAATACATTATTTATCCAGGGATATAGATGTATTTTATTTACAAAAGGCATAGCACATCCCCAAGCACCTCACCATCCACGAGCCCTAGTTCTGCAGACTTGTACGCGTGAGTGAGCCCAAGCCATGGCTTCCCTCCTCCTCCTCGCTGCAGGGCCAGCGCTCGGGGATGGGGACAAAGGCAGGCTGCAAGTGGGGCTCGTGTCCCTGACAAGCACAGGGCTTGCTTTTGTAGTCATTGGACGTCGCTAATGCCTTTTTTCGTGAGGTTCGATCTCTGTATTCCAAAGGAAAATCTTTTCCATCCGTGTCATGGAGAAGTACACAAGGGTATCGTATTTGGGGAACTTACCTATCGTGGCTTATTAATGTTATAAATCATTGTTTGCCGGCTCATAAAAACAATCTGTCATAAATTGCAGATCTTGAAAAAAATCCTCACAGATGTGAGACGGAAAGCAATGTGTTACTGCTGCTTTTTCTCATTCCTTCTCTGATAGACCCCAGCAACTGAACCATCAGCCTATGGTTATTTCTAATTATTTATTTACACGTAAAGCCTTTGCCTTCTCTTCCAGGTCAGGAATGCTTCTTTCACTTGAGGGATAACTTAAAACCAATTTGATTGGGCATGAAGAGTAATTGGACGTCATTTTGAGAAGCAATCTCTCTCCGTAATCCATCCGTGTTGTCACGCTAGCCTGTTTCTGAGGCAGGGCAGCATCCGCTCATCTCCAGTAGTCCAAGGCTGTTGATTCTCCAAAGGAGAAGCCCCTTTTCCAAACTGACCCTTTTCCAGCCTCTGTTTATTTCCTTAATGACTGAAGTGAAAGCAGATATTGTTAGATAAGTAGCTATAAATTATTCTGGCAGCTTTGTATGAAGGCATGTGATAAATTTTCAGGAAAGAGTTTATTGCCAGGATAGCTTCTGGAGCCAAAATGTTGATGCCAAACTAAATGGGAAGAGCACATGCAAGAGACCCTTCGGGGTGCAGCCTTTCTTCTGGTGGACCCCTGTCTTGCAGCGATGGGCCGAGCGGTGGTGTGGTGCTCTGGGCCCTGACCTCTTCACCAAAACCATCACCTGTCCCTCATCCTTCGTGCCGTTTCCAGTCCCAGTTCAGTATGTGAAGTCCGATCTCATTCTTGGGGTTTGGTTTTGTTGTGTTTTTTCTTTTTTGAGCAACCCTTAGCCCTGTAATTCAGTCTTAGAGGTTGTGTGAGGAACCCTATAGATTTGCTGGTGGGACTTCATATACCTGTGTGTATGCAGTGGATGGCCTGTCTGCATGGTGGGGATGCGGTTGAGACACGTGGTGAGAGGACACCTGTGGGAGCTCCCCTGGAACTTTACGGAGCTGAAGGAGGTCCCAGCAAAGGGGCAGCAGTGGGGCTGTGACCTGAGCCTGGGGCTCCTTCTGCAGGACCTGCTCCCCCTGGCTTCCCTGGCATCAACACCATAACCTCAACCTCCACACGTCTCACGCGAGGCAGCGATGTGAATTCCCAAGCACACAAGCTGCAGGTTCCTCCATCTTAAAGAGCTCTTCTTCCTTCTGTAACCTGGCTACTTGTTTGATTTTATTATTTATTTTTTTTTAAATTGGGTTTTCCTGTTGAAAGTAGGGGCCGAGGGAAGGGCCCCCATGGCAGGACCCTCTCCTCCGGCAGCAACGCACACACGGTAGTTCCCATTAGTTCCTGTCCGCTCCAAGTGGATTTAACTTTCATTTTTAAATGGCAGCATTTGAAAGGCACATAGGGTTGAGCTAACCATGTAAGTAATTAGGCTAGGAATGCAAGCAGAGGGGACCATCAGCACTCATTATTTAAGAGCCAGCTTCATTATTTTTACTGCTTGGATGCTTATCTTAACATCAGCAGCCGCTTTTATTTAAAGGGACTTTGCCTTGCAGACTTGACGTTCCCGGCTAGGCTCTTCTGGAAGGTTGCTCAGAGATTGCACGCCTTCCTCCGAGAGCTGAAACTAAAATAGTTTGCTCCCAAAAGGATGGTTCCCTGTGCTTGACGCTCCCAAATCACTTACGCCCTGTGCAGGCTTTGCCGGGCATTCCTGCACCCGTCCCTGGGACGGTGCTGCCACCACAATAAAAGTGAGATGCTCTTTGGCAGCGTACGGTATTTTTTTATTAGGTCAGAGCATGAAAACTGTCCTGGGCGTCTAAAATTAGAAGATGATGAGGTCTGGAGGGAAAAGCAGTGTCAAATCACACAGTCGCAGTCCCTGCCCCAAAGTGGTTGCGGTGAGACGCCCAGCTTGGCTCCAAGCTTTCGTTGAATCTGACTTACCATAAGGGAGCTGGCAAAACTGCTCAGTCCAAGGGGACCCTAAGTGCAGTGGTGACTTCTTACTCCCTTACTCCTAGGGCTGTCTTCTGGTGGGAAATTTGTGAAGGGGGCAAAAGTGCATTAGTGGATACCAAGTGATCATACCGGTGTGCTGCTGCATCCCTTCCCTGAGCCCTTTCCTTCTCTCTTTGGTGCTTTTTATCATTCCTGCATGTGTGGTGGATGCCCAGGCTTTGCTCCTGTAAATAACCCTTACCCAAGGGTGGGCCACGTGAGAAGAGGTCTATACTGTCAATCTCCAGTAGGAAGGATTAGTCTGAGATGCTGAACTCCTTTCTGAGAGGCTTTGGGATGTGTAAGTGGGTGTGCTGCTCGAGAGGTCTTCCACGCCACCCAGAACTGCCTGGAAATTTGGAGGCATCTCACAGGTGGTGACCCAGCCATTCTCTCGGCAAACCCCTGGGTGCTGAGCAGGGTGTTTCTCCAGGGGACAGGAGAGGAGATGCTATCTTCCAACTTTGCTGTTTCCCCGTGGTTCTGGTCTTTCCTGCAAATTTGTGCCCAGCCCGGCAGAGTTAAATGCTGCCGCTGCCGCCTTGCGTGCAGGGCTGCTTTGTTGCCATGTCAACTGTGCATGTCATTTGTTTACATTTGATTTGGCAGAACATTTCATGATAAGAACCAAGGCCTCCAGTGACTTTGAACTGGGGGGTGGCTGGGCAGGGGGCGCGGTGGGATGGGGAGCGAGGGAGAACGTCTGCACCCACCTTCTGCTGGTTGCCCTCCAAACGAACGGGTGAAGCCGCCTGGGGCTTCCTCTCTGTAACTCGCTTCCAGGAAAGTAGGAGCAGGGGAAATAAGTGTTCATTCTCGTATTAATATCGATAACAGCATGCATTAATTCTCAGGTGGCTTCTTGCAGTTCGACCCATGGGGTGTGGGAAGGTTATTTCCACAGCCTGTTGCTTCCAAGCTGGCCGCAGCTAGGAAATTTCTGTGATCCTACCAAGTTCCCGACACCCAGATCTGGATTGTTTTCATGCGTTAGTCAGTGATGGGAAGAGATGAATCTTTCCAGGCAAAGACCCATAATTCAAGACAAATCTGTGACAGACTTTCCTGAGGACTTTCCCCAAGTAAAAAGAGTACCAGGGCTTGGCCCAAAGCCAGGGAGAAAATATGTCTTAAAGAAAATCTACGAAGACTGAAGTAGTATGTGGTCTCCTCAGCCACCGCAAAAGCAATGCAAGAAGGGTTGGGGCAAAACTAATTTTTCAGAATTACTGCAATGATAGGGGACGCTTTTTTTCCTTAACAGAAGCGATCTGGGAAGAGGTTGGTAAAGCGTGTGAGATGTTCTCCTGAGCACTTCTGACTGTTTGCCAGGGATGGTTTCTCCCCATATTTGTTATCTGATGGGGAGTGATAAATTCTGCATTTCTCTTTCTCTGCTGTTCTCTACCTTCTGGACGTGAGACGCTTTGCTTGTGGTGTTGGTGGGAAACACATTCAGGATTCAAGTGCTGGGAAACCGGGGAGGTGATGCAATTTCCCCCTTCCTTCTGAAAAGAAAGCGGTTAATTTACTCTGCTCTAATACGAAAAGCCAAGCTTGCTTCCCCAGCCGCTCCGCAGGCGAGGACAGGGGACGGGGTAAAGTCCGTGATCTTTTAGGAGGTGTGTGCCTCTGCCAGCCCCTCCTTCGGGTGCCCGGTGAGTCACCGCCACCGCACCGTCGGGCTGCCTTCTGGGGGGGGGGGTCGGGTCTGCTTTCATGTGAGAGAAAATACCCTTCATCTGTGATTAATGTCCAAACCACCCAGCACCACCTGAAAGACCACGCTGCCGGGAGCATAGGAGAAACGAGTCGTGGGCTGGCAGTGCATTCCCCAGCTTTGATCTCCGTCACCCTGCTCGTTTCTCTGGCTTGATTTTTACATACCGGTGTGTGATAGCTTGGTCCCGGGCTCACCGAGGCAGCAGTTGTCTTCTCGGGGCATGCTCACGTACGTGCCCTTTGGTGATGTGATGGCGGCTGCCTCAGCAGTGCTGCCTCCCTCTCCCCATCTCACCTCCCTGGTGCATCCCAGCTGGTTCACCCCAGCGTGACCCGGTGAGCATTTGTTCCAGCTTGTCCTAAGGGAAAGCGCAGGGCTGGGACCTGGAATTTGGGGCAGAGACTGTTTAAAACATCTCCTGCCATCAGGAGGAGATGATGTATCTGGAGACCGCAGCCACCATAACAGCCAAGACAAGCCAGGAATGTGCTTCCCTGTGCCTCCCGTGGAGGTGGAACTCCAGGTCTGCAGATGGGGCATGCAGTTGACATTGGCCTAGAGCTGTGAAGGAGTTGACCGTATTTACTTATCTCTGTTAATCAGGGTGTCTCCCTCCCATTTGGCTCGTGCTGGGAAGGTGAGCAGCATGGTAACATGACTGGTGTTGAAGCAGGGTGAAATGCCCATTCTCCTTTCTCTTATTCCTCTCGCATGGCCTAGAGAAATGGTATCTAGGAAAAGGGCTAAGCCAACCTCATGACTCTTTTGGTCTTTGGCCTCTCCAGGGACGTGCGACTGTGCTACCAAAGTGACTGTTTCTGTAAGGTGGGTCTGCTGACCAACCACTCTTCAACTCCATGCAAGCCTTGAAACAAACCACTGAAAAATAAAGTCCAGCAGCTACTACCAACATGCATAGGACTTAATCTGGCTCCCAACCTGTGTAAGGTTTTTATAGGGCACTAATAATCACATGGCATGCTCCAGTTCTTGCTTTTTAATTTTTCTACTTAAGGGTGAGACTAGGTGCTTTCCTCAGAACATGAGATTCTTTAATTTTAGACACGAGGTCTGGCACCCTTTGTGGAAGCCAGCTGTCTTCTCATTTTCCTAGCAGTGCTTTCATTCTTCTGCATGGCAAGCCAGCTCTTTTTCTGTGTGGGATCCTTCTCACTTCAGCCCTTTCCCAGTTACATAAAGAAGGAAGAGCACTGAAAGAGTGGCCGTGCAGAAATTTGAAAAAAAAAAAAAAATCGTTGAGGTCCTTTCTAATGTGTTGCTACGTGCCAGATGTCTGCCTATGGTTATTTCCAAATAAAAGCACTGCCGGGCAGCAGGTGTGGATCTATAGAAATTATCTGTAATAAAGAGCAGTATATGGGATAATGGTACAGAGTACAGTTAAGAGCAAAGTAGTGCACGTTGGGCCTGAATCAAAGATCACTGATGACAGGACATTGCTTCATAAAGATTTCTGTTGTTATATTGTTTTGGAGCCTTCCCCTCTCCCTCATTTCTAAGTTCCTTTTGCATAACATCTAAACCCCCATGCATGGAGGGAGCAGGCAGAGACTGCAACTACAGCTATGGCCCGGTATCTTTGTTTGAGGAAAAAGAGAGGTTGCCTGCATTCATTCTGGATGTCACCTTTTGCCTTGCTGAATCCAGAAAGAAGTCTTATTCCTTCCTCCGGGCCTGCTGCAGACAAGTGTCAGGTGGAAGAAGCGCTGGTGAGGGCTGCAAGGTGCTCTCAGTCTTGGGCTTTAATTCTTTCCTGAACTCCAGCTCCTTGGAGACCTATGATTCCTATGCTGAGAGCAGGGACGTGTTGTTTCTGTATTTATTGGGCAAGGCAGATGCCCTCGTTCCTTTGTCACTTCTAGCAGATGAGCTTTCCAGATGGGAACCTCGTTTCCAAATAGTTCTTCAACAAAAATGACATTCCTTGGACTGCTTGTTCTCAGAAAGTGTTCCAACTGACCTTACTGGGTTCCCAGCTGTCCTTTAGAGCCAAGAAATATTTCCAAATGCAAGGTCACCAATTGCAGTGATGCGTATTGCTAATAAACTTGGCACTTGTATCTAAAGACGGTCTTGTGGCTAACATACAAGGTTGGGACAAAGGAAGCTATTTTCTTGTTTGCTTGTGTGAAATTCTGAAAATTATTTTTCTGCTCTGTCTCTTAGTCTTCCCAGCTGTAAAGTGGGATTCATGAACTGTGCTTGCCTTACCTGGGTGTTTTAAAGTTTCTGAAAGTCCAACAGCTGTTCCTTCTGCTAGGTATCTCTCCAAAACTCTTGGTAGAAATACTTCTGCCCCTCATCAGTGTTATACCTGGGGGCCTGTTGATTGCCAGCAGCCATTAATGCAATGCTGGTAGCAGCGCTTGGGAAGGAATGGAAGTGATTGACTTACAAATTCAGGGCTGCTGTTTGCAGGACTGTGCTTCGGGGGAAAAACCCATAAAAAGGTTTCTGTCTAGAAACTAAGCATATCTGATGTGGAATTACAGAGAAACAATGAACAGGAAAGTTGACAGTACCGCTTTTACTGAGCGGAGTTGCACTTTTAAGTCCGCTTAAGAAGTAGGTTTTGCAAGACAGAGCCTTAGACACTTAGGAGGGCAATCCCCTCAGACTCCCAAAAAGAACACTGCAGCCTCTAATTAAGCAGAGTATTAACCGCCTTATCTCCTTGATGAAACTTGGTAAACTCTACTCTGACAGACGCGCGCACACACGGCTTTCTCCCTGCAAATGTGGACGTTAAGACATGCTTTCTCTATCATCTGGGTGATTTATTTTTCCCCTGGCTGTTCCCCTGGAGTTGCACGAACGCACTGAACTAAGTGCAGCTGTCTCTGCGCTGAGCCGTATTTGCATAGAGCTCTATTTCCATGTTGGCTTGTGCTGGCGTACAATATTAATAAGGTATTAGAGGAGAGCAGGGGGAGGGGGAGGGGCAACTTAAGATTTCAGTCTTGTCTAAGCAGGGCCATGCAAATAAATTTCCTTTTATCCAGAATTAATGACTAATACGTTAACTGGCCTCGGTATGGGATTTTGCCTGCCTGGGAACGATGTCTGCGGCAAGAGGCTGGGCTTCCCGCTCCGTCTTCCATGCCTCCGGAGACATTGGTGGGTTTGTCCACCTTTTGGCTGGGAGCTGTATGTCTGCTGGTGCAAGGAAGTCTCTCTGGTTACAACCGTGCAGGTCTGGAAACAAGTGCAGCCCAGTGGAAAGCCACAGCATGGGAATGGATGAGAGGGAGAAGGGAGGAAATAAGGGAAAAAGGGGGAAAGAACAAGTTCTTTACCAAGAGAAGGCGACAGCCCCGAACTTGGACCCGAGCTGCTCTTGACCTGAAAGAGTACACCTGTAACAAATAGTTCTGTAGGAGGGTATGTCCCTCGGAGGTGGCGAGCTGGGGTTACCTGCCATCATTCAGCGTCGTGGCTGCGCTTAATATCCAGATCCGTGCTTGCCCCAGAGTTCTTCCAGCCTGGGCATCTGTTCTGCCTCACGTGCAGGGCTCTGCACATGCTAACCCAAGTGATGGTGCTAGCACCTTATTTTAGGCTGCTGTCTTGGGGGGTACCTGTTAGTCTGCGTGGCGAGTGGACAGGGATCTCCAGGAGAGACGGATCCCTTGCCTGCCGGATTCCCACGAGGTGCCCACGAGGGACCAGGAGAGCCAGGGTGGGACTTGGGGGACTCGCTGCTGGTTTGCACATTGTTAGCTCCTGGTGATGATAGTCTGGTTGCAAGACCCTCAGAGCCCAAAGAGTAAGGGCTCCTGTGGGGAGAGCTGAATTAGCGTGATCTCCAGGGGAGGGGTTGCCTTCACTGTGCAGGGTACAGAGTACTTCTGGAGCTTGCACACCTGGTACCATTTATGAACAGCCCAGAAATGTCTGAAGATGAAGGGGAGCTGTTCTAGAAGGACCTGTTTACAACCAAGAGTTTTATCAGCTTGCTCTGTCCCAGATATATGGGGGAGTACAGGAGGGCCCGGATTCCTGTGTTGTGGAGGAGACAGACCTTAGCCCCAAGCAGGTTTGCATCGCTTATTGTTGGGAATGGTGGACCAGAATCTTTCAAACCTGGGCTTCCCACTAGCGTAATTGCCTCCAGTGCTAGTTCTGAGGCCTCAGCTTTCCTTGGGATGCTGTCCAGCCGAACCGGATCACCTTTACCCAAAGTCTTGGTGTTTCAGCTCACAATGGAAGAATAAGCGAGGCGGTGTGTGCGTGTGTGCAACGTTCCTGTCTCTGTGCTCAGCGCACGCAGCAGACATCTTGGTGCTAACCTGGTAATCCCACAAGTGGCTTGGGGGAACAGTTTGATCTTCTTGTGGGGATGGTGCCACATTATGGGGGAAGCTCTGTTCTTAATCAGTGCAGGAGCCGTGAGGGGAAAAACAAGTCTGCAACATCACTTGGCAACACAATTATTATAATAGGGTTTGCTTCTTCCTACACTGCCCAACTGAATTATTTTCTCCATATGGTGGAGCTACTCTGTTTTTAACTGGTTCTTCCTGCCCCTTCACCAGATGGCTGTTTTTATGCAGGACCTCACAGCTCTTGTGCATCGTGCCTTGCTGAGCTGAGAGCGGGGAAAAGAACTCGGGGGAAAGCGGGCTCAGGACGGATGCTGCTAGCCCCCATCATGGGGTAACAAACATAGGTGGAGCTGGACGTTAGGCATCATCGTTAAGATGAATATTTAGATGTTACCTAAGAGGGTAACTCAAAGCTAGCATTCTGTTTATTTCTGGTGGACCTGAGGTTTTGGTGAGAACACGGAGCTGAAGGATGCACGCCGTGAAGTCTTCCCCTTCTGGGTTGCCAGCTCACTTCAGGCCTGACCTGTAACAAACAGCTCGTTGTCATCTTTGTCATAGGTGCTTAGCACAGCTCTGCTAATACGATGCAATCCTTTCTGTCTTCTTGCTATATTTGTCTTCCTAGAGCAGGGCACCCACCTGTAAGCTGCTTGTTGCTCTCCAGCTGCCCAGGGATCCTTGTCCTGCACCATGAGTCTATCCTCATGGTACCGAGGACACAGGGAGTGGAAAAAAAAAAGCCAAAAGAACCAAACAACGACAACAACAAAAAAAAAAAACCTGCAAAAAAAGAAAAGGGACAAGAGAAATTCCAACAGTAGGTGCAAAGTGTTGTTAAAAGGATAAATCGTTTCTGTAATTTACACTTCAGGAAGAAATAGCCCACCTGGGTTCTGGGTAGCCAAGGCGCTCCGCATCTGTATTCAAGGGCCTTCCTCATTTGCTTTTAGTCTGCTTTTCTAAGGAAATGAGATGTGTGTGATCACACTGCTGCTGTGTTCCCCTTAACTTTTGAATCCGGTGGACAAATTCAAGCAAATTTGATGCCGGGGGGAGAGGTCTCAGCGGTACTGAGTGTTACATGTTTCATGAAAACGGGCAGCTGGGCAGAGACCCTGTTAATGCCTGCCCTGGGGGGAGGGCTGCAGTGTCAGCTTGCCAGTTAATATATGCTGTTGGAGGAGTGTCTCTGTGCAGGAGGTCAGTCCTGAGACCCTGGTCTGTAGGAAACAGCAAAGTCTTTCTCTGGCCTTTTCTTTTTTCATTTTCTTTTCTTTTTCTTCTTTTTTTTTTTTTTCCCTTTGGTGAGACTTGAAAATAAAAATAACACTTTTCATCTTCAAAGGGCTTTACAAACATCAGCTAATTAATCCTTCCCTCATCTAGTTTGCTGCTTCAAGGAAGAGTGGAAAAGCAGGGATTTTTCTAAAAGTGAGTGAGATAGATCCTCAGAGGGCCCATCTCAATCCTGGAGGGTCTGCGGCTGTTGCAGCATGCAGCTCTGTACTGTGTTGTTGTTTGTTCTTTGTTTCTTTAGCTAATAAATAAACAATGGAATTCAAAGAAACGAACAAGAGATGCTCCTCAACACGTATGCCCCAGCTTATGGGTAAACCATCAGCCTGAAAAAATGTAGATTGGCTTAATCAGGAGGGGAAGAAAATTCCCACCATTAAATTTTAGATCTTTAAAATTCCTCATACATGAGAACTTCATATTTTCTCAGGAATTACCTTGAAAACACAATAGGACACTTCCTATTGTGAGAAGAACTTCCTGTTCTTCTCCTGATGTTCCTGAAGATCTTGTGGCCATTGTCAAAACCAGAAGCTTTAGACATGTCCGGTT
>JAOTQQ010000001.1:60153946-60170212 GCA_026546715.1 Gallinago undulata
AGAGGAGGATGAGCACTGCGCTGACATTGGTCCTCGCTGTTGGGTGAAAGATGAGAATGATAAACCAGGCCTGACTCTGGAGAAGTCAGCATGATGGCTGTGGGTGGGAGGAGGGCACCATAGGAGTAGGTGGATTTTACTCTGTTGGCTTCAAATGAGCTCTGGCTGCTCTTCCACAGCCAGATCCAGGTTTTCTACCGATGACAGCTCTGACTTCTGGTCACGAGTCACTCATCACCTTGTTTGTGTGCAGGATGGGCATCAGTGCAAGAAGCCAGTAGTCCTGGTGGGTTTTCCCTTGATCTCAGCCATCAGCCAGGTCTGGCAAAGGTGCCAGAGTCACCTCTAGTCACAGGGATGTGGTGTGGAGCACCACAAGGGTTCAATAATGAGATACTCCATTGAGTGGTATTTCTTTTTGAGTGTTTTTCTTTTTTCAGTGATGCCCGGGGATAGGACAATAGGAAACGGGAACAAACTTGAATATAAGAAGTTCCACCTAAATGTGAGGAGGAACTTCTTCACTTTGAGGGTGGCAGAGCACTGGAACAGGCTGCCCAGAGAGGTGGTGGAGTCTCCATCTCTGGAGACATTCAAACCTGCCTGGACACGTTCCTGTGCAACCCGCTCTAGGAGGACGTGCTTTGGCAGGGGGGTTGGACTAGATGATCTCCAGAGGTCCCTTCCAACCCCGTATCATTCTGTGATTCTATGAGTGAAGGGGGAAACTATAAAGATGGGGTGAAAGCTGAATTGGAGGTGCCTATAGCTGGAACATCTGTGTCATAGTCAACACCAAAGATGGCAGGTTGCTGTTACAGCTTTCCTGAGGGCTTGGCTGAGAGAAGCTTCATCTGAATGCAGTATGTGCTCGCAGGGACTGGGGGTAGGGAGTCTGACTGAGAAAGCTTTTGGCTCTCACAGCATGTAGAGGAGAGGTTTTGCGTGGTACCTCCAGGACATGGGAACCAGTGTCCATTGTGGTCCATTGTGTTTTTTTTCCAGCATCCTCTCCACTGTCTATTGTGGATCCAACTCAGAAAAAAAGCTTTAGGGATGGGCTGATGCTCTGTGATTTTTATTTTTTTTTAATTATTTGGCTGCTTCACAAACATTTGGAAACACATTTGAGCATTTTGGTGGGGTTGAGCATGGTTGCATTCGATACAGTGAGTTAGCCTCGGAGGGGAGCAGGTGCTGTGCTTCTGATCTTCTCTTACAGTGTGAGAGGCCTCTACCGCCTTGGTTTTTCAGCACCCACCTGTGCCTAGTTTTCTATCAGGATCCTGAGGTGAGCATCTTGAAGCTCAGCAGCCTCAAAAGCACCACAGAAGCTCTCACCTTCCTAGGTTTCTTTCTTAAGAGAAATTACATTTTTAATTTCCTCTTGAGACTACTCGTATTGTCTTTTGCAGGGTGATTCTCTCTTCATTAGCATTCAATGGGGGTGAACTTTTCTAGGGTCCAAAACTGGGCATGCATGCGACTGTGTATCATTGAGTGACTTCCATCCTGCAAGCTTTTCATTCTTGTCATTGTCTGGTCATTTTTTCAACTATTCTACTTTGCATCAATATGGATTTCTATTGCAGATATGGTTACAATTAGAAAATAATTATTTTAGTATTGTTAGAGCATGGATTAATTATAATTTCTGGTAGGACAGAAAAAAGCAAGAACAGAAAATAGTTCTCAGATCTAGCACTTGAAATATTTCTCACTATTGATATTGCAGCAGCAGTTTTCCTTATTTTATACATATTTACTATTATTCTGCAACTCAAAAGCCTGGATCCAGAAATACTGCAGAAAGAAGAAATGGTGATAGAGAGTGCAGGTTCTCAAAGGAAGCTATTTTAGGTTTCCCCAAAGCAAAAAAAAAAAAAAAAGTAAAATAAAAATAAAAGGCCCTCGGGCTTCCCTGCATCAGAAACATGATGCTGTACTTTGAGTAGAAACGTCCTGAGTTATCTACAAATTCATTGTCTTCCAATCATTGCCTTGTGCTTCCCCATCTCTGCATAGCTCTAATTTGCCTGCCCATGTCTGCATGCATAAATGTGCCAGAAATGAGTCCCGAGTGGCTCTTGAAGCTTTGGTTGGGTTTGCCGGACTAGTAGACAGGAAAAAGAAAAGAAAAAAAATAAAAAAGTAATTCTTCTTTTAAACTGGGAAATTCAGATCAGTCATCAGGGAGACGCAGTAAACAAGGAGGCTGGTGTTGCTGTTTTTAGGCAGGCGCTGCTCGAGTAGGATTGTGCTTCAGGAGGTGCTAAGTATGTTCAAGCAATATTGGCATTTTGTTTCAGTTGGATGAAGATCTGAAAGCCAATCTGAGCCCTTCATGAATGGAAACGCTCTTCCCTCCTGCGCCCCTACCTTGTTTCTCTGTCTCACGTGGGGGATGTAAGGACCCACATCCCTCCTACCTCCATCCCATCTCACCCTCCGCTGAGAGCTGTCAGCTTCTCGCGCCGGGGTGAAGGCAAGGCAGGGAATCTCAAGCTGCCTTTCCCCAGCCACGCCGCCCTGCAGGGATCACAGAAGTTGTGCCACTTAATCCTTCAGCCGCCGCGGCACGTTGCGGGGCGGTGACAATGAGCATAAACAAAATACGTAATTAATAAAGCAGTGGCGGTTTGCGTTTGGTGCTTGGCGATGGGTGGGACGTGAAGGGAAGCGGCGGAGTAATTATAGATATGAAAAATGAGGCAGGAACATGCGGTAACCTCTCTAGGTTAGCTGTCCCTGTGATCGATGGCCTACATTGTTTTCTCGCTAACCTTTTGGTGAACCTCCCCTTAGAATAAGAGGGGAAATACAGTTATTCCCTTCCCCGCCGTGTTTGTTGGTAAAGCACTCGTGTACCGCCTTATTACTGCACCCTAAATATTGCAGTGTGTTGGTAGTAAATCATAGGATGTGTAATGAGCTGCTCCTCAAGCCAGGTCCATCCCGTCCTCCTCCTGCCCAGCTGGAGGCTGCCCGCCCATCACGCTGCGGCGATGGCCCTGACTCTGTCGCCGTCTCGATTAAACCCAAAAGACCACTTTCCACAACTAAAACAGGTGTTGAGGGAGCTGCGAGGACAGAGGTGGGGTAGGGTACAGTGAAGGAGGTGACAAAACCAAGGATATGTCCTAAGATTTTTGGTGGAGGGGTGGGCAAGCTCCAAGATGTTGGGGTGATAAAATGATGGGCTTACAACTGGTGGCACAGGCCTGGGTGACAGTGTCTTTAAGGGGAAGTACTGGTCCATTTGCATCCCCTGCTGCATGAATGTACTCTGGTTTTACCTATCAAAGCCAAGCTTACCCTGTTTTCGGTAATTTCAAACACAGCCCTCAAGCGATGAGGTTTCTGAGAGCTGCAGCCAACTTTATGAACCCTGAACTCCTCCGTCAGGAGGAAGATGGTTTGCTTCAGGCATTTCACAGGGAATCATATGATATACACCAGATAAAACTGCAGCATGTAAAAAAATGTAAAGAATGCCAGGAAATGTTCTTGAACCCTGCAGTTGACTTAGCAGAGGACTAAATAGTTACAGGCAGTCACAGTAATTGAAGATATGATTGTATACATAACAGAGCCCCTTCTTTCAAGAAAGGGTGGATCTTTGCCTTCATGTCCTGGGAAGTACTTTTGATTGTTGTATTTATTTCTCTGGAGTAATTACTGAACTTCCCCTCAGCCAAAAGCATTCTTGATATAGAGGGATTTCTTCGCCCTTTTCAAGGACGATACTGGCTACTTGCAAAACAGTCAAATTAAGAAATGACATCCGTACTGCAGTGTGATCCAAGGACGAATTAGAAGTTAAAATTAATCAGATGGGAATCATTCCAAATTCCCCTTGTGTATGGCAAAGAGGAGGAAAAGTTTCTTTTGTATGATGTTTTTTTCCGCAAGTTTTGTCTCCCCAAAATCTCTGTCATGGCCACCTAAAATTTTAACATGCGGGAAATGTTTATATTTTTTTCAGAACATTGGGATAGCTTTAAGAATTTGTTTTGGCAAGAAAAAAAAATGAAACTGTAAAAGGAGACGTTTGAAGAGTCCCAGAAACAAATATATGACTATGTGTTGACATGTTATGAAGGTGTTGGGAGCGACTCCTTACTTAAAATTGTGTTGAAATTTGCACTTACTATGGATTTAAATTAATCAGCTTCACACTTTAATGATTGAATTTAGTCTCCTGATTTGGTACAGAGACACGTTGGAGAACAATTGAATTTTCCATGTGATGGTTTTAAATAAAGAATGAACATAACTTTGCAGAAGGCTTTATTTCAGAAGTTCTCCTTCTGAAGCATTGCCTTTCTTCCTGCAAGCATCATGGTTCCTTCGGACTATTTGCACACCACATGTACATTCTTGCTTGTATTCTGTTTTTTTGCCTGGCTCCTGTAAGACTCATGGCATTAAAGGTCAAAGTCAGAGTTGTTCCTCTGCTGACAGCTTCAAGGGCTCTCTTCCACGTCTGGACAGTTGGGGAATTGCAGTCTTTGGCCCTAAAATGTGGTAGCCCCCATCCCCATGTGAGATAAGGTGTGAGTGGGAGCAGAGGACATTCATGGAAAACACCATTTCAGAGATGGTGTTTCGGGCTTGTCCTGTCCATCCCTTTGCTCTGTAGGCTCTGTACCAGCTGGCATTTAGCACAGGAAGGGTGAAACCTAGGAGGAGGGGAAGGAGGGGGATCTTAGGAGGAGGTAAAGTGGCATGTGGAGTGAGCAGGTGAGCTCAGTGGAGTTTCAAAGTGGAGCAAGGACAGGTGGGGACAGCGAGAGGAGTGGGAAGTTAAGGCAGGGAGTAGGGGAGATGTGGTACCGGGGGAGCGGGACCCCGCTTGCTGATGATTAGGCACTGGTCCCTCCGAGCCCTCAGGGGGCTGCTTGCCACTGTCACTATACCCGGGGCCCCGTGAGGAGCAGGGGGGTACCCGTTACCCCTCAGTGCTCAGGTTTGTGCTCGAGAACCTTGGGCACTTACCACAGGATCCCAGAACGTATGGTGTTGGAAGGGACCCATAAAGGATCCCAGATCGTATGGTGTTGGAAGGGACCCATAAGGATCATGGAGTCCATCTCCCTGCCCCTCTCAGGAGTCCACACCGACAGGGTGCGTGCTGAAAGGGTGTTGGTGTGCCGGCTGGTTGAGGGCAGCCGTGTGTTATCAGCAGCCTGAGATGTCAGCGCTGATCCTTTGTCCTTCCTGCAGATTTGCTTAAGCCTTACTTTATTGTGCCCTTTACGTAACCGGCAGCGGGACACCAGTAGCCCAGGCTGCTGGGGCTTCCCAGCGGAGCTGCTCCCATCCGTGGGCTCAGTCCTGTCCCCACAGGCTGCAGCGTCCAGGCTGTCAGTGGTTCTCTTGGTGGGTCAGGGACTGTGTTTTGTGCAGGCTTGGTCGCAGATCCCCAGCAAGTCCTAGAGTTTATATTTCCAAGGTGATGAGGGATCCCAGATGAGGTTGCGAGTCTCTTCAGGCACACACTGTTACCTTACGCTTTTTACAGCACCTGGTGTGCCCCATTTGTTTCCAGCCACCCATACCTCCAAGTGCATCCCAGTCCTTCTGGGCTGGTGTTCCCAGGCTTTTCCTAAAACCTGTTTGTAAACCAGGCAGGTCCTCCTCGCACAGGGTGGATGCTGCAGCTCACCCAGCGGGACATTACAGTGAGCCTTGGATTTCGTGACCTGTTCCCCACACACTGTCTTGCTGGGTGACATCTACAGGTCATTTTGCCTCAAAATCTGCCTTGCCCTCAGCAATACCCACCTCTTTTGAGAGAGCTTTCTAATCCCTGCGTTATTGTTGCCGTTCCCAAATATCACAAGTAGAAGACTTTGTGGTCTGACGGATACGGCGCGCTGCTCGCGAGGACCCCGCTTCTTTTCTTGGCTTGGCTACCCTCTCTCCATGTGATCTTGGGTGAACTGCTCCACCAACCTGTTCCCCTGCCACCACCCATCGCCTTAGATCATGGTTCCTCTGGAGCAGACGCAGTCCCTTTGCTAATCCTCGTTGAGCGTCAAGCGTTACGGGGCCCCAGTCTCCACCGGGACTTCTGCGTGCGACAGAAATACAAATAGTTGCTGCTCATAATAATATTAAATCTGCTTGGCTTTTCGGAGATAAGTAAAGGGCAATGCTCCTTTCTCAGAGGAGCCAGCAGGATAAGTACTTTTATTCTTGTCTTTGTCTTTTTCTAATTAAAAAAACCAAGCGGCCAGTAGACATGATTAAAAGACATTAAAAAAAAAAAAAAAAAAAAAAGGAGGCTGCAGTAATTTGGTATTTTTAGCCTGAGACCTGCTGCTTGCTCTGTGAAGCCAATCTTAGGATCATGGCCTGAGCCTGGTTCTTATCCGTGTTTGCCAGGGGCAGAAGTCCTTTCAGAGCCTTATATTGGCAGTTGACTCGGTGTTGGGGCTAATCCCCTAAACCCACCGCGCAGCTTGGTGCAACTTTCAGTATTTGCTGTGAACAAAAGTCTCGGGGAACCTTACAGATCTGACACGAGGAGCTTCGCTTGGCCGATACGCGGCAGGGCCCTGGGCTGAAACGATAAGGGTTTGGGGTGGCGCTGAGCGTGGCAGAGCGGCAGATCTGGCGGAGGCAAGAAGTAAACTCTTGACTGTCTCTGTGCGCCTCGGGATTTATTTTTTTTTTTTAATTATTATTATTTCATTTCCAAAGAAACCCGACAGCGACAACCAAAGGTCTTAAATATTCAACAGCGAAAACAATAGCTTTGAAAAGGGAAACAAAAAAGTTAGAGCCAGCTCTGGCATCAGTGGACATTTGGCTCTGAGGGAAGCGAGAACAGCTTGGATTTGCATAAATTGCATACTGCAGGTCAGAAAGCGGAGTCAGAATTATGCTTTCATTGCAGTGGCATGAATGGGAGCACATAATTGGCATTCTTCCCTTCTTGATCATCTTGATCAGATGCCTCCTTCAGGGGATCTCTGCACCCAATACGTTGCAGCTCATCCATTCACTGCTTGGCGTGGATAGGGCTTTTGTTTCCAAATGATGATTTTTCTATTCTGTGATTTCTTCCATAACCTGGGAAAGCCCCAGCCCTCCCCCCACCCCGTGCATTACCCTTTGTTTCGGAGAACAAGCAGAGGTCACGCCGTGCTGAATGTAGCTGTTGTTGCATCACACACCCCCCCCTCTCCCGAGCATGTTTCTGCACTTCTGGGTCCGCGTGGGGCTCGTGACCCTCGGGGGCGATGCTCGTGGTGCTCAGCCTGGTGCACCTCCTCGGAAGTTCACCAAGTTCTGCTTTTCTGAGTCCGACGAGGGGAGCGTGATTGCGATCCGTCCAGTAGGGCTTCCTCCAGGGATGTACAAAGAGGCACTTCTGGCTGGGACAAGATTAGTATGTCTCTTGGCTGACCCAGGAGCTGGCTTTCTTTTCCATTATTGGGCTTAATAGCTTTTCTCGCCTCTTAAGATTTCCAGCTCAAGTGCAACGAGGACTTGGGAGCAGGATTCAGATTCAGCAAAGCACTTTAAATGTAAGCTTAACTTCAGCTGCATCCCAGTGCCCTCGCCGGGACTCGGGCAGGCATTTGCTTCAGGTGATGCCTATGGTGAAGGGTTCCACTGAACTGGAGCCGTAGCCTCCAGCAAGTGAGTATAGTGCTGCTAAAATGCCCTGTCCCTTCAGCCATCGGCCAGCCAGCCACGTGGAAGCCTTTCCCGCTGAATGTCAGGTCCTGGTCCTCCTCCCCACGTGGTTGTCTGTCGGCACTGCCTGCTCTGGGGCTTCCTCTCTCATCCTGGATGTGTGTTTGCAGTTTCTCCCTCCACAGAGTCCCCGGCCGGACCGAATGCCATGTGGCTGTGCCCCATCTTTTCCTGGGACCATACCCGCCCCGATGCTGGTATCAGATCCGCCCAGCAGCAAAGGCAAATGGCAGCTAACAGCTATCGATGGCTGGGGCATGCCTCTTCATTTATCCACAGATAAATGTTTAACCTGTCAGCGCTAAGAAATCATATTGATTAGAGGGGCTTTGTTTTATTCCTTGGGTCTGCTAATCGACAGGGCGAGTCCCGCCTTTAATATCGGTTCTACTGTACCTTGTCCGAAAAAAAGCTTTTATTTTCAAGGCACAGGGAAAATGATGTTTATAAAAACGTAAACTACGGGAATTTTCATTCCCCTCTGGCTTCAGGAGGAGGAGAGCAGCTGGTAGAGAGTGGATGAGAAAGGCTTTATCTGCTGTATTTTGGTTACTGCGCTTTGAGTGATGGGTTTAATAATTGATAGAGCAATTTAGCAATGATCCATAATCCCGAAAGAAGCCTACGCTCCCCTCCCTCTCCCTCTCCAGCCCTCCCTCTGAGACTGACAGGCTGCTCTCAGTGTTTTTGTCTGCAAAATTTCATCCCTTGGTTTCTGTAAACAGCCTGACATGGGGGGGGGGGGGGGTGGTGTGTGTGTGGAGAAAAAAAAAAGCAACTGTTTCTAAATCTTTTGTCTTGTTTCCACAAACAGCTGCGCCGCTTTCTCCAGTTCAGGGCTTCTGTCATTTGCTCACGTGCTCTCGCTGAAGGGAGCAGGAGGTTGCGTTTCAGGCTCCAGCCTCAATGGGATGGATGCATGCGGTGCGTATGGGAGAGCAGGGTGGCGCAGAGCCTCCCCCCAGGGACCCCTCCCTCCCCGGTTAAACCCGGGCTTTGTTCGTGGCTGAATCCGGCTTTCTTAATCCCAAGAAAGGTGGGTAGCCCTGGCAAGCTCTGGGAGTATGCTTTGCCTGAAACTCTTCCAGGATTAACCCACGGGAACTGCCCTTCCCAAGAGCCTGGTGCTGGCGGTCGCGGCGAGGGTCAGAATCCCACCAGGGTGCCCGGTGTGCAAGCGTCGCCGTGAAACCCCGTTTTTAAAGGTGGGGACACACAACCCACGCTTGCCCCCTGTAGCAGCACAGGGCTGTGATTGCAGGCACACGTGGTGGTGCAACCCCTCCGTGGGCACCCGGGGTTTTCGGCGCCCCAGTGCGTGACGTCCCCCTCTCTCCTCACCCACCCTCCGCGCAGGAAGAGAGCAGGAAAGATGAGAGAGGAAAAAGGAAACAGAGGGAAGCGGGAGAGAAAAAGAGACCCGGTTATAGGTACTGAATATGTGTTGAGGCCGAGGCAGGGTGAAGATCGGGAGGAGGTGCAGCCCAGCAGAAAGCTGGGTATAGGCAAAGTTGAGTGAAATGTATTAAGTCATGTTTTTCCATACGTATTACACAGACGCCGGGTTGACAACAAGTTGTAATTAAGCATGACATAAACTCAGCTGTGCACAGCTGTATTATTCCTTAAAATTACAAGGGGTGAGGTGCTTTGGGGCACGGCAAAGTTTATGGAGGCTCCGCCGTGGGGGGTCTGTAAGACAAGCCGGCCAAACGCTTGGCAGGAGTGACATGGGGCTGGGATGGCCCGGCATCAGGGAATGGGTGACTTCCCAGGGTCTGGGCTAGCTCTGTCAGCCTCTGACACCATCCTCTGAAGTATTTTCACCCTTCCCAGTCAGCACCCTGGTGGAACATGAGCGGTGTCAAGGGGCAGGGAGTTTAGTCTGCTTCTATGATTTATTTGCTATTAAATACCCTTAGTAATGATAGGCTTCCGAGGCGTGTTTGATAATTATGCCAATCAAGTCCAGAAGTAATTCTTGTGTAACTTGCTCTCTGTCTTTAAAAGACAGATAGAACTATGTGTGTGTATTTGCTAAAAACACCCTGAGCCCAGCTCTGTGGTGTTTGGCCTGGATGTGGAAGGATCGTGGTGACCTTCCTATTGACAACCATACAGTTACCACACTATATAGAGTCAGAGTAGTTCGGGTAGGAGGGGGCTTCAGGAGATCATTTAGCCCAGTCTGTTGCTCAAGGTAGGGCCAGACATGAGATCAAGATTGGGGCTTTGTCTTGTCAAGTCTTGAAAGCCTCCAAGACTGGTGACTGCGCAGCCTCTCAGGGCAGCCTGTGCCAGTGGTTCGTTATCTGCACAGTGGAGGTGTTTTCTCTGTCCCCAGGGGGAACCCTCCCTGTTTCAGTTTATGTCTACCATCTCCACCTCCCGCTGCCCACCTGACCAAAGAGCCTGGCACCGTCTTCTCAATGTGGGAGAGGAGAAGGGGGCAGGCTGCTGTCAGGACCCCCAGGTCCCCACCGCTCTCTCCCTGTCCAGGTTGCTCCAGTTTCTCCAAGCACTGGGGGACCCGGGCTGAACATGGTACCTGGATGTGGTCTCACAAGTGTGGCTGGAGGTGGGTCATCATCTTCCTTGGTCTGCTGGCCCTGTTCCAGGGAGGCTATTGGTCCAACTGCTACGAGGGTCCTCGTTTCACCCCACTGCCCCCCAGGTTAAGGTGCTCGTGGCCTTTCCTGCCTAGTGGTTCCCCAGGTATTGTCACCAGGGCTCATCCGTCCCATGGGCAGGACTTAGCGTTTGTCCTGACTGCATTTCAGGAGGTCCCCATTGGCCCATGCCTTCTGCGGGTCCAGGTGCCTCAGGGTGGCAGCCCTGCCCTCAAGTGCATCACTGGGTCTCTCCAGTTTGGTGTCACCAATAAACTGGGCGAGGGTGCTCTCTGCCTCTTCCCCTGGGTCAGCGATAAAGATGTTAAACAAAACCAGTCCTGGGATAAACCCCTGCGGTACCTCACTTGTTACCAGCCTCCAGTTTATATTTATGTCCTGTAACATAAACCATCACCGAAGGCTGAGTGGATCCAGCTTCCAGTCCTCTGAGCTGATACAGATATTTTTTGATGCATTGCAAACTAATCTTCAGGGATGGGTGAGGGCAACGTGAGCAATGCAGTGTTGGAGCTACCCTCTAGTGGTGGTTGTCCTGGTGGTCTGACAGCCTTGGAAACAGCTCTGGCTACGCCCTGTGAAATAGGGAACGTTTTAGTAGGTCCTTTAGAGGCACTGTCCCTCCTTACAACTCAAACCAAAACGGCTTTGTAGGTAAACAGTGTGCTCTGATAGATTGGGTGACATTTCCTCAATGGCCCTTTCCCTCCCTCATGAATATCCCTGTGTTGACTAAACTTTCCAGGGTTTAAAGTTTATGCTGGAATCTGAAAAGGCATGGTGTGCCTGAATGTTCTGGGGTGAGTCCTGACCCCCAGGACTGTCCCTTGCTGCAATTCTGTTGGATTGGTTCTTCCCAACACGGCCCCCAGATCATGACAGTCCTCGAGGCCCTCGCGAGTGGTCTGCAGGGCTGCACCACTTCTGTATGGGCTTCAGCTGAACATCTGAGCAAACTCCAGCACTTGGGGATGCAGAAGCAAAGTCTGCAATGAGGGTAAGCTTGGCTGTCCCTGGCTGGGAGCAGCACAGGTGGGGTCTGGAGCTTCTCTCCTGCCCGTGGCATGAGCAAGCAAGCAGAAGCTGTTGGTCCTTGCAGGTGTCAAGCTCTGGCCCTGATAGCTGGTTTTTTCATAGGTGGGAAGTTTGCAACGGCCCATCCCCGGAGCAGAGGAAGGCCTTGAGTCGGGGGGTCATCCATATTAGATGTCTGCATCCCTGCCAGGTGTCTGTGCTAGTGGCGAGGTGGAGGGGGGAGCAAAATAGCGACTATAACCTTTTACTCCCAGAATATGAGCCTGTCTCCTTTTACAGCCCTGCACTTAAGAAGTGATTTGGGGTCTGGGAGGTATGGAGGGACAAAAAATAAGTGCTATATGCGCTCCGTATCCATTAACTAAGAGCTAAAGGTACTCTGCATGCTACAGTATAGGCAATAAAAAGTGAATACCTCCACAAAATACAAAAGGGTCAAGTGAGCAGGTGTGAGAGAGAGTCCATAAAGATGCTGAAGAACGGGTTCGGCTGGGAGGAAGATGGAGCCACATCGCTTGAATAAAAGCCCCTTTGTAAGACATGTGAAGGATCCAGTGGGAAAGCGCAGGCGCTGAGAGGGGTCAAGCCCTGGGCGTGCAGCTGGTCAGCGTGGACCAGGGGGTCCAGCTCCTGCCTCTCTGCCTCTGCCCAGGGCTTTCTGCATGGAGGGGTGAAATCTGCGGGTTCCTGGAGTTCAGGCTTTGGCGGGCGAGAGGAACAGGTAGAAGATGGGAGCTGTGTGTGTGGACTCAGCAGACAGCATCACCGTAGGGCTGCCTGCCCTGCCTGCAGCTGCCCGCAACCTTCTTCCAGAAGCGTCACCCCGAAGGCGAGGAGCAGGCACGCTCTCGGCCCAAGGTGCCAGCAAGTATCAAGTTTTGAGTTATATTTTCGTCTGATACGTATGCTTGTCCATGAAGGACTCTGCTGAGACAACCACGCTCTTCCACAGGACTCCTCCAGCGGCGGTAAATTATCCCCGAGGAGGGCAGTTTGCAGGGTAGTTTTAAAATTCAGAAAGAGCCTGGCTCTCTGAATCCAAGTCGGTGGAAATGAATTTTTTTTTAGGCATTTGTTTTTAATGTCCTGTGATGTGTGGGTGAAAAAGCCGGTGAGCTAGACTGGTAATTAATTTTCCTGACAGAAACACCAGACAATGAAATTAACCTGCCACAAAGCAGGGTTGCTAAAGTAAATACTCTGCCAGCGGCAGGCCTGAAAGCAGGAAGGGGCCAGATGTGAAGTGCAAGCAAATGATGAGATGGCACTTCTGCCTCTGGGGACCTCTGTGGGTGCTGTCCACAGCACGGGGATCCCCGTGTCCTGTGTCCCTGCCACCCAGTGCTGGCAGCTCTCTGGTATACACGGACACGTTGAAGATGTGCCCCAAGGTGATGGAGGACTTGCCGGACCCAGTGCTGAGCTGAGGAGCAGGAGGTCACTCTTTGCTGGCCAGGGGAGGAATTTGGTCTGGGAAAGGAGTAGGAGATGTGTGGAGTCGGCATGGGCATGCTTCTCTCCTGGAGAGAAGGTCACTCGACACTATGATTGTGGTCACCAAACCACCATCAAAAGGTTTGGTGAGTCTGTGTTAAAACAAGCAGGATTATGGGGATGGAAACCACTTCCCTGTGGGGGCATGGGGAGATCTGCTGAAGATCTCAGTGCTGTTCTGGGAAGATGTGCCGCCTTACGAATAGTTCTTCTGATTTATAATTACAATACTCTGATGTGCAGACTTTAATAGGGCGTTTTCCCCTGTTGCATAGAATGCAGAAACTCCACAGAAGAACTGGCTAAGACATGGAAATGTTTTCTTTCTCTTTGGAAGAGAGAATTTCACTATTCTCACAGCAGCTGAGCTAAATCTGAGTGCTTTTAGGAACAAAAGGGTCAATTATGGAGTGGCCTGCATGCACATTTTAGGATCAGAGTTATTTAATATATTAATTATCTGTAAAAAGTGGTGACCAGCAGTGAAGTGCTTAAGTGTGCAGATACCACATAGGCTTCCTTAGGTTAGGCTGCAGAAAAGAAGAACGTTTAAGGGTCTTGATCTGGATTACAAATAACTTTATGCCAGATCAGTGCAGTACCGAAAGACAGTAAACACTGGAAGAGGAAAACTACATGATTCTATGTCCTAAATTAACTGCAGCTTCTCTGGAGAAAGGACTGTGTGTCTCAGAGGATCTCCCAGATAAAACATCTTCTGAAATGCCTCGTGTCACTCCAAAAGCAAACAAAATATTAGGCTCAGGGAAGACTGGAAAGCGAAAGCATTCTGCAAATAGTGTAAAATAGTCTGGGGAATATCTTTGGGTTTAACTGTTTCTACATCTGCTCAGCCTGTCTCCAAGCAGTCATGTCAGGGAGAGGAGCTGTAGGGCCAGGCGGTGGAAGAGGATTGAAACATCCATGGGATGGACCACTGAGAAGGCAGAAGCTGCTGCAAACAAGGAAGAACAGGGCAGAGATATAAAAATAGCTTGTGCTAAAAGAAAGGTGATTCAAGTGCTTCTGTCTTCACCTCTAGGCCAATCCATGTGACCATGAAGTGAGAGGTGACAAATTTAAACCTGATGAAGGAAATTCAGCTTTTAAGCAACTGAGTTAAGATGCTATTGAAAGCAGAAAGTTGCCTGTGGAACTCCGTGCCCCGGTGTGTGATTGAAGTCAAGATCTCACCCTGTCATAAAAAATTGACATGTTTATGTTAAGAAAGAGACGAGTTCCACGTGTTAGATAAAGGTCTATGTGCAGAAGGATCTATGCGTCCGTAACTGAGCACACAGAGCCATTTCCACCTGAGAGAGGCTCAGAAGCCAATTTATCAGTGGGTGAGCTGTTCCTTTACAGAACTTGTAGCACCCTCCACCAGAATGCTTGGCGTTGGCCATTAGCAGCAGGCAGACCACTGCTCTCTCGGGGGTGACTCCAAATCTCTCTCTCACACAGCGAACGGGAGGTGTCTGCTAGCTGAAAATCTGGAAGCCTGCGTGGTGTCCGATACCTGTAGTTCTTTTGATGTCTTAATGGTTGCTTAATTAAGTTAGCAATATCTTTTTGTCTTAGGGCCACTCCCTCTCCACGGAAAATTTGCAGTCACGCCGAAAAGGCAGGGCTGGGAGAAAGCCACAGGGAACGCTGGCTGTAGTGTCCATAGGGCACCGTGTCACTTTGGTCTGGCCCCACTCTCTCAGGGATTCTCCACAATTATCATCTATTTGGGGCTGAACAGGCAAGGATTGCAACTAATGTTCGGGCTTGATTGAGTAATGCCAGTTCCAGCTTTCAAAAAATTAAAATAAAATAAAACTATCTTACCACTTCCCCTCCCTACAAGGATAGATCTAGTTTAATATCACGCAGGACATTATGTTTAGTTGCCTTTTATGTTTTAAGCAGTACAGACACTGGCTTTGTGTTTTATTCCCAACAGTGGAGGTGCAAAACTTCTTTTGTATGTGAAAAAGAAATTATCTCTTTAATTGCTGCACTCCAGAAACTGGAGTTTTTAAGGAAAACCCTCTGGACAGCTGAAGGCTCCCGAGAAGAAAAAAAAATCAGAAATTTTGGAACCTCCAATTCTAGGCCATCCCTTTTTGCAGGGGTCTGGAGGTGTTGGCAGCATAAGTGTGGAGAGAGAGGGGAGGAGGTGGGTGCTGCATATGACAGCAGAGTAAGTGATTTTTATGAACAGGGAGGTTTCTACACAAAGTCACGTTGGGAATATCCCACCGATAGTCCACCCCTCTGCTTAAGTTGTGGGAGGGATTTGAAGTTCAGGCGATGCGTGGCTGAGCTCTCATTAGTGACCAGGGACATCTCGTTCACAGTGTGGAAGGCAGACAGGGAGAGGCAGATGGCTTTGAATGCAGGATTTACATAGTAATGAGATTCAGGTCACCATAGCTGTCTTTTTCTCTCTGCATTTTGTCTAGGTGTTGAGTAGCGTGCAGGGATGACGGAATGGGGAGGAAAGGAGGAAAATTAACCCTTTGTTCCTAAGGAGAGATTGGTGTTAAAGTTTCTCATGATAGGCTAAAGAACAGTGGGGTACAGGAACAACAAGCACAGATGAAGCTAAAAGGGCTAAGGGTAGCTGCTTTATAAATTTCTGGAATGTTTTGTCTATGAATGGCACAAAGCATCCTAGCCTTAAAATCCCAGAATTTCCCTTAAATTTTATGACTGCATTGCTGGTTTGAGAACAGATAGTTTGGGGCTTTTGTCATTACCGGTCAACCCAAAATTGGGGAAGTTTGTGGAGATGGGACATGGATGGGGCCTTTGCTTATTTCCTCAGAAAAAATTACCCATTTTGCTTGGTTTCTTGGCTAAAGACTTGTCTTCACATGACTATGTAATGGCGTGATTAAAACATAATATTTTCCGCTGCAGTTGGTAATCCTTAGTATGATCTCACTGGTGTCAGATCTTATCCTGATGACAGATGGGAAACTGGGAACCATGCGCTCTATTTCCCACCCTGGATGGTGGCACTTGATTTGCTCAATAGTCAACCCCAGGCATTCCCAAAATATGCATCATGGCCCAAGAAATCCCAAGGCTGTTTTTAAAATGATGAAAGTTTTAAAGCAATGCATGTTTGTTTCTTTTATCTGTCTTCTGCCTTTTTTTTTTTTTTAAATGTATTAGTTAGAGGAGTATGGGAAAGTAAGCTTTTCTTTCTGTTGTACATCACCTGACAGAAGAAGCTGGAGCTTTAAAAGAAAGAGTAGCAAGATCTGCAAGAAGAGCAGGAGAGCAGCCTTAGGTGATCCCTGAGTAAGACATTTGTGGCACTAAGGGTGGAATTCGTCTTGTCTCTCCTTGGCCACTGGAGTTTAGGGAGCTTGTGGAGCTCGAGGAGGGTGGTATGTCTCTC
>JAOTQQ010000001.1:60173192-60183429 GCA_026546715.1 Gallinago undulata
TGAGACCATGGGACTCATGCTGTAGTTGAGGGGAAGTGAAAAAGAAGAGATGAATCACCTTGTGACACTAAAGCTGTCATAGGGGAGATAGTGTAAGTGTTATCTGGTCAGGCAAAAGAGAGACAGTGGTCTCTGATGAGGGCAGGATAAGGCAGAAGCTGGAAGTGGCACATAGCCCACAGCTGATTGCAGGGCAGTTCTGGTCAATGCCTGTCTCCTGTTTTGAGCAGACACCGGATGATCATGAGGCAGAGACGGGGATTAAGTCGAAGGAAGCAAGAAAGTATATTTTCAACTGTTTGGATGATATGGCACAGGTAAGAGCATTGGTGAGTAACCAGCAAGACTGCTTCTCTTGCCTTCGGGGGACGCTAACAAAGGGGAACTACATGATTTCTCTGCGGATCCTATTCTTGTGCCAGCTCCTGAGAAATACCAAAATTATACCTACCAAATCAACTCCTCATCTGCTGCTTTGTAGGGAAGACTCCACATAAGGGTGTGTGGGCTCAATGTGCTCTAGTAAAGCAGCCTGTGAAAATGGCTGTCACATCTCTGACTGGTAAAGTCCTGTGTTTTCTCGTGTCTCTCCAGTGCTCCTCTGTGCAACCACTGGCAAGTCACTTGATTTTGAGTGCTTTGATATTTCCATTTGTAAAGCAGTGACATTGGAAATAATTGCCATGGCCACAGAAGAGCGTGCTCTCTTTAAAACGTGGCTATCTGGGGGAACAGGGAGTACTAATTGATTGTGTCAATTCCGTGTGGTTGTGAAAGTTAATTCCAGCATAACCACTCCTGCGACTGGAGCTTGCGCTGGCAAACAAACCAGTGTGCAAAACTGGCACAGCACTAGCACAGAACTGGAGTTTGTGCTAGCAAAGTCTAGACGTTGTAGCATTCACAAGCAAACATGCAGAAATGGAGGATTGAGAGATGTCCCTGCCCATGGCAGGGGGTTGGAACTCAATGGTCTTTAAGGTCCCTTCCAACTCTAACCATTCTATGATTCTATGTATAAATGGATGAAATAACATAAAGTGGTGGGTTTTTTTTCCTGGCACCTGATACATGAATGGAAAACAGAGGTTTTCCGCAAACCTACTGACAATTTTTATTTATTTTATATATCTTTTTTGCTCACAAGACACATAGTTAAGTATCTGATATCACAGTTCTTCATATGATAAATATACTGATTATCAAATCTTGCCTGCTACCACATGGAAGCTGTTCATCTTCAGTGGAGGGTGACTAAGTGTTTCATTAGCCATTGACCCAAGCGATCTGAACACTTAACAGCCTGTCTGGAGATCTGATCTGGTACAAGCCAGATGACTAGCCACCACAGAGTCTGCTGTGTGATTTCGGCAACTGCCCCTTTAGACAGGGAGGTTTGCAGGGCATGTGCTCCAATGAGGAGTAAACACAGTTTGCTGGAGACCTGACCATCTGCTCTTTCCCTTCAGTGCTCACCCTTGTTCTTTCTCCTTTAGGTGAACATGACAACAGATTTGGAAGGAAGTGATATGTTGGTGGAAAAGGCGGACCGGCGGGAGTTTATAGATCTGTTAAAGAAGATGCTGACGATAGATGCAGATAAGAGAATAACACCCATTGAAACTCTGAACCACCCTTTTGTCACCATGACACACTTGCTCGATTTCCCTCACAGCACACAGTACGTGGCTTTCATTTCCCTTGGGTTTTGAATTGAGGGATGAAGAGGAGAACTGGTTGTGGTGGAGACCAAGCGTATCTGAGGGGTGTTATTGAGCTGCTTAAGCCCTAAGTTTTAATCTTTTTCTGGGTAAAAAGAAAAAGAGGATTACCAATTCTTAAGGTTGCAAGAATTGTGTTGTAGGTGCTTGGCATTTAAAACACTGCAGAGTGTGCTACATTCATTATGTAAATATTCAATAATTACACATGTTTGCATTAAAATGCAGAAGAAATTATGCAATTAGTGCTGAAAGTATCAGTATATCTCAAAGTAATATAGTCCTGATTGTTACTGCAGCAATCAACCTTATCTGCAGTGGGGAGCCGACCCTTTTTCCCAGAACCTTCCCATCTTGCAGGGATCAGTTTGGGGCTGTTTGCTTTTTAAGGGAAGAGGTTTTTCTGCATCAGGTTGGGTTTACAGGCACAAGGGCAACAGGACAAGGAGTTCAGTTTTCAGCTTTGCCCGCCTATGTGACCTTAAATGCCATGCTCTGACCTCAGCTGACACATTTGTGGAATGGAGATGGGCTCCACTGCCCGATGGAGATGTGAAGGAGTGTCGTGCCTTCAAACCTGACTCCCCTTTCTCCTAAGGCTGCGTCACGGAGCGCAGCAGCCTGAAACGCAGGAAACCTGTGCCCCACACATTGCTCTTGTCCCCTGGGCAGTTCACGTAGGGCCAGGCTTCCCAGGTCCAAGTGAAAGCAGACGTGGTAGTGGGAGTTTTCCAAAGCCTTCAGAACACCTAGCTTTGAATACCCTGCTCTACATCCAGCTCTGCAGTTCAAGGGGCTTGGGCAGGCTGTCCCTGTTCTCCTCTGTTCTCCTCTCTTTGTCAGGAGAACAGTTAGTGGCACAGCACCATACGTCGTTGGGTGCCATGTGCATGGGTGTTCAAAGGATGTGAGCTGCTCAGGTATGAAATTAAAGGGGGCTGCTTAAAAAGCCGTAGAGTGTGCGTGGGTGCTGCAGAGCAACAGGTTACTGGGTGTCAGTCACCTCTCCCACCCATCTATCTGCTTTTCCCTGCGCCATTTCAAGTTCATCTAAGGTAGTTTTCCCTCTGTGAAGAGCCTTTTTGTGATGTTTATCACAAGATAAGAGCAGCTGCCTACCAGAAGGTAGTGGGTGCACGGTCTGTATACAGCCAGGCTTACCCTCCGCAGACATCTTTGAGCATCGTTATAGATAAGTAGATAGTAAGTGATAAATGTAATGAAAACAAGCCGGGAGATTGTTGTGCTAAACTGAGAGAAAGTAAGTTTCATATAAAAACATTCATAAAAAAAAAAAAGACAGTATTTTCTAACAGTGTTAGCATCATATCCAAAAGTCTTTTAATTTACGAGGGGCTTTCTGAGAGGCGCAACAGCTGATTGTGGGAGATAGGAGAGACTGGTGGCATAGTGCATTGCCATCAGAAATCTTTCCGCTAACGCAGCAGACCGTAATCACATCTTCATTTTATGAAGTGCTCACTTGTGGCTGCTCAGGCAAAGCCCCGGAAAGGTTGAAAATATCATTGGGGCCAATAGCGGTAAGAATTTTACCCAAATAAGAAATTCAGCCTCAGATCTCTGAATACCCAATGCTGTGCCAGCCGGGGTGCGCAGCCCCCTCCTCGTTGGGAGCGGTGATGGGCAAAGAGAGCAATAAGCTGTAACCGGCGCGGCAAGTTCGATGGAAATTTTGTCTGTGATTGCCTGTGGTTTTGTGAATAGAAACTTCAAAGCCTCCAGAGATGCAGGGTGTTGTAATCTCTCTCGAAAGTAAATCAGGCAGCAGAGGAACTGAGAGTATATGGAGCCTTCTGGAAGGAATCTCTGCTGTGCCATGCTTCAGAGGGGCTGCAAGTCTGAGCAGCCCGAGAGGGGCTCTTCTGCTTCCTCCCAAGCAAAGAGCAAAGTGAGTTTAGCTCCCCATTTCACATATTTAGCTGCCTGGGTCTTAAATTGTCAGGTAGTCCTCAGTCTTTCTGTCCCTGCCTTCTTTTTTCTCCCCTTTTTTAAAAGACAGAGAACACAGCGTTGCATTAGTAGAGTTTATACCTCATTATATAAATGTGTTTGGTTACACACACAGTTTACCATGTACAGAATATATACTCTTTCCAGTGTTTTCTCCTTTTTTGGAGGGAGAATTATATTCATAATGATCTGGAAATATGCAATTCCGTAGTCATCTATATTTATTTGATAAGTGCTTGATTTTTCTGAATGTTCTGTGACCTACGGGTATTTCATAGTTCTTTAAATGAATGCATATAATGCACAGCTATGCACAGTGTCCTGAGCCTGTCTTGTCTGCAGGTATTTGTGGCACAGATCCAGTTACCGAGATTTTACCTGTAAGAGAAGAAAGATGACCATGTGAGTAAGAGGCAAGATAGGGATAAAAAGATATAGATCCTCTTCCTGACCAACCTTAGGCACCATATGATTGTGTTCCTTTTGAAGGGACATTTTGTTTCTTAAAAATTATGTGAGGATATGTTTACCTCCCTTACCTCTAACAGCTTAGATTGTTACAAAAGAAATTATGCATATGGCTGATTTTTTACAGCTACAGCTGATTTTCACTGCTTGGATTTTCTATTTTTCTGGGTTGGGATAATGGAAATAAAATAAATGCCTTCATACTTGTTTGGGTTGAGTTTCAGACTCTGAAGCCACATTTGTAAAAATAATTATTATGGATCAATTGTGGAAAACCCATGTTGGTTTTTAGTCCTTGGAAAAATTAGATTTTATTAAAAATGCCGTTTTGCTCAAGATCACCATGCTGTTAGCTCTTAAATCCCTGTATGCTTTGGCATCCCAATTATAAAAATGAAATACTGGTGGTTTCATGTATCAGACACCTAGAGTGCTCTAGCAATGAAGAGAGTATTTAATCTCCTTTACTGGGGATACAGAATATGATCCTTCTCAAAATTTCCATTGCTATATCAATAACATTTAAAGGAAACTCTGCGTAGAGAAAGAAATATATCCCCCCCCCGAGATCCAGTTTTCAGTCTGAGAGAACCTCAGAACCTGATTCCCTCGGGACGTTGATGAATCTGATTTGGTGTAACCCTTTGCGATATGGACCGTCCCATGACTGCAAGAGGACAGCTCATGTGCTTTAAGATAGGCAGACGGGGGCAATGCTTTAACCACTTGAGTGGACTCAGCTCGCAGTGAACTACTATTTAAAAGGAAAGAGTAAGATTTTTCAGGGATCTCAGTGACCACAAATAGTAAAATTCATCCCTGCAAAAGACTTGTAAAACTGCCTTTAGGCTTACACTCAGGCAGAAAGCATGAGTTGTCTTTTCCTCTTAAGCTCAATCCTCAGAAAAACTAGTATTTTTCTTTCTTGCTTTCAGTCTCTTTCATTCTCTTAAAATTGTCACTATGTATTTCTTGCTCTGTGACCTGAAGACCAACATATGTTCTTGTTATCTGTGACTCACATTGCAGTGCTCAGACCCACGGGGGCACCCAGGTGTCCTAGGGCAGGCACACTCACCTTGACACCCATTTGACCCTCTTCAGTACAGGGTTAATCTGACTCTCACTGGTTAAGAGACACCTGCATAAAATTGCAAAGGGTTTTAAGAGCCTAGAAAGTGCCAAGCCTTCTGTGGAGACCTAATGCAGGGCCACTGTGATGAACTGTTGTCTGTGTTGGTCTGTTGGTTGATCTTCTGTCTCTTCCTTGTCCCCCCTTTACCCAGTGTCAAGTCCTGCTTCCAGAACATGGAGATTTGCAAGCGGCGGGTGAATATGTACGACACAGTGAACCAGAGCAAGACTCCATTCATCACCCATGTAGCCCCAAGCACATCGACCAACTTGACCATGACTTTTAACAACCAGCTGAACACAGTCCACAACCAGGTAAGGGCATCGATCAGAAGCAGCCAGTGCTTGAAACATTGATGTCAGGAGAGTCTAGAAGATGAAAAGCAAAGTAGCATCCCATTTAACATGCCTGCAAAAAGATGGTACTTTTTTACTGTCCTTCCTCCACTGTTCCTCATTCTTTTTTCTTCAGGCAAGCGGTGATCTTCTGACATTTTGTGCGATGGTGAAATGCTGCCCTCATTGTTTATGTTGTTGTTGGGAGTGATAAATCCTGCTTACTGGGGAAGTTGCTAGGGGGAAAAGCTCATTAGTCCATTAATGCAGCGAGCAGGGCTGAGCTACCCTGGGTCAGGCAGAAGTACTTGTGATCTTACAGCACTTCTTCAGCCCCTTTTTCTCCAGACTAAGGGGCTGAGAGGAGACCTTATCCCTCTCTACAACTACCTGAAAGGAGATTGTACGAAGTGGGTGTTGGTCTCTTCTCTCAAGTAATAAGCAATAGGACAAGAAGAAATGGTCCCAAGTTGTGCTCCAGGAGGCTTAGGATGGATATTAGGAACATTTTCTTATCAAACATTGGAACAGGCTGCCCAGGGAAGTGGTTGAGTCAGCACCCCTGGAGGTACTTAAACGACGGGTAGACGTGGTGCTTAGGGATGCGGTTTAGCGGTGGGTTTGGCAGTGTTAGGTTGATGGTTGGACTTGATCTGAAAGGTCCCTTCCAACCTAGATGATTCTGTGATTCAAATTGGCATTGAAGTCAAAATAATTTAAACCCTTCTGTACCAGGCACAGCACTGTAACTGATCAACAGGAAAGAAAAGATCAGTGGTAATGTTTATTCTTAATCTCTCATTGGTTTTACTCCAGGTACCACAGTTGACATGGAAACCCCGTGCTCATACCCCCACTTGAACTAAATTTCACTCTGCATTGGTGGGCTCTGGCTTTGTAACCGTGCTTTGGACTCTTGCATTAGTTTTACGTGCCCCTGCGTTGGAGGGTGCTGGGCTGACAGATTTTATGTGAGTAGCAGGCTAAGTTGTTTACTGCAGTACTGTGTTACAACAGTGAAAGGAAACTCTCCAGGGACGGCACTCTAAGGGACTGAAGCTCAAGAAATAGCTACTGTCTTTTAAGCCTTTTGGGAACAGGCTGCTCAAGATTCACTCTAGAGATTGCAGGTGGCGTTGCGGAAACGGTGCTTGGAAAAGCAAGGAAGCTAAAGGATTCTGTGTAAATGTACAGGCTGTTCCTGTGTCACTCAGAAAACCAGACTTCACAACTCAGTTCTCGATACATGTGATCACAGGAGGTCTTCTGGAACAATTCATTAAGCAGATGCAGACAGAGATAGGTCATGGCTTGGTGCGATGGGTTATTAGTTACAAACACCAGTTCCCTTTCTTGACTGTTTCTGAGATGCTGATTAAAGAAATGCCTGCTACACACTCCCCTAGGCCCCAGCTGTGGGGCAGAAACATCATTTGTACCACAATTGCTGGTAGGAAATGCAGGCTTGCTTTCGTTTCCTCCCAACTCAGTGTTAATATTGGTTGCTGGCTGGGGAGGTGCGTGGTAATCTCTGAGTTCTCATAAGGGGGGTGTGTTATGAGCAGAACCGGTATCTCCAGTGTTTCTAGAAGTCTCAGAAACATTTCCAGGAAGGGTGTTTTAGTTTGAACAAATTCTAAACCCTTCACCATTCTCTTCAACGTACTACTCATCACTGGTGCTCCCTTTCTCAGCAAAATATCTGGGGATTGCCTCCTTCAAGTTACGACTCCTGAGATTAGGAGTGTGGGAGCTGTCATGGTTGCTGCTTGGTGTGTTGCGCAGGGGAACAGATTGCCCTTCTCTGCCTCTGCACACAGAGAGGAGGAGGAGGACGAAATGTTTCACCATCACATCCCTCGTGGCTGTGCAGCACGGGGTACCCTTCTCAGGCTCAGTGGCAGCCAGGGCAGCACGAAATGCTGAGCCTGCTGCCTCCTGCAGCCTTGAGCAAAGCCTCATCCCAGGCCCATGTGTTCACCACAAGGAAGTGTTGTCTCACCTGTCTCCATCAGTGGTGCTGGTACACTTGGAAGGTGGGGAAAGGTGGGCTCTGGTGTGGTAGAGCCTAGCTGCCTGGACGTGAATGCTAAGGGCATATTTTTATAGAGCAGTGGCAGAGGTGTTTGGGGGTTGTTTGTCTGCTGCAACTGTTACAGACTCAGTCCAAAGGAAAAGCAAATCACCTTAAGATTTCTAGACGTTTTGCAGAACACTGGGCTGATTTGTGTGGCTTTGCAACAGAGTTTCTGCTCTGAGAGGTTTTTGAAGTTAAGCCAAAGGAAGTTTGGACTTTGAAAGCATTACCTACTGTTATGCCTTCTGATTCCTTCAAATTCAAAGCATATTTCAAGGGGCAAGTGCTGTCTAAGCTAGTAGAGGAAAGGCTGGAACGAGTCTGCCCTCTCAGGATGAGGCTCCACAGGGTATGGAGGTGCTGAGTTTCTTCTGCCTAAGTAATGTTTCTTCTGGAGTTATGTGCATGATGAGACAACAACATGATTTGGGGATAGTAGCATTTTGTGAACCCATCTTCTGTGCGCTGCAAATCAGAGCCTGTTGGGTGATAAATGGGGCTACAGTTCTGCTTTGGAGAAGGCACTGTGTCTCTGAGCAGTACACAGCAGTGCTGCGTGGCCAGAGGTCCCGTGGCATGCTACAGCTGCAGTTACTCAGCCAGATCATGCTCCTTTCCCCATCACTGCCCTTGCCTCTTTGCTCCCTAGTGTCCTGTTCTACCACTTCTTTGGTTTTGGTTTGCTGGTTTTTGTTTATTTTTTTTACCTTATTTTACTCTATTTTACTTTTTTTTTATTTTATTTTTTGATTTTGCTCCTTCCAACGTACCCATCTCCCTCATTTTTTTTTGTTTGTTTTTGTTTAATTCCTGTCATTCCTTTAGACCACCAACCTGGCTCCCACCTCCTCCAGTGCCACTATTTCCTTAGCCAACCCCGAGGTCTCCATACTAAATTACCAATCTGCACTCTACCAGCCCTCAGCGGCGTCCATGGCTGCGGTGGCCCAGCGGAGCATGCCCCTCCAGACGGGAACAGCGCAGATCTGTGCCCGGCCCGACCCCTTCCAGCAAGCTCTCATCGTCTGCCCACCAGGCTTCCAAGGTAAGTGACAGCCCCGCCAGGTCTTGGCCAGTCGCTGCTCCCTCCCCGTTGCTGCTCCATCTAGCTCTTGTTGGAAGCAAGCTTCCTTAGGGCGGATCATATGGTAGAAAAATTGTTGGCCTAGTAAATCAGAGCAGTGAGGTTTTTGCAGATGGAAATGTTTGCAACATTGGAGGATCTTGCAGGCACCTCTAAAATCATGAGTTGGAGGTGGGTGGTGCATCTGTGGTGCTGGTGAAGATGAGAGTTTGCCCCTGTGACAGATACTCGTGAGCATTTATAAGTACCATGGCTTCAGTACCCTCTGCAAACAGCTCTGCCTGTGTATACAAGTGGCAGGTACCATTGTCAGACGACTTGGGTGATGACAGGATTCAGCCACTTGTCCTTCTCCTGACTTTACATACTGTAGCAATTTGGAAAAATTAGCCAGGTGTCTCTAGGAAGTGGTCTAAATAGACCTTGGTTCGGCTGGTGCAACTTCTGCTCTTCATTTCTACAAGCCTGGCTGTGGACCAGTCTCTAGGTACTTGTTAAATGTTCTGCAAGATTATCAAAGCTATTTTGAACTAGGGGAGTTTAGCTAGACCTCTTCTACATAGTTAAAATGCATCTCAAGTGGTTGACTTCAGAAATGGACTGCTAGAATATGTAACCTAACCTCTTCTGCTTGCTGTCTTGAGAAACCTCTGAAGCAGAGGAGGTAGCATAGGCTGTGTCACACACTGAAGTGGTCAAGAAGAAAGTTTCCTCCAGCTTAGTTAGGCTAATGTGTGGCTGAGCCAGCAACGGTTGGAGTTTGGGGTGTGCTAGATTACACAAGTCATATAAGAGCCTTTTAAATATGAGTCCTGAGAAGCTGTGCAAGAGAGAAATCACCTATTCCTGTCAAGGCTGAGTGAGTGCACAGGTCTGGATTCCCATCCCACTCTCCCACTTGGGTACAAGAGAGCATTCTCACATAGCAATGCTTTTTGGCTGGCAAGGACCGTTTTCTGTTGTCAAACCAGAGAACAGTGGGGGAAGAGAAACCATTTTCTTTCTTCCTTTTTTCTCTGTACACATTGTATTGAGAGGTTTCCCACAGATTTGAGGCACTCTAAAAATATGAGCTCAGTTAATCCCTTAAAGTCTTTGTAAATATCTTTGCTGCACCCTTATGCATGTATCATGTCTATCAACATTTGATGGGCATCTTTGGGCTGGGGTGGAAGATGTGAGACTCCGAGAGCCTGATTTTTTTGGAGGGACTGAAGACTGCAATTTAAGCGGACATCAGCGAGTGCCCTTAGGCACCTCTGAAAACCAGACCACTGTTCTTAGCAATGCTGTTGATGGCTAATGATGTACCTTCTGTGCCGGTGGAACAGGGTTACAAGCTTCCCCTTCGAAGCATGCTGGGTATTCAGTTCGGATGGAGAATGCCGTTCCCATTGTCACTCAAGCTCCTGGGGCCCAGCCTCTTCAGATCCAGCCAGGACTCCT
>JAOTQQ010000001.1:60183529-60212356 GCA_026546715.1 Gallinago undulata
GTTCGGATGGAGAATGCCGTTCCCATTGTCACTCAAGCTCCTGGGGCCCAGCCTCTTCAGATCCAGCCAGGACTCCTCGCACAGGTAAGGAACTCTGAACACACTGGGCTCGGCAGGTATTTTTTGTATTGTTTAGCTTTTGGAGCCTCATGAGAGCAGCTTTCTCAGAGATCCTTCTATGGTGCAGTTGGGAGACTTGCGCAGCCATGTAATGGTCTCCAGCTTTCTCCAAAATGCCTAGACCTGCCCCAGTTCATTGTTCAGCTCAAAGACTATGTTATTGTTGCAAAAGCCTCTGGAAAGAACTTCTTTCCTTTTGCTTCTCCACTGGAATCAGTGGAAACCTTCAGGAGAAGCTGTCAAGCCTCTGCTGAGAAGGAACCAGTAATAACCTTCTTGCATCCTCCTGAACTTGGGGTTTCAGTGGTAGTTTGTGGCCAGGAGTTGCACTGGTGAATTGCATGCTGCTGATAAATATCTTTCATGCTTTAAGTTTGCACCTTCCTGTTTTATGAGCTACCCTCTGCTCTTAGGTCATGAAAGAGGTGTAGGGGGCAGAGGCAAGGGTCCCTCAGCCAAGGAGCTTTCTTGTCAGCAGTGCTTGTAGGCACAATTGTCCGAAATACCCTCACAGGAAAAGCATGGTTCCTCCCAGAAAATCCCCGAACAGGAGTGAGCACCACCAATCACATGCACATCCTGAAGGATGTGCTCCTCAAAAAGGAGGAGCAGTTCACTCCTCCCTGTGCTGGCTTCAGTGAATCTGCCCTCACTGGTTTTCCTCTGGTGCCATGGTACCTCCACCAGTAGCAGGCATGTTTCTGGCAGACAAAAAAACCAACACCTAGTATACTTAGTGTGAAGTTCTGGAAACTGGAAAAGATGACCTGAAAGTCAAAAATGCATGCCTCTGACTCAGGATTGGTTGATCTACCATACCTTCAGTAATGCCAGCACCTTCATACACAGTTGGGTACTAGCAGACTTCAGGGTTTATGCCTGTGTGTTGTATTGCTGGGGTAAGACATTGGTAAAGACATTGGCAAGACATTGGCAAATTGCCTTTCTTTGCCAGCTGCCAGCCACGCTTATCTGGTGAAGACAGATCGGAACACAACTTGCAGCCTGTGTGATTTCCATTAGCTAATGTCCCCTGACCCTTCCCAGTAACAGAGTCTTTGTGAGAGGGCTGTCTGAAACAGCCAACCCGCCTCATAACAACCTACACGGCCACCTCTCTCATTTGGTTGGAAAGGAGAGCCTGAGAGGCACTGGAAACAAAAATGATGGCAGTGAGAAGCAGTCTGTGCAGGCACCATTGCAGGCACCAAGTGCTTGTGCAAGAAGCCAGCCAAGGCAGTAGGTGAAGGAGGTGACAGAGCTTTGCAAGTCCCCACCATTCTGCCAGACCTCCCAGGGTGTGCAGTTACATAGGGCTTGAAGGGTTGGGTCTGAAGCATCCCAAAGGCAACAGGATCCTGAGAGATCTTGGGGCTTCTCCTTTCTTCTCATGGTGGCCTTGTTGGGGTCACCACACACTCTGTGGGAGGGGAGGGAGCGTTCAGGAGGAGCTTTGTTACCAATTTCTGTGCTGCCCCCGCTATGTGAATTCCTAATTTAGGGGCTGCCCCTCTTGTACTTCCTACTGACGTTTTATTCACCGTCACTTCCACAAGGGAATTGAAGCTGTTTCTGAGAAACACTCCTCGCTTGCAGAGATTTTTAATTTTTGATTTAATAAAAGAGAGGCAGTCTGCCTGTTGATATATCTGTCTGTCTCACGCAAGGAGAAGTGCTAGCTGCCGCTCTGATTGATGCCGGTGGCATCTGGTGTCCGCGGGCCTCGCTCGGTTCGGGCTGAGCAGCTGGTCTGATAAACAAATCTGTACCCAATTCCAGTTTCCTGAATGGAAAAACACAGCTTCTTTGTAATGCATTGTAGTCACATCTGATCTCCGGGCGGCTGCGTGTCTCTCTCTCAGCAGAGAGATACTCCTCTCATGCACAGCTGCTTATCTAATGCTCTTCAGACCAGACCGTGCCATTGCTCCAGCTACTGGAGGGACTGTCCCCAGCAGAGAGCCTAGTGACTCCGGAGCCCGTTTCTATCTTTCCACCTGCCTTATTTGTCCCCCTGGTGAGGCACGATGCCGCTCCTTGTGCTCCCAGCGCTGTGTAGCACCAGTGGGCTTTCTCCCCTGCCCAGCACAGGGCACTGTGCTCACCCCCGTCAGGATGGCTGTGGCTGGCAAAACCTTACTGCATCCATCCCAGGCCTGCCAGCATCCAGCTCTCCCTGCACATTTTGTAGGAGAGCAGCAGTCCCAGAGGAGGGACAGGGGAAGGAGTTCCAGGAGCTGGAGGGACCCAGGGCAGAGGCGGGGACAGATTTGTAGCATCATCTCTATGTGTCTGCAGCCTGTGGTGTGGAGCTCGACAGAGCAAGCAACCTGCAAGATGCAGAGCCACTGGTGAAAGTAACTTATTTCTAACTTCTCTGGGTCTATTTTCACCCTTTCAAGCAAGGGTGGTTCACACACCATATGAGGAGAGACCAGTGAAAGGAGACTGATCCTGCCTTTACGAAGAGCTCTCCGCAGCTTCAGATCTCGAAAGAGACAAAGCTGTACGGTTTTCTGGCAGGCTTCCACGACATGACCCAGAACTGTCCCCTGTCCTTGAATAACGCCCTGAATTCTTGATTTTTCTCCCCTTTTAACTCCTTCCCAACACCCCTTCTTCCCACGGAAGAGGCCCTGCCGCCGGCCCTCGGCACAAAGACGCTCGTGCCGTTTGTCCTTCTTGCTCTACATCCGAGGATGCGGGAGCTCCGTCCCACAGGGGGGGGACCCACCACCTCCCGAGCGTGGGGACCGGGGCAGTGCTCTGCCACACGAGCCTCCCGCGTGTGAGCACGGCACAGTCTGCTGCTGGTGGATCAGCCTAGGCAAGTCTTATCTGCAGATTAAATGATTCAGTGGTCCTTACCTAATAAGTGAGGAATTTGTGCCTGGACCCTGACGCTGCATCTAAATTCTTGCACTGCTGTCGGGGAAGAAGCTTAGAGTTTGTTCAGTTCTCTTCCTGAAAAGGGAGGAAACGGTTGTCTCTGCAAGTAAATCCAGGTAGTCCCCTGGGACTGACTGCAACAGTAGTTTAGTCTCCTCTTTTAAATCAAGGCTGGGAAAAAAAGGGGAAGAAAAAAAAAAAATGAAAAGAAAAAGTTGTTTTCTTCCCTGATCTTTTTGCATCTTTGCCATCTCCTACCTGCCCCAAGCAGCACCAGTCCATGGTTGTGGCTCAGTAGATGAAGAGCTCTCAGGAGCCCTGTGACTGTCCATCCTTTGCAGATGGTGCTGAGAGACCTCGCTGTAGCAGCCCTTTCATCTAACTCCGCAACACAGAAAATTACAAGACAGTCAAACTTTGGATCAGAGCTGATTTTTTGAGGGGTGGTGTGGTGGTGCTGGTTTTTTTTTACTGGGGGATAGGAGGAGATTATGGGTTAGTTAACAAGATTCTTGTGAGGATGGGGATGGGGACAAATGCATGCCTGAAAGAAGCCTCTCCTCTTTGAAATTTAGCCTCCTTAGAGCCGCAAAACGACACAACATGGGTCCAATATAGGGGTGCTGTTTGGGACTAAAACGTGCTGTAGTCAGTACCCCATCATTCCCTAGCCCAGGCCATGAGAAACTGCCCAAATTGCCTTCAGGCAGCACATAGCAATGAAAGTCAAAAAAACAATCATCTGACCCGTAGCGTGGAGTCACTGGAGCAGGACGACCTGAGTCATGCCTGTGGCAGCACAGCTGGAGGGATAGTTGCATAGCAGAGCAATGGCTCAACTCACAGGGCAGAGATTTCCACCCCTGCACGGGGGGGAACTCGCTCAGAAAAAGCCAGAGAGCCCATGGGGAGGAGAGGTACACAATGTGTAGCCATGCACAGCTCTGCTCTGCTTTGGCCGGGGGGCTCCTGGTCAGCTGGAAGCAGACAACTGGGCTCCTTGGCCCATGTGGCAAGATATTTTTCCTGAGAAACACTCAGTTACCAATACTCACTCCCTTTTGGCATCCCCAATTTCCTCTTTTTTTAGCTCCTCGCAAAAGTCTTGCAACCCCCTGTTTTCCTTCCTGATCCTTGAAAAGTTGGTTCTCCTTTTAAGTTCCTGAAGTCCTTTAGGTCCTGTTGGGGTGGGAAGGAAAGCTGGCTGTAGGATGGGGAAAATAACAATGGGACCATAGTGCCCAACTGATCTGGAGAGTCAAAATTAAAAGATGCTAAAGAGTTTGATGTTTGGGTTGAAATGCTGATCAGTTTTGACCCCCCCCTCATTCCCAGTTTAACCTGAAATACAGCTTCTGCTTTGGATGGCAGGGTTATTTTTCAACCCCCTCCTTTGCACTGTCTATATTCATAATTTTTACTGCTTTTAGTGTGGAGTCCCAAAAGTATTTATCATCTACACCTGATAAGTGGTAAGAGCTAGGTAGTATGGCCGTGATCGTTATCGGGAGCCCCAGCTGAGCATGGACCCACCACCACCACACTCGGGGTAGGATGCCTCTTGTTAAGAAATGGTTTTTCCCTCTGTCCGACAGCAAGCGTGGCCCAGTGGCACTCAGCAGATCCTGCTCCCTCCTGCCTGGCAGCAGCTGACCGGGGTGGCCACCCACACTTCTGTCCAGCACGCGACCGTCATCCCGGAGTCCATGGCGGGCACCCAACCCCTGGCAGACTGGAGGTAAACTGGAGGCACCGGGAGGTTCCCTGAAGTACCCACTGGTGCTGGAGCATGAGGAGAGCCGGCGTGGGAGGGTTGGGGTCTGGCAAGGCTGCAGACCGGGACTAGAAGGGCAGGAGGGTGTAGCCTGCGACCGCCCTGTCTGAGCCTGACTGCCCCGTCCCCTTCTCTGGAGATCTTCAAGACCCACCTGGATGCCGTCCTGAGCGATGTGCTCTGGGCAGTCCTGCTTTAGCAGGGGAGTTGGACCAGATGATCTCTAGAGGTCCCTTCCAACTCTGCCAATTCCATGATTCTATGAGATCTATGGGCAGCTTCTCCGTTCCCGGTCCTGGAAGCAGGGTGCCGTGCCCCACGCCGCTCCCGTTGGCCCATTCCCTGGGGGAAACACTCCTTCTTGGGGAGGGGAGAGGACATGACTGGTAGCCCAACGTGAACCCCAGATGAGGGCCCCTCATTGCAGGTGGTGGGAGCCCATTGACAGCGCCTGCCGGGGAGCTGCCGGTCGCATTTTAAACGCGCTGCCTGTCTCCCCATTTTGCAGAAACACCCACGCTCACGGCAGCCACTATAACCCCATCATGCAGCAGCCCGCCCTGTTGGCCAGCCACGTGACTCTCCCCGCAGCCCAGCCCGTCAACGTGGGGGTCGCCCACGTCATGCGCCAGCCCCCCGCCACCGCCACCTCCGCCAGGAAGAGTAAGCAGCACCAGTCGGCGCCCCGGTGAGTGTGCCTGGGGCTGGATGATCAGAGGGATGGAGCACCTCCCTTATGAAGACAGGCTGAGAGAGCTGGGGTTGTTCAGCCTGGAGAGGAGAAGGCTTCAGGGAGACCTCATAACAGCCTTCCAATATCTGAAGGGAGCCTACAGAAGAGCTGGAGAGGGACTGTTCACAAGGAAGTGTAGCGACAGGACAAGAGGCAACGGTTTTAAATTGGAAGAAGGGAGATTTAGATTAGATATTAGAAAGAAATTCTTTATAGCGAGGGTGGTGAGGCACTGGAACAGGTTGCCCAGGGAAGTCGTGGATGACCCATCCCTGGAGGTGTTCAAGGCCAGGCTGGATGGGGCTTTGAGCAACCTGCTCTAGTGGGAGGTGTCCCTGCCCACGGCAGGGGTGTTGGAACTCGATGATGTTTCAGGTCCGTTCCAACCCAAACGATTCTATGATTCTATTCTCTGATTCTATGATTTTGTGGCTGGAGGGGATGCAGGATGGGAGACTCGGGCCCTGTTCAGCTCGTTATGCCCTTGTGATTACCTGAGGCCTTGTAGTCACCATAATTAAAAATGTAACTGTATTCTCAGGTCAGCGTGGCACGATGCCCAGTTGCCACACACCGTTTCTTCCCACAACACCTCGAAGAAGCCCTCTTGAGGTGTCTGGGTGTGCATTTCCACAGGGTGGTGCACCTCCAGGGGACCTCAGGGACATGGGCCTGATGTGTGCACTCAACATCTGCCCTTACAAAAGCAACGGAACGATGACCTACCAGCTTAAGAGCCTTAATGGCATGCAGAGTAGTGGACTGGGGTGGCTTTAGGCCATCGCCAAGCTCTCTAGCCCCTAATGTAGGTGATTGTCCCCCTGTCAGTACACACCAGCAACAGATACCCACACCGGCCTTTCGATAATGATGGCAGCTTGAAAAAAGGAACACTTTATAAGGATATGTCATACAGGGGGTCCCTAGACATCTGAATCTGTCAACTCTCAGTAGGACCGTTTGGCTACGGGAGGTTTGGTTCATACCCTGCTGTGTGCCACAACTCAAACAGTAAGGTGACTGCAGTGCCTGTCCCAGCCCCTGTCATCTTGCCTAGAGGACAAGCCTGTTTAAGATGTATGTGCAGCTGTTTTAGGGCAAGTCCTCTGGGCTGTGAAGCTAGCACATTTCTTTAAAAAAACAAAAAGAAAACCAAACAGAAAAATCTCAAAACCAAACAGTGCAGGGGAGAGAACCAAAATGGGTCACCATTTGCGCAGTGGCAAAAACAGAGGAGCTTGTGGTTTTCCTGGGTGACTGGACTAAGGCCAGAGGAGCTCCGAGTTCACAACTGATTTGACTTTAGTTAACAGGCTGCTATTTAAATCCTTCCCATTTATCTGCTCTCTAACGCTGCATTTACTTTGGGTGGGCTCCAGCTGTCTTGGTCCATTCGTGACGTAGAGCAGAGGCAGCCCCATCCCCAGCAAGCCTTTTGCAACCAGTGTGCCTGCGCAGGGCCTCCCCTCTCCTTTCCCTCCCCAGGGGCAGGGTGACAGTGTCCAGGAGGAATTGGACACTTTCAGGGCAATGGGTTTCTACAGCTTCATTAATTGCGATGCCTTTTGTAGCCAAATGAGGAACGTGCTCCTCTGGAGAGGAGGGTACTCCACGCTGCTCATTGGTATTCAAAAAGCACTGCAAATGCTACTGTGCAGCCATTTGTTATGCAAAAGAGCCTGTGTAAGTTGATATAGTGCGATACGTCCATAATGACTTCCTTTTGATGGATGCCACCTATTCCTTTTGTTAGCTTTCGGGCCAAGCTGAACATGCAATTTAGGCCCCACTGTAGAAAAAAAACAGAACTTTTTTTGCTTCCTTTTTGAAGCAAAGTGTCCTGCAATAGGCAGAAGAATTGCATGGGGTTTTTTTTTTTTTTTAAAAAAAAAAAGGGAAGAAAGAAGTGGGAAATGAGTGAAATGAGCTTTGGTGTGCTTTGGTAAATATCTGCAGACCTGTGGTGCCCTGTTCCGGGGACAGATTCCATGCTCACATCCCTGTTCCAAGTGGGCCCTTTCCAACTGTCAGGCAGGGAAGCCAAAGTACGAAGACTGGGAAAAAAAACAGGACTTGAATGTTTGATAAGCAGTTTTCCTGATAAAAGATTGTTGTTTTCCGCAACAAATTCTAATTTTACCCCTAGCTTTTTCTGGCCAAAAAATATCTGTCCATGATGCATCCATGCAGGATAGAGGAAGGGGATTATCATTTGGGATGTTCTTCCTTCTGCAACAGCCCACTGTGTGCCTGCTTGTGTGTTGTGTGTCCGGGCTGTGTGACTAGCCTCTGCCTCCAAGCACTAACTCCCGGGAAGCAGCATCGCTCATCTGGAAATTTCTAGGGAAAACAAAACTTAATTTTTTACTAAGAGAAACTACTTTTCAGCCAATTATATGAATAAGTCATGTGAGGCACTCTGTCCTCTGAAGGGGCGACTATGCTGATTTTGCAGTTTTCCTAGGCTCCATAAATCAGTGCCACCGAATCAGAGACCAGGAATCAAAAGCCGCGGTGACAGGCAACTTAAGCAACCTGAGTTTTAGCCAACTAACAAGCTCTCCCGTTTCCAGAAACGCATCCACCTACGAAGTTTCATCCTCTCAATCCATCAGCTCGCCTCAGCGGTCCAAACGAGTGAAGGAGAACACCCCTCCCCGCTGTGCCATGGTGCACAACAGCCCTGCCTGCAGCACCTCCGTCACCTGCGGCTGGGGCGAAGTGGCGACCAGCACCACGCGGGAGCGGCAGCGGCAGACCATAATCATTCCCGACACCCCTAGCCCCGCAGTGAGTGTCATCACTATCAGCAGCGACACAGATGAAGAGGAGGAGCAGAAACATGCACCCACCAGGTGAGCAGCGGCTCTCTGCTCTTCTCTGCCTGCAGGAGAAAGAGAGAGGGGGAGAAGTGCTGGAGCGTCCCAGAAGCAGCTGTAGGGACCTCAGCACCCAGGTCGTCTTTCCTTTGAGAGGAAAGATGATGGGGAGGCTAAAATGGTAGCTTAGGACTCTGTAGACTTTGGTGATGTTCCCTACCATGCTCTACATTTTCTGTGCGACCTAGGAAAAGTGTAGTAGTCTCTCTGTGCCATAGTCTTTCATCTGTTGGAGGAAATAATAGTTTTAGTCTGTCTCACAGGACTGTTGAAAGGAAACTGTAGAGATCCTATGACTCTAAGTCAAATAGCTTTATATAACAAAGACAAAAAGAGGGGCTTGGAAGGAAGGTAGCTTAAAATTCCCTTTTCTTTTTCTAAGCAGTCCAGGCACCTGTAAAGAGCATTAAATGACACCTTCCATATGTGCTATTTTCCATAAAGAGGTCCTGAAAAACAGTTAGTAGTTGTTTCGTAAACTCTCAATAATGGTAAACACGTTGCAAAAGGTTTGCTCAGTTCTGATTGTGTTGCCAACACATCCCTGAACTATTGTCTTAAGTGGCAGAAACTGACGGCTTTTGACTGAGCCTGCAGAGAGGCTCAGATGGGGCTGTAAAGACCATGGTGACTGAGCTTGATACTCAAAGAATTAACTCACCTGAGTGAACAGTGTGGCCCAGGACTGCTGCCTCAGTTGATCATCTAACGTCCTCTTTCATCACACTGCTTTATAAGTTGTAGAGAAGTAGCCTTGCAGACAGCTGAATAATTATACTGTCTTTATGTTGCTAACTGAGCTAGGAATTTTTTTACCTTATCCCTCCAGTATTGTCAAGAGAGAATTAATTTCTTTATTTATTTAGGACATTGCTCCATGGCAGATTTTCCTTTAATCACTGGAGATATCTATCTATCTCTCTATGTATCTATCTACATCTCTGCATTTCTGCGCTGCGCTGATAAGTAGAGCACTGCAAATGTGCACAGAACAGATGAGATACATTTGGCCTCAAGGAGCTAAAAATCTGTAAAGAGGAGCCACACGATTCAGGCATCTAGGGCTGCAATTTCAGCCTGCCTCCCGCCTCTTCCCGTTCCCCTTCTCCCCACCCATGAACTCCACTGGGCAGTGGGAGCTCAGTGTCCCTCACATTCTGGCTTGCCGTGAATCCAGTGGTTATCGTGGGGAACTGATCACAGGACAGAGTAAAATATTTCACTTTTTAAAAAGGCAAAAAAAAAATTGCTACAATATTCCTTAGGTTAGCAGGGAGAAGAAAGCGTGTTTCCAGACGGAGTTGAAGGTCAGGGTGGAAGTCAGGTGGACTATAAATAAGGAGCTCCCACTTCCAAGGCTCTTCTGTGAAAGGAAGGGCAAGACAAAAGAGATGCTAAACACTAAGGCTGTGAGATTGGGCAGCATGAAGAGGACAGGTATCTCAAGGGTCTTGGGAGCTATTTGCAAGCATGTTTACCCGTGGTGCTGATCCCAGGCTTTGGGAAATTATGTGCAAATACTTATACTTACCACCTGGGCATCATCTTGAGTCCAGAGCGAGGTGGAGGAAAGAGCTGGGAACCTGCAGCCACTTCACCTGCCTCAGCAGAGGTTGTCTCCTCTGCTTCAACTTTGCTGCCATCTGACCAGTTTCTTCACGTGGCACCTCTCCAGGGAGACAGAACAAAGTTCTGGAAAATGTCTGGAAATCGAGTTGGGAGTTTGGGGTATTTAAATATTGGGGCAAAGTCTGCTGAAGGGTTAGGAAAGTAGTCCCAGGAGCCAGACTTACATAAACAAACTGGCTTTGATATGACTAGAGCATATTCCGGACACGTTCCTGCCTGGGATCAGATCCCTGGCTACTATTTGTATCCATATGGCATATCTATACAGAGTGCCAGGGCAACTGCATTCCTGGAAGGCCAAAGCTTAAGAGCTAGATTTAATTTCTGAGCCATGTAGAGATATTTCGCATGGACACGGGCTGTTCTCAGGCACCTTTTGGAATTCCAGAGCGAGTTAAATTGCTGATGCAGATGTAACCAGAGCAAGGGGAGAATTAGGGGCAGAGACACAGATGGAAAACAGCATGTCCAGAATGAGAATTTTTGGTTAAAGTTTCCAAGAGAGTGAAATCACCTTGCTCAATGCCTTTCGACCTGGGCCTAAGACCAGATTCTCAGCTGGAGTAAGAATGTAGCTTTCAGTCAAGAAGACATTTAATGCTGATGAACTCTGCACCTGCCAAAATTGAGGTTTCTCGTTGAAAGGGCATCACACTTGGGAAGGTACCTCCAAATTTTCTTACTTGACTATTTTTTTGGCTCCAAGAAAAATGGGAGTAACAGTGAAGTATGTGCTTTAATATAATCAGTGCCCAAAGGTTCAAGATCTGAGTCAAAAATGAAGCCATGCAAAGAATGCATTGTCTCGCCCATATTTATGCAAATATTACCCTATTGGGCAATAGCTGTGACGTGGGGGTGAAAAATAAGGAATGACTTGAAACATGCTATTGGTCACATCCTAAGAATATCTTAGCTTCTTCTAGATTAGAACACAGAAATCGTACGGCACTTGACAGATCAAAGTTAATTGCCTGATTCCATCTTAATGATAGCAGTGGTATTTTGCATTAACTCCACTGGCGTTGGATCAGCTCCTGAATTTGCTACAGCACTGCCTTTTCTTATTTCCTGTGGGGTTAGAAATTTCTCTTTGACCCCTGAGACTAAAAATGTTTATTTTATTGATTGGTGAAGAGAGATTAGAGCTACCTGTGGTTGAGAGAAGTAGTAGATCCTTCAAGGATGTAAGAGTTTGTAAGTCTCAGTTTAAGAAGGACTGGTAATGCTGATAAAATATGATACTGCTGATGCAGTAAAGGAGCCCTACAGCTTGGATTTACTCCGACAGAAAAGCCTCTCTGTAATACCAGAGCAGCAGAGAGAGCTTTTCTCATACAGGGGATGCAAATTTTTTATTGGTGAAAGAAAAATCTGAAGAATTCGGTGTGATATGATATGGGCAGAATTTTCCTTTTCCTAATGAAAAGCACAGATGTTCAAGTAGGATGTTTATGAAATACCAGCTGACCAGGCAGGCCAGCACGTTCCTCGTTCTTTGCTCACGTGTTTTCTGCACTGTTGATGAGTGTAGCTTGGTGTAATCTTTTTAAAATCAATAGTCATCTGAAAATGTTGGGCTCCTGTTGGGTAAAGGTGCTGGGAACATGGTGCAAGGTGGGCTCTGGAGGATCTGCTCGATGTAGCCTTGTCAAAGAGGGCCACCTACTGGGCCCCAGCCCCATGCCCGGGGCAAAATCACAGAAGAAGGACCTCAGGTACAATTCAGCAGGGACAGTCCTCAGAGAAATGGTCAGAGGTTTTCTGGGGGCAAATGCCTGGTTTAAAAAGTCAGTTTGTCAAAACTAGTGCTTTTTGCAGGCTATATTGAAATTTTTCTGGTAATATCCCTGACACAGTGAAATCTGGGGAAGCTTCAAAACTGCAAAAAGTTTTGACTTAAATTTATTTAAGATGGAGAAAGGGTTAGGGGATTAACCAATTAAGGGTAAGACATCTCTTTTCTGGTTGAGTGGAGGGGATTTTTTTCTTTCAAAATGCAAGCAAATAATAGGAAAAATATTTAAATGTTCAAAATAAAAAGGGAACATTTTTTACTGAATTAATTCGATATTACCTAGTAAAAACACATGACCACAAAGTTTTGCATGTGACATTTTGTCCCATAGAACAGCAGAAAAAAAATTTGCATGTAAAAAGCATTATATGAACAGGAAGTAATTTTGTGAACCTGTCAATTTATCATCAGTGAATTTGCAGACTCTCAGTTGAGCATCCTTTACAAAAGAGACTTTTGTAGGCCAAGGAGATGCTTAGTGCTGTGCTGTGAGATGATACCCTGCCTGTTACTTATTCTGGAAAGGAGAATTTAGGTCTAACTATTACCTGTAAAGCACTGAGGAGAGTGAAAAGGGAGCATAGACTTGATATTTTTCTTATATGTTTATTCCTCTTAAGTTTCTCTAGTTGCTCTAGCAAGGAAGTCAAGCAGACAGACGGTCAGACCAACTGCGGTCGCAGCCATCGGAGCACACGCTCAGCAAGCAGCGAGCGGTAGGGGTTAAGTACTCCCAGTATGTACCTTCACAGTGCAGTGGTTCAAGTGTAAATCCTCCCTTGACTGAATATTTCTGAAGCTTAGAAGCAGAGAAATATAAAGTGACAACCTAAAAGCAGAGGGGAGAGGTGCAAGTGCCCCCTGGGCTGGCTGAATTGTGGCTGGGAGGGAGGGAGGGAGCGATGGAGGGAGGGAAGACACATGAGGTCCTGCAGGAGGGCTGTGCTGGAGGTGCAGCGAGGGGTATTTCCACGTCCTGCCAAGGAGAGCTTGGCAGGAGGAAGGGGTGGAAGGAAAGGCAGTGGAGGTGGCCATTGTGATGTGCCTAGATGACTTCTCGTCTGAGCAATGAGTGCAGCCGCCAAGGAAAACCTGATTGTTTTCTTGCAACAATACAATGATGGCCTTGAGGTGGGTGGTTTTGAGGTTGTTTCCACCCCAAAGAGGCAGGAGAAGCCCTCAGTTCCCCACTGCCTGCTCTGTTGCACTGGTGTCATAAGTAACACCTCTCCAGCTTGGCTTTCTGTGGGATCCTCACAGTAATCACTGCCTCCCTGGGCAAAAAAGGACTGATGACAGCTGTCATGTGGGCATACTGAGTAACTGCCTCACTGGCCATCTTCACTGGCACAAAATTCTTGCAGGGTTGGTTTTTTTCCCCTTTTTCGTAAGATAGTAAACTATACAGTGAAGTCTCTGTGTGAGTCCCACCTTTATACCTGAGCGTGAGCCGATGCAAGCTGTTAATTCACTTTATTCACATTGTAGAGCAATAGTGATGGAGGCCACTTCAGGGGACTTTCATTCCCCTTACACACAGAAATCCCTGGCAGGCACAAACCAGGTGTTTTTGCCAACTTGCTGATACGTGTGTGTGAGGGTCAAAATATCATTTGTAATTCTCTTTTGACATCTAGCCTGTTGTGGCCATGTTATGCTGTGCATAGTAATCAACTGACTCGGCACAGCAATGCATTGACCAACCACAGTCACCTGGTAAAAAGATTGCTGCCTTCCACCTCCAGAAGACACACCGACATGCAACTAATACTTCAAATAACAGAGATAGACAGTAGCTCCCTGATCAAACCTTCAGCAGCAGCACCTTTACAACCTGCTAAGCAATTCGGTATATATGAGTTATATAGCTCCAGTAGTGCTGTGTAGCCCAATAAAATGGCCTCACTGTAGCACTTGGTAAATATTTCTTACCATCACAAATTCACAAAGAAGGTGAGAGCAGATTAACAGGTCAGGATGGAGGCTGAGCTGAAGAGAGAGGGGCACGTTCTCAGCACTGAGCAATGCATGGCATGAGATTTCGACGTGAAGAGAGCGATTGCAGTTGTAGTGTGAGTTTTTGGGGGCTGACTCTTATAATTTCCTAGAATAGGTGGGTTATTTGAAAGCAGCAAACTGAAAAGGTTGCAACGTTAAGTTTTCAGATACCTGGAAGAGAATTTTTGTGATGTGATGTAAAGCTAATGTGCCGCAGTACACATGCACACCACTTCAAAGGTACAGTGGTGGGGCGGGTGCCTTCTTCCCCCAAACTAGAAGTCCATCTTGGCGACCTTGAGAGCTGAAAGCCTCTGTTGCTATAGTGTCAGCCACACTGGAAGGTTTGTATCTCTGTGGGGGAACCACATGCTGAAGAATTGCCCCTACTAGACTCCATTTGATTTTTCTGGGATTCTGGTGTAACTTGAGGTATTCAGGGAAAAAAGACCCTGTGCATGCAATGCTATCACGTACTGAGGTTTCGAGCTGGGTCTTCAGCAACTAGAAATCATCTCAAGTTGCACTGTTACCTGCTGTTGTCCCTGTCCTTGTCCTTGGCTATTTAGATGGTTCAAAACAATTTAGATTGTTTTAACACCTAATTCAGAAGCTTCTTTTCTTTAATTTCCTCTCACTTTTCATTCTCAACATCTGGCTTCAGCACCTTTCCACTGAAAGTATCTGAGATGCCCACCTTAGTTCCTTGCCCTGTGCCTGTGCACAGACTATCTTCTTCTTTCACCCATCAGACTGTTCCTTGAGACCTTTCGTTGCTGTGAGGAAGAGAGACACACTTCTGTCTCTCGCTGTGCGCTCGTGAGTGTGGTATGTGTTAGAGAGCCGACTCCAAGAGCTGCTTTGGCATGTTGGAAGGCACGGTTGTGAATTGTTTCGTGTTCAAGTTTGAGAACAAGCTCTTCAAGACCAGGTGGGAATGGGCTACCACTCACAAATTAATCATAAACTTAGAAAGTAATTTAGAAAGTAATGCATATTTTTCAAACTGCTGTTCTGAAAGGGAGGATGCAGCTCTAGTTTGGTTTTTTGTTGGTTTTTTTTTTTTACTTTTAACCCAATAAGGGTTAAAAAGCCTTCCTAACTTATTGCTTTTCAGTCTGTGTAGATGCCACTTTGGTAATCTTCCCCCCTCCCTTCTCTGGAGAATTAAAATACGCCTACCCACATCACGCAGGCAGGCACACAACCTGACCAGGAACACATGCCGACTCCCAACACTCCTAAATCACGTAAGCTGCCGCCGCTGTGCTTGCTGAAGGGAAAGCAATTACCAGGCTTGGAGTCAGCTTAATAGGAAGGGGGCAAGACTTTTAATAGTATTTTTCTGTGTAAGCACAAACATCCCCAAAAGCTCTGGCTGAGTTATAGGAATACGGTAAGCTTGCTGAGTAGGCAAGTGCTGTGTCAACAGGTAAAATCTCTCAGTCCTGATAGTTTGTGAGCAGGGAAGGCGATACGTCAACCTGGACCTCCCACAGATGACTCCTGCATTACTGCAAGGTGGGGAGAGCAGCTGAGTCCTCAGAGGGAGCTGGAAGGAGGACAGTTGCTGGCTAGCGAGAAGGCTTTGAGAAAGGGGACCGCTCGCTCTTCTGGATTGAATTTTCAAAAGCCCCCATTTTGGCTCAACATGTATCTCTAAACCTGTGAATCAACTGATTTTCAGCATGAGCTTGGACCTTTCATGCTTTTGAAATTCCCACCCTTAAGTCTCTGGGGTGGGCTGTGGTACAGCAGGGGCCGAGCTCTGGGGGTGTGAATAGTCCTGATGACTTCTCTGCCTGCTCGGACGTTAGCCACAGTCAGTCGTTACTTTTCCTAAAGACAAAAATCCAGCTGCTTTCGATGGGACTCCTCGTGCACTTGGAATTCAACCCTGCTGAATGGAGAGGGTAATCACTAGGGCTCTAATCCCGCAAATATTTACCCGTGTGCTTTAGCTCTGTTACTGGTATAGTCCGGCTGACTCTGGTGGATGACACGCATTAGTAGTGCCGAGCACTTGCGTAAGGCCTGGCAGGAACATCACTCTGATCTTTTCCAGTTTCTCATCCATGAAATGAGTTTAATATCTCGCTACGGTCCCTTTCTCTGGAAAGGTTTGGGTCTGGGGTTACTTATTCGTTTAACCAAACGGATCTACTTGGTTTTCTTATTGTAACCGAGGAGCTAGAACACTTGGAAGGAGCCTTCTCTTGGTCCCTGCTTTGACAAGCCCTCAATCAAATTGCTGAAAAATATGCCCATTCTAAAACAATAAATAGCACAGATTACAGAGAAAAATACCTTTCCAGTTCTACTGCTCAGCCTTCCCATGTCAAGTGTCAGCCGAGAGCAAGTATTTCCAGTTCAGCAGCTCAGCCACTTATGTAAGGAAGGGACTGTAAAAGAATAGCTAGACCTTATCAGTTGTCAGAAAACTCTTTAGTGACTTGATTTTTCTTTATAAAATATAATAACTGTCAGAGGTAGAAAATATATAACTCTTCCCAGCTGGCAGCCAAGGGTAGCTGCAAAGGGCAAGCAGTTTGGATACTCATAAATGTGTGATTACAGGCTTTTCTACTGAAGGAGAGAGGAATATTGATGCAATATTCGTCATTTTTATTAGCTTAATATTCTTCTTTCTTAGCACCATATCCAAACTGCTACATCTTTCTTCACATACAGTATTGTCCATGTATGATACGCTGTTGCTCTTTTCCATTTCTAATCCCTTGTGGAAAGCCAGAACACAAGGGTTTGCTGTCGTACCTGTTGAAAAGATCCCTGCCCCTGCAAGGGTTGTTCTCAGCTTCCAGGTTGCTATGCAATTGCTTCCCCTTCTCCTCTGTCATCTGCCCTGTTTCAAGTGTCAGCGCTTTAGGATAGCAGGGGGCCTCTCGAGATGTATTTTTCACTGTGCATAGAACAACGTGGTCTTCTGTCCACTTTGGGGCACACCAGGATCCTGCGGTGATAGCCCAGCGTGACGGTAACTTGTCGGTGAGTGCAGCACCCCAAGGCATTCTTTAAGGCAGAGATGATGGCTTTTCAGTTACGAGTCTTGGTAGCGAGGTGCTGAGTTTGCAGCTTGTGAATGCTGGCAGAGGGGCTTTGGGACAGAACCCACCACTGCTCCTGTGGACCAGTGCACTGGGAAAAATAAATAAGGCAAACAACGTCCGGGGAAGGAAACTGTTCTGAATATCCACTCCCCCTTTCCCTGGGTAAGAAGCAATGCCGAGAGAAGGGAACAAATGGCTCCATCACACACTAAGACCGGATTAATCAGCTGTTCCCTGGACTGCACCAGCCAGAGTAAGAGAAGAGAGAGGAGGCAAAGGGTTTTCTCTCTTTCTAAAAGTGCACGCTCAAGAAGTTAAGAGATGGATTCCTTTTTCTCCATGGCGTTTCTGTTCCTGTTGGGGTTGTTTCCACCATTAAGCCTAATTACTTAGCTTTTTATGTGCTATCCATTTCTTTTCATCATTTTAAAAACTTCAGTTGCCATAACAACATAATGCAATCAGTGAAACATAGCAGCTATTTTCTGTAGTCAAGGTCTGTGCACTGTCAAGGATGTGAGCCATTTAAGCAAATCTTCACCATCCCCCTTCCTCCCTCCTCTTTCTCACTCTCTCTTTTTCTCCCCAAACAAGCTCATAACAGGAAGGAGAAACCATCAGGAATAATTAGACACAATAGCAGAGCAAATCCCAATCGTACTCATGCAGTCTAGTCTAATGAACTTCTAGCACTAATCTTGGAAGTGTTGATGTTCCTTTTTAATCACTTTTTTGATGTCATAGATAGATTAGTAGCAGCAGGACCTTGATAATGCACTCTAGAGTCAGGAGACCCAGTGCTTATTCAGAGAAAGAAGAGAAAACCAAAAGCTTTGCATACTTTGCTCATTTTTGATTCATTCCTTCCTCAGTTTCAAATACTTACTGAGAATATATGCCTATTGTACCATATTAGTAAATAGAACCGAGTGTATTTGGTGGATCCATGGGATTTAATGATGAAAAGTCGTAGCATCTATTATTAAATCATTGCTGGAAGGCTGGGAGAAACCGCCGCGTTTTTGTGTGGGTGGTGAGACTCGCAACAAAGCATAGTATAATTGCTGGGCTTCTACTGCACACATACATATAAAAAGCAGTCTGAAAATAAATCTGGCAGTCTGGTTCAGTGCTATTCTAAGCAGCGTGAATATAAGATCTATCCACAACGTCTTACTCACTCCTTGACCTCCGTTGAAGGTTTTCCTGGAATAGCAACGAGTGAGTTTCGAATCCTGGGATTTGGCTTAAGCAGGCTCTCTCTGACAGAGGACTGAAGAGTGTGCTTTGCCTTTACGGAGCTTGTCTGCCGCGGGCAGAGTTTTCCGGCGCCTTCCGAGTCGATCGTTGCCCATTCACTCTTTCCACTTTTGTGCTTGTGTTTCAGCACCTTGTCCAAGCAAAGGAAGAACGTCATCAGCTGTGTCACCGTGCATGACTCTCCTTACTCCGATTCCTCCAGCAACAACAGCCCTTACGCCGTGCAGCATCGCGCAGGGCAGAACAACGGGAACACCTACGACACCAAAGGGGTTCCAGAGACTCACTGCAGTGGGAACCCCCGAACGATCATCGTGCCACCACTGAAAACCCAGGCCAGTGAGGTGTTGGTAGAGTGCGATAGCCTGGCACCAGGTAAATTGCACCTCTTCCGTCAAGAAAATTAGTAAGAAATAAATGATTTATCTTGGAAGAATCTCATTGTTCGGTTTCATTTTGTTTGTTTGTTTGTTTTGTTTTCCAAAGAAACCGTGCTCCTGCCCTTCTCTGAAGTGACACCTCTGTTCTTGGGAGCCTTATTGCATTATTTATGTGCCCTGGTACACTCAGGAGTTCATGGGGGCAAGTGTCGTTCCCAGTTACTTCTGTACAAACCCAAGAACAGAATGCAGCCTTTAGCTCAACATTTGACATGAAAGGCTCCCAAATGCAAGTGTGAACCTTTGCTGCCTTGCCTTTCCATAGGTTTACTTTAAAACGGGTAAGAGGTTGAAAACACGTGTGCATTTTCATCCAAACTTGTTGACGTTTCTGGGAAGAACATTTCCCCACGATCTTCATTATGGACTGATGAGGTTTGCTCATCCAGAGCCTCCGCAAGGCTAGGTAGTACGATGTGTTGAAAAGGGGCTTATGGTGGAAGTCTGGCCCGAAGCAATTAGCTTTGAGCTACTTGGCAGTCCTTTCTTTTGACGCACTGCTGGTGAACACAAAGGCTCAGAGGGTGAGCTCCCCACCAGCTCCTTCTTCCTCCCTTCCTACTCAACCTGAGGTCAGCAAAGCCAGGGCTTTTTTGTGCTGTGCACACTGTACTTTCCTTCCTCTCCTTGGGATTTGTACCTACATCGTACAGTTCTGCTGGCAGAACAGTTTCTCACACTTCTGAAGGATCTATAAAGCCTTCTCAAGGCCCGGTTTGGGTCCAGGTATTGGGTCTGCTTGTTTGCCTCTAGAATAACAGGCTGGCTGTGTATATGAAGCACTGCTGAGGTATTCTGTTAATTAAGAGAAACCGTTTTCTTATCCTGCTTCTGTTGTATGTCTCCTCCCGAAAGCCACTCTGGAGGAGATTCAGTGAGGAAAAGGTAGGGTGAGCAATTAAAGAATGTGATGTAAGCTACAAATGTGTTTCCTTTCCTGGCACAGTCACCACCAGTCACCACTCATCCTCCTACAAGTCCAAGTCCTCCAGCACCGTGACCTCCACCAGCGGTCACTCTTCAGGGAGCTCGTCTGGAGCCGTTGCCTATAGGCAGCAGCGACCAGGAGCACATTTCCAGCAGCAACAGCCTCTTAATCTAAGTCAGGTAAGTCAACCGAGACAAATTTTGGTGGTACGTCATCCAGCTGTAACCTACCACTCCTCCAGCATGGGCTGTCCTGTTCAGGTCTAATGATAGTTGGGCCCCGAGTTGAGTATGATCAACTTGTTTCGACTTCACTGCAGACTTTGATCTTCCATCTCAGGCAGGGAGGTAGTGCAGATCCCACTCCCGGGTGGGCTGGCAGTACTCTTAACGGTGTGTGTTGAAGACACGTGATCTGACTGTAAGTGGGAATAATGTGAGAGAGAAGGCGCAGTGGTTTAGGCACAAAGAAGTAGAGCAGGACCATGTTGGAAGGACTGAATTCTCCTCAGCTATAGGTAACCAAGGGGAGAGTATCTTCCATGTGAAGGGAGTGCATCAGCCTGGCTGTGGGATTGGGAGAGAAGTCCCCATGAGAGGTGACAAGGCCTCTGTGCATCTACATGACCTCATGTAATGAATTTGATCCACCCCATGATAAACCTGGGCTGAGATCCGGGCAAATCCCATTGCTTAGCAGCGTGCGTTTCTCAAGATGTTTCATAGTCTGTGATCAAAACACCCAGGGCTCACCAGGAACTTCAGTAAATAATGTCCTTTTCACATACTGCACCTGGGGCCTCTCTCTACCCTGAGTGAGGTGAGGTAATGAGAGGAGAGAAATTACAGCACAGTTACCAGTGTTTCAAGAGGAAAAAGTTTGGATTGCTCAGAGGACAGTGCTGGTTTGCATCCAGATTGGGATATAAGCAGAACTGTAAAAAAAAAAAAAAAAGGAAAATAAAAAGAATGTCCCCTCCCCCTCAAAATGTAGTTGAAATTTAAAAATTTGAACAAACCTGAAATAAAAGTGAGTGAAAATGGAGAAAGTGGGTGAGATGCTGTTTCCAAGAGTGGGGGAGGAGTGTGGCTGCCACATTTTAGACCACAATGACAGCGCAGGGAGTGCATACAAAGAGGATGAGAAGGCTTGGAAGACTAGAAGGAAATAACATGGAGCATTGCTCTTCTTGCCTTCTAATTCCTACTTTATTGGTTATTTAATACTGTGACTGCAAATGACTGGGAAAGCTTGACATTATTGTGCGATGCAAAAAAAAAGAACTCGGAAAAATCCCTGAAAAAGTGCATTGCTTCTGTCCCGGTGCAAAAAATTGTCTTTGCTCAAGTAATTATAGCTGATTACATGAGGCTACTGGGCTGCTACAGGATCTGATTGAGCCGAGGGTTTTATCTTTAAAAAATAAAGTAGTTATTTTACTAACCGAGGAAGTGATAACCGCGAAGCCCCTAACTGAGCAAAAATAAATTGCCTGTTCCAGGCGTAGTTAGGCAACTTCATTCTCCTGAGCTATCGGCACACCACATTTCGTCAGCAGAGCTGACTAATAAAACTAACACTAACAAAAGCTGAGTGTTGTGTGAGCAACTGAACTTGTGGCAGATGTTCTTAGGAGCCGGGCATCCAAGCTTGGCTCTTCATGGTAGCTGTGCCAGCAGGTCATGGCTCAAAGTAGGAGACTCCGTTGCCCTTTTGGGTCCCGTTTTGGTGAATGTATGAAACTACAGGGTCTTTCTAGGCTTGGGAGGGACCTTTTGCCATCACCCCTTTCCAAGGGAAGACTGTGGTGATGCTGAGGGTGTCAGGAGGAGCGCGAGGGACTTTTCTGAGGCCGTCCTGGTGTCATAAGGGAGGCTCCCGGGCACCACCGAGGAGGTAAAAGAGCCTGTGTCTCCTGTGTTGTAACCGCTTCTCACTGTTGCTGTCTTTATCCAGGCCCAGCAGCACGTCGCGACCGATCGCACAGGGAGTCACCGGAGACAGCAAGCCTACATCACTCCAACGATAGCTCAGGCCCCGTACTCTTTCCCTCACAATAGCCCCAGCCACGGTACGGTTCATCCTCACCTGGCCGCGGCTGCCGCTGCTCACCTGCCCACCCAACCCCACCTCTACACATACACCGCCCCGGCCGCCCTGGGCTCCACGGGCACCGTCGCGCACCTGGTGGCCTCCCAAGGGTCGGCGCGGCACGCCGTGCAGCACACCACCTACCCCGCCAGCATCGTCCACCAGGTCCCCGTCAGCATGGGCCCGCGGGTTCTGCCCTCGCCCACCATCCACCCGAGTCAGTACCAGGCTCAGTTTGCCCACCAGACCTATATCAGTGCTTCTCCAGCCTCCACAGTCTACACTGGATACCCACTGAGCCCCACCAAGGTCAACCAGTACCCTTACATCTAAACACTGGAATTAAGGAGCGAGAGACGCACCCGTGCCCGGGGCGGGGAGCGAGGCGGCCGCTTTTGTACTGAAGAACATGGCAAACTAACAATGCAATGGGAGGCTCGCGTGAAACTTGAACGAAGGAGACTTTAAGGAAGAAACGAGGAGGAGGAGGAGGAAAGAAGGGGGAGAACCAATTCTACACTTTTTATTTTAAAAAAAAAAAAAAAAAAGAAAATGGAAAAAAAAAAAAAAGAAAAGAAAAAAAAAAATAAAACAAAACCACAAAAACCCAACCATTCTGCACCAAACTAGAGAGAGAGAGAGAAGCAGAAGGACCCTCCAGCGGGTCCTGTCTTTTGGAGAACTTCACCAATAGACTTTTAAAGGTTATTTTCATCCAATAGTGAGCTACATTTAGAAATTTGTTGTCCAGAACACCTAAAATGAAATCCATTAGGTTTTTAATCCATTAGGTATATGGATTAGGGATTTATCCAGCATTTCAAAGGGTTTATGCCCCATCTTTCTAGTGGTCTCCGTATCCCAAAGCATACATAAAGTTTTGGGATTTTTTTTCTGGAAACAGAAAGTGGGTAAGGGAGGCTGAGGGAGGAGGAGGAAACATTGTCCCAGTGCCCTAAATTCGGATCTAGCACTGCTACGCTTAAACACACGTGGGCAAAACAGGCCTCGCAGCAGTGGTGGAGAAGAGAAGCAAAGGGGATGGTTTTTCCCTTTCCTTGAACACACTGGATAAATCCCTGAGAAATGCCATTCCTAAATGAGATCTCTAATACTGTATGTTGGATTTCAGTTGCGTTGCATTTTATTTTATTTGGCAATTTTCCTTTTGAATCCCTAGGCGTTTTAGTATAGGAGGAGACATTTTAGCTGCCCCCCACCCCCCCCCCCCAGCCCCCAGCCCACTGTAGAATGTAGCACTATCCAGGTCATACGCCCTTTTTAACTATTTTGTGTTGAACTTCAACGATACCAATAGACTATTCCTCAATGTGATTGCACAAAGAAAAGTGATATAACATAGGCATGTAACAAATGTGATTGTCCAGGTTTGTGCGTGCGGGTGCGTGTGCGTGCGTGTGTGTGCGTGTGTGCAGATGCTGCCTTCTCTCTGTGGTGTGTTCCTCGGCACAGCCATTACAACCGTCACAGTCTTAGTTTTACATCATTCCCTCGTAGTGCCTTACCGAACTACAGACGCGGTTTAAGGGTTTACTTCCACTGGTACTCCTAGAAACTGACTGAGGCTAGTCGGAATTTACTCTCAGCTCTTTTTATGATTTTTTTTTTTTTTTTTTTCCTGGGGTTGTTACTGCAGATTTTCTTCTTCTGCTGGTGGTTTTGGGTTTGGCGTTTTTTTTTTTTTTTTCCTATCTTAGCTCACTTGGCGAGGTGTTGGGGAGGCTCGTCGGGGTTGGAAGTGTGTATAGCTGGGTGTTTTGTCGAGCACTGGATGGGCTGGAAGTGACCGGGTCGGTTGTTGCGACCCGGGGTGACTGCCAGAAGGTCTGGGGATTCGTCTGTGAACTGGTCCGTTTCTATCCCGTTGAAATTGCAGGTTTCCTCCCCCAGAAACCGAACTCTCATTCTGCTGTTTGCTGATGTTCCCGGTGGAGCGGGAGGGCGGGCAGCATCCTCCCAAGTCGTCGGGTTGTCGCGGTCGCGTGTCTGAAATGAGAACAAGACTTTAGCCCATGAAAGGGGGAAACACCGTGGAAGGTGTTGCCGACGTTTCTCACTACGTCTGTCGATGGGAGGGAGTCAGGAAAGTGCTGGAGTCCCAAAGCAAGCGCGAGAAAATCCGGTTGAGAGAGTCAAACTCAGGTTTCTTAAGTAAAAAGAGTATTGTAATACATCAGGCCTTACCCACTCTGACGTAGCTGTGACCGTGTGTGCCTCCCCCTCCTCCCTTCTCACCTGCACCCCACAAGATTGCCTGCAGCAGCAGAGCGACCCTCAGACCAGAGAGCATGGTGGTCCGGTGGGTCCTCCATGCTGAGGAACGCTACGTGGTCGTCTTGGCTTTTGACAGGTTTCTAAAGAGAGCCACAGTTCTCTTGGGTTCGGTGGGGAGTTCTGCTGGCAGTGGTGCACCAATGTTTGGAAGTGTCTCGAGGGTACCCATGACCATGGATGGCCTGGGGAGGAAGGAGAGAAGAGAGTTTGACAGAATGTTTCCACGTTTGCGTGTAAGCTGAAGTCTACGTGGCTGCTCGGTTCCACTCTACATGTTTCCCTGTAGCTAAGAGCATGAAGCATTCAGGTATTTCACAAGATGCTGGAAAATAGCAGGTTTGTCGGCAGGGTGGCGAGGGATGGTTTCCCTGGGTGGCAGTGAGGGAGGAAGGAGGCTCTCTCAGGTGGGAAAAGTTGACAGAAAGACAAGGACAAATGCATTGTCTGGCGGTAAGTGCTTGGCTGGCCTGGAAGAAGATGGGATCCCGTTATACATAGATGGTTCAACGCGGCTGTTGTCTTCTGGCAAACCACCAAATTACCTCCCTGGTTGCCAGCTCTGGTTCCTGGGCTATCCTGGCACAGTTTTCTTCTCCTGCCTGTCCTTCATTCTGGCTCGACACGCCGTAGGTGAGGATGTGATCTCCCAGCAGCCTATGCACCTTAAGCCCCCCCTGCCCTTGGAAGGACAACACGTCCCCTTTCATCTGAGGCAGGAACATAAAGCCCTGCTCTCTCTGTTGCATTCCTCTCCTCTCCCACCAGTTCGGGAGCCAGAGCCTCATGCTGCTTGAGTCACGAAAAGGAAAGATGATGTTATTTTATTGTATGGTTGTTATGATTATGATTATTATTTTATTATTATTATATTTTACTCTGGGTTTTAATTGCACATGCATTCCTTAATCTTTGTGTTATTTTTTTTTTCCCCGTAGTATTGTTGTTACTGTTGTTTATTTTATTTCTCTTCATCAGTGGCATTGGAAGGGTTGCTGTGTTTGTGAAAACTGCAGGAGGAAGAGGAAAGGGGAAAGGATTGTCCCGAGGATGAAAATTGCCTCTAGCCTAGGGGGAGTGGGGCTGCTCCATGAGAGGCAGTTACAGCCTTGAGGGACCGGAGTTATCCTCCGGGTCACATCTGCATTTCAGAATCAGTCCAGAAACATTCATTCAGAGGCCAAAACCCAACAGCAGCTAATGTAATGATCTGTCAGGACAGCTGGATCAAGGGCAGGGAAGGACCTTGGTGCCCTAGGATCCAGCCCACCATCGCCTTGTTTCATAGGACATTTATATGAGATCAAGACCAGTTTGTGCGCCAGGCCGTGATCATTGGGTCCTTTCAATGAACTCAAGGTCATGCTACAGGTTAAAGGTTTGGTTTTCCTAAAGGAGAAAGCAGATAGATGGCTCTCCAGAAACAGGACTATTGGAGGAGCAGCAGTGGAGGTGTGAGGGTGGCCACAGACAGGGCAGGGTTCCTTTCCTGGTCTTCCGCTCTCACTGAAGGTTGGTCAGATGTCCGCATGGCCAGGATGCTTGGCTTGCATATTATTATTTTTTTTTTGTCTCTGGTGTAGATTTTCCTTTCCTTTGTAACTGTTTGTTGTGGAATTTTATTAAGCTATACTGGTTGCTACGGTTGAGGTATTTATGGTTTCATTTGCATTGCCTGCTCTGTTGGAATGGGGGGAAGCAATGACTGAATTCCGACTCCATAAAAAAATTATAGGACTTCAGCAGAGACTTAAAGTTAATCATGCACTTGAGTGCTTCGCTAAAGAACAGACTTAAGCCCTTCACGTTAATTACTTGTTTATGCGCTCTTCTGGCCTAGGACTGGCGAAGCGTGGAAGGTTGCAATCTCAGTCACAGTAATGTTTTACTTGTATTAATTGCGTTTTCCCTGCGTACCCATCTGACCTGCTTCTCCCACGCAGGCCCCAATCCGTTTTTGGGGGTGTTTGGCCGCAGAGCTATTAGAATGGCAGGTGCTGGCAGCGAGAAGGGGTGCAGTGCTTGCTGGAGGAGCCACCTTTCACATTGTCCATGCTGGAGTCACTGACCTGCCAGCTGCAGGTGGTCAGATGATCGTGTTGATGGGACACTGCGATTGCAAGAGAAGTAGAGCAGAGCCACCAAATTGCCTTGATGGTGCAACACTGCGTGTTTTCTGGTGGGTTATGGGGGAGCTGAGGGACACCTCCTCCCTCCCACCTGAATAAAGGCATAGTATGGAAAAAAGCGTGGTACAGTTAGTCACGGGGGAAACCCAGTCATGTTAGCAGAGCAAGCAAAAGCTTTGCATGCTGTTGGTGCCACATATGTAATAACAGCCAGCTTGGTTTCCTCACAGAGTTCTTTGGAGAAGAAATGGGATTGGTGTGGTTGAGTTGGGTTGATGTCCTTCGTGTGCATGGGGTGAACGGCATGGAAACTTAAGAGAGGAGGTGAATGTTTAGATACTGGAAGTTTTATAGGTAGCTTATGGCTGGCCTAGTGAAAAAGTGGTCCCTTTCCCCATCATCTCATCTTGCTTTCTTATGTGAGAAGCAGAAGGAAGGACGGATGTTGCCTCTCCTCAGTGGTGGTGTTCAAATTCTTGCTATGAAACCTGAACGCAGGAGGGAGTGGAGAGAACCACTAACATGAGCAGAATGGAAAACCTAAATGCAGACTGGGCCAAATCCAGTCGTTTGAGATGGCAAATACAATTACATCTTCCTTGGCAGAGTTTTACCTGCGTGCAGCCAACAAATTGGGCCTCAGCAGGTCTCTTTCTCTCTCTCTCTCTCTAGTAGTTTTGTCATAATACATAGAACATTCCAAAATATAGGCACTTCTGTCTGTTACATTTTTCCTTTTTTATATTTTCAAGGGATTCTGTCTTGTAATTTTGTTTGAAGGCAATTCCATTAGCAAATTGAAGGGCGATAAATCTGGTTTATTTTTCTTTAACCAAAGATACTTTTCTTTTTTTCTTTTTTTTTTTTTTTTGAGAGAGAAAGAGACCTCCACCCACTCCAGAAACGAAGTGAAGCCGTGAGTTATGACCATCAGGCAATGGCGATAAGCTGTGGAACTCCATCTTTCCTTTCTTTTCTTTTTCTCTCTCAAGTTTCTGTCATCATTTTGAGTAGCTAGCTTGACGAGCAGAGAAATTCACACTAAATATTGCTGCTATCCTAAACTGTAGGGGATGTTGAAAACTTCATTCTTCTCTCATTGCTGTTCACATCGATTGAAGCGTTTCAGTGGTGACACTGCGGTGTGGAAATGTTGAGCTGCATAGTGGGGGTAGGCTTCTGGATGCTCGGCGTGTTTCTGCAGCATCTCCTCCTCTGGATTTAGGATGCTGGTTTTGTTCCGTGGGTCAGACCCCACGCAGTGCTGCCGTGGTCAAATCTCCACGCAGCTGGGCGAGGGAGTTGGACTCACGCGTGTGTTTTTCCGTGGCATGGCAATCAGCCCATCAGAGATCTGCAGTGCTACCCGTGGGCCAGGTAGCACGGTGACATCTACTCAAGATGTGCAGAAATAATCTTTGTTGAGGGTAGGCAACGCAGAAGGGAAAAGTATGGGAAAGGAATGATTTCCCCTTTCCTCTTGGCAGAGTGGTCGCTGCTGTCATCCCATTTCCCATGGGAGCTTCAGAGCAGTGGGTCTGCAGTCCTGGACACTCATCTATGTCACCCCTCTCTCCGTCCTCGAGTCTCGCTGGTGCTCCTCTGAGGAGAGCCTGTGGACAAAGTACGTGGAGTCCCCGACTTGCTTCTTGTGGCCCTCTCCTGTGCCTGGAAATCATTTTGCTCCCTCCGTACTCGGAGAGGAGAAGATGGGTCTGCGCTGCTGGGATTCCCCCACTGCCGTACTCCAGCAAAGCTGCCTCTGATGGTGGTGAGAACTTCACCCTGGGCTGCAGACACTGAGCAAGGTACAGCATTTTACCATCGTGCTCAACACCGTGGTGGCAGTCCTGTTGTAAATGGCTGCGTGTCGGCTCCTTGCTGGAGTACTGCGGTGGATGGGAGGCACTGGGCTCACCGGGCTGGTCCATATCTCTGTGGTCCATCCTTCCCACCACCTGGGAACTCACTACGTGTGAGTGGTGCCGTGATGCCATTGTGCTCACCTCCCACCCCAGGCACACAGGCGGAACCCACCACAGGGGTGGCCCCTCACAGTGAGCCCGGGCAGCGTGTAGAGGAGCACCACTAACCCGGGGCTCCACGCTGAAGGTGTCTCTTTCCCCTCCCGTGACAAACGTGATTGCTGGGAGTGACCCCCGTGGCGGTCGTTACCTGTGGAGAGCTGCTGATGCAGGTGGAGGTGTGAGAACTGGACTGGAGGTACTGGAGGTAAACCGGGCTGAGCTCTGCGCGTGTCAAATGCTTTCAGTGGGAAGACACATTTTGGAGTATTTGCATGTGTTCAAGAGTGACATTTGGACGGTAGATTGGCTTGGTTCTTCAGAAGTCTTAGGAAGCGTACTAGGAGGCTTTGCGTTCGGCATTTATGGTTTGAAACTCCTGTTTCTCATTTACGGGTTAGTTTTGTCCTTCCAGTTTTAGCAGTGCTGCTATAACAGACTATTCATGTGTGTTTGAAGTTAAAGTTTTTGTTTTTAATCTTTTGCTTATCATAGTTAATCTAAGAAAGGCAATACTAAAGGTATATTTTTTTCCAAAAATAATATTTTTTACTGCACTGATAAATATTGTGACATCTCTGTTCTTAACTCTTTCGCTGTGAGGGGAACTGTGTGCAGATTCACACAAACCTTGTAAATACTTGTGTGTACTTCTGACAGCCAGGGATTTATTTTCCTTCCTTCCTTCCCTCTCTCTTTCTCTTCCTTCCTTCCTTCCTTCCTTCCTTCCTTCCTTCCTTCCTTCCTTCCTTCCTTCCTTCCTTCCTTCCTTCCT
>JAOTQQ010000001.1:60221668-60240399 GCA_026546715.1 Gallinago undulata
GGGGGAGGAGTGCGGTCACATCCCAAGCTTTACATCCCAAGCTTTACATCCCAAGCGAAGGGATGTAAAGATCCCGCCTATCTTCCTGCTGTTTTAATTGCAATATTAGGTGGGAGCGAGAAGGTAGCCCTGCCCGGTGCCTTGTAGGAGGTGCCGTACGCCCCCCCCCCCCATTCTATGTATTCTATTTCTACCGTGGTGAGCACAGTAGAAATAATTCAAATCTATAGGCTTGAAAGAAGGCTGGGTTGAGATTAAGACCGCTTAATAAGTGAAGAAGAAATCCCACCTGTGATGCAAGGGTAATCACTCGCTGCCTCCCACCAGCAGACTGATGCTCGGCCAGTCCCTGTGCAACAGCAGCTTTGGAATCTTCCCCCCACCTTCCCTCAGCTTTTATCACTGAATATGACATTATATGGTGTGGAATATCCTTTTGATCAGTTTGGGTCAGCTGTCCCACCCCAGCCTCTTGCCCACCCCCAGACTACTCACTGGGGGGGGACACAGGGAAAGCCTTGACCCTGGGTAACCACTGCCCAGCAATAGCTAAAACAGGGGTGTGTTATCAGCACTGTTTTGGATACAAACCCAAAACACAGCACTGTATGGGCTGCTGTGAAGAAAGTTAACTCCATCCCAACCAGACCTGGCAGAGCTGTGAGGGACATTGTAGTTCAGATGCTTTGAAACAGAGGGAGCAGAAGAATTTGGAGAACATAGAGACATTTACCAAAAAAAAGTACTCAAAGATTTCAGTTAAAAAAAAAAATAGTTGGTACTGGAGGCAAAGCAAAATTAAGCATTAAGCATCATTCAGCACTTGAGTAAGGATATCACCAGTGCTTTTCTCTAGAAGGACTCAAAGATCCTCAAACACATACCTTTGATCACAGGGCTTGCCTTTGATCCCAGGGAACAGCGCTGTGCCTGCGCCGAGGATTTTATAATACCTCAGTTGGATATCAAATGTTAACAGCTCCGACACATCCAGTGCTGGAAACACTGGTCCCAGCAAATTGATGGAACTACTTGAACGCCAAATCTGGATGGTGAGAGGTCATTGGGGCCCATTCATCCATCTCAGTTGCCCTTCCTTTGAACAAAAATGGGAGTCCTCTGGCTTCTTAAATCCGTTGCTCTCCAGAGGCCCCTTGCTACAGTAACGAAGATGAAGAATATCACTTCTCAGGAAAACAAGGTGCTGTTAGGTTTGGTTGGTGTTTTTTACACCACCACCACCCCACCCACCCACCCACCGCAAGCTATTTCATCTCAGCTGCAAAGGCAGTAGCCTGATTTCAGCCCCATAAGAAGAAAACTGAGCAGAGAAGGGTGTTTGCTTTGTCTTTCCTCATTACCACTTCCAAAGTTTTCAAAGGAGACAGGGCTTTCACCAGGAAATACTCCAAGGTTTTGAGGTGTGTGCAGACAGTCAAGAAGCCAATGATCTGCTTTGCAGAAAGAGAATAACTGATAAGCAATCTCTGAGAAGTAAACTGCCTGCAGTTTACAACAGAAACAATGCTTGAGTTCCTTTCATAATGCTTTATTACTCCTTATGTTTAATGAAAACTTGAGAAAATCTTACTGAACCAGTTTTGTCATTTATGACCTTACTTCACTACAAACGGAGGTTACAGAGAAAGGATCTGGTTTTATAAGATATTTTTAATAGAGTATGTGCCTCCTTGCCCTCTAACTATAGCCAGACAGGGTCACAGAGCGATGCACACACTTACTATAAAGCTCAGCTTTCTATGGCTGCCTTCTCTCTCATTTTTCTTCTTACGTTTTTTCTTTATTTTATCCCATCATCCTGATTTTCCTCTTTGTGATAAGCACAGTTTTCAGTGGTCCTAACTGGTCTGTGCTGAGCTTTCAGTCAGTGAGTCTTCTCACCTGATTGCTCAGGGCACTGTCTGAACTGCGAAGCAGTTGTTCTTTAGTTTATTAGGGCCTCTGTCCCCCTTTATTAATAGGTCTCCTCATCAAAGGGCACCTGAAGTACGTTGCTGAAAAAAATAATGGTCATCTTCAGATTGGATATTAGGAAAAATTTCTTCACTGAAAGAGTTGTCAAGCATTGGAACAGGCTGCCCAGGGAAGCAGTTGAGTCACCATCCCTGGAGGTATTTAAAAGACATGTAGATGTGGTGCTGAGGGACGTGGTTTAGTGGTGGACTTGGCAGCGCCAGGCTAACAGTTGGACTTGATGATCTTAAAGGTCTTTTCCAACCTAAATGATTCTATGATTCTGTCTGAAACCGATTGTGCTGTATCAACCTTCTTTATGGTGCAATGTGTGTTTTTCCCGTGCTTTCTGTGGCCTGACATAGGGTCTTTATACAGGCTCATACGACAGGTTGCCCTGGCAAAGCAGCTGTATAATCTTGAATCTGTTTCCTGGTGAGTAAACGTTGGTTTACTTAAGGAATTGTGGGGAAAGAAAAAAATTCTATTTCAATTTTCTGGGGAATCCTGCAGTCAGAGAAAATGGCTTCGTGGGCAGGAGCTCCACCAATGGCCCTGAAACTGCACACTGCATGAAAGGGGTCTGGCGAGTGGAGAAAAGCCCAGTAACACCTCTGGAGAGCCACGTGCAACTGCTACTGCTCTCCTGCAGAGGAGACCCTCTGATCATGCTGAGCATCCCAAAAAGAAAGAGAATGAGCGTGACGCATCTTTTATACCTTCAGGGAAATGCAATCATAAATGCTGATCTGATGCTAATTGATGCTAATGAAAAGACTCCAGCAGGCTCTAGAGTAGACCCGCAGGTAAGAAGAAATTGTATCATTTGAACCTTGCTGCTGATAACAACCAAAAGGAGGATATTATGGTATCACCAATCATGGCAGTACTGTTAAACCTGTTGGACAAAGGCAAGGAGAAGCGTAAGGCAGGGGCAGGACAACTCTCCAGCTTTGCCCTCCTCACTCGTCCCTCATTTCTTGGGCTGTCTGGTCTCTCTTGTGACCAGGGGCTGTCTCTGTGGGACAGACTAGCACATGGTGGAGGTACGGAGGTGGTACCCTGGGCATGCAGATCCTCACAAGCGTCTCTCTTGCCCTCTATCCTTCTGGAACCCAGAGTTTCTTACATGCAGTATCTCCACAGTGCTCTGCAAGGGACGAAATGAAGCCTCAAGCCCTTCCCCTAAGCCGCTACAGGAGCAAAAGATGATGTGTCTTTCTGTGAAGGAGGTCAGGGCAGAGAAAATCAGAGAAAAGTGGGGTCAGGACACAAGAAAGGCAGTTGTACTGCAGAGTGAAAGACTAGCATTAATTTTGCCCCAAAGAATGAGCCCAGTAATTGCAGGCTGGCTAGCCTTAGCTCAGTTTCAGGGAAAATAAAGGAAAGCTTGTATGGGAATAAGTGAAGAAACAATTAAGGGGAAGAATATGATTAATGCCACTGATATCGTTTTATGGTAACTATAAGCAAACTTGTCAAATAAAACTGATTTTTTGTTCTTTGCTGAGACTATATATTTAGTTGACAAAGGTAATTGCATAGTGATAATGTATATGAAACCGTGTTGGCCATATGAGTCATTAGCACACTGCATTTTGAGTCTAAAAATGAACACCATGCACCATCAATACAGCTTGTGTGAACAGCACCAAGAGGAGGCCAACTGACAGACCTCAAAGAGCCAGCAAGGAGTCCAGGAGAGGCTCATGGAGATCAGGGCAATGCTGGAAACTGCTTAATCCATTAATGTAACAATTTAATCTGTGATCTAGATGAACATGAAATCACCATTGACAACAGCGGGGGCTGGCGATGACTAGCAGGACAGAAGACAGCGATGAAGACAGTCGTGCAGAGTGATCCACCACGCTCTGATAACAAAGGGCTATTAGTCTTGGAAAGGTAGAAGCTGTGAATAGGAGTAGATTGGGATTTTTAGCTTAATGGATGGCATTGACAGGTCTGAAACATCCAAGATCTTTGGGGAGATCTGGGAAAACGAGCTATTTTCGATTCTGAGAGCATAAAGGGTCTGACTTGGATCCAGAAGCAACCAGCAAAGGCTTTCCAGGACACAAGACTCCACGATCGGAGCCCTTCCTGACTTACTCTCAGGCTTCCTGAGCAGTGGAGAGCCTTTTCCAAGGCTGTGGAGAAGACAACCACTGCTGCACCCCACCGCCAGCCACCCCACAGTGTGTGTGGGAGTTGAGTGGTTCAAGGCCACCTGGACAGCAGAAGAGAGAACTTTGGGCTTCTGCCTCCTGGTGCCATTTGCTCGATTACTGTGCTCGGGTCTGCCGTAAGGGAAGAGTTTGTCCTTCCTGCATGGGGTGGGATCACTCTCTTTCTGCAAACTGATAGCCTCTTCCCTGCCATCAGCCCGGCAGGGGCAAGCAGCAGCCGGGGAGCGGTTGCCTGGGAACTACACAGGACACCCCGGTGGGAGAAACAGCAGGGTCAAGTGACAGTGGCCTTCTCAGGTTTACCTGTTCGTTGGGTGCGGTTTTGGTGTTGGGTTCTTCTTTGTTTGGGTTTGGATTTTGGTTTGGCTTGTTACGGAGTCGTTGCTGCTTTTCTTATCTGGGAATAAAGAGTTGTCCCACCTGTGTGCTCCTGACGAGGGGAGGAGGCACAGGCTTGTGAGGCAGCCGGTGCACTAAGTCATCATCTCATGTAACTGCCACTCAGGGGTGGCTTTTTTCCTCCACATAGTCTTCTCCAGGGCAGCTGAGTCCAGCACTTGACATCTGAATAGAGAAGCCATCAGCCCCTGCTCTGAACTGCACTGATCCAAAGCATTTTGGGCCCGCAGCTGATCCAGGGGGCTCAAGAATATCTTATTATTTTATTTTTTTTTTAAACAAAAGACGTTTCTTCAGCCAAAGGAAGAAAATCAGAAGATGAAAGGTGAGATGAAACAAAGAAAGAGCATTTGTACATAAATCTTACCAGAAAACACGGTTGTTTCAACAGGTTCCACTGGGCATAGACACACCTGTTTGAGGTCAAGTGCCAAACCCAACTCTCTCTTGAAGGCTGGGTTTTTCTGCCTCGTCTCGGCACTGTGTTCATCCATTCCTCTTTGTCTAGCTGTGGTTCTCAGCAGTTCAGTATATTCTTTATTCTCCCCGGACTTAGGAGAAATTAACACTTGCCTGCCTGAAGGTATGTGGGTAGACATTCCCCAATATACTTCTTTAACAGCTCTGTGATATTTGAAAGGGTGATGGTACGTTGTTGCTGTTTTCTTCATTTTGCTTCCTTCTAACATTCTTCTGTACGGCCTGGCAGGAAAGTAACCCACAGGAAAACTGAGATATTGTTGTCATTCATAAAAATAACTTGTTTTCTCCATTGTTTTTCACACATATATTTATCTCACTTCTTCCGTTACAACCACCCTAAACCACCAGCAAGTGATTTCTGCAGAAAAAGTATCAGGGTTTTCAGTATCTGTCCATCCTGCTGGGTTACATTTTGATGCATCTTCTTAAATAAATGGACCCAAATGGCCAAAATATCCAGATTTCCCAGGCTTATCGTGAGCAATGCCCCCTGCCTGTCCTGAGGCGTAGGCCCATGGAGGTCCCAGCAGGGACACGGTGGGTCTGGTGCCAGGTCTACTGGACATGTGCTGTTTCTGCGGAGGTGTCAGCATGACATAACATCTTCTGTGCATAGATGCATGGTTTGGCCATCCTCAGAACCATCCAGTTACATCTCACACACAGAAAAAAAAACCAAAAAAACCTCAGCAAGCTCCGACGATGAGTGTCCAGAAGAGGAAGGGCTGTAACTGTGAACAGAGATTGACTTATTAATGTGGTCCATCTTGTTTCTCTCTCCCCAGGAGCTTCTCCTAAGGAATGTTTCTGACTTTTCTTTGATCATGTGATATTCCTGAGGTTTGCAAGGTAAGTCTGCTTGCCTTCGTGTGAGCTATTGTTAGGTTACTTATAAAAGGGGGACAATTACCCTAAGTAGTGGATTATCAAAGCATGCCCAATGGCAGCCCTCTTCCCCATAAGCCTTTTGTGAGCCCTTGGCTCTTCTTTCCCTCCTGGCAGTTGGTGTGTTCATCCTCCCTCCTGTGCACACTGAGGAACTGATTACACTGATATAATTCCATTGAATTTGAGGGGATTACCTTTCAAATCACATTGGTGAGACACCCTTCTGTCCTTCAAACAGTCACCCTGATCAGAGTTGTATTTAAGGGCATAAAATCAGTGCAACTGTCAGAAGCTATGAATTATACACGTGGCACTCATTAGACCCTAGGGACCATGCAAATCTCTTGTAACTTGCCTGAAGGTGCCTGAGTTTAACCTCCTGAGTCTACAAAAGTTTATCTCTGACTCTGACTACATCAAATTTATTCTCTAGTTGATGCAGAGGTTTTGGCTTATATCTTCCTCCTACACACTTTCCCAGCTCTTTGCATCTTCCTTTCTTTTCCTCGTTATTGCTTTTGCTCTTCAGCTGCATGTTACAATAAAGTGTGGGTTTTTTTCCAAAGCATTTCTGCATGAGGCTGTAGTGGAGCTAAAGCTGTGATGAAATGAAAGGTACCAAAAATATATCAAGCAGTACACTGCTGGGTAATTTAAAAAATAATATGTGTTGTGTTAGCCAAACAATACAGCATTTGATAAGCTATCTATCTGCAGCTGAGAGAATCATTTTCAAAGGGTCATCCACCTGCAGCATAAAATCCAAGGATAAAAGGTAAGCTTTGGGATGAACTCCCAGCCAAGGGTCCTCAGCGTCATTTCCTATTCCTTCTTTGGGGTGGAGGTGAGGATGCTAGAGCTAAGGACTAGGACATTTGACAAGATTTTTTTTTTTTTTTTTTTTTAATTGTAGCAAGAAATGACAAAATGGAAAGGAGGGATAAGGATGGTGAGGGATGGAAAAGACTGAGAATTGTTTCCTTGGCAACTGAAACTGTGGAGCCTCATGCAGGAATGCCTGAGAAAAATCCTAGAGGAAGCCAGCCTAGATGATCATAATGGTCTCTTCTGCCTTCAGACTGTTTCAGGCTAAGTTTACACATCACAGTGTGGTGCTGCATAAAGAGATTGAGTTAGGGCTAAATGGAAACCAGAAGCTGTGTAGTTGTAAGAAATACTTGGAAAGAAGAGAAGCACTATTGTCTCCCTTTCATAAAACGGGGAACATTTTATAATACAAAAGAGGAAAAGATTGCAAAAGGCATTTTTAATAATCTTTGCCAAGTTATTCAACACAGAGGACAGGCGTGTTACAAGTCCCTGCTTGTCCCCCTCATCACTGCAAGGGGAACACGTCCCCCCTCAATTAAAGGTGTGCTGAAGCTGTTTAAGGAATTAGCAGAAGGGCTAAAGGAGCAGAAAGCAGGTGAAGCAGCTGCTACTTAATGAGTGCCCATTTCCCCACTGTGCAATTCAGTGCTCCATGGGGGCTGCTGGCACAAAAGGGTCCTGGTCCTGCACAGTCTTCGGCTGCAGCAGCAGTGAATCTTCGTTAGCAGATTTAAATGTAAGAACTGGGGCATATATATGAATATTAATGAAAGAAAGATTGACTAACTTCATGCTATTAAAAGATTTCTAATCCCAGAGAGTAGGTGGAGCCTTTTAAAAAATGTATAATGAAATACAATATGCGATACACAACTTTAAGAGCACTAAGAATGTGGATTTTGGTCCCTTCTAATTTCCCATTTATACATTGCTTTGCAAATGTGAAATGGAAATATGCCTTCATTTGAACATTTTTCTTTTTTCTCCTCCATGTCCCTTGTACCAGAGTTCATTAATGCAGAATTTCATGGCCGTGTATTCAGGGGAGCCACTTGGCAGTGGGCAGCCAGTATTGATTTCTGCTCCAAAAATAGAGCATCAAATGCTTGTATATTTATAAATGCATGTGTGCGTGCATATATATGTATGTATATATATGACCACAGGTGTTGCAAAGAAATAAAAGACATAGGAAGGTTAAATCAGAATTGTAATTAATAACCTTGCCAGTTCCAATGTAAACTTTTGTGTCAGCAGTGAATGGAATGCATAAATGCCGGAGAGCGTAATATGCCGTGTCACGCCTGTGAAGGGCATCCCCAAGTAAGAGAGCAAGAGGCTGGTGCATCCCTCTCCATTCCCTAGAAACCAGAGATTCAGGGCAGCAGCATTTCCAGACGGTCACGGGAGAGAGACGTACCGCAGCATCAAGGCAGCTGGTCCACTTATTTCTGGCTCTTCCTGAAGTTAAATAATTGCCGAGGCCTGCATGGCTATGGGTGGTTTCTCCAAGAAGCTTTAATGACAGGAAACCAGCTTTGTGAGTGATTCTCTGTAGGAGCGAGTAGAGATGTCACACGTGTCTGTCTGATCCTCCGCGAGGAGCGAGCGACTGTGGCGGCTCTAACAAGGCAGGGGAAGGAAATGAAAGGAACCTTAGGGGAGCCAAAATGTATTTCTCACTCTTTGGTGCCTGTGATGGAGACAGCTGGCATATAGCACAAGATGAAGTTCGTGTTGCCCAAGACTTTCTTCTGGGCCAGCACTAATATTCCTGAACAAAATACTGTGTAAGTCAAGCGCCAGAATGGCCGTGTTTGCAGGTGCGATGAGAAGGGGCTACTATAAGGCACACCAGCCAAAATAAGATGTGAGAATCTTGCCATGTTGTCTGAAGTATTCCTTAAAGGTAATTTAATGGGGCATCTATATGTGTGACTATATAATTAGTACGTAAATGGTGAAATGCAAAGCTAAAAACGGTGATTTTGTTCTTCATCACTCTCCTGTTTAAAATATTAGGGGTTTTTTTTTCCCTTCTTTTTCTGCTTATTTTTCACCCTTTAATATCCGAAATATCATGTCTCCAGTTCCTTTTCTTTGATGAAGGTCACTTGGACATGATGGCACATGATGGCAGATAAATGTGTAACTTTTATAAGGAACAGAAATTTCACTGCCTGGAGAGGCATCTGTTCCTTTAGGGCAAAAAAAAAAGAAAAAAAAAAAAGATGGAAGATATTTCAGGCAGTGAAAATGAAAAAGGAATTTAATTTTATTATTTTGATTCATGGGTACCCAAAACATGACATCAAATTTAGGATTCATTTAATCTAACATTATCCATCTACAAGAAAAGACTTAGTTATCGAAATCTTCCTCTATTGACAAAAGAGAGAGCCAGACGAGGCCAGAGGCCGATGTCTGCCCTATCTTATCATGAAATACACATTATTTCTTTCCATTCCCAACAAAGGAATGGAGCTTAGAGACTGAGTTTCAAAGAAATGTATGCATGTAACCTCAGTTAAAAAGGATCTATTACATTTGTCCTGGTTGAGTCAAGGAATGCAAGTTCTTTCCAAAGTGGATGTAAGAATGGTTTCCTCCTACAAAAAAAGGAGAGGTCTATAAACAATCAAGGATGCAGTAGATTGAGCACAGATGATGAAATGCAGGATAGGTATGTCAGGGGAACAGAAAGAGAGGGGGATGTATTTGAGGTTTCAAGGAAGTATACACCAGGGAATGACATTTATCCACGTTTTTCAAGATGTGCAAAATGTGCTTCCTTCCAGAGAGGCAAGTCAGTAGGCTAAGCTAATGCCTTAACTTGATTTGGGGAACTTAGCACATTGTCACTGACTTCTATCAGTCTCAACTTCTTTGGTATTTTAATTCAAGTCCTAGATCCTGGCATCATGTGATTGAATAAAAACTTGGACTTGACTTTAGGAAAAAAAAAAAAAAAAAAGCTTTTTTTTCTTATTGATTGTGGAATAAAACTTGAAGATGTGAACTGTAAAGGCTCCAAAAAAGGAACAGCAAATACAAAAGCAGAGATGTATGATCCCCTAGCCAGCCTCATGATTTCTGAATACTGAGACCTGACCGCCAAGTTGGCATTAATGTAGTGTTAACATCATCCATTGCCTGCCTTCCAAAACTCTGTTAGCTGTGCTGCACACAGAAGGAAAAAAGGATGGAATTCTCTGTATGGCCTTCCTCTTTTCTTCCCTTTCCCCTGTGTATTCGTAAAGCCACGCTTTGCCCCATGTGTGCAGCTCAAGAGACATTTAGAAGTACAATTATGGTGCAAACATAACTGGGTTATTACCACAATAACACAACAAGCCGCTCTAGCTAAAGTATATGTATCGCAGGCCTGTGATGTTAAAATCAGATTTCCTTAAAGTGCCTTTGGTTGCAAACAATAAAAACAGCCTGTATGGCAGAAGACCACTGAAAATAACTTTTAAATAAAGGATCCATTTTTACAATAGCAGCATTTCATCTGATGTTCAGACCTTGGTTCATAATTGAAAACGAGACAGCCAAGGGAACTGGTAGGATTAGGCTATGGGAATTCAACCGAACAATGTTTTGCATTCAGATAATTGCGTGAAATTGGGCTATTAGTGTAATTTTTGCAAATTGCAATAACATAAAACAAAGTAAAATATTCCCAGTGTATACATTCAACTAATGTGCTAAAAGGGAACCACAACTGGTTTCAGACGTAGCACAGAGAACTTCCATTAACTATTCAGAGCTGTGTCCAAATATTGTTCTCAGTCTCACAGGTTCCTCAAATGGGCTTTCGAAGGGAAACTCTTTTTATAAAACTAAGTAAATAAATATAATTTAATAGTTAACTTGTGGTTTTCACTGGCAAGGACGTTACTAACATGTCCTTTATCTGACCTTAATTTAACGTTGCATAAAATATCGCCAAAAAGAACTGGAGAAGGAAAGACTTTCGTCTCAAATTGCAGCTGCTGGCTCCAGTAGCTCTCCTGACAGAACATCAGCCGTGGCTGCAGCTTGTGCCTTTTTAAATTCTGCTGTGGGATAGGACTCTTCTGTCCTGCGGTTCTCGGGTTCTCAGCAAAAAGGTTATCAGGAGAGATGTCCCAAATCCTCCTTTAACTTCTCGGTCTTGACTTTTTACCCTGCATTCGCCGATGGGACTCAACCTCAGAATTCAGAACGTGCATCTCTAGAGGACAGTTTTAGAGGCAGCTTTTGACCACGCAGCTCCAGCCAAGTCAAGTCATCACAGCAGACAAATTCTGGCCCACCACTGACTTGGGCTAATTATTCCAGTGCCTTGAGCTCAGTCTGGCTAATGCCTACTGCCGTGGCACCTGAGAAGGAAGATTGCAATTAGCCATGCTATTATCTTTATTGAAGATTTGGCTGCTCAGGACCATGTGCCAGCCGTGTGACTAGCTGGACTGCTGAGGTGAATGTCTGTGTCACTAATGGCTCTGTGGGGTTCAGAGGCAATTCCCAATTTGCCTGCCTCTTCTCTCCCATTTTGGAAGGAAGGGAAATAATTGTAATTATTTCTGTGATGAACGTAGAATATGAAAATATCAAATACCCAATGAATGTACCTGTGTCAGTAATTCAACCTCTTTACTAGCGTTTTTCAGCTAAAATCCGTACCAGAGTACAGAAGAAGACACCAAGTCAGCATCCTGTAATGAATGTAAACGTAGAAGACAGCTGAGCTGTGAATCAGAGGTACCTTAGTAACACCAGAGCTTTCAGCTCATTTCTGTCACTGAATTTAGCAGCAGAGAAAGCCTTTCATGGCATCTAATTCTGTTCCCTCAATTCTGCTCTGTGCTTAGTCTACTTGACCCTTAAAACTCTGAATGAGGAGGGGTTCGTTGTGCCCCTTGAAGGGCTGTTTCCCAGGATGGTGTATCCCACTGCCAGAAATTTTATCCAGAGGTTCTGACTTAGTAGAGAGAGACAAGGACCATCTTTTCTGGCTTGCTTTGTCCTGTGTCTGATGAGTTTGGAACAACAGGGTCCTGGATTGCAGGCAGGGTTTGTAAGCTCTACTTTCAGAGAAGAAAAAAAGTAAGGAAAGCAGCAAGAAGTTAGACTGGACTGCAGTGTCCAGTGCTAAACAGGGGTGTTGGTGGGGGCAAAGCTGGTTGAAGAAAATAACATGAAACACGTTTTAGGAATCATGCAATTTTGGCCTCAAGTAGAGTCATATAAAGAGTGCTTTTGGTCACCATCCAGATCTCTGTAAAGCGTTTCACCGAGAGACAGGGACACAACATGGGGAGAAAAGGTCTTTGTGGGGACATGGAGGCAGAAAGACTGTAGGAAGACAAATGTGAATGAAGAAAAAAGAGTAGGGAGCAAAAGTGTAGGTATTTTGTGACAGGTGCCGAATAGGAGAGAGCCTGGAGTTGGAACTTCTAGAGGGACCAGAAACCATTAGCAGTAGGAAACCAAAGTAGATTTGAGGGAAGAGAAAAGGGCTGTTAAAACATTTCTTTCAGGGAGATCAAGCTACAATCATCTGTCAGCAGGAGCAAAAACTTGCTAGAGGTGAATGTCATGGGCAGGATTTTGAAAGTGTTCATTCCAGCTGCTTCTACTAAAACCTGGCAAAGCATCTACTGATTGCCTGATTTAGTTATTCTTACTTTCCAAAAAAAAAGCTGATTCTTGAGTCTGCAAAACCTACTGATCTGCCTTGTTCATTATATAAATTAGGATAGCATTTGATTAATCTTTGGTATAAACTATATCTGGGCCAGCCAGGAGGAAGCCTTATCTTTTTATATGAAGTCCAAATGGTTTCCGGAATGGGAGATGTACCCTGAATTATGAAGTGATGATTGGAAACAGATGTGGGGGAGGATTTTGCAAGGTCTGGATACTTTTTGGAAGTATTTATTGACATTGCATAAAGTGGCAGGAAGGTTTGTTAATTTTGTTTTGTGGGAGGAGTTTAATGGATGTATGTGTAACTGACCTTTTCAGTGAGCACTCTGTTTAAGATGGGATTACCAAGGATATTTTATACTAAATTCGCTGTACTCAAAATTTAAGTTCCCAAACTACAACAGACAAGATCTGGCCTGCTTGTTTCTTGTGTGTCGTTCCATAACACAGAGAAACAACCTAATTCCTGTCATGATCAGTGCTATAGTAGCTCGAAACACATTATTTTTTTTAATGTGGTAAGTTAGCTTAGTATAGATGGAATTATTTTCAGTTGCTCAGTGTATAAGGATGAAGGATAGTTTGATAGAGCAAAATATGTCTCTGGTGCAATAATTTCTGAATATGGTACATCTATGTGTTATAGAACGATATTTTATGAACAAAATGGGATAGTTAAGGTCAAGATTGGTTGCAGATATAAAGGAAAAAAGACCATCAGTTCAGAGAGCTACATATCTCTCCTCTGGAGGAACAACACTAAGCCCATTTATTCTATCGTGTTGCCTCAGAAGAATTGAAGAGATGGGAATTTGAGGTAGAAGGTTTTGGCAGGTGGTGAAAGTGAAGGAGTCAGAGGAGGCAATCAGAGTAACCGTTCTTAGGAAGAGTAGTATGAAGCCATATAGCAGAGAAATTTGTTGCAGACCCAATGCCAGAAGTCCAGGAACAGGATTAAACAAACAGTCTGAGGTATTTGCAAAAAGATGTCAAGCCTTTCAGCAAAATAGAGATGTGCTTGGCCAGTCTCTCTAATGCCTCAATGAAACCTGTAATGGAAAATGTTGGAGAAAGCAATTTATTAGACACCTCTACTCTTTTTATAAAAGACCATTTCTCTGTGTTACCTCTGTATATTTTCCAGCTTAGAAGCTCAGACTTGAAAACAGAGCATACATGCATCTCTTGCCTTCTTCCTTTTGGGAACACGGGAACAATCTGGTATTCACGTGGGCATTCCTGGTGCCAGTTCCCAACGTTGTGTTTCACACAGTTACAACATGAGAGCATACAGGACTATCTTATCTTACTGTCTTACTACACGAGTACAAAAATCTGTACCCTAATGAAGTTTGGATTTTCTCTTTCACTTCTTAACCGAGAAAGCATACTTTCTAGTACCTTCCTTGTACTTTCTAGAACAAAACTGATCTGTTTTGTTAATCTGGCCTTCTGAATTGACTCTTCTCTTCTGGTGCCAGCAGCTGTTGCTACTGTACTTCATCAGCTCGTCAAAAGGGGGAGGGCAGAAGTAACGTAGAGCACAGGTTTGGATCATGCTAAGTATGAGAGTTCAGAAGCAGAATGGAAGTGCACAATAAGACTGGGCTGTATTGATCTGTAAGTGGTTTGAGTCTGTTTTTATGTCACATCCCCTGTGACTTTCCACAGTGCACAGCTTTCAGAGAGTAAAAGAAGTCTCTGCTCCCTTAGACGCAGGAGTTGGTAAGAAAACTAGATGTCTGAGAGCATTAGGAATAGCCTAATAACTGTCTGAAGGTCTTCACAAAGCCAAGCTAGAATGTCTCCCTTTGAATACTTTTTCAATGGGTAGTTCAGCAAATCGGAAACATTTGCAAAAAAATCTGTTTGTTCACAATTTTCAGCAATAGCAAAATAGCAGGAGAAAAAAAAAAAAACAAACCTCTGGGTTTGGTTTGTTGGGGTTTTTTTAATACAAATATTATTCACTAAAGCAAAAAAAATCTTTTCAACAGCTCCGGTCACTGGTTCCCGAGACAGTATTAACTGAAAGTTAAATTACTGAGCAGTTGCCTAGTTTCATTGGAAATAATGTTGATGGTCTCTGATTTACTTCAGCCTCTCCAAACCAGTGTTTTGACGTGCAGTTTTGAGAAACAGGTTCCCAGATTTGGGTATTACATACTCTGTGAAAAGCAGGATGACTGGAAAGTACTTTCAGTTTGTAAGAGAGTCTAATTTCACACCTTCCCTTCCAGCAAAGCCCGGGCAATTAGAAGAAATGAGTACTTCCATGAGGACCCTTCTGAGGATGCTCTTGTTTCTGTCATTCCAGTGTTGGGTCCTCCCTTCCACTGCTTGAATTGCAGCTTCCAAATGTCCCCATGTGGGTGTTCACTTGTGAGGTTTCTATCCAAAATGCTGCAGGGTTTGTTTTTTTTCTTTTCCCTCTTACACCCTTCACAAAACAAGTTCTCAGTTTCCAGGTGGAGCTTGTCATCATTAATCCAATCCCACTTTGCGCAGCCTTTGATTTTTTTTTGCATTCTCCGTCTTGCCCCGGTGATAAATCAGAGTAGCCATCACTGCAGTAGAAAGCTCAGAAATGTCAAAAACTTCCTGGTGTATGTGCAATGGGAAGTCATTCAGCCGTAAGTAAACAACCCTTGCAAGACACACAGTTACAAAAGATTCCTTCTACTCTCCCCTCAAGCAGGGGAGCTAGAGCCTTGATGCATACCACCAAAGATCACAGTGGAGTACCACGAGAGCAAATTCCCGACCTTCCAATTAAATCATTTCTTGAAATGAATACATTTACAAGATTCAGACTGAAATTTAGTTAAAATTATAGCTAGCTTCACTTTCTAAGTTTGCAAGTAACAATGTAGGGAAGCCTGTGATTTCCAGTCTGTATTCATGTCCCAGCAAAATCGCCCATATTTTTTCAGATTTCTGTTTTAGCGGAATCTGAAGTGTTCTATAGATCTTTGGGTTTGGTTGGGGTTGTTTTGTTTTAAATATTGTTATTATAAATGGCTGTCATTCTTGACCCAAGATACTTGTTAGAAGCATGTAAGGCGGTGAGAAGTCCTCAGCACAAGAAGGGCATGGGTCCAGAGGAGGGTCACAAAGATGATCAGAGGGCTGGAGCACCTCTCCTATGAAGACAGGCTGAGAGAGTTGGGGTTGTTCAGCCTGGAGAGGAGAAGGCTCTGGGGACACCTTCTCGTGGCCTTCCAGTACTTAAAGGAGGCACACATGAAAGATGGGGACAAACTTTTTAGCAGGGTCTGTTGTGATAGGACAGGGAATAATGGCTTTAAAGTAAAAGAGGAAAGATTTAGGCTAGCTATAAGGAAGAAATTTTTTTTTGCAATGAGCGTGGTGAAACACTGGCACAGGTTGCCCAGAGATGTGGTAGATGTCCCATTCCTGAAACATCCAAGGTCAGGCTGGACAGGGCTCTCAGCAACCTGGTCTACGTGGAGATGTCCCGGCTCATTGCAGGGGAGTTGGAGTAGATGACCCTTAAAGATCCCTTCCAACCCAAATTATTTTATGATTCTATGATCAAGACAAACATGTGAAGTAAAGGTCAGTCAGGTTGCCGCATAAGGTGAGGTTTTCCAGGAAAAAGGGGGACTAAGAGGACTGCAAAAAGGATTAAGGGAACTAAACAACAGTACCCCGACCCTAAAGTTAACACAATGACTAAGGGGAGCAGGAGCTACAGTCCCAAAAGCATTGCCCCAAAGTATGGCTCCAGTAAAAGAGGCGGCTAAGGAGGACAGAGGATCATATGTGAGTAGTGAAATTCCTTCACACCTTCTGGGAAACAGCAGACCAAAACAGAGGGTGAACTGTACCACAACAGGTAGCTGCCTCACAGCTCCTCTTTCAGTGCCGGTTGTTATTTAACAACGCAAGTTTAATTTGGAGGTGTCTGGTGGAACGTGTGAAACTGCAAGGGAATAGGGAATATGCCATCAATGTGGCTGTTCTTAAATTAGCCCAGGAAGCGGGGAAATAACATAAATACCAGTTCAGTCTCAACAGACACTGAAACTGGGGAACATGAACCCAAACACAAGATAGGAAGATTATTTTCGTGAGCTGAACTCTGAGAACTGGAGCAGGAGACTGTGTCAGCTGAGGCAGTGAATGAGTTAGCAGTGGCGGTGGATCTCATTATGGATAACATCTCCGAAATGTGAGAGAAGTTGTCTCACGCCTTAGCCTGGGAAGTTACCTTTGGAGCTCGGTGGAACAAATTATCTGCAGGCAGCCCGGAATGGACTACAGGCAGCCTTAGGTGCTCGGTTACTAGAGGCACCCTCAGGATGACAGAGTAATGCGGTACCTTTCAGCGAAGGAGGTGATGGGCGGCGTCTGAAATACATTTTGAAATTAAGTATTCCAAGAGAATGGCTGCCAAAGCTCCCACTGAATCTGAAGTGGATTCCCCATCCACTTACTGAGTACTTCTGAGGGCTAGCTTATTCAACGAAAAGGAAAACCACATTTTTGCGAAACAGAACACTCCGGTGCCAAGCAGCAGCGCCGCTTACGGTGAAGACATGTTGGGATGAAACGGGCTTCTTTACGCTTGTGGTGGCTATTGTTTAGCCTGCACTGCAGCCCCGCGAAAGAGGTTGGGAAGGACAAGAGAAACCGAGAGAGACGGCAGCAAGGAGGTGCCCGACACGGCACGTATCCACAAACCGTGGGTACATGCTTGTGGAAACAAGGCTGGAGTGCTCCGTTGAGCTGAGCTGTTTTAGGAGACTGGCAACTAGCTAAAAAAAAAATAAAAATAAAAACCCAAACCCCAGCTGTTTGATTCCTCGTGGGCTCTGGGAAACGGAAATCTCAATTTTTTTAGTACATGAAAAGGAATAACGAAGACCTACTTCTCTCTATCAGCAGTTTAATATAACAGAAACGATCTCCAGACCCTGATTTTTTTTTGTTATTTGCTCAGGTAAAAAAAAAAAAAAAAAAGAAAAAAGTGTGTGTTATGCCAGTTTTTTAGGCATTTGGATTTTGTTAGATGTTTTATAAACTATGGTGATTTTTTCAGCCCACTGTGGTCTTCTTTTTGGAGCATTTAACATTTTGCATGGGATGTTACAGCTCAGATTTTTGGTTTCATTTTGAGATACAGGTCGTAATCACCCACGGCGTTCCCTGTGAAACATCTCCCCGCCGTACAAAATGAAAGAAAATTATATCGTACGGACCGAGACTTTTAGAATGAAAGTATAGGTCTTGTGCTAGAAGCCCTGAAGTACCGCTCATCGTAGCCTTGCCTGTGGCGGGACATGGACTATTCTGACCCCAAAAACCTAAAACCAGCAGGTTTTTCAGCTTTCATGCCCTCTTCTTGCTCGCCGCGTCTATATATATCCAGCCCCGTCTTATGCTGATGTAGTTTGGCTGATTGCAGCTTTGCTTGTTCACGTTGCCCGGCGTTATCTTCCTTCACCATCCGTGGGAGAGGGAGCCGCACCGTCCAATGCCCGGTGGAAAGCCAACGCTCCGAGGTATGGCTGCGGTTCTGTACGTCAGCAAAATGGATCCCTCCTCCCTCCCGTCCTTCTTCTGGAGTGAGGTGTATCTCTGTTGTGACCCATGGGCGCTGAGCATGGTGACGGGACGACCCCCCATGTCCCGTTAGCCTGTTTTACTGTGGGTACGGCTGGAAGCTGGGTGAGACCAGCTCGACCTTCTGGTGGGACCTTTTCCTGGGCGAGTGGTGGAACCCAAATTTGCTGATGATTCCAAACTGGGAGGGGTGGCTGACACCCCGGAGGGCCGTGCTGCCATCCAGCAAGATCTAGACAGGCTGGAGAGCTGGGCAAGGAAGAACCTCATGAGGTTCAACAGGGAAAAGTGTAGGGTCCTACAGCTGGGGAAGAAGAATGTCAGGCACCAATACAGGTTAGGTGTGGACCTGCTGGAGACAAGTTCTGAGGAGAAAGATCTGGGGGTCCTGGTAGACAGCAAAATGACAATGAGCAAGCGGTGTGCTCTTGTGGCCAGGAAGGCCAACGGAATCCTGGGCTGCATGGGGAAGAGTGTGGCCAGTAGGTCGAGGGAAGTCATTCTCCCCCTCTAATCAGCACTGGTGAGGCCACAACTGGAATACTGCATCCAGTTCAAGAGGGACAGGGAACTTCTGGAAAGAGTCCAGCGAAGGGCAACAAATATGATTCAAGGATTGGAGCATCTCCCTTATGAGGAAAGGCTGAGAGAGCTGGGACTCTTTAGCCTGGAGAAGAGAAG
>JAOTQQ010000001.1:60240493-60261573 GCA_026546715.1 Gallinago undulata
GGGCGCGCGTGCCGCCGCCCGCGGCCTCCGCCTCCTCCTCCCCCTCCTCCTCCTCCTCCACCTCCTCCTCCTCCTCCTCCTCCGCCCATGGGAAGGGCCGTAGCCGCCCGGGCCAGCCCCGCGGCCGGCCGAAGGAGCCCGGCTGCCCCGCAGCGGCGGGGGCTTCCCTTCCCCTCCGCTTTCCCCTCTCGGGGCCCGAACCGAGCCGCTTGCGGGCCGCCGCTTTTGGGGGGCGGCTGGCTCCGCGGCGCTGCCCCCTCTCCTTCTTCCTCCCTCTTCTCCCCGTGAATCCTCCCCACGGGGTGGGCGTGAGGAGCGGGGGCTGCGGCGGCTCCCGGGCGTCCCGAGCCCCTCCGCCGGCGGTGGATGCGCCCGGGAGGAGCCGCCGAGCCCGCCCAACCCTTTCAGGGAAGCGGGGAGCCGCGATGACTTGACGCCGGCCCCGCGGCGTGCCGTGCCGTGCCGTGCCGTGCCATGGAAGGGATGACACGCTTCGTGGTGGCCTCGGCGGCCTCGGCGCGTTGGCGGCCGGCGCTGCCCGCCCTGCTGCCGCTGCTGCTCGCCGTGCCGGCGCTGCGGGGCTCGCCCGCCGCAGGTAAGGGAACAAAGCGGGGGGGAGGCGGGGGGGTCGGCCCGGGCCGCCGCAGGTGTTGCGGGACGAGGCGGTGAGGGACGGGGGGGGGGTGGTTGGTTGGCGTTGCGGGAGCGTGCGGGGGGGGCGGCAGCGCCGGTAACAATGCGGCGGTGCCGGCGGGCGGGGAGCCCCCGCCAGAAAAAAGGCGCGCATTGTCTGCGGGGCCCAGCGGCCGCTCCGCACCCGCCGTGTGACCCCCCCCACCCCGGTTGCGGTTCTGAGTTGGGGGGGGGGGGGGAGGGAGGGAGTGCTGGTGGCAGCCCGGTTGTAGAGCTCTTTGCGGGGGGGGGGACGGGACACCCGCGTGTTTTGGGGCGTGAGCGGCGGCCTCTGTGCCGGGCCGGGTTTGTGGGGTGGCAGCCCCCCCCCTTCCCCCCCCTTCCCCCCTTTCCCTTGCCTGGGGTGTTTGGGGGTGCCGGCACCTGCGGGGAGCAGGGCAGCCCAGTTTCTCCATCTCCTTCCCAGTGAGGAAGCCCCGGAGACCGGCGGAACGGGGGTTGCTCCCCAAGCTCCTCTTGTGCGCGGAGAGAACCGCCCGGGCTCCATAGGGCGGTGTGCTCTCTAGGTGTTTTAGAGGAGCCAGGCATCAGCGACCCCCTTTTTTTTTCCTCTCTTCTTTCCTCTAGTGTCTTTCGGCATCGGAATTAAGGCTGTAGTTAAGCAGGCAGTTTAATCACAAAGGCGTCTCGTTTGGTTCTGCTCCCATAGCACCTCTTTTAATACTTCTTTTTTTAAGAGCAAAACCTAACGTTTCATAAAAGGGGACGGTTGGCTGTGACTGTAGGTTTTCTTTTTGGTAGGCAGCAGGTACAGAGTAATGCATTTTTATCAACGTCAATAAGTTGCTGATAAGTGATAAGAACCTGCGTTAACCTGTTCAATGAAGTGGACCAAGTGTGTGTTGACTCTTTTTATTTAAACACGAGAATTGTGGTGGTTATTGTTGGGTGCCTAAGAAGCCTTGGTGTTATAAAACGTGCTTATCTTTTTAATAGTACTTTATTTCCACTTCAGAAAGTAGTTTGTGTTTTGGTGGTGGCTGGTTGGCTTTTCAGGGAAGGTACGCTCTGCTCCAGCTGCCTCTGTAACCAACAAGTGATGTTCCATTTCCAGCCCATGGGAAAGTTGTTAATTTCTAGTAAATTTCAGAGATTCTTTTTCTTAAATAGAACTGGCTTTGCGTACAAATAGGAGGAGACAAAGCAGTAGGTTTGTATGTTGGAGTTTTGCTTGGGGTTTTTTGCCTCCTTGAGGTTAATAGAATGACTGGGTGTTTTTGTTTTTTTTTTTCCTAGATTTTTGTAGTAAGCAAGTGAAGGCTTTTGTTTAACTGTTTGTCTAACACTTAGTAGTTTTTATTTAAGCAATGCTGTGGGTTTCTGTAAACTTTTGTGTGATTGCTGTGCATCCTCGTGTAACTTACAAACAGCAGTAGAAATACTGTGTAACTTACCCAGTGCCTGGGCTGTTGGAGGAGAGCGCTCAGAGACAACACATCTTGCCCAAAGCAACGCTTTCCTGCTCCTTCTAGAGCAGGAGCCTTCAAGCTGTTTTGATTTGAGAGTCATCTATGTTTTCTCTTTCCACTGGGCATGTGAATCGTGTACGATGAACTCCAGCGTACTAAGAGCAAACTTGCTTTTCAGAGGAGGTTTTTCATAGATGTCTTAGAAATGGTCCATTGATCGCAGAGATTTTTAAAGACTGCAGGTTGCAGAGAACAAGAATATTTTGTTCCTTTTTGATTAAGGTGAAATGCTTTATTAGAAAGCACAACATGAGTCAGGTTTCTCTGTCTTAGGTCCATTATGCTTAAACAGTTAGGACACGGCCTTTATCCTAATCTTTTCTTTAGCCTTGAAATGTTTTGATGGTATAATGGATGGTGTGAAGCAGAAGAGACGCGTCCTGGTCACATGCAGTAGGCTTGGACAACATTCACTCTAATTGCTCAACAGATTTACAGCTCCCTGAGCATCTCTCCTGGGTGCAGTTCATTTGCTTTTCAATGCCATTTGGTCTTGCCCAGCTTAGGAACAGCAAAAAAACCCAAAACTCCTACAGCTCTGAGTTAGGCAGAAGAGGCATACAGTGAGAGTGGAATGGAATTAGAGCCGTTGAAATAGCGAAGTGAATGTCAGTACTTAAGAAAATTAAGTAGTAAATCAACTTGGATTTTGGAATGCTTGATTCAGCTCCCACTGAAGTCACATGCTGCTGAGTCAGGGCTTCACCTTCCCCAGTGAAGCGGGCGCTGAGCTCTCAGCGTGTGGGCAGGCTGCCGGCGCGCCGAAGGTGGGTATGGAATGGAGCACCTCTGTGAACTGGGGCTTTGGTCAGGCTCTGCGAGTGTCTCACTGCTCAGCCCAGGCCGTGGCTTTTTGCTTTTGTTCCCTTGCACAATCCGAGCGACTCCCGCAGCGACCATCGGGGGGGTTTATCTTGTCTCGCTGCGCTGTTTTCGTGGGAGAGAGGAGAGCTCCGTGCCGGGCTTGGAAAAGCCTGCGGTGAGTCTCCTCGGAGAATCGAGGACCAAAGACGAGTTGTGGAGGTCAGGCAAGGAATTAGATGGAGCTGCCTTATGGGACGGATGCAGGATGTTGTTTATTCAACTTAATTGCCTGAGTGTGTTGCAGACACTTGAGTTGGCATCGTGTCTCTTGTGGCCAGTTGAGCTTGTCAAGCTTGCTTCCAGTTCATTTTCACAGAAGACCCATATGGTCGGAGGATTCCCTTTAAGGCTGCTTTCTGCGCTGTACTTGCTTTATTTATGTCAGCCTCGTGTCTACAAGCTCCACTTGTAGTCTCGCCAGAGGAAATGTGCTTTTTGTTTGTGTGTTCTTTCAAGAAGTTAGAATGCTAAACAAGCTAGTGGACAGTGCAGCTTTTTGTTCCGTGGTGTCTGTTTTGTGAGTGACGTTTATTTTCTGTGAAGCAAGGTCTCAGGCTTCTCAGGCAGGGCTGGGACTCGAAATATAGCATGCCTTAAACAAAGTATTTGACCTACCTCGGGTAATAGATTTCAGGAACTGGAGACATTAAAGAGCAGTGATTCTTGCTGCAGCACAAATCTTTTCCGAGAGGTTTTGGGAAGCTGATGATTGCGGTAAGTGGCAGGTTCTGACAACCCAGCTCTTATGTCTCAATTCAGAATGTGTGTGGGGGAGTTGCTAGGGAGGGAAGTGAAGCAGATTAGGCTTCTTTAATAATACAGTCTCACTTCAGCTGGGCGAGACATGGCTTTCCTTCGTGTGAAAGTAAATCTGTCTATGGATGGTGTCCTAAACTACCAGTGGGTCTCCAGCCTGGCCCGTTGTGGTGTACAGTATGAATAATGCTAATTGCGTAAGAGTTATTATGGATGGTGTCCTTAACTGCTAGTTTGTCTCCAGCCTGGCCCGTTGTGGCGTACAGTACGACTATCACTAATTGCATAAGAGTTGATAAATAGTGTGTGCCGTGGGAACCTATGTATAAGTAAAAAGCCCAACTTACCTTTCAAATTTTGTTTTGAAACCCCAAGGAAACCCAAACAGTAGCATTAAATGAACAATACAGACTTAATTTCTTTTTTGACATGCGTATTTTCATGGGGTCCTTGTCAGTACTGCCGGTTTTGCACTCTGGAGTTGCATGATATGATTTTTTTTTTTTTTGATCCCTGTAAAAGTCATGTATTCCTGTGCTTTTCTTTAGTGGTTGCTGAACACACATGAGCTCAATAACAAATTTGATTGACACTCCCTATATGTGCTGTGTTTTCAGCTGTTGATGTTATTGGAGACAGCTGTTTTGGAAGACGAAGGGAAAACCTTTCATAAGAGCAATGGATTAGTGGCGTCTTCTTCCTAATGCGTGAGATGGGGAAAAGATACAACTGACCATCAGGAGTCACATCACTGATTACATCAGTGTAACTAATTGCATGTAAAATGCACAGAATAAATACTGGGAAATGGTAGACTGGGCTGATTGTCCTAGCTTTTATTAAAGCTGTAAGATGTTATAAGATGCTTGTAAGAAAAAATACTGTTTTGCAGCAGAGTTCAGAACAAACTTAACAAATTCAATTGAAATTTTATAAATTGTACATTTTGCTGTGGGCTGAAACTTTTTTTTTTCCTATGCAAAATGTCAGTTGAAAGAGCTCAGCTACTTCTGATGTTGAGGCAAGAGGAAAACAATGGTTTCTGCTTTGAGTTCTGCCAGCTTCTTTTCTGAACAACTTTAATACCCTTATGCTTTGGAGCATGCAGTTAAACTTTGGCAGATTGTGTCTACTCTGAAGGGGATGTTTTCTCTGCTGCTGCTTTGAAAGTGATTTTTTTCAAAAGCTTGTAACAACTGAATTTAGGCACACATGGCTGCGATAGAGATGATGCATTTTTTTTTTGTCTGCTAGAACTTGCCTGTAGCCCGTTCTCATGAAACCTCTCATGAAACCTACCCATTAATACTGACCAGGGGGTGTATGTGCCATCTGGGCAAACATACTAAGCATGCTTCCCATAGCCCAAAATGATATGTGAAAGATTGGGCTTCCCTGTGGAAGTCATTCTAAACTATTCCAGAAGTGGGACGGGATCGAGCTGTAGGACTGAGAGCTGGCCTCCTGCCTGCCTTGCATTTAAGGATGTGTCTGTGCTATGTAATGGAGTGCTTTATTTTCTGCAGGGGAACTTGGGCACCTACCTTGTGGTGCAGTGTTTTGTGGTGGTACTTGATTGCATTGGGCCCACGAGAAAAAACCAGAAGGCTTTAAGAAGGAGCAAGTGTGGAACTTGGGTTTAGTTAAGCAGGAAGGGTAAGAGAAGGGTTTATGGATCTTTTCTGGTCACTGTTCTGCTCATTGATGAGATGTGTACAGAAACCTGAGGGTTGTGAGAGCAGAAAGGGAAGAGACAGACACGTTGCAGTAGGGTTTGCGAGATGAAAGAAACTGGGCACGAAGACTAGGAGGCAAGATGTTAGGTCAGGAGTGGGAAATAGGTCTGTGGATGAGGGAAACTGCAATGCAGAAAGTAATCCTAAAAAAAGTAAGGAGCGCAGCCTGGTAGTAGGTTGAGCACGCTGGAAAACACAGATGGACTCAGCTTAAAAAAAGGAAAATAAACCTCCAAAAATGATGTTGAAAGGAGGAATCTTAATAAGGGACTGGCAGATATGTGGCGGAAAGCATCAAGCTTGGAATTCAGGAGCAGAGAAGCATGTGCCTGCTGTTCTGGGACACTTTCTCCAAAATTTTACCAGGGCTTCAGAGTACTGGCCTTTTCCTTGTCTCAGTCAGGAGCATGGTAATCTGCTGCTACTCCTCGAACGTTTTGTGAATGTGCATGTTTCAGCCTTGTGACAGAAGTGTTTTTTAGCATTTGTTTTAAAAAACTGGATGATTTCCTCCACAGAAATTTAAGCGGCATATGAAGACGGCAAAGGCAAAAAATCTGCAATTTGGAAATGTTGGCATTGCAATAACCTGTGCAGTTTTAAACCGCTTCTGTGCGTGTAAGTTGTGGTACAACTGTGCTCACGTGATCACAAAGTGTATATCCATATAGATAATATTTATAGCTACCTAGGCATCTGCATGTAAATATCTGCACATACGCATCCCCACACGCAGCCAGGACCCACGCTGCATTTTGTGAACAAAACTGATCCCGCTCTGGGGAGAAAATAGTGTTGAATAGCAAATGAAAAAAGTTATCTATAGGACTCTTGCTCCTTCTGTAGCAGATGTTTGAAGGTGTGAAATGAACGAGGTGAGGGACAGGGAAGTTTGAATAAAGGTTTCCCCTGTTAATGTAATTAAAAGCTGTCCTAGACAATTGAACTGTGTGGCCGTTGCGGAGTTTCAGTGATGGGAGCAAGTTGCTCAAACCAAGCTTCCCGCAGGTGGTCACTGGATGTGAGACCTCTGGGATCCGTGCTGCACAAACGCTGAGTGCTTGCAGCTGCCAAAGAAGTCGAGGGGAGTTATTCTTGCATAGATGTTGTGTCTGTCATTCTAAATGCTCGTTAACGTTTCAAATTAGGCACTTGGAATTTTGTCTTGCCTCTTAGCTTCATCGTTTCTAAAACGTAATTTCTTGTTTGATTTTTCAAAATAGTATGAAGTGTTCAGACGCAGTGGGTGCACGAAAGAAAAGTTCATCAGAAAGCCAAAGAATTTTATCTTTAGAACAGTAAAGATCAAGTGGGTGATAAACCAGTTCACCAAATTTGAATGCATAAGAAAGAGGTGTAAGAAATAAAGTATGTGTAAGCAAATAGAAAGTAACAAGTGGTGGTGTAGCAATATGCATTTACATTTTAGTGGGAGTTAACTGCTGTTACAGATGGGAAGATGTACTCTGCTGTATCTAAATGTAGTATGGGTTTGTTTGATTTATTTTTTTTTTTAAATCACATCTTCATAAAATAACTTGCTTATGGTTTGCTGAAGTTTGTAAGTTTCTTGCTCGCTTTCAGTTTAAGCAATTTCAGCCTACGTCCTCTACCTGCTTGTTCTTCACGCACAAACTACTTTTCTTATCCTTTTAGTCCTCTTCCCTTCTCCCCTCTGATTTAGAAAGGCTTCGCTTCTATGAATCGGTTTCATGTATAAAATTGTGAATTAGCTTTAGCTGTCTGGTCTTGTGGTTTGAAATAGAGGTAAGAGGCTAAAATTCACCAGCGGGTAAGAGGAGGAGGGAATGCTGGAAACAAAAGAAGGGCCTGAAAATCCAGATGTTTTTCAATAGGGGAAGTGCATAATAGTATCATACTGAAGGGGCTGAAAACCTGCACAGCTATAGGATGGAGAACAGGCAGTGCACCAGTTGCTGTATGAAGGGATCTGATGTTTATTGTGCATCACAAACGGAACGTGATTAAACAAGATCACAGCGTGGCTGGACCTTATAAACACATGGGTTATGGTCTTTGGCATATCCTGTGTAATAACTTGTTCCTTCTCTTCTGTGGCAGAAGACCTCCAGCTGGAATGCTTTATCTAGTATGGGACCTTGTCTGTCAAGGAGGAGACGGGCTACTGGAGAGAGTTCAGGTGACAAAAGTATTTGGGTTGGCTAATTTAGAACAAAAAACCAGGCAGACAGGACTTCATTCAAACATATAAAAAGATATATACGAAGAGAAGTGTAATAAATGTTTATACTGAGTGAGAAAAGACTTTAAAGACCTGAATTGCAGTATTTTCTAACTGCTGATCTTTCTAACAGTGGGGATAACGAAACCCTGAAATACATGGCTTGGAGTAATAATGTAATCTGTCACCAGCGTTGTAAGAACAGCTTGTATAATGATCTAACAGAAGTGGATTGCAACAGCGATTCTACAGTGGTGTAGAAGGATGGAGTAGATGACCTCCTGAAATATTTTGCAAATTTGTTTTTGTGAGATTCTACAAATAATGTAATTTACGTGCTGACGTGCAACATTGAGGCCAATGTCTGTTCATTACTGAAAACTTTGGTGTGCTGTTGAAGTGAAGAACCAATCTGTGGTTGTATTGTTGAATACCGTGTCATAACGTCCATGCAGACAAAAGCTGAATTAGGATTTCATAAGTGGCCTTACTAATGACACTTCCTAACTTTTGAATGATTCATTTTAGGCTTAACAGTTTTGTAAGGTTTCAAAGAATGTTTTATAGTGACTTTATTCTTAGTGATAATGGGCAGGAGGAACACACTAATTTTTTAAGTTAGTGGAAGTTCAGTTTCTTAAGCATTTTATACTACAGCATAGATTATCACTGCCAGGACAGGTAGAAGTAAAATGGTGTGGATGTGATTCTGCATGTCTTTTCTTTATTCATCAACTGAATTATTAGCATTTGTATATCTAACAGGTGGGATGGAGAGGCAGTAATTAGCGCTCAAAACACTTTATTAATATTTCTGTGAAATGCAAAGTTGGGCAAGGTGGGAACTTGTTCATCCTCGTGCAGAATTTAGGATTTAGCCTTGCCCTTAGAGGTTGAGAAGTGGTGTGGTAAGAAGAGGGCTGCTTGATGTTGGCAAGTTTGAGGTTTTCATGGCTCTGCCATATATATCACTTGAGCATCCTCACTTTAGAGCTTGCCCTAGAACTGCGCAGAAGAAACAGGGGCCTTTGGAAAGGGCATTTTCTAAAGGGGTAGCTGGGCTCAGTTTTAATAGAAAACTGTCAGGTGCCTGTTAAAATACATTTGATAACTGTCAATGCACCTGACATTGTGTCCCCCCCTTAAGGATCGATACATTGTGTCCCCCCCTTAAGGATCGATACATTGTGTCCCCCCCTTAAGGATCGATACATTGTGTCCCCCCCTTTAGGATCGATACATTTTACAATTTTTGCTTTCAGCCTATTTCTTTTTTAATTTGCACCATATTGGGCTGAATTTCTTGTTGAGTGTTTTTATACAGAATAAGAAAATCAAACTGGTATGATTTCTTATGTGAGAAGCCGGTCTCCTCCTGTTTGCTCTCCAGCCAATAGCGTATGGAACTGGTTTGTGGAAACTCTCTAAGTGGAAGTTCTTTCCTCATCTAAAGGCAATTTTCTGACACTACAAGGTGGTGCGGGGACTGTTTATTCCCCTTCTAGTTGGGTGTGAACAAGATTAAATTCCACCTCGTGTATGCAAGGTTGCAGTGAGCGCTGCTCAACCACAAAGCCACAGTGATTTAGTTAAGCATTTTTTGGAGACAAAGCTCCAAGCATCTATGTAGGAGACCCCTGTGGGCTAATATCAGGTTAGTGTTTGAATAGAAGAAAGAGGGTTGTTTATCAGCCACAGTGGATTCTGATTAGATACGTTCTCTCCAGTGGATGTCTGTATTTAAAACTGGAGCTACTGCTGAACTGGGACTAACTTGTGGGATACATTGGGATAGAAAATGTATGTCACAGAACAAAATCCTGGTCTAGAGCAGAAGTCTGGTTTGAAGATGTTTTCAATTAGAAGCTGACAGCGACCTTGCTTCCTGTCCTTACGCTGAAAGATGAAACAAATTCGGGCTTCCAGCCATTGACCTTCAATTTTTAGAAGATGCAATTTGTTCAACTCTGAAAGAACAACAAAAAAAAAGTTTTCCCTTTGTCTTTCTAGAGCGCTTGTGTCTTTTTATAGTAACTTGGTTAAAAAAAGAAATGACGTAAATGCTTATCAACAAGAGTAATCAAGGTTTTGTCAAGAAATATTTTATCTAGTATTAGTACAAGCAAGGCAGTTTTGAGGCAGTGGGTAGTGTTAGTCTGTTTACTTGGTTTCTGTGAGGAGTTACTTTGCTGCTTCTACCACAGTCAGGTTCTTAAAACTGTAAAAATTGTCAGAAGGATTAAGATAGGTGAGGAATGTGAAATGAGTGTAATCCATTTTGCTTCTTTTTAAATTGACTGGATTCCAAGTAGACAGTGTCACTTGAAAGTATAATCTTCTTAAAATCCTGGGAGCATTAGAAACTTACTTAGAAACAAAACCGAACATAGTTTCTGTACTGGAGTATTAGTTCTTCTGGTTCTTTAATATTTAATGTTGCTGTTTACTGCGTATAAAGTTTGTTAGGCACCGAGGTGAGATGAAGATAATTCTAGATATCTTGAAGAGGTTCTGTCAGATTTAGTAAAATAACGCTGAAACTGTTTTGTTATGTATTTTTTGAATGAACCAAAACCATCTTTAAAACATGCCACTGATGTGTGAGGTTTCACTGACTGTTTAGAATGGTTGTATTATTTTATATTTGGAAATAAAATACACTCTTGAAGAACAGAATGTAACCTTATGTTGTATTGTGTATTGAGTACAAACATCTGTGTCATTTAGGTAAGATCAGAAATATTTTCTTTCATTCCTAAATAGTATTAACCTTGGAGGTCACATCTAAAACTTGTTCTCCATAAATATGGTGTTAAATAGATTTCTAGATGTTTTTAAAAGCAGAAAACTGTATACATTTTACATCTTCCAACTGCAGGTGCAAGAGCTAATATGCTTTATGAATACAAGTATTTTGATTTGAGTGAATGCTTCAAACTCCTATTTCCATTTTTTGTACATCAGAAATTACATTTCTAATGAGTTACTGGACTCAGGTTTTATGAAGATTTATTTTGAGATTTGTTGATTTTAGTTTTGAGAGAGTTGGAAAGAAACCTGAGAATTTTCCTAGTAGAGTTAAAGTAATGAATTAATTAAAATGATAGCTATTGGAATTCTTCTGAGTGTTAGAGATCAATCCTTGTGGATTGAATTATGTGGAGGAGGACAGGTGAAAAGCACAGGTGCATGTTAAATATAGTTTGTCATATAGGCAGTCAAAGCAACCACCCGAAACAGCAGGTGTTTGTTGAGCATGTATATAAATTTAGGCATGTACCACTGGTTTGTGCTTATAATGTGTTAATATGTGCATGTTTGGGGGGTCTTGGGTTTTTTTTTTTCTTTTTTTTTTCCTCCCCTTGGGAGATGAGAGACAGTTTTAAAAGAGACTTGCTTATTTTCACGATTGAAGAATGCGTAGAAGGTTGAAGACCATCTGTGCAGGCTTGGCTGCATGAACTCGCCCAGTTTAATTGGGACCTCTGCCTCAAGTTCTGTTTCTCTTGTGCTCACCTTAGGAGCAACTTCATCCAGAGTAATCTGTATACATCTCAGAGTACTCTGATACCAGTTTACTTTGGTAATTCCACAATGCCTTTGTCAAGTGTTTCTTTCAATGTAGAGTAAAGGAGTGTGAATGTGGTCTGTCAGCAGGGAAGAAGTACGATAGGGAGCTATGGGAAGTTTATAGGATGGAGAACCGGAATGATCAAAGCTGTCATTAGACAAGCAATCTTTATAACCTACAGGTTTTTGTATTGTGCTACCTTTCGTACAGTTGATCTTGCCTGGAAACTTTGTAAGGTCATAAGTTTGTTGATGCTTCCTGAATTGTTGCTGTAATGTAAGAAAAGTAGCATTACTGCATCCTTTCTAAGCTCTGGGGCTGGGTTCCTTGCTGCTTCAAATATTGTGGAGGTAAAACTGTGAAGTCGAGGCAAAAAGTTCATCCCATGTCTGCAGGCCTAAAGAATTTACAGCTTCTAAATTTCATCTCTATTATCTCAAACTAGGTGGAAAAGTATTGAAATAGGAGTTCTGTTTGAAAAATACGTATTTAAAAAGAATGCTTGGTTGTTTTTTTTTCTGGTTTGCTTTCAGAAAAGAATATACAAGACAAGTGAATCAAAGTTGGTGAGATGTTATTAACAATAAATGTCTTGTATGTCTCATAATTAAACTGTTCATAGTCTTTTGGGGGAACAGGTTTGTTTTTTTTCAATGTGCAGGATTATTTTTTTATTTGACAAGTTGAAAAGAACACGGTAAATATAAGATTTTTATTTTTTTTATTATTAAATACTTGTGTTCCTGCAGAAATTGTTCAGTGGCTGTGTAATTGAGTTAGAGTAGCATGACTTGTGATGATGTAGTCTCTGACAGTCATATCAAGAGCCTGTTTTCCATCCAAAAAATCTTGCAGACCTCATAGCATTCTCTGTTGGTATTTATGGAAAATGACATGTTTCTAAATAAAAATCATGCTTTAAGTGGGCTGTTCATGAAGCAATCAATTTCTATTTTAAACAAGCAAACCCACCAGATTTTCCTCTGTTTTCACACATTACAGCAGGTGTTACATATATTGAATCAGAAGACACAACAACAACAGAGTGAAAGCTAATCTTTTGAGCTAAACCTTGTTTCATATCACTGTTTGTTGTTTATCTGGACTGTTGTATTGCCATGTTGTAATACCTACTCAAATAGAGGCACAAGACCAGGAGATTACGGTCCACAACCATGGAAACGTGGTTTCTTTTATGCAATGTAGTTGAACTTCAAATCCCTTTCTTCCTTTTTTTTTTTTTTTTTCCCTCTTGGAAGAAAATTCTTATATGGGATTACTTTTTTTTTTTTTTAACGAATGTTTCAACACCCCCTTCTGTGCTTTCCCTAATGCTCCCCTTATTTTCCCCCATATATTCTATACTTTTTGCTGGCTCTCTGTCTTGGAGTGAAAGTTGCAGGGAGTTCCATCTTACCTCCTACTGCAAACCAGGAAAAAAAAAATAAAATATGATGCGATTCCAGCTTTTTTTGGCTTTGCACTCCGTATAGTTCTTCCAAGCTCTTGAGGAGGAGTAGAACTTGTTAGGCACGGGTGGGGCTTTTTCCCTTCTTGGGGAAAGGAAGACTTGGAAAAAGGGGAGGAGGAAGAAAGCAGGAGTCAGGAGAAAGCATGATTTTTTTCCCCACACTAAGCTGTGGCCCTGTGTTACTCCACGCAGGGGAAAAATCCAGTTTTAGATGCTTCTGTTACATCTCTCTCTCTTACCTTGTCGCTTCAGCTTTTTGGATGCTCGCTGTACAGGCTGTATTTTTTTAAAATGCTTTATTGGGCTATCTTTCCTGTTTGGGTTTTGTTTTGTGTTTTCCCCTTTAAGTGGGGATAGTTCTTGAAACCCTGACTTGGAGCACAGCCATGCAAACAATTGAATTGGCACCTCTGGAACACAGAAATTAGCGTCTGGGGATGTAAGGGAGTGGCAAGAACCTTACAAAACACAGCTGCCATGGGCAGAATGGCACCACAGCTTTATTTTACTCTGAAATTAATTTGTTAAGGAGCAACAGGATTAAAACTGCCTTGGTCTTAAATAAGCCTGTATTACTGAGAAGTCTTCATTTTATCAGCAACTCCTTTCTCGTTTGGACTTGATTTCTTACTAGTAATTTTTATATGACTGTTCCTCTTTCTGGAATTTTTAACTTCTGAAAGGAAGGTGGATCTTTGTATTTTTAAGTAGTTCAACTCTGAGAGTACACAGTAAAATCTTTTTCTTTAAGGAAATATTCGTATGAATGATTGAATTAAAATCTTTTGGATTAAGTCTTTGGAATCAAGACTTTTGAATTAAAGTCTTTTTGGTCCTCGGTCATGTATTTTGTGTAGAAAGTTTAAGCTCCATAATTTGTCTAGATAAAAGAATTTTCACTTTTATAACGGACAGGTTTGGAGAGCTGGTGTTCTCACTAATGCATTTTAGTAGAACCCGAGATCCTCCTTTACAGTTGATGCCTGCTGGTTTAGAATTGGCTTCAACACTTGCCCTGGTATCAAAATTATTTACTGTTCAGTCCCCACGTGGGTTCTCCAGTTCCTTTCTTCACACTGTTTGAGCATCTGCTGGCTTCCCCCCTGCTCTCTGGTGCCGCGGGGCTACTTTGGGTACTGGCTGAACCGGTGTTGCTATTGCATTTTTTTTTTGTCTGTCTTCTATTTCTCTCCACCATATCAAATAGAAAACCACCTTGTAGCTACACCTCTATTACTCAGTGTGCAAATCAGGCCCTTCATATAAACTCGTTCCAGTCTAAACAAGGCACGCTTGTTAGGGCAGCAAATGCATCCCCTGGGTGTTCTGAGGTGAATGCACAAATACGTGTTTTGGAGGTCGTAGAGGTCTTGACTTGGCAAGATGGGCTCTCCAGGACTCAGAAAAGCAAGAAAATTTGGGGAGTTAAAATTTGGGTGACCCAATATGAAATGGTAAATGTGTAGCACTTGACTGAAGTTGGGTTATAAAGTGTCTATGCTGTGTGGTGCTGTCTGCCCGCTGAAGAATTGCTGCTTTAGATGTTTTCTGCGTCATCCAAGAGACAGCAAGATTCCAGTCAACGGGCTTCACTAGGTAGGTAGTGAAAATGTTTGTTTTCTTGCCTGATTCAATGTTACCCTGTGAGAGACAGGATTTGAAAACAGTCTTTGTGGGCACTGGAGACAAAATATTTGGTAGCAAGCACACTCACCAATTCCAGCAGACTTCTGCAAAGTCTCACGAGCATGAACTTGCTGTTGGCTGCTGCTGAGGGCAGCTTTCCTGGGAGCAGAAGAGTTAAATTCATGTTGTGGGGTCTGTTGTGCTGCCTTCTGGAGCAGCATGGTGGTGGCATGTCCGTTCTCAGCCCCTTCTGAGGGAAGCTGGGCAGAGGCAAACTCATGTGTTTAACAGCAGAGTCTTCCCAAACGTTGTGATGTTGTGGCTGGTCAGGAGCAGAAAAGAACACTGAAACATTTTGAAGAAAAATATAATCCTACACGTTTCTTATTATGGAGTAAATGGGTACATTTTAATTTTTTTCTTGGTCTTTTTAAAGCCAGATGATACTGAACTTAGTTGTGTGTTTTTTTTTTTCTTCTTTGGTTTAATGATGGAACAGTGTCTTGGGGAGAGGAAGTCTCATCAGGGAGAAACTAACAAAAGTGAGTCATTTGAGGCTGTGCATATTGTAGGTCATTATAGAGAGGCTGTGTTTTTCCAATCTTGTATGGAGCTGGGAGTGTCACCCTTGTGGTTTCTTTAATTATGATTTAAGTATCAGATGGATGTGAAGCATTAAAAATTCTAAAGCATCCCTGAGAGTGAATTAAAATAAGTGTTGCAGTTCTCAGTGGTACTTAAAGTAGAGGATGACTTTTTTTTTTTGCCAGAATAGGCTTTCATTGAAAAAGAAACTTCCTGGTATGTCTCTACATAACGGTGTAAAAGCTTTAGACATTTTGCTTTCTGCAGTTAGCTTCAATAATAAAATTTTGCACTGCCTCTAAGAACTAATGCAGGAAGATTTTCCAGAAGTGAGTATTATAACATGTAATCATATTGCAAGTCATGTTTCACTTCATTCACACTGATAATTTTCATGGGTTCTGTTCTCTAATTATTTGAAGATCTATACTAGGTGAATTTTTCTATCTATCCTGTCTAGCAGTATAACAAGTCTTTGAGATACTCTAAGAAATGTGAAAATTTCTCATGATGCTGATTGTAACAGACTTAGGCTCTTATTAGGACTGATTTATGTAAATGAGTTTGGGAACTGACAAGTTCTCAGCTTCCTAATCCCTTGTAGAGGAAGGAGGAAAAACTCCAAACCAACAGGAGGCTCAAGAGCACCATACGTGTTTGTGCCCCGTGTTGGACACCGATAAATCTGTCACGGTTTGGACCAGGTTGGCCAATGTCTGGACTGCAGATGGTCTCTACTACCTCTTGCTCCAAGGAGAGGAAGAAGAGAGATATTTATGAGTTTAGGAAAAACTGAACTACTTTAATGAAATATTAATAGTAAAATAATGAAATAGATACAATATATACAAAAATGGTATCAACAGCATGTTCTTTAATATATAGGTTTTTCTTTTTCCTAGACAAAACTTGAGTCAAATACACAGGTGCTGATCTTTCAGGTAGAGAAACATCATTCTTATGTCAACAGCATCACCCTATGGCATCCACGAGACCAGATGTTGGCATATTAATGGCATTTGATAACCACTGGCTACTTTAGAGGCTTATTGTCTTGAGGGCTTAACTTTTACTTGGTTAAAGGCAGAAGTTGGTTTATTTCACTTTAGGTATACTGCAGTTTATGGTGAGATTAAATCTCCAAGCCATGTAATTTAGATCAGAAATGCCTAAAATGAATTAGTCGTTACTATTTTAGCTGTCTTAAAGCCTTTGTAAACTGTTTTCTATGCAAAGGACGAGTGTCTTCCAGTGAACTTAATGTTGATTCTGTTTTTTCTTAGAAATTTATCAAGAAGCTTCTTGATGACGGGAGGGAGGGGAATGTGTCTGAAATGCTCTGGTTTTGCAAACCTGGATAAGAGAGGAAAGAGAATGGAGGAAATAAGACTTCTTGTTGATTTGCTTAAGAGAAAGGAAGTTGACCATGCTTGAATCTTGGCATTGCAATAGGATAAAAAATGGTAAGCATGTTTAGTCATGGTTTGGGGTGTTTTAGGTCCCTAATAACAGAGGAAGGGGGGTACTTTTTCTCTTTAAATCCTTATTTAAGTGATTTTGTTCCCCAGTAACAAAAAATGGTAGAACAAAACAGTGGGGAGGGAAGGAATCCTGTGCAGGTCTCTGTTGCTGCATATGTGCCATAAGGAACAAGTCTTAAATGTGTTTAATGAAAGATACCACAAACACTTTAAAGTTGCTAAAACTGGATTTTTGGTAGTGAAAAACATTACTGAGTACTTAAAGGAACATTCAGTTTTTAGATTATAACAACTTTTACAGTTCTATTAAAGTTGTTTTAGGTTAGCTTTATGACCCAACTATTTAATATTCAGAGTATAATCTCTTGTTTTATGACTATGGAAAGACCTACTATTACAACTCCACCAGATACTACATGTGTATTTTTCTTCTAGATTAATCCTTGGATAACTTCTTATGGGCAGTGTTCTGTGCAGTCATTTGTCATTTGAACAGCATTACTGCAGTTCTGTCACGAGCTATTACAAATTATCCCACAATATACCAAGCTAACACATGATAAATGTGGGATACTGCTTGGCAAACACGAGAGGGGTGTTACTGGTTTGGGGTGCATTAAATGTTGCTTTGTCTGGCAATGGAAAGCGACATGAAATGGCTTTCTGGATAGCAGGGATGCTGCTGGGAATTGGGAGTAATGAGCCCTTTGGGAGCTGAGTCCTTAAAAGTGTACTCCACAAAGGTATCTGTTGTGATTGGATACTAGCTTTAGATTAAAAAGCTAATTAAACCCATTTGTTTAAAGGTGCCGTAGAACAGACACTAGCATAGTGTACGGGGCTTTGTTCACTAACACATTGAATAAAATTTTTGTAAGAAGATCCATTTTGGGTTTTGTACAAATAGCGTATAAAGGCTGAGCTAATTAGTCTAGAGACAAACACTGAAGGCTGTATCGATACCGTGGCAAAAACTTCTGAAAAACAATGACTTTGGGCTGGAGGAGAATGGATCAGGAGGAGGAGGAGTTTGGTGGGCTGTTGAAGAGGAGCTCATTGTGCAGTGGTGTGGTTGAGAATAATCTTTAAATTTATGAATGGAAGCTGGGAAGTTTTCTCACCTGTTTCTGTGGCTTTTGAGAAGGTAGCTTCTAATGTCAACCTTGCAGGAAGAATATTGGCTAATTGAGGGTGGTCCAGAGAATATCCCCCTGAGGCTTTAGCACGAATTTTTCCAGGCGAAAACATCAAAAGAGCAGCCTAGTTATTAACGTGTTCTAGAAACAGTGGAGACGTGACTTGATTTCTGTGTTGTGGAAAATATGAAATCTGTAGCGGAAGGACCCTCGGACCCGATAGGAAAGTTTTTCAGTAAGGGGAAAGTGAAGCTTAAAAACTTTAAACTAGGAGTTACATATAAGGTTTGTGACAATGAGGAATAATTAACCATAGAGGAACTTACTGGGTTAATTTAGGCAAGATTTTTGAACTGTGTTAGGCCAGAAATGGGGCTGGAAGATCCCTCTGTTACTGTTTTTATAAACTTCTGGCTATGTGCTGTAAAAGAATGACATTATGGAGTATAATAATTCTTTTTGCTCCAATCACCTTCTGTTGGAGTAAGTGACAAAACCTCCTCTCGTGAAGTGGGTATGACACTGCTTGTGCTTGCCTCCACTGGCTGGGACTCAGGGGAGACCGATACAAAGTTTTAGTAGCTTAAAAACAATCACTTCCGTGCCAAAAAAAAATGTCAAGATTTAAAAATGGTAATGAATTGCAGGAGACTTATAGAATGTGATGCTAAAAGCATAGCAAGCAATCTGATAAATAAAACTTTGGCAGATATATCACTTTTGCAGTGTAATTCTGGAACGGGCAACGTTCTGGGGGGTGACAGGGTGGTGGGATGCTGGTGGTGTTCTGGCAGTCTCTGCAGTGGGGAGCTGGAGGTGAGCCCAGCTCAGTCACTACCTCCCAAGGTGACTGTGCACCTCCCTTTTTATCAGCCAGTGCTAGAGTGGATGATAGGTATTGCACAGCCTGGTGAGCACCCATATCAGGAAGGGTTCTGTGGGTGTAGGAGCCAGATGGTTGTGTTTGGGTGGGATTCTGAATTCTTATGGAGAGGCAGGAAGAAAGAAAGGAAGGATAAGAATTCTCAGAGTCAACTGTTCCACCAAACAGGAAGTTCTCCAGAGATATGTGCAACCACAAGTAGGAGGTAGCTCTAGAAATAAAACCAGAAAACCAGATAACGAGTTGTAGGCACCTCTCTCTTCCCTTCCCTTTTCATTCCATTGCACCGAAGGTTTAATTTGCTTGGAATATTGGCTTGTATTTTTTAAAAAATGACTTTTTTTTTGGTTGTGGATGTTATGCCAAGGTTCAAATGGGTACTGGCTAGTATTACTTGTAGTAGGGCTCCCCTGGAGTATATTTTGCACACTGGCAATTGTTGGTGTGCACAGAGTGAAGAAGCTGGAGTGGGTTAAACTGACACTTCTGTAGCAATGGAAACTTTTTAATAAATAATTCAATACAGTACTATAGAAGCTGATATCTGTGGTGGCCAATATCAATCATTTTAATGGTTCTGTCTGACTTCCTTGCTATGTTAGCCATTTACCTGGAGTGTTTGTTATTTTAAACTGTGATGGGAAAGGGGGACAGCAATATCTCAGTGGCTTTGTTGGTGTTGTTTTCAACTGTAACCTTCAAGGCCTCTGCTGAGTAAAACACTGGTGTAGTGTTTTGTCTGTGTCGTTCTGAAGAGGGTTCCTATTGATCTTCTACTTGCCCTGGTCAAGATGGCGTCATGAAATGATTTAGCCCAAATGGTCCAGTTCTAATGTTTGCTAGCTGAACTGGTTTGTGATTGTTCAGTTGTTTGCTGTTGAATTACTGCAACGTTTAAAAATCCTTATTGAATTTCTTGCTCTATAAGCTGTATGTGCTAGAGCTATTACTCTTTTCTTAACTTGTAGACTCCTAGTAGCTAGTAAAATTTGATGGTGATAGGTTTTTACCTTCTGAGTTTCCTTTTGTGGATGGTTTAGAAATAATATGTGGTCTTCCCAGAAAACTGGTAAGTCAAGGTTGAAAAATCTTGCTGTAATGACACTTGAGGGTTCCTGAATCCGGATTTCCACCAGGTTTCAAGCTTATTGCAGTGTTTGACCAAGAAAAGCAATGGGTGGGGGAAAAGACCAGCTGAATGGAAATAAGGCAAGTATTTAATAGCTTTTCCTTAAAGAAATGAATATGCTTTTTATTGGTGGTGCCCTTTATTGTACTTGGAGTTGATAGATGTGAAAACTGTGCAAGCATCTGAGAAATGGGAGGGGAAAGCTTTCCAGTGGTATGATTGACCACGGTTCTGTTCTGAGAGGTCAGAGCCGTGAAGGATGGACTTGAAAAGGGCATGGAAAATAAAGGTGCAACTAGAACAAAAAAGCACGATAAAAGAACAGAGAATAAAAATATGCTTTTCAAAACTGGCACGTCAAGGAAACTATCCTCCTTTGGAACGGAAGTAAACGAAAGTCTCCAGTTCTGTAGGTCATTTCTGCATTTCAGTAAAATTATTCAAGAGCTCCATTCCCACCACCCCAATATACTAATGTGCAAGAGTTGACTGACAAAAAGATAACTATTTAGAAAAGTTTTTGATGTGAAAAACCGCCAGTGTGGAAGAAACCAAGAGAAGTCCGGGTCCCTTATGTTTCTCTTGAAATGACGAATAACTTAATTATTAGGTAAAAACTGGTGATGGGCCTTTAAAGGTATGTGATGTGTTTGTGACTTAGTGAAACTTTTGTTGTTTGGTTATTTTTTTTTTAAAGTGAGGGTTCTAACTCTTGTTGAATTTGTTGCATACAAAACAGCATATTCTGAAGTAACACAAATTAATGAAATACATATCAGACCACATCAAGATTCACAGCATTGAAATGACTGATGGCACTGCCATGGAAGTTGTGGGACAAGTTTTCAAGCAAGCGTTTAGGTAAAACACTTGAGCAAGGGTTCTCAAACCTGTCACGGCCACATGAAGAGAATAGTAGCTGCAAACTACAGCAACTGCAAACTTCTTAAAGGAGGGTAGTGATTTGGGTTTGTTCTGGGCCTTATATTCCTCTTACTGTGAAGGTTCAAATTCATTTCAGCAAATGAGTCTTGGAGGAGCTAACATTCTGCCAGCAAAACTTTAATTCCCAAAGCATTTGGGAATTAAAGGATGTTGTTTTAATGGATAGTTTAAAAAACATTACCTTTTTTGATGACATACCTGGCAATTCTCATGTCTGGGGCTGTGTCTTGGTGTGCTTTGTCTATGTTGCAGACACTGAAATTTGTTTCTGCTTTACTCCTCTGTATCTCCTGTTTCACAGCAAAGGTAAAATTAACTCTCTAGTTATCCAGAGCTAAGGAAATAGAACAAATTTATAGTATTCATTTCTCTGATTATTTGTTCTTGTTTTCTGCAATGGAATGCAGTACAATACAGTATTGTTTCAGGTGTTAGTCTAGGGATTTTCTGTATCTGTTTATGCTTTTGGACTTTTAACATCCCATGGCAGTGAGGTCCACAATTTAGTTCTGTTTGGGGGGGAAATACTCGT
>JAOTQQ010000001.1:60261673-60279417 GCA_026546715.1 Gallinago undulata
GTTTATGCTTTTGGACTTTTAACATCCCATGGCAGTGAGGTCCACAATTTAGTTCTGTTTGGGGGGGAAATACTCGTGTTTTGTTGCTTTTCAGCTTATGCCAGCTGATACCTTTACTGATTATTTTTTTTTGAAACCATTTATTCTGAAATGTCAATTGTTTTTCAGTTCATTAAATCTCTCCTGCTCATGACTCCAGAAACTTCTTGCAATCTCACTTCTGTTGTCTCTCCTCCAATATGAAGAATCTTATAATGCAGCCAATCTGCACCTACTCTTTATCTGTAATCTTCTCTGTGACACCTCAACTCCTGTATTCTTTTTTGGGAGTGATAATTATAACTGTGCAGCACTTCAGATGAGATCACCATGTTTGCACATAGTGTGGCATAATACCACGTTTCGTTTCTTGTTCTCTATTCCTTTCCTAGTGGTCTTTAGTAATCTGGTTTGTGTCTTTGATTTCTCCTGAGTTTACATTTTGAAATCATGGTGGATGGTATTTTCTAATCTTTTTTTCCTGAGTTCATATTAGCTGATTTAGAGCTTATTCTTGCTTCTGTATGTAGGTGTTTTTTCCTCCTTTCTGTACTTCACATTCATCAATCTCGAGTTTTACCTAACATGGTAGAAGCCCATGGTGTCAGAAGAACTTTCCACTGCTCTTCAATGGCAGTTTTCAGTTGGGACTTTTCTGCAACACGACGAGGATATTAAGCATTGTAGCTGCACCACTGCTGGAAATCTTTTTTGCGTTTTGAAGCTTGTAATTGATTGCTGCTGAAATACTGTGCTTAATCCATCGCACATAGTAGTTAAACTGCAGAGTTTTGATTTTGAGCCTTGTTAAAGGCTTTAGAAATCCAGTTTACATTTTTTTTGGGTGAATTAACATTGTGTACACGCTGTTTTTCACAGAACTGTCAGTGACATGTGAGATATGATTTACTTCTACAACACTTATTTGGGAACCTCTGAGATGATAACCATTGACTCTTTCACAGGTCATTGTGCTTGGTCTACCTGTGCAAGGCAGTTAGGTAGCAGGTCTAAGGTAGAAATGCTGATGGATTACAGGGAACTCAGTGTTTTGGAAAGGTAGATCTATGCTCTTGAAACTATAAACAACTTGAAAAAGAGTAATTGTAAAGTGGTGGAAGCTTTGTTCAAAAAGTAGGTCTTTCTGGAGGTATTTTCAGGATAACCTTGGGAAGTAGGTTTATGCTTTTCTCTGCCACCAGTAAAACCAAACTCCAAGAGGCTGTATCTTGCTGTTGTTACATACTGAGCACTTCAGGGCAAGTGTAAAAGCATTACATCTCAAGATTTACCTTTAAAGCTTTTGGCTGCTATCACTGGAGAGAAGAGTAGAGTCTTACTTGCTATTTGGCTTTCTTGGGGTTTAGCAACCATTTACAAAAATGTTATTTCTTGTTTTATGCTATACCTATTTCTATTCAGTTTGTAAGCAATCTGGAATTATTTGTACCACTAGAAAAGATCTATTTGAATGAGAAGTTTTAGTTTCTTTTTGTCCATGCATGTGTGGGTACATCCATGAAACGAAAGTAATGAAGAAGCGTTGTGCTTAATATACCAGTTCTCAGGAGGCTGAGTGGATCTAGTTAAAATTATTTAAAAGTGAATATTGTGTCTCAGCATACTAAGCTCAGTATGTAGTTGGTTTTCCCGTGTTTCCCTAATATAAATGTTTATCATTGAACTTAAGAATTACATGGCAGTATGAAACTTTTCTCAAGCTGATCTCAACCCAAATATACTTGTGTAGAGGTATGTGTATGATATTTATATATGCATATAAATATATCTATGCATGTATTTTGGCAGTGATGTGCAGCAGTAAAAACCTGGAAAGTAAGAAATTTCACAGTTAGAAACCTATTTTGATACTCATGAATATAAGATCCCACAGAAAAAGAAGTTGTGTCTACACAAAAGCTATACATCTTCAACAAATCATGGGATTACAGCTTAAAATCAAACCATGCATTGACTTTTCAACTGTTTTCTAGTCCATCCTTGAGCTGCTGAGTTAATGTGGTTTGTGGATGCTTGTTTGTGAGATCATTCTCTTAAAAATGGCTTTTATAACTTTCTGCAACTTTCGAATGCACTCTTGATCTAGGAAACCAGTTTATCTCAGGTATGCAGCTTATTTGCGTACATAACATGCAAATACTGTCAAGTGATGCCGTGGAGGAATTTTTAGGGGGAGGTATCTGGAAGGAGTGATTCCATGATTTATTGTATGTTCCAGAATGACATGCCCAACTTTTTTGCATCAGTATTATATACATTATTTTTGGCTATACGTGCTTTTCCCATGCTAGGGAGGCCTTGCTTATTCATATACAGCAGAAGTCAGCAAGCAAAATTGCGATATCTGAGAAGGCTAGGTGCAGCAGGGAGGCAAGTAGGTACAAGATATCATGTTCAAGAAGCTAGAGAAGATGAAGACAGTATGTAAACTATTTTTTAAACTGTGGAAGTCATTATAAGCATCTTAATTGTGAAGGGACCAGAAAGGCTGGGGAGAAGGCTGAATAGCTCCATTGTCAAGGCCATTTATTAACAAGGTCCTGTATAATAAACTTACTTGTCACCTTCACCTATTCTTGCTTATTAACATAAAGATTAGAAGAACAATACAAATGGCAGCTATCTCTTCTTTTAAAATCCACAGAAGGGAGGTTATGTTCAGAGGCTTGTAACTTCCTTCCAAACCATACGTAACATCCCAACTGATGTTTACAATACTTGCAGATGACAGTAGGCTGATAAGCCATGCAGCTGGCTAAGTAAGGCTTTTATTTCTCTTAGGGCTTTAAAATGATATCTAACCATATACTTTGTGGCTTGATACTGTATGGTGAGCTAAAATTGGGAGTTTGCTGTTTTCATTGTGAGGACTTGATCAAATACAAAACTCTAGAGGTTTCTGTTTTTCTTGCCACATTTGCTAATTGAAAAGATTGGGGTTCTTTTGAGATGCCAGACAGTGGCTTTTCACATGAGGTCTTCTCACTTCTTGTTGGCTTATTTATATCATTAAAAGGTGGTTGTCTAAGGTACTTACAATTCAGGTTCATACTTCAAAATTCAGGACTGCAAGTACCCGTCTGGACTGAAGAAAAATCATTGTGGCTTATTTATATCTGTAAGACAAAGAGGAACTTACGTGATGACTTGGTTTTACCTTTTACATTGTGCCTTTAGTGCAGTGTCTCTTAAATGAAATTTCCCTCTCAAAATGCATAAAAAATTTTGCATCATGTTGTTCACAAGAGAAACTATTGTTTCTCTTATAGCTGGCAGGGTTATCTCCTACAGGAACAGCTGAATGTTTGTATATTGTCAGTGTCTATGCAATTCTGATGCTTAATGGTATCAATAAAGGAGATAGAGTATACTTTCAGAGTGCTACAGTTAATCTCTGAGGTTCCTAACTAAAGATTGACAGCTTTAGAAATACAATAAAAAAGGTACTTAAACTTCTGAAAAATGACAATTTGGTTTCAAAGCCTTCAGTCCTTTAATAGTGAGGAGATTGAGGAGATGACCTTTTCAACAATTCAGTGAAAGCTTTGTGCTCAAAGCTGATTTCTAGGCAGGGATACTATGTGCATGAAAACGTATGATACTGCCAAAGGTTTTTCCTATTGCAACTTGTGCTTGGGTAATGGAGAAGATCTGGAGTGGAAAACACTTGACACATAGAGTTCATTACAAACCTTGACTTGCAATACACTGACAATTGCTTTCTGAAAATAATTTGCATATTTAACGTGATTTTGATTGCAAAATTGGATATTTTTCAGTATCTCAGCATTCATGTACAGTTTTTCAGGTGACCTGTCTGTATAAAACTCAAGTTTTAGTTTCTGGCAACTTAAATAATACACAAGAGAATGATCCAGACAAAATGTCCTCAAACTATCAGAGGTACTCTGTTTTGTCTTCAAGACCTTGCTTGTACAGAGTTATGAACTGTGTCAAAGAGTATAATCCGTTTATGAGAAGAAAGATTAATTGAGTAGTACACTTTGTCATTGTTTTGTTTCCAGTTTTCACATAGCAACCAAATGGAACCTTCATATTCTGGTGTGAGAAGAGGGTGCCTGAAGATATTTTTCATGTGTGTTCTGGCTGCCTGAAGAGGGATGTTCTATTTAAACCATGTATCTGAAATTTTAAATTGTCCAGTGGTATCTTTAACGGAATGGAGGATTCCATGGGTGGATTGTGGGAGCAGTCGATACGGGAAGAATGGTGTACCCATTTTACACATTTGCAGTGTGTCACTTTTGGAAATTAAAAAGAGAATAGAATTGGTGTGGTGCTGGCCAACACTCTAGTTCATGGGTGCGTTCGTTGTCAGTGGTAAAGTCAACATACAAAGTGTGCAGTAGAACAACTGCTCTGAATGGGATTTATTTCTAAAAGTGTTAGATGTGTTTTTTAGAAATGATATGACTATTGACCCTCTTGAGGTGTAAACCAAATCCTGTAGTTGTCAAGAGTGCACTTGCATGTACATCACCCATCAGAAACTAATAACGTGTCTGTATACTTGTTAGCTGCATTTACTTCCCTATGTAAAAAAAATAAATCTTAAGAAACTACTGTTCCTTGCTCCTTCTGCTATCTCCTCCTGCCACCCCTGATCTTACTGGAAGTATTACATTAGATTTACAAAGACTAAACTTGTCAAATACATCCATCCTGGTCGGAAAGTCCTTTTTTTAAGCAATATTTTTAAGCGTCTGTTTGTATCTAGGATACTGAGAAATTTTGTTGAGGTGGGATGACTTTTGGTAAGATAACAGCCAAGGAGAGTGTCTTGTACCATGTAAATGATCCTGTGTTTCGTGATGAAAATACTTACCAGAGGAAAGGTATCATGCTGGGTTCTCTTTGGGTATCCCTGAATGCATAATAAATCCTACTACGCTAGCATTAAAATACTAAGGTTAATTTCCATTGATGTTGATGAACTTTTTTTGTTATTTGAGCTGTGAGTGAGTTCACTGGTTCTGTATAAGTATTGAGAGACTTATGAGGACTATGATTATTGCTGTTTTCTTGGGCAGCAAAATATAATTTCAATGTTACCTAAAGCATTGACTTAAAGTAGCTTTTTCCACTGAGATTCTGCAAAGTATCATTCCATTTGCTTTCCAAATGACCTTGGTGAGAAGGATTAGCCTGCTCATAAAATCTTTGCCTAAAAGCTGTATTGTGAGTGGTCTCTGGACTTGCTGTCCAGGTCTCTGGATACTTCAGTGTATCTTCACTTGAACTCTTCAGTATGAGTTCTTGAGGTTGTGAAAGGCTTTGCTGTCCTAAAAAAAAAAAATCCCTGAGTTTTGTTTCTTAAGTATTAAAACTACAGTTAAATTTCTCTACAAAGCCTCAGCATTTGTAGGAAAATTACTGCACTTTTTACTGCATTTTGAAAACAAAATGGCACTAAGGAGAAAGTTTGTGGGAACAGGATTTGGTTCTTATTTTTGCCATGTAATCTATAATATATACTATACGATAATTATGTGTCTTGTTTTTCTTTTGTAACCCTTGAAGAAAGAGAAAGATTTCTCAGCTGTATTTATCCATATCTATATTGATATTAATATGAGAGATGTAACTGAGAACTGTATTTCAGTAGCATAACTCTTGTTTCTCTCTCATAGCTCTAAAAGAGGTGATTTGCTATGAGAGGATTATTTGCATAAATAATGGCTGCAGAATTGGGATCAAAAATAGTTAAGTGTTGATAGAAGTCTTTTTAATTAAGGCGCTTGCTAGCTTATGGAATGTAGTTGAAGAAATCCCCGTTCATTCCAGGTTATCCAGTTTTATTGCCCTCTGTTGTAAGGTCTCTGACAAGTTTATTGTCCTAGCAGTCTGATGCTACGCTTTGCTTGCTACTTACTCTTGGAAACAGTCATCGTATCTAGACATGTAATTAACTTGGATGTTGTAGTCTCCTTGGGGAAGATAAGATGAAGTATGCTGTGAAAGTCTGTTGCTTGTGTTCGCTGGTATCTACCTAATACCTATGTGTAAAAAATCCAGAACAGGATTCAGCAGTGATGACTCCAAAAGGCTATGAGTAAAGCACTTGTAGAAGCATTGTCATAGAATCATAGAATGGTTTGGGTTGGAAGGGACCTGAAAGATCGAGTTCCAACCCCCCTGCCATGGGCAGAGACACCTTCCACTAGAGCAGGTTGCTCAAAGCCCCATCCAGCCTGGTCTTGAACACCTCCAGGGATGGGACATCTACAACTTCCCTGGGCAACCTGTTCCAGTGCCTCACCACCCTCACCGTAAAGAATTTCTTCCTAATATCTAATCTAAATCTCCCCTCTTCTAATTTAAAACTATTACCCCTTGTCCTGTCACTGCACTTTCTGACAATGAGTCCCTCTCTGGCTCTCCTGTAGGCTCCCTTCAGATACTGAAAGGCTGATATAAGGTCTCCCCGGAGCCTTCTCTTTTCCAGGCTGAACAACCCCAGCTCTCTCAGCCTGTCCTCATAGGGGAGGTGCTCCAGCCCTCTGATCATCTTCGTGACCCTCTGCTGGACCTGTTCCAACAGATCCATGTCCTTCCTGTGTTGAGGACTCCAAAGTTGGACACAGTATTCCAGGTGGGGTCTCACGAGTGCAGAGCAGAGGGGTAGAATCACCTCCTGTGCCCTGCTGGCCACACTTCTCTTGATGCAGCCCAGGACACGGTTGGCTTTCTGGGTTGCCAGTGCACATTGCTGCCTCATGTTGAACTTCTCATCCACCAACACCCCTGAGTCCTTCTCCTCAGGGCTGCTTTCAATTGAATTGTCCTGGTATGAGGCTATCTGAACTAGTGAAGGCTTAAAAACCTGTCTGGTGGGCTCGTCACCCAACTGTTGTTTACTGCGTGCAGAATTTCGGTTATCTTTTGGCAAAGTGTCTGGTGGTGGCTGCTGTTAGAGCCTGAAAAGCGTGCTGTGTTGTGTCTTTTACAGCGGAGAGCACCAGTTTCTGCATCCCCTGGAAAGCTGAATTAAGAACACGCTCATTGGAAAAAGCCACGCGGTGGGTTGCACTGCTGATTGGCAGAGCAAACAGACGAAGTGTGTCACGGATTTGTAATCTGTGAATTCTGAGAGGTCCTGCACTTTGTTTCACAAACACTGAGGCTGGAGGTGATGTAGGGACTGCAAACTCTTGCCTGATAACCCTGCCGGTATCAAACCCTCAGCTGTGACAGTCTCTACTTATCACCTAAAGCGTTGTGGGTCAGATTATACTCTTTTTATAATGCAAGTGTTTTCTGATGTGGCTTGGAGCTCAACCTATTGAGCACGTGTCTTCAGTGCTGAATGTTTCAAAGTCTTGTGGCTTCATGAGTTATCCTGCGTCGATGAACCTGGACCAGTGTGTGTGGGCACCTGTTGGCAAGTGCAGACTAAATTGCCTTTAATTTAACCCTTCTTATGTGCAGACTAAATTATATACTGTATAGTTGGTGTGAACTGTCTGCACACCGTTATGCAATTCAGTGGATACTTAAACCAAATATCAAAATATTTTGATGTTAATACAGGTGGATTTGAAAGAACATAAGGCATCAGCTCTGATTTCTGGTATAAATTGGTGTATCTGAATGATGAGATAGCACGAGCAATTTCAAGACATCACTTCTGTGAAATACTGTACCCTCTGGAAATTCCAGCTCTTGGAGAGGAGGAGGAAGGGGGACTGTGTTTGGCTAAAAGCAACACGAAATGACAACTGGTGGATGTAAAGGGGGGAATGGAATTGTTTTGTTTTCAAGTCTATCCTAAAGTGTTCGAAAATAGGAAGCGTATATAAGCTTATAAGATTCTATTTATTGACATTTACTTGTAAATTACTTAGCGAGCCATGTCATTTAGTCCAATATTCAGAATTCTCGTTCCATTTAAGCTGGAATCTAAGAACTCCCGTTGGCTTCCTCATCACGTGTGGTCCCTCAGGTCTTACAAATCCCTTCATTAGTCACTATATTTAAGATTTCCTAACTTTCCGGAGACTTCTCAGAGGCTTTGTTCAATACATTTATGCTACCGTTAGGGAAACATCGAAAGGAACAGATGTCTGCTGCAGAGCTAGCAGATGGTGTGAAGGACTGGGTGGACCTGGCTCACGGACCTGCACAAGTCTTCACCAGTGGTGGTATTTCGGATGTCTAACGTCAGAAATACTATACAAGCTGTGCTGTAAGCAAAGGCTGCTTTGCATAATCTGCTGAAAGGCTGTGCCAGAGAGGTAACAATTACAGATGGGATCGAACAGGAAAGGGTACCAGCGTGAAACAGAGAAAGCAAAAAAAACCCTTCTATTAGTATTTTGTAAAATAGATATAAATATGTAAAAGTGAGGACAGAAAATGCAGAATTCTTTAAATGTGTAAAAACCTAAAATTGGAAAGAGTTATTAAAAGGTGTTCCCTCTTCCTATCCAGGCTAGGGAGTTTGAGATACAAGGGGCAATTGGGCTATAGTAGGGCAATATAAACCACCAAATTACCCTACTTGTGGTCTAGAGAGTAGGTTTTTAACGTCCAATTGTAAAATTCAGATTATTGTTAATATTGTTATTATTGTTACTGTTAGATTAAATGCAAAAAATATATACTGTACATAAACAATCATGTTTGTGTACGGGGGAAGCCTTTTGAAGTTTTGCTTTATCTACTATTTGAAAATAGCTTTGTGGGGTCCTCAAGATTCCTGAGCAGTAAAAATAAGCAGTAATGGATGTGGTATAATAGGACTATTGTAAAAAAATCCTGAAGGTTTCAACACCTGCCCTTTTTATATATATAAAAACTGCAAATAACAGTCTTCAAACTACATTTTTCTTTACAAAGCAGACCTGGTATTATGTCACTTTAGCGTGAGTCATCTGAGTAAATCTGACTTATTTCAGTGTGTAGATTGCATGTTGATACAGTAGAGTTTTCTTTTTAGCGTCTCATAGACTTTTTACAAAAGAGCAATTGAAAGCTGAGTGCTGGCTGTGTGCTTTAATGGAACGCGTCAGTTAAGGCAATTTCCTGTCGCACGAAGAGAAACCTTAAGTAGATTTACTGAATGTGACAGGAGATGTACACAAAAAGCAAATTATTTAGTGGTTTGGAAGAAGACATGTTGCTTTGGAAGATTTGACTGAGTGACACGTTGCATAACAGGTAATTCTGTCGGGTACTAAATATGTCAGTTTTGGGCAAATTATAAACACAGAAGCAGTTTTCTTGTGCCTCTTTCACACACTTGATGATCGGGCATATCAGACAAGACTCTTGACACTGCATTGTCCTGTTCCTGTCCAATTTCCCCTTCTGATGAGGATGGGGAAGCAAGGTGCTACGATTAAAAACAAAAAGCACACCCTTTTAGGTGGTACTTTAATATCTCTTATCTCCATTCTTCATGACTTGGTGGCAGTAACAGTCCCTTTTAAAGGCAGCCCTGTTCACAGCTTCAGCTGTGACAGCATTAGGTCGCTTTTGAACTAGATTTTTGTTAATTTTTTTATTCCTTCTGTGAAAGGGCGTTACATTAACTTCATTCCAGTGCGGTAATTTCGAGGATTTGGTTTTTAAATAAAATGACTAAATGCCATGTGTATGGCTTAGCTAAACAGCAGCTAGTCATTTGCAAAAATTGAGAAGTTTTAAACACCACGGTTGTGGAGGGTTTCCTTCACGTACTCCTAGTCACAGGCAAGAGTGGTCCATTGAAACAGAAAGATGGGGTGGAAGAGGGAGAGTGTCCTTAGCTTGTGGCTGCCCTTCAGGGAGTTATTTGCAGCACAACAGTCCATTTATAAAATCAGAATGAACAAATAAGCAGTAAAAGATGGTGTTGGGGATAAAAGCATCACAGGAACCTACAGTGAAGCCGAGTACGTGTACTGGTGGAACACACAGGATATGAGACATCTTTTGCCACTTCTGTTTGTTTAAATCTTAGCTAGGAAGTTAAAGCTCTCATTTGTTCTTGTGTGTCCAAAGATTTGCTGCTAAATGTTAACTTTCTAAAGTGAATAAGTGAATGGAAAACTTGAATTTGAGAGAGAATTTGTCAAAAGGTGTGTTCAGTTTTTTTTTTTTTAAAATGGGAAAAGATTACTTCAGAGGTAAACACTGTGCTATTTATTCCTGTATTTTCACTGTAGTGTGACTGCTCAGAGGTAATTTTGCAGCCACCTGTTGTAAATCATTTTTGTTTGAGAATTACCTCACTGTGTATGGCATGAATTTCTTTAACTGAAAAAGTGACTAGCTTCATCTTCCCCTTCCTTTTGTGCACCTTTGAGCTACTAGCATTGTATCTAGCATAGGTGCGTGAAAGATGCATGGTATAGCACTGTCCTCTGGCAGCTTTCCTCTTTTCAAGGAAACCTGGTATTTAAAAAAAAATTAAAAGCACAGATGTTTGTTCTCTATGGACTATTTTTCTATCGTATTTTTGAAGTATGTGAACCCAAAACAGAGGAGGGTGTTAGCCCTTTGAGATGAAAAGCAAAGAAGGCTCTACAATGCCCGGTTCCTTTAGAGCACTGAGGGGCTGGAGGTGGTTGTACTGACACTCCTACAGGGAATTATTAAAGAAGGCAAAAGAGCATTTTGGTTAAAAAAACTTCCTGAAATGTTGAGATGCATGGCACTTCTTGATAATTTGGTTTGTGCGTGTCCTGTTTTTCCTGTGAGATGTTCATTATAAGATAAAGCTGCTGCTTTGGTTAAGGGAAGGGAGCATATGAGTGCTTGTTTTCCAAGTCTGATCAGCATTTGTTTGACCTCAACTCTCTGGAAAATAAGTGAACTGTCTGCACTATTACTTGGTTTTATGACTATATGAAGAAAAGAGAGAATTGTCACACTAGTGGATTTTTTTCTTCCTTTGCTGTGACATGGAAGCTCAAGAAAGCAAAATGGACTAAAGAGATTTTTGATGTGATCTAGTGCATAAAAGTTTTTCGTCATCTTTGTGTCTGTGTCCCATCCTCCCCCCCCCTTCTTTGCCTGCTTTTCCACTTAATACATTTCTCTGGCAGTCTAGAAGTATTTTGAAACCTGAGCTATAGCAAGTTCTAGTTATTTACTATGTGTAGTCTGAAAAAATGCAAACTATATTTAGCATTAATAGAGCGCAGTTAGCAGCATGCTATGGGAAGGACTTCTTAAGATCACTAGTAGGTTATGTTTCCATGCCTGAAGCAATGTATTTCATCATTCCTGGTGAGAGTTTGGAACAACTTTGGCTCTGTGAATGTACCTGCTGAGTGTCTGTTCTGTGTCTTAATCTAAAAAGTAATTACTAAAACGTTGTCTTATTAGCAACATGGGAAAAACAAAATGGTCATGAACCCAAACCCTGGTAAAAACTTCTCTAGAAAACAACTCTGGGACTGAGGATCCATTCTGTAAATGGTGACTATTAAAATGTGCCAAAATATGTATAAAGTCTTGTGAAACAGAGCTAGCATGATTCTACTGTTACTATATTATGGTTGCAGGAAGACTAATGCAGTTATCCTAATGTGTAGGGAAAGATAAGACAAATTTTCTTTTGGCTTCATCTAGCAAGCAGTACAGTGGAACTGTAAATTGCTGCTGGTCTGGCTATTGCTTGAGAGGTTAATTGAGATATTGCTTAATATAACATAAATATTTCAGAGGTAGGCAGGGGATTCTTAGTGCTCTCTATTCAGCTACAATTCCCAGTAGTGCCTTTTACATTCTTGTGGCTATCTAAATTTGTCAGCTCAAACCCTGCCAGAAACTTCAACTTGACAAAAATCACAGTTTTGTTTCTTTTGACATAGGTGTTTATATTAACTATACTATTGCTTCTGTAAATTAGTCCAAGTTTTTTTAACACTAAAATCTCTCAATTAAAAAAAAATATACTTGATGCATTTTCTTTTTCATAATTTTATCACATATTAATGATTTATGGTAACTCAAATGGTGAGGAGGAAGAACACTACTGTTGCATGACTAAGGCTTGAATGATGCATAGGGCCCAGCTGTTAATTTTGTAAATGCTTCAAGATTGTTATAAAGATGTTTGTAAACTTGTTCTTTTTCAGCTGGCTTCTTCCTCTTTAGAAATAAAAATCCCTGCCTCCAAAAAAGAATCTACAATAATGACTTTATTGAAATAAATTTCAAGCATCTATCATGGCTTTTATAATTGAGGGCATTCTAACTGTTCGGATTTTTATGTGCGCTTAGCTGTGTAACTTCAGAAATGTCTAGTTTCTTTCTCAGAGGTCTCCTTCAAATATCCATATCCTACGTGGCTTTGCCTGTAATCTCTCTATGGAGAATACAGTTCTCCGGTAAATATACAGGTGTTAAAGGGTTGAAGGGTTTTCTGTACTTCACAACAATTCAGCATCACTTTTTCAATGATGAGTTAATGTTTATCACGGTAATATGAATAAACACCTTGATCCAGAAAGGCAAGCATCATAGAACAATGAAATAAACTTTAAAATGACTATTGAATTTTTAATTTTAAAATAACATACATTTAACTTTGTCATAAATTCTTTACAATAAACATTGTTATTAATGAAAAAATTGCTTCCTAGTTATCCCCAGTATGTGGAAACAGAAAATGCTCTCATACAGCATATTGCTGATGGGAACTTGGCCTCATGTGATGGGTGGGAGACAGCAGTACTGCTCAATGCCCCTTATTTTCCATAGCTTTTGATATTTAGGCTTTCTACTGGAAATGCTAATTGAAAAGACACAAAAAGATTGTGGATAGAAGTCACCAGCCCTCTAGGAACTGAGCTGTGTTGGTATGATGGGACATCAATGAGTATCTTAATGTCTTTCTGTCACTCTCTTCTCCGCCTGCTCCCTCTTGCCCATCCTGAGGAATGACTTGGAGGTGTAAGCCTACAAAGTTCTTACAGTAGGAGGCATCTATGTTGGAATGCATACATGTTACATGGAAGGGTGAAATGAGCTAAAAATATGTTGCAGTACCACCACAAGTATGGTCCCAAGAGGTCTTAAATTACAGCAGGCTCTTCATCATGGTTATAGTCTTGAGAGGCTTTTAAATGTAAATATAACTGTGTTTGAAAATGATAGCTTGGGAGATGACTGTATCTTTCACCTTGGTAAGATCCCCTCCTAGGCTTCTCTAGGCTAAACAGACCCAGGTCTTTCAGCCTTTCCTTGTAAAAGAGGTGGTCCATTAACTTGATCATTATCTTAGCCCTCCATTGGACTTTCTTCAGTAATTCCTTGTTTTTATTGAACAAGGGAGCCCAGAACTGGACATGGTACTTCAGATGTGGCCTCACCAAGGCAGAGTAGAGGGGGAGGATGACCTCCCTCAAGCTGCTGGCCCTGCTCTTTTTAATGCACCCCAGGATATCATTGGCCTTCTTGGCCACAAGGGCACATTGCTGGCTTATGGTCAATTTGTCCATAAGGTCTCTCAGGTCCTTCTCTGCAGAGCAGCTTTCTAGCAGGTCAAACCCTAACCTATATTGGTACCTGGGGTTATTCTTTCCTAGGTGTAGGACCCTACACTTGCCCTCGTTGAATTTCACTGTGTTCCTCTCCTCCCAACTCCCTAGCCTGTCCGGGTCTTACTGAATGGCATCCACTCCCTATAACCTCCTCTTCCTCTATGTGCTTAGAGGAAGCATCCAGGATGAGCTGTTTCTGTCACCTTTCTAGGGACAGAGACAAGGTTGACTCGCCTGTATTTATCCTTGCTCTTTTTGAAAACTGGAGTGACGTTGGCATCCCATCGCAGGCTGTGGATTTCTGGGTGTCAAGTTTGCCCAAATGGTCTCTAACCCCATTGTCCTCGACCAAGGGAAAGTCTTCCTTTCTCCAGACTTTCTCTCTTACCCCAGTGTTTGGGGTTCCTGAGGGCTGGCCTTAGCAGTAAAGACTGAAGCGGAGAAGGCGTTCAGCGACTCTGCCTTCTCTGCATTCTCCATCACTAAGGCGCCCACCTCATTCAGCAGAGGTCCCGTGTTTTTCCTAGTCTTCCTTTTTCTACTGACGTACTCAAAGAAGGTCTTCTTGCTGTCCTCGAAATCCCTTTCCAGATTAAATTCTAAGAGGGCCTTATCCTTCCTCGTTGCATCCCTGTGTATTCTGACAACGCTCCTATATTCCTCCCGAGCAGAGTCCCTTTTTCTACATTGTGTAAACTTCCTCCTTCCGTTTGAGGTTTTTTTTCTAGAAGCTCCTTGCTCATCCATGCAGCTCTCCTGTCTCCTTTGTCTGATTTTTTTTTTTTTTTTTTAAAACTCAAAGTTACTGAGCTTTAGTTAGAAGAGCTTAGTGCCTGAACTACTAACCGTGCAGCACATAAATGGTTTATTATCAGGCAGAAGGGCAAGTTGGAGGAAAGCCTTCATCCTGTCTTGAAAAAAAAAAAGTGCTCGTGCGGGATCCTTGAGAAGTGTTTTGGCAGAACCAGGCCACCTGCAGATTCCAGGCTCAAGGATAGTTAAAAAATACTAGCTGTAATTTCCCTGTTGGAGAAGCTGGCGTCGTCCAGCCCTATGCCTCATATTTTAAGGGTTGATAATTTATTCTGAGACTAGAAATTTCCTTCATTTTAAACTTTCGTTTGGTTGGTGACGGGTTCATGAAATTTGGCTCAGGTTTTTTTTTTTCTCACTTTTTTTCTTAGTCTCCCTGTCTAGATAGGGAATAGTGAATGGATTTGTTTCTGTAGTTCCCTAGATACTTATTCTGTGCTGCCTAAACTAAAGAAAATTCTGGAAAGGAAGGAGTTTTTTGCTCCTTCCCAGATGGACACAGGCAGAAGGATGTTCAATAGCATTGGTGCTTCTGATGTGAGTCCCAAATATGACCTGATCTTCCAAGCTAACTCTTGTTGTCTGCTGGTGGTTTGTGTTTTTTTTTTTTTAAGTTCTCTCCATGAATCCTTTCCTTATTCCAGCTAATTCTTCTTTCTACAGCTCTCAGCATGGTGGCTGTAGAGAGTTCCTGGGGGATTTTTGTTACAACTAGGTAAGCCTATTTGTTTCAGAAAATCTTTAGCCTTGTTTATTTCAAGAGCTGGAGGGAGCTCATGTGGCTTCTGAAACTACTTCAGCTGGAGTGTATTATGGTAATTTGTAACAAACATAAGTAGCTTTGGTATGACTCTATAGGTAAACATAAACCAAGTAAATACCCTTTCTTTAATTACACTTCTGTTAGATCAGGTGTCTTAACTTCGTATCTTAAACATAGTAATATCTCTAATGTTATATAAAAACACAAGATGGTAAAATATTTATCTCAGTTTAAAAAAAACAAACCCAGTTGCTGTCAGTTCGTATATTTTGACTGAACAGCGATGAGGTAAGACTTGCAGACTTTTCCATGACAGTTTTATTTGAGCACAAGAGTATTAGATGTAACAGAAACCTGTTACAGATATGAGCACGCAGAGGTGAATCTCTCAAAAGCTTATTTAGGTTGTGTATCTCCATAACTTGCTAAAAGCCTTTATATAAATAAGAAATACTTTCATATGCGAGAAGTCTAAAGGCTGTATGGTGCTAAAAGCATCTGCTTTGCCTGGCTGTCACTTCCTTAATTTCACAAATAGCCTTGGCACAGTCACTTTCCATATTTTAGAGTCCTTTGGCCTTTTACTTAAGCATTGATTTGAACTTATGGCTTTGCCATCTCCTCTTTCAGTATACACTTCTTTCTGGGAAAACAGTAAGAAAATGTGAAGTGCACGAACTCGTCCTTGAAATGGTGAGGGAGGAGAGAGAAGAACTTGTTCCATAGTTTATTTAATGTATTTATGAGCTGTCAGTGCATCACAATGACATACTCTATATGGGTTGTAAATTTTTTCAGCGTTCTTGTCCCACAATTCAAAAATACATTGGTTTAAAGTCAGTTCTTAACTGCTTAGGGAGTTTGTTCAAGTGTTTCTGCAGGTGCAGTGTTGGTTTTATGAGTGTTGGAAGTTGGGGCACATTCTTTTTGCAGCAGCTTTAGCTCTGTATACACAAAATGTCACTTTTCAGAAAAGCCTCAAAGCAGTTATGTGAGCTAGTCGATAACAAAGATTTTAACTACTGAGGAGTTATTTACAAATGCAGGAAACTTAGGGATAACTTTTTTTTCTTTACCATATTTTCTTGACTTATTCCATAACTGTCAGGGAAGACCATTTACTCACAGTACTGCAAATATGGTCTGTGCCAGCAACATCTCAAAAAAATGGCTGGCCTCGTGCCAGCTCCATTATCCTGTCATTATTCTGACAATAATAAAGAAATGCAGATGTGCCCCGGTTCATACTGTCTGACACACTGAAGAATTAAGAAGGATCAAAGGACATCTGATAGGATTTTGGCACAACCGTGTCTCGGGGGAATCTGGAGGGGAGGGTGGGGTTGGTTCAGCTCCCTTTTACATCAGCTTATTGTGTTCTCAGCAGTGCTGGCTCCTTTTGTGTGGGTAATGGAGCTCGTGGCGAAAAAATGGACTTTCAGGTGCTAAATTCATAATTTTAGGAAAAAGATGTTTTATAAAATAGGAAATTTTCCCCCAAAACATTATCTTTTGAAAAGTCTGTTTGCTTGTATCTCCGTAATGCCCTCACATAATAGTAAATGGGGAACAGTGAGGTGTTATCGTTAATGCTGAGGGCCTAGACATCTTTGCACCACTAGCCTTTGTTAGCTCTTCAGAGCATCTGGAAGACTTTAGTGCTAGGAGTTTTAGGTTTTTCAGGCCTTTCTTTCTACCTTCTTTCAAATTGCTGGAGATTGCCTGTTCCACGGTTTAATGCAGTTAAATATTCTTGACTTAAACTGTGAATCCCATGAGAGATTCAGCATTGGAGTAAAAGCTGTTCCTTTGCGCCATAAAGCTTGTTTTAATGTTTTGGATTTCTTGCAGTGAAGGCTGCATGAGTCCATCTGTCTTTGCTGTTGGGGCAGAGCTGTTCTAAATAGTAAGTTAACTTCACTTGATGTGACTGGTTTGCCCTGTTTGCACGTTCTTTTGGGCAGTGGGGTGTTCTAGAGATGTCGGCAATAATTTTGGTCCTCAGCTGGCCAACGGGGAAAATCTAGAGGACTTGAGAGTGAATGAGAACTGCTGTAGACCAATAGCACTTTCCTTTAGTAAAAGTAAGGTGTGTGAAGTAGATCTGATGTTGCTGGCTCTAAACATGGGCTAAATCAGCATGTTCCTCAGGGATGTAGTGCTGAGGCCTTGGTGTAATACTTGACGCTTGGGAGCGTCCTGGCTTAGGTGAGGGAAACGTTTAGTGCTCATCAAAAAGTACCTGTCGTCTTAGTATCTGTTGGCTTCTTTGGCATCTGGGGAAACATTGGGCCTATGGGAGACTCAAATGAAATAAGAAAACAGGGAGAAGAAATTATATTTAAGTTTTCATAGCAGCGTGTCTCACTTAACACGCCTTGCCAGGCCTTTGATTCCTGAAAGTGGCTCTAGCCTTTTACAGGCCTCTTCATGTACCCCCTGATTTACATCTATTGCTTTAATCAATAGTCAGATCTTCCCAAGGTATCTACTTAGCCGAAAGTATTGAATAAATAATAATGGTATTGAAAGAGGACGCCTGGTGTGTACTCTTTCAGCTAAATTCTCTGCAAAAAAGATTTCATGCTGTCACTTGAAGCGGCTGATATATT
>JAOTQQ010000001.1:60301317-60344207 GCA_026546715.1 Gallinago undulata
GTGTTTCAGTTGCTCTCTGCAAGTTGTCTTGCTTGGGACAGCACATTAACTCATCTGTTTCCCAACAAGTTGTTTCTGTTTCTCATTTGTCTCCTGTGTGTTAAGTTTTGATAAGAGGACATTCCTTGCCTCTCCTTTTTATTGTTGGCTTTGTTGTGTATTTCCCAATATGTAAATTAGGAAGTTTTACTTTGTGATGCTCCTGAAGAGATAGTGTTCCTGTAAGAAATGATGTGACCTGGCTGCCACATACAGTAGGACTATGTAATACCTTCCACTCCCATATATTTCTCTGTTGTTTTGTTACCTTTCTGGTTCTATATGTATTTCTTAGATCCTTTTTCTGGATTGTCTATATATTTATTGTTTCCTACAGCAGGTCCTTTTCTGATTTACTTCTGCTGCTCTTGTTAACATGTTTTTTACTCATTCTTTTGTTTCTATTGTTAATTAAGGCTATGAAATTTCTAGAGCCATGCAGAAACTACACAGTTTTATTACCAGGTATTGGGGACATCCATATCCACAGCTTTTTTCTCTTAAGTTTGAAGTGTCACATGCATCTTGAGCGGCTAAAAGTATCAAAAAAATAGAATACTCACACCTTAATATCTTGGGTGTTATTCTATGGCCGATGACTTGCGGTCTCGCAGCACGAACTGCAGTGCTGGGAAAAGATGATGCAACTTTACTGGAGCTGATAGAGTTGAACTCATTTGTGTTGGTCATGAACTTGGCCCCAGGTCTGAAAGCTTAGATGGCAGTAGCTCAGGAGAACCCATTTCCAGTAGAGTGCTCTGAGAGCGGTGATCAGGCATGTAGTATTGCATTAAGGACACAGAAGAAAAGGCTTTGGGCGACTTTCATTACTCTTAAGATGCTAGCAACTGTGATTTCTTTACCTGCCACGTTTTGATAATGTTGTTTAGGAGAAAAAGACGAAAAGACCAGAACCAATTGCTAAATCTTGAGATACTTACACAAGAGAACACACGACTTAATATCATAATTATTCTCCAAACTAATGCAGTTACAGAATCACTAGTAAGGATATTCGCATTGAATTTTCAAATGTTGTACAGTGGATGCTTAACAGCCTATAGGGAAGGGGCAAAAAAGATTTGTGGTTGCTTGGTTTGGTTTGGTTATTTGCTGTTTTTTTTTCTTTTTTTTTTTTTAATTTGAAATAGTGCTTGTGTTGCCTTTTTTCTTCTTCTCAAGTAGTTTTCCCATGGAACCATCTTCTGGAAGTTCTGTGGATATAAATTATGCCAGAAGTTTGATCTTTACTACTATGCAGTAACTTTTTTCTATTTATTAGAGGGGAATTTGTAGGAGATTTCTCTTTTTCCAAGTGAGATTAAGGCCAATAACACTTGCACGTTGTAAAGAAAAATCTTAAATCTCTGCTTAGAGTGTGTACTCCTCGAGCTTCTGTTCCATCTCTTTGTATGTCCCTTTTCTTTTCACGTTTTCAGCTCTTGGTGAGTGCTTAGTTTCAGCCCCAAAGGCTGGGGTAGCTGGGACTGTTCTCTCTTTCCCAGCTTTTCTATGAAATCTCCTTTTTCTGTGAAAATGCATTGGCAGATTCTCTCTCAAGTGACTTGATTTGCCGAGTGATACATGCTGTGAGTACCACTAAATGCCTTCCTTATCCGACTGCGCAAGAGCTTTTCAGTATTATTTGCTTATTCATATGCAGCTGTTTGAAAAATTAAGCATGTACAGGCATATTGTTATGATCTGGCCTCGGAGCAATGAAGTTGTTGTTTTATGAGTCCAGTAGAGTGATGGTATTATGCAGGTCGACAATCTCTCCTTTTCAGATTTTGCATCATGCTTTGCCTAACAAAAGTCTTGTAGATTTAACTTCTCAAAGGAGCTAGTTTTAAGTGTTCCAGGCTGAGGTTTCCCCTTGCTTCTTGAAGTAATATGATTTTGGAGCCACGAGCGTGCTGACCTGAACAAGTTAAAGCTCAGTCAAGGGTGTTTTCCCTTTGTCAGCACAGCACACTTCAGGATGTGTGTCAGTGAAGAGAATCCCTGTGGATAACTGGGTTACTAGGATACGGCGTAAGCTCTGGTTTAATTAGGCAGTTACTCTTGAATTTAGGCTCTCTGTCACTTCATTGCTTTTAGAGATTTCATCGTAATAAGGCAATTTAAGAAAGAAAAATTATTTTGTTTTAAGGGTGTATTTTTCGCTGAAAGTATTTCTATGCATCGAGTGTAAAATACTACTCACTGATATGTTATCTGCACAAAAGAGAGGCTAATATAAATTTAGTTGGTCTCTTCAAAGGCTTCCAGGATCTGCATTTTGGAGGATGCTGCAGTGTTGAGCATAAACAGAAAACTTCTCAGTAGTCATTTGATTGCATGAAAACTGACACTGGCTCTTTGGGGACTAAAAATCAAGTTGCTGTACAGAGCAATTAAAAAGAAAAAAAAAAAAAGGACACAGGGGAAAGAAGGCCTTTTCTTTCTTTTGTTTTAAAGTGCGTAACCTGCTTATCATGATGAGCACATGATGGGTTTTTCTTAGAATTAACATTTGCAAAGCCAATCCAAGTTTGTGTGTACTTTATCCCTAACATATGGCTTCCCACATGATGATGTCATGTACAAGTAAATGCCAAAAAAGCATAAATGCTCCCAGCAAAAGCTACACTCTGAACTAGGATTTGATTTGCAGTTTTCTGTGTGTATGGCCAGCTGGCTGGTCACGTTTGAGCACTGACCTCTGCCCGAAGCCATTGCTTTCCTCAGCTGGGGCTGATGGTCTATAAGAGCATGTAGTGGCCGTGGAAGGCTTCCATATGGGAAACTATCTTTCTTCTTCCTGAGATGTTGGAAATGGTGTGAATTGTTATGGCTAATTTGCTTTCTCACCTCCACGTTCAGGTATCTTTGTTCAGAGAGGCTCTAGAGAGGGACTGTCAGCTCCAGGCACCTTGGTGCTCCAAAAGCTTGATGCAGTTCCACCAGCGAGGATTTTTTGTATTGTTTGGGTTTGCAGGTAGGTGTTGTATGGGCATGACAAACTGTTCTGTGCAAAAGTTTTGTTCCCAGCCCACTCATTAGTTTTTCAAAGGTAATACTACTGTTTGGGAGGTGGATCTCCCCGTGTGCTTGTGTTCATGGAGTGAGTGGTGGGGGTTGTTAGCTCTCTCCTGCCCTTACTGCCTAGTGGTATGCGGTTATCTTTTGTGTTACAAAAAGCTTCACTTGATTTGCAAGGGTTGTCATCTCTTTCATGCAAAACAGAATGTATTACAGTGATAACAGCAGAGCAGCTGTGGGTTTTTTTTTTTTCTTTTAATCTCCCATTTACTGTGAATTACTACAGGGATACTGCAGTGGATACGTTAGGAAGATCCCTGGATCAGAACATAGAATGAAAGTTTTCTGATGAGGTGTTCCATTGGCTGAGCAGTGGAAGTTGGTAGACTTCTTACAGCTTTTTAACGTGGTGGTTACCAGCAAAAGTGTCCTTGAGGAAGTTTGAGGGTTTGGTTTTTTTACCGTTGGATGAGGAAGAAAATGCAAATGCCAGTGCTTGGTGTTATAGGTTCATTGGTATTGGTTTTCAAATGTAATACTTGATGAGGAGTGTCATGAGGTATTTTTTGATTCAGGGATGAAATACAGTTAGACTGCCTTCCACTAAGCCTTTTTCTTTACAAGGTCTTAATCAGCTCTGCTGGCAAGCAAGGGTTTATTTTTGCCCCTCTCCTTGGTGCTTCCCTTGGTGCTTCCATCTTCTCTCCTCATGCAGAGGTGGAAGCTTGTGCTTCCTTGCTGTGCAGGAGGGGGGAGGTTTTTGAAAACTTGCACCTGGGCAGCATCTGAGCCGCATCTGTGGATGCAGAATGAGTTCAAGATGGTCTGTATTGAAACCTGAAGTGTGTAAAAGTGAGCGTGCATGCACATGGGTACTCACCTTGTGTGCTTCCTGTTAACGTTATTTTTCTCTTAGCACAACTTTATTTGCCATAAAATTCTATCTTCAACTGCAGTGTGAAGGAGGGCTTAGACACAGCATAATTCTTTTTCTTTCTTTACTTTGTCTTTTAGCCTTTCAGGTGGTCCAAGCAGCTTAGTTAGTTAAATTTTATATGTGCGTGTGTGTTAAATGGTGAGAGATATCCTTGATCTTTTCAGTAAGAAAATCAACATCTTTGAGAAACACCTGTTAGGACTCCAGATGATTTGTGTCCCCGTACACAGCCCCGGTGGAGCGTTGGGCAGGGGTGCAGCATGTGCTGCGAGGAACAGAACCTTCCAGAAGCTGCCGAGCCCCAGAGAGGAGCTGGAAACTGGAGCTTGGGAAGGGAGGAACGGTACAAACCTCCCATCCCCTCCTTTCCCTGTCACTGTGCCATCCATGTTTAATGCCTCCTGGAGAAGAAAGCAGACAGCTTTCCAGCTCCACGTGCTTCTGTGACTGGTATTTTCCTACAACCCAGGCAGCTAAGAAATTTGGTTAGAGGCTTACACCAGACAACTGTGTAAATTTCTCACAATGACCTAGTGCATACAAGCTCTTTTTGACAGAAACTGAACTAAATGCTGTTAAATAAGTTACAAAGTTATTAACTGTTAAGCCACATGAGGAAGAGCTATGATTTTTTTTCAGCTGCATTTGCATCTATCGTTCTCTTCACCCTTGGGTGGTCTCGTCTTATACAACGTTTGGTTATTTTAATTTCTTACTTTCTGTTTCTCAAAGAAAAAGTTAAATAGTGGTGAATGGCAAAAATATTGTTGAAAGCTTGCTTTAACTTTAAATTTAAATTTAATTCTCAAATCCCATTTTCAGGGAGCCGTTTCAGGTGGTGAATGTTCCTAGTGAGTTCATAGCTTTAATTCTAATAATGTGGGAACGATTATTATCCTAGTTAGTTAATAAAAATTTTCCCATACTACTTGGAATGTTGCCTCTCCACCTAAAATGCTTCTGTTTGAAACAATGAGCAGCAATAAAAGAGTGATTTTTCTCCTTGCCTAAAAAATAAAAGTACTAAAATTTAATGTTGTAGATCATTATGTTGGTACACAGAAGTTGTTTGGTTGGTTTTTTTTTTGAAGTGATGTATGTTTTCAATTCAAGTTTGCTGCTAATCTGCTGACGTTTCCTCATGTTTGCAAACTTTATTAACCATTATTTAGTTTCTCAAAAATAATAGAGCAAAAATTACTAGTTCTGGTCTCAAGGTTTAATTTTATCACAAAGAAAGACCTCTCTGTTGTATTCATTGTTGTCACGCCTGTACCTATCATCTAAAACATCTTTATAACACAGGAAATTACCTACATTTTAGTAGATATTGGTAATTAGGATAGTGTACAATTGCCACACTTTAATAGCAGAGTGCAGAAAGGGAATGTGAGTTTTTTGAAGTCACGTGAGAGATGAGCGGCAGAGGCGAGATCGCATCTTTGATCTTGAATTTAAAAATGTATTACAGTATATTTATTATAAATGAAAGATTAAAATATGAAAGCATATGAATACACGCATATATTATTACAAATACATATATGAAAAATCATCCTTTTTTTTACTTTAGTGTGTAGAACAGAACCGTTGCTCAGCTCAGCGGCAGTAGGGATGCTGGACGGGGAACCCGTCACCCAACAGCTGTGCAAACAGACCAGTCGGCGTTGATATTCATCAGTAGCTTTGTGTGGTGGTGGCATTGAGCTACACCAGAACACGTGCAATCTGTCTGCTTTCTTTGTCCCAGGGTACGGCCAGCCCGGCTGCTCTGCGCCAGCCAGGGGGTGATTGTCATGCCATGGGGTGCCTTCACCTCCTCCCCTTTTTTTTTTTTTCCCTTTGCTTTTCCTTCTTCTCTCTGGGCTGTCTGGCTGCTCCCGGGCACATCTGCCGTGTGTCCCATCTGCTGTCCCCGAGAGGCAGGCGCGGGTCCGACAGGCAGTATTCAAGTAGTACGCTGTTCTTCTGGAGAGGACAGAAAACAATGATTTGTATTATTAATGGCACGTCACTAATTCTTCCTGCTTCTGAAAGACTAAGCAAAGAAAATAGCGTGGAATGCCGGCTTACAAACTTGCTGTTGGGGAGTTGTTTCAAAAATCCTATAGGCACAAGTGAATTTTTCACACTCCGCTTATCTCAAGTAACAATCCTCTGACTTTGTCTTGTGGCTTGTAACTTTTTCAAGACATGGTAGGTTTTCCTTAAAAGAAAAAACAACACATCTTTCAGAAGTTGTATTCTTTCCTTCCCGGTGTCAATGTTGGTTCTATAAAATGAAAGGCAGAGGTGTTTGATAAAATTATTTGCTATTACTTCATGTCTTTCAAGGAAAAAAATATCAGCAGACTGACAAGAAAAAAACTAATTCTGTAGTCAGAATGAATTTAAATCCAAGGTTCCCCTTGCCTCTTCTGCATGTATGTTGCACAGCTTTTGGCGGTGCACGTAACTTCAGAACACCTTTCTGTGACATGTCCTCACTTCCAGCAGTATCGTGCCTTGGGACGGCTCCCCTATCAGATTGAACAAGGATAAAGGGAGCTCTCTATGGGTGAAGGGAGATGATACACAGCATAGACACCTACAGACAGTGAAACTTTTGTTTGTGGAATCACCTCTAGCTTTGACTCAAAGATTTGTGGAGATACGTGATCAAAAGTGCAGTTGCTAATTAGTAGGTATTCACCTTTTCTGGTCGTATAAAGTGTCACTTGTAGCAGTTCCAAGCTTACCACTCTTATTGAGTGGAAGCTGACCCAGCTGTCTTGCCTTACTGCTGCGGGGATTTACAACACAAAGCCGTGGGGAACAAGAAGAACTTTTATCTGTTAACGTGTTTGCCTGCAATTTGGAATCCACTGCAAGCAATTTGGAATTCCCTGCAAGGTCCGAAGTGTGACCCGAGGGTGGACAGAATTTTACAGGGCTGGTTAAAAGGAATTGTGCGTGTGTGCAGGGAGAGAAGTGATTCCTTTTGGCAGTGTCTCATGGCCTCGGAAGTCATTTGCTTCAGTATCTCCCTGCTTGCTCAAAACGTCACAAAGAGGAAAATAAAGGCTGGAAGCCTAAATCAGAAGGAGGAGCGAGGAGAAAGCATTGAACAGCTTTTGGTCAGTAAATGGGTTTGTGTTTTGGTTCCGTCCTTGCTAGAAACTGCTTTGCCCATTAACCACATTTACTGCTTGTGAAAGCATGGTGGCTTCACTGTGCTGCATTCAAATAGCTGACCTCCATGGAAGAAGTCAAGGGTAGACTTGTGTATTTGTCTTACGTAGCTTTTACAAGAGTGTCCCTGTTTGTTCTTTTCTTTTCTCCCCCTCCCTCCCTGGCCCCGAGAACACTGCAGAGCAGTATATTTTATCATCACATCGCAACTAAACATCATAAAGCTGGCAACGCCTGTAGTGAGTTTCAGGAGGAAAAAAAAAAATGATTTGGACTACTCGAGAGAACAGTATCTGCTATGCTGCAAAACATTGTGCAAGGGATCTGTAAAATAAAATATATAATCAGAGAACTCCTGTTTGATGAGGTGTGATTAGTGGTATGTTAGTATTAGCTCTGTGCATTAATTCTTGCAACTGTGCTTTTCAGATCAGCAGCTTCAAAAGTTACCAAGTCGGTATGACAGCGCTTAAAAAGTTGTGTAAAGGAATTTAGCAAACAGAGCAGGGAGGAGGGGATGATTACAGCCGTTTATCACCTTTGCAAAGTGTTCTTAGGCTGATAAAAGTGCGTAACAGGTACGCCATCTATTCCTGCAAGATTTACCGTGGCTTACTGAGCTCATAGCATCCTCTGAAGGGTTACAAATGTAGTCAGAGTTGAGCAGTGTACTGTATTGCCGTTCAGCACTTTACACTGAGTATGCTCATTTCTGTCTTAAACTGATCCCTGGTGGTTTAACTGGATGGGATTCCTGCCCCTCCAGCCTTTTTAATGTGTGTTGTCAGTAGGTTCCAGCAGCACTGCGTGGACAATCCCATATGAAAACGGGATGATCAGGTGGGATAGATAGATTAAGGTTGAAACTTTTGTGTGTATCCTTGAAAAATATCCTGCGGCGATTTTCTGTGATTTCCTTTAATATTTAGCTCTGAAGGCTACTAATCTTGACATTTCAGAGAAGTACTCAAGCAGTAATCAACCTTTTCTCTGCAAAATACATCCGTGGTTGGAGAAGCATATATACAGATCTTCTCTGCAAACCAAGAGCACTTTTGTGTGAGAGTAGGAATTACATTTGAGTTAAATGCTTCATATATAAATGCTACTTCATATATGATTTTTGCAAGTATTCTGTTAAAATAACTGGTGAATTCTTCGCTTTTTCTCCTTCGTGTTTGAACCCAACTGTTATTACTTGAATTCTACAAACTGGAGCAGTGAAAAATTTATGACAGGTGACCCGTAAACCCAGAGTACTCCTGTGGTGGGTTGTGAATAAAGACAGCAATTGTGTAATGAAACAATTTGTCACTGACTACCAAAAGGCCAGAAGTTTAATGGGTGGCTGACAATGTAAGCATAACTCCTGGGCATGTTACTTAGCAGATTCTTGCAGATTCTTGTAGCTGATATCAGGTCCACATTCACCTTGGGTAAAGGGAACCCCTCCTCTCTCATATGGGTCATTCATTTCTGATGTGAGAGGCAGGACCTGGTCCTTGGAACAGGACAGATCTACTAGTGAGCATAATATTGAGAAATAATAAAAGCGGAGGAAATAAAGTGATACTAAAGGAAAGGAGAAGACCTAAAGTTATGCAAAATTTCTCCCTGCGTTATTCCTTGTTCCCCTTTTTGGTTTCTTTTGCTTTGTGAGACCATTAGCTGCCATGCACTGTAGCCATGTGTGGGTGGGAGGGAGCCACTTTCTGTCCCTCTGTGGGGCTGCTGTAGGGAGACAAGTAGGTGCAGAGTGAGAGAAGCTCGTGTTGTCCTGCTCATCTCCAGAAAATGAAGTTTCACAGGGAATCTCACTAATTGTTCTGACTGGCTCATGGAGGTTTTTTTTGCATAGTGAGAGGTTTTGTCTCAGCCCTTGAATCCTGGGCTGTTGTATCCAGAAATACTGTGTGTGAGGTTTGCTCATTGCAATCTCACTACTTGTGCTAATCTAGTGTCTCCTTTGTTGTTGTTTTGTTTTCTTTTTTTTTTTTTTTCTCTCTGCCTCTTTATTTAGATGAGAGATCCTTGGAGCAGCAAAATTTTACCTTTTTCTCAATGGACTCAAAGATGCACCAAAGCATATCAGGCAGCAGGACACAAATGGCCTTAGTGAAAAGTACTTTGGAGCCCCAAGAAGGTAATTCCCTTCAAACGGTTGGATCATCAGTTACCACTCCCTTTGATGGGACTTCATTTAACCAAGAAGAACTGGTCAGGATTTCAGAAGGGAGAAGTACGCCCCTGGTAGATGTCTCCGTAACAAGCAACGAGGCATTCTTAAGTGACGATGAATTCATTAGCTCATTTCCAAAGGCACAGTGGACACCTCCACTGAAGTCTTTTGCGCTTCTAGCAGATCATCACTCAGTTAATACAGTAGAGCCACCAAGAGAAACGTTAGAAACTGCGTTGCTCACACCTTCGTTATCTGTCCTTTTTTCACCCTATGATATCTCAAAAACAGCACAGCAAAAGACTCCCTTGAGTGCTGTCCCTGACCGCAGTAACCCTCTTACAGAATGGAAGCCTTTTGTACCAGACAGTGGAATGCTAACGGCGAGCAGAGATTTGCCGTCGCACCCTCCAAATACAGCTGCTTATTTCCCTTCCGTTCCTTCAGAGGCAGGTGCTGCAGTGTGGGAAAACCTAAATGCAAGTTCAGAAGCCCTGCCTCTCCATCTCAAGCTGCTGGATGAAGATAGCCCTGTGACCCTGGATGCTGCGGCACGGCGTGCAGACCCCTATGTGAGTAGCAGGGCAGCAGAAACTCTCAGTCTATGGACCTACCCCACTCCGAGCGTTCCCTGGGCCACGCCGACTTCAGCAGCCGGTGCGGAGCCTGCTTTGATCCCTGGTGGTCTTCCACTCGCTGCCATTTCCACGGACTCTAATACACTTGTTAATGCCAGCCTGTTTACACGTGAATTCTCCAGTGCGCCACCGAATTTGCCTGCTGGGTCAGAAATATCAAGTCAATCAGAGCTTGTCGGCGAGCTCAGGAGTCCAGTGCCTTTCGCCAGATCATACAGTTCTTGTCTGTATTGTGACTCAGTTTCACTTCTGCCAGAGGCAGGCTTTTCCCCAGAACATGATGTGGGCTCAGGAGATTATGTTGAAACTTTGTCCATCAAAGCCTCTGAAGTACAAGGCATTGCTCCATTTACAACTATAATTACTGACGGGTATGAGTTAGAGGAGCCTACACCTGAGATTTTTGATACTTCTTTTCCATCACGACCAGTTGTTTCATTTTCTTCAAGATTCACAGAAATGCCTGATTCAGGCGTGTTTTTATTAAGCACTACGGACACTGTTCTTAACAACACAACACCTATAACGATTTCTCCTTCCTACCATCATCTTCCTGGAGGAACACTACTAAACATCTCTGTTGCCCAGTTTTCCCACTCTGTTCTGGAAACAGTTTCATTGACACCAAGCACTCATGTAGAACTTCCTGATGCCACCACCATTCTGTTTGACTCCACCTTCGTCCCGAGTGAGCCGGTGCCATCATTTGCAGTTAGCCGTACAACTTTCCTGGGGTCGCCGGAATTAATGCCATCAGAATCTATTATTTTGCTTGACAAGACGTTTACAAAGGAAGAATCGTCTTTAAATATTTCCGATTTTCCTTCTAGTCTTTTATCAACACCATTCCTCATTGAACCTAGCTACTTGTCTTTATCACCGGCCGTGCTAAATTCTTACTCTGCCGTGCAAAGCGATTTATCAACGCTCTTACCTCCAACCTTGTTGACTGGGACATTGGAACTTTCTGAGGATGTTTCCAGCTGGGAGTTAGCTACCACTGCCAGCTCTGCTACTGATGCCGAGGTTTCTCAGTTCCCTCTCAGCCAACCATCATACTTGTATTCAGATACGTTATCTCTTCCAGGTGCACGTGTTCCTGAAGTATCGCTGTCATCAGATTTTCACTCCGAGTCGTCTGTGTTTCTGGAAGCGCCCTCGGTATTGCCAGCGGGCTCTGAAGTTGTGTTTACCTCAGCTGTTACAGGAGCTACCTCTTGGTTGGAGCCATCTCTATCCATCTCTCCCTCCGTGGTTCCTACCCTGGTGCTGCCCGCTTCCGACACCCAGCCTCTTACCAGCAGCCTCTTGCTCAATGAAACAAATCTGATCCCTTTGTTTACTACCTTTCCAGCGACTCCTGTCTTAAATATATCTTCATCTCTGCTCTCAACTGCTCTGGCTTCCGATGAGGATATTGGTGCTACAATTAGCCCCACGCTGCTTCTGACGTCTCGCAGCGAGGGCAGTGCCCCCACAGCCCTTCCACCCGTCCACCTTGACAACCTGACCTCACGTGCTGAAACCAGCAGCGTGACGCCCCCTCCTACAGCATCTCTGTCTGTGACCACGGCGTTTGCTCCCACTCCGTTCCCTTGGACTTCCAGCCCTCCCACTGGATACGAAGTTCCAGCAGGAAGCGGCGTGACTGCGGGTACCGATGCATCAGCTGCTCCCACCACTGTCCCCATCACCACAGCCACCAGTGCCACGGGCAGCCTAGGGACGTTCTTCTCCACCCCTCCGGTGACCACTACCCCACCTGAACCTGTGGTCGTAACCTCTGCTGTGACCACCACTAGGCAGCCCTACGTCTGCGACATCACGGTTCCCGATGCTTACTTAGTCACCGCAGGTAAGCCATTTCCAACATTTTTATTTTGTTTTTCAGAAGCCACTCTAATTTCCCCCCCCTAGCTAATTGCAGGTGTTGAATCAGCTAAGTGAATCTTTCCAAAAAACATGATGTAAATTTAGACAAGCAGCTGTAAAAGCATTCACTTACCATTTACTCTTGAAAATAATAGAATTAACTTGAACAGAGTTCGTTGTGATAGTGAGTTACGTACGTATTACGCTACACAGAGAATGAAATTGTCTTCTAAATTTGCTGTTGCGTATCTGCAAGTACACTGAATTACAGGCTGCTTTTCACTTCATGGGCTGTAAAGGGATGTTACTGTCATGGTACTGTTCTGCCAAACTGTTAAATGTTCTGACTGAGTAAGTTTCTCCTTTCAGTTGTTGCTGCTGTTTGTAAAAAAAAAAAAACCCGCATGTGAGGTAATGTTGTAATATGAAAGAGGCGAGTTGGTTTAAAAAAATGGTTGGGTTTCATTACCGTTTTTATAATAAGTACTAGCTTATGTTTATATTTTCCCTCCTCCCATACTTACTGCAGGCGGGTTTGGTGTGTTTGTAACCAGAAAAAGTGACATTGGTGTGTTTCAAAATTAATTGTCTCAGCATCTGTGTTTGCTTTTTTTTTTTTTGGTGTTTTCCTACCCCTTCCTAGCTTGTTAACAAAACAATAGCAGCCACCTCATCCAGGGCAGCTGCAGAAGTGCTGCATGTTCTGTGGTAAGCAACACGTCTTGCCCTTAAGGTTTACTTATGATGTGTAAAGCAAAATCAGTGTAATCTCATCCAGATATGAAGGTGAGCTGGCTATGCTGGTGATGAGGAAGATTTATTATTTTTTTAGCCTGTAATTTGAGCAGTTTTTTAGGTGGAAAGTAAATGCAGGACGACAACACAACGCTTTTCAGTTGTTCCCTTGACCGTAGTCACAGTCTGAACTGTGACTATAACAGACGTGATATCCACTGGGATGTGGTGTTTTAAAAGCAGTTTCTTACTCGATGGATATCCCTTTCAGTAATCAGTCACGTTTACTTACATTTTATTTAAGAGGAAAGTAGATGCATATTTTCTGTGGCTTTTTTCTGACCTCATCTGCATTCCATGCATTGCCTACAAAACTTCAACGGCGGTATGACAGCAGGCTCATTGTGCACAGGTCAGACTGAATGTGCTGTGACTTTCACATCCAATTTGAATGCCTCAGTGGCTTTTTAGAAGGCTCTTTTACTAGAATGCTGAAGACGTTAGATAGAAACAGAACAGGAGAGCGAAAGTAAACCTGGAGTTCCTTAAACTCTCTCTATGGTCACTTTTTAGGATACAGTCACACCTTTACCTGTTTCCTTGTCCATTCGTTGTCCAACTTATGCATTTGATGCAGTTGATTTCATTGCCTGCTTTTTCATGCATCGCACAATTGAAAATGCAGCTTTGAACCAAAGCCCAGGAGATGAAGCTAAAATGTATTTAATGACTGACCTTAATTTTCAGTGCTGGCCCGAAGAGCTGTTCTACAAAATGTCAGTGAATCCATCAGAGAAGTGCTCAGAGTTCAGTTCAGACGATCCGTAGAGCTAGAGGTAAGTGGTATGAAGTGTGTACAAGTACTCTTTGATCAGTGTAATAAACTAGTGGGTTTAGTTCACGGACTAAAAAGGTCATTTAAAAGCAACGCATGTAGTACTTTATCAGAGAGAGGTTTATTCTAACTTAAATGTTAGTGATGTTGTTGGGTGTTTTCAACCAATTTGAAATCAGCTTTTTTACTTATAGAATGTCATCATTTTCTAGGGCAGATGTTTCTTGGTTTTGTCAGAGGTGAGCAAGCAGTGCCCAACTTCTGCTCACCTCCTTTGAGTGGTGAATTGAAACTGAACTGAAAAGCTTCTACCCTTAGCTTAAAAGTTTTGTTTCTTCTGCTAGCTGATTACATACTTAGCACCTTAAACAAAACAAAGCCTTCTGCACAGCCTTGCACTAGTTAATGTTGTGAGTGAGGCCATCAAGACTTGCAAGGAAAGTGATGGAATCCCAAGTGCAGGACTTGGTAGATAAAAAAAGGCAGGGAAAGAAATCAGGTGTGCAATGGTAAGATGTTATTTTTAAGCCTTCAAATAGGTGTGTCTCCTCTTCTTCCCCAACTCAGAGCTGGGAATTGCTGCGCTCTTGTTTGGTTTTTTTTTTTTTGTGAAAGCTTCCTCTGCTTTGATGATCAAGGAATCATCTTTGAACAACATTTCAGTGTTGTTTCCTAACTTCAAAATGAGTGTCTTCTTGAGATGAGGTTTAAAGGCTTTGTTGCCCCCCTCTGTGTGAGAGGAAAAGACTGTAGAGGTAGTTTGGGGGATATCTTTGTTATACAATCAGGTATATACCAGTATGGAATTACTGGTGTAGGGGCAAGTTCAGCTGCACTTGCAATTTTTTATGTTGGTGTTCATCCAGTTGTGATAGCCCAGCACCACATTATCTTAGTTTTCTGAGCCTGTGATCTCATTTTCATTATGATGTTTACTCAAGTAGCAGTTTGAATTTCGAACGTAACTTCAGCTTCCCCATGCACAGGATCCCTTAGTGCCTCTAATTTCTGCTTGCTGATCCGTGTGGGGAAACACCATTTTGACAGCTCCTGCCATAATCACTGCACTCAGTAATTAAACAACTGGTGTTTGAGAATATACCTGTCTACTACTCAGTTAAGACAGGAGCGTTAGAAATTTTTGTCAAATTCCAGCCACAGTGAGCTGCCACTATAAATTATGCTTAGCTTAGGTCCTTCTAGTAATACCTGCCAGTAAGCATTTCAGGGTTTTTTTTTTGTAAAGAAGATATTTTTCTTCTGGTTTGTGAATTATATCTTCAGATTGTGCAAACTGGCATAGTCAAGCAGAAGTCAAAAGTTCATGATGGTAGAACTACATTAATTTTCAATGACCTCGTACGCCTCAGTAATATGGAAGCGCTTATTATCTTAATAGTAACAGCAGTAAGACAAAAATCTATTTCTAAATATTTGAAGGTTGATTGGAGCCAACATTTGATATCTTGCTTCTTTATGTTTTTGCCCTTTAAATTCCTTCCTTTCATGCCCACTCTTGCCTTGTAAAGCTCTCAATAGGATATTTTGGCCTTAAGGCTGCTCAGAAGCAACTGTCTTTATAAATAATGCAGTTAGTCCAGCTTCATTCTTTGCAAATTCCTTTTTATCAAAAGGAGAAAATATCTCTGTGGAATCAGTTATGCTTATTTTGTGCTCGAATGCTGCTATCACACGCATTCTCGTTGTGATGCCTTGGGTATTGGTTTTGCACTAAATATAATCACTAGTGAATGTCTTCACCTCTAGCAGTGAAGTACTAACAGAGCTGTTCTTTTAAATAAAAAGCTGTCTATAGTATCAGCGTGTTTAACGGTGATGTAATGCAAAGTTTTAAATAGAATTCATCCATATTGCTAACCTTAATTAAGCAAGCAGAACTGTCTTTTGTTAATCGAGAGTACCCAGGAACAGTGTGTACATTTGCAACTTATGGTAAAGCAGTGCACTTCCCTAAGCTGCTTTTTTACTGTGTCTCCCATTACAGCTCACAGATGTTGTTCACTTGCTGTGATGTAATGCACAGTAAATCAGGAGACAGTCTTGTTAAATTTAACTTGGTAGTAATGTATGCTTTAAAAATAAAATCCATGGCAACACGGGATATAACCGCTGCTCGCTTTAAGTGCAAACCAAGGTTAACACTGAAAGAATTAAAACTTTTTTTCCCCCCCAGCTTTTTCGGTTAAAACTTTGGTCTCTGCTTCTTTATTATTTCAAACACTGAGTTGTTCAAGTGGAAAAAAAAAAAAAGAGGCAGGCTTGAATCCTGCCTAATGAAAAAAACTTTTGTCAGCTTTTTCCTAGCAAAGTGAGTATAATCTTAAATCTTGAAGTTCTTTCCAGTCAGTCCCAATGTATTGCATCTGCAAAAGAATAAGACCCCATTGTTTGAGTAAGAGCAATTTTTGTCAGCTTTTTCTAATATAAACCTTACGACACTTGGGTAAGATCTGTTGTACAACGTTCCCTTGACTTAGATTTGTTGCATTGGGGTGTGAAATAAAATAGCATTGGCAGTGACTTGCTGCCAGGACCCCTGGTGCTGTTAAGCTCATGCCAACAGGAAAAAAGCTCTTTGCCAGCCTCATTTGTGCTTGGAAATTTTATCATGTGGTAAAATGTAGAGCTCAGCCACTTTGCTGTATTTAATGTGGGCCTTAGGGCCTATCCGTAGCCTACTGGTTTCTGTAATCCAAAATTAGTAAACCTCTGCCTTCAAAGTAAGATCGGTTCGCTGTCAGGCGGTTAAATACTTCTTTCAAGGATGCCACCTTGTGGACTTGGGCTGGCTTCGTGGCTACTCACTGCTGCTGAAATTCTGGCTGGTACCATTTAGGTGTGTAAAAGTGGTGAGAGAATTGTTGCCTTAGGATGCTAATGTGCATAGAAGCAGAAGCTCTGTTTCATTTTTAAGACCTGTGGGCCTTTGTAGCCCGTCTTCAGGAATTTAAACTCTCTCTGTAGGCTCTGTACAGGATTCTTAATAAGGTGGTGGGGAAGAAATCAGTTGTTTATGATTTCTGCCAGATGTTTACACAGCATAGTACTGTGGAGTGTAGGCGGGGATTAGATTGTAGCAAAGGTGGATGTAATCAAATATTTTAGCAGACAATAATCAATAGCAAATGCTTAGAGAACATCATAAGGGACAGGGTGAGCATACAGTGATGTTTTTCCCCAATACCCTTCTGGCCTCTGGTAAATGGAGGCTTAAAAACTTTCTGTACTAGAAGGGTTCTCTCACGTGAGGGTAGTTTTGAACGAGACAGGTTGTGTCCTGGAAACAGCAGAACTGCATGGCACCTTGGAGAAGGGATAGCTTAACTTGAGGTGGTGCAAGGCTTTTCGGGTCCTACTGGAGGTTTCTGCTTTTGCTGTGGGAATGGCTACCACATGGAGCTTTGCGTGCTTCTCCGGCCAAAGTGTTATGATAAGAAATTTGTCCTTCTCTAAGAAATTTATCTTGTTATTTCAATAGGTGGCAATGTAAAATGTGGTGGTTCAATTAGCTAATTTGTTAGCATCTAACTTTGCAGTAGAGGTGAAACCTCCAAGAGAGGGTTGAGTGGACAGCTGGGATGGTAAACCATTAAGAGCTGTACCAAGAGGAGCAATTCTCATTCATGAACCGAGAGTCATGAGCTGTGCTTGTTTTGTCCTGTGGTGGTTCTAATCTACCCACCTCAAAATTACACTTCAAATGTTTTGGTTTTTTTTAATTTCCATTCTTCTGGAGTTGCTGTCACTCTTCTGCTGTGGTGAAGCACAAAAGGGAAGCATGCTAGCTGTTAAGATGAAAAAGTTGGTGTGGAATTGCAGGAGGTGTTCAGGGCAGGCTGCTTTCATTGCACTGCAACAGCTCAGAGATGGAGAGAGCTGAGTTAGTTCTCAGAGACTTGCTTTCCTGTCTCAAATACCTACCTCTGGTGCTTAAGTATGTGCTGGGTACACTAAGCCTCTCTTCCTCAGCATATATTACTTTAAGAATTACCAGCAAATCGTCAATGAGATTTGTAATTCTAATTCCTCTTTTTCTTGCCTTTTAAGTAGTCTCCTTTGCAAGTAATGGGCAACTTTCTTTTGGCATGTCTTACCCATTATAACTGCTGTTTCCATTTGACAAACTGAAGCTGCAGAGATCATTTCATCCTGAGATAAAAGGACAAAATTTCAGATAAGAGGAACTGAAAAGAGCTGTGCATATTATTCATATCAAATACATTTGAGTTCTGTGGGTCTAAATCCATTTAAAATAAAAGCTGGATCCTGCATATATTTGTGGGCTAAGGAGGAAGAGAGGAATAATAAGTAGCATAGATTATTTTTTTAATTTCTTTCCGCTTCTGAGGTAGTTTCTTCTGGTGAAGATGGTCTCTTTGAAGTGCACGGTTTTTAGAGGGGAGGAAAGAGCTGCTTGCTGGCTCATCTAAACAGCAATTGCCATCACTTTGTGCTGTTGCAGAAATACCAGTAAGTAACATGTGGGTCACAATTTAAGTAGTACGGTGCTTTTCTATAAGGATGTTGAGGATATCGAACATATCCCTTCACAAAACCTGCAAGGTGCCAGCATGTCTTCATCTAAGAGGTGCACGTTTATCAGAACCTTTGTGTCTCTAGTTTGATTATTTATTTATTTGTGAGGCCATCGTGTTGGACATCTCAAAATATTTTAGTGTGACTACCTTAGGCAAAAAAAGCTAACCGGGGGAGTAAACCAACGAGGAAAAAAATAAGGCTGCAGATATCAATATCTTTGATACTGAGAATTTCTTTGAAGGAGAGAAGACTGTGAAGTATGTTTTAGTAAAGAAAAGCTTCCAATTGTGACAGAGCAGTAGTGGATAAGTGTCTGCGTGGAAACATTCACCTAGGTTTATATTTAACTCACAGTCTCATTTCTTTTACACGTTGACTAAGGTTCCTCAGGATTTTTAAGACGACTCAAAGTCAGGAGATAAATTGGAGGAGCAAAATTCTAATTGTGGTAATTGCTGAAATAAGCAGATAGAACTATTCTCTGAAAGAAAGCATTCTTGAGTGTGAAAATTGTATCCATAAAACACAAGTTATGTATATTTTGCATATCACATGTGAATAGTATAGGGTGTATTCGCTGTGCAGTGTATGGCTGAAATACAGAAGTTGTGCAAGTGGTTCAGTAAATAAACAGCGATTTTTGTATGGGGACTCTTGTGTGCTCCGGGGGAATGCAGGCAAGGAGTGCTGCTGTGCTGGGATGTGATAAATCAAGTAGTGTTCAGATTGGTGTGTTGTACTGAAGAGGTTCTAGTAGGTGCATGTAACACGGAGGAGTTGCCTCTCTGCTGCACTGGAGCAGAGGCTGCAAGGCACACCACTGTCGGGGTGTCTGTGCTTCTGCTCCTTCTAGGAAAATTAAAGATTGTTATTTTCCTACCTCTTGATGATGTGGCTTTGAAATGCATAAAGCTATGTAAGTCTAGTGTGTTGCCAAATTTCACATTGAAGATTTTTTTTTCTAATTTTTTTTCTTTTTTGTAGGTTTATAAAATTTTCCCCAAATTTGCTTTCTTGGTGACATCGGGTCCTTTCGTTTACACGGCAGTAGCTGTCATAAACGTGCTTGTGAACAGCAGTCTTCTTCGTGGCGAGGCCCCCATGATCCTCTCACTTCATCCTTCTTTCACTGTGCCAGATAACAGATTCCAAGTTCAGACAGGTGAGTTCTTCCTGACGTGAAGAGGAGGAGATGTAGCTTCATATTGATTCATATTTCTTCACTTACGATTAAGTACGCAAGGTCAAGTCAAAACCCTGCATTCTGCTGCTGTGAATCTTAATTATTGTTTTTTATACCTTAAATGCTACTTTTTAAAATTCTTCTAATGTAGGAGAATTGGTGAGCCAGAGGATTGATTGCTCGTGTATAATGTGAGCAGGATTGCTCATGTAGTATTTGGTTTTCCATGGCTGCTCTATGACAGCAGCTTATGTGAAGTCCATGACTGCTAGTAATCTAAAGCAAAATATTATCCACATAATAGATTTTGAGAGTAGTCAGTGGTATCATTTAAAATCTTCTTCAGGTGCTATTTGCATAACAAAGCCACCTGCCTTGTTGGTTGACTGCCTAACGAGGTAGTGACAGGGATTGAGTACATAGGCAGAGAGTTAACGAATGTCAAACATGGTGCTTTTGTTCAGGTATGTTTCACGTGCTGTTTCTGCTCTGTTAACAACTCCATGGTAAGACATCACTTCTTTAACTGCTTAACTCCTTCCACTGCTTAACACTGTTATATAGATAGACAGTAGACATATATTCTGTTCTTGAACATTGTATAACATTGCTATTAGGGTCTGTAACCTAATCATAGCATTGCTTTGGGTAAGACTATATCAGGTAATCTACAGATATACATGTAGTTAATGTGTGTGTTACACTCACTCTGCTCTGTGCTCGCTCCTTCTCTCCTCTGAAGGACTTAAAGGTGTATCTAGATTAAAAACATATTTTGCTGCTTAAGTGTTTGAAAGTTTTAGACTGATGCTAATGTATTTAATGGACCCAATGTGCGGTCTTTTAGACAAGCTAAATACTGTATTTAAGTCTACAAGAAAAAGAGATTTGTTGCTTTTTTTCCTTAAGATTTTCATTGATCTGCTGAGTACGAAGGATTTCAGCGTGGCTGATTCAGTGTTCAAGTCGTGTAAAATTAGCCACGTGTACGTAGTGAAGGTCTTTCAGTATGCAAGGGAAAACAGTGGATATTTCGTCACTAATGTCTTTCAGTAATCTAATTACTACTGCTGCAACAGATATTAATGAGTAGAGAATTTACTGCACCAACATGAAATGTATTTCTAATGTATTTTTACCCAGTGTTTCACTGAATATATCCTGAATTCCATGAAAAAAGTGTTAGTCTTGTGGATTCTCTTGCTCGTTTTGTTCTCTCTCGTGGAAGTACTTGTCTGTAGGAATAATGTTACCCTTTACCTTCAGTGCTTCAGTTTGTGCCTCGTAACGTGGATGTTGGGTTCTGCAACTTCAGCCGGCGCATTGAGAAAGGGCTGACCATGGCTTTCATGGAGGTGAGCAAACACCAGGAGTTCTACAACTTCACTGTGCAGGTAAGATGATCAGCATTTTATGTGTCTGTCCCTTTTTATTGTCACCTTTGGTTGTCCTGTGTTTCATCCAGCCGGTAAAACGAGTTAGGTGTTCACTGGCTGCAACTTGCCATCTAGATCATATAGAACTAGGAAGCTTTGTTATGAAGACAGGATTTTTTTTTTTTTTCCCCTACAAAATAATATGGCACGGTATATCCCTCTGGTTTCAAGCTTTTGGAAAAAATGATCCAAGATGATGATTTATATTCAAACCCATTATTGAATATAATAGGTTTTATAGTCTTTCATATAAAGGCTGCCCCAAGCCTTATCAACATAAGTCCCATCAGATTTTACTATTGCAGCATATGGTGTGGATAGAATGTTTTTGTTGGAAGACATCTTTCAGGTCTCACTGCCACTCGGTATATCCCCTTAGGGCATAGGGGAGTTCTATGCACTCTGCCATTATGTGAACAAACAGGCTAGTTGCTTCTGAGGTCTAGAAATACTTACAGCAGTGTACGATGTCCGTGGCAGCTGCTACTGGAACTTCACATATTAAATGAATTGCGTATGAGCTGGGTACTGAGCCACACAGCAGAGCTTAAAACTCCCTGGAAAGTCAGTAATTCAACTTAATGAGACCAACTCTCTCTTCTGTCTCAATTCTTAAATTTAATCTATCTTTATTGTAATACCAAAACTAGTAAAAAAATGTATTGTATTATTTAACTGGCACCGTAAATACCCACCTGTAGTACCCTAAAATAAAATCATAGCAGGAAAACTGACATCAACTTTTTAGTACCTAAAGTACTATATAGTGAAGTGCTCAGAACTGTCCGACTGCATGACACTGTGACTGCATAGACTGAAGACAGAACTAGCAAAGCAATTTCTTGGACTATCAGCTTAGCAAATTTGTATTTTAAATACCTCCCTACTTCTGGAAAACGTGTGTCTATGTGAACACAGTTGCAGTGTATATTGGTGCCAAAATAAGGCTTCTAACCAGTAGCAGGGCATGCACGGTACAGGAGGTTTTCAGAATGTTTCTTTGCCATGCTCTCTTCCTGTCTGTTCCATGCATTTGGTATTCTTCTAAAATTTCTTTATTGGTACATTTCTTTTGTTGACTAAAACTCCAGGTGAGTTTTTTCATCAGTTTCTGGACTCTAGCTTTCAGGTCATTCTGGATTCTGATTGACCTTAAAGGATAACTCTTAGAAGAGGAACTCACATGTAACTTTGCCTCTTCTGAGACTTAGCAGGCTGAAACAACCTGGAATAGACATTCCTCTGTACTGATGTGAACTGTCCTGCCCCCTCTTCATATTAGTGGAGAAAAAAAGGAAGGAATGGAAATGCCTGCGATTTGATTTTGCTGACTATGCTTCAATCTTGTCTTTTCAGATACTGAATATAACTCTGAGTAGGCATGGGGGAGCATTTCGGCAAGGCCCTGTGAGCATTGTTTTTGCCGTGCGAGGTAGATATGGTTTTCTAAATGGGTCCGAAGTCAGTGAGCAGCTAAGAAACTTGTCTGTGGTGGAATTCAGCTTCTACCTGGGCTTTCCTGTGCAGCAAATTGCAGAACGTGAGTACTTGCTGTTTGCCAAGACTGCAAAATACTTTTTTTTTTTTAGTATTTTCTCCTCTCTACAATTTTAAAGTGATTTTGTACATAAGTGATAATGCAGCTTCAAGTACCTAACTTGTATCATGAATTCTTCAGAACAAATCCATGCCTTTCTCTGTCAACATGCTGCATATCAGTGTCACAGCAACTTGTTGCTTTTGTCATCATCCTTTCCTTCTGCCCTGGGCCAGTTGTGCTTAACCTGGCTTCATTAGTTTGGATTAAAAAAGTCACTTCTATCAGTATTGCTGTGAAGTGGGATCCAGGGTGTGTGTCTGTGGATGTGTCTACGGGGGCCTCGGCTGCTTCTCGGCAGGATTTATAACTTTGAGCTTTGTGTTGGGCTTAGCTGTGGCTCTGACTTCTATAACATCTGGGACATTGGCAACGTAAGCTTATATTTGCCTATATAATCTGTCTGGGCTGTTAGCTAGCAGCAGTTGAGTAGTTTTTTTGAGTAGTTTATTATCTTTTAAGGTATTAGCTATTTAAACTTATCTCATGCTTCTTATGTACAATTTGCAGCGCAAATCACTTTTTCCAGGTCGTGGCCATTCTATATGTAGATTAATGGGAACTGCCTGCATAGCAGAGTTTGCTTAACACTCAGCCTTGACAACTTATGTTTGGTTAGATTTTTCAGATGACCTCAGTCTCATAAATAAGCCAAGTGACTGAACTCAACACTTATCCTTGTACATGAATGGATTGTTTCATGAATGTAAGCAAGATCATGCAAGAACAGTCTCTGCCTTTCCTGGTGGCAAGTCTTACTGTTAACCCAATCCATTCATTCCCAGTTCCTCCCATGTCAATGTGCTTTCCCATGCAGTTTTTTAATTAACAGAGTTATTTTTGTGAGCTATATAGGCGCACGGCACCTGACATAATGATTCTCTCTATACAGTTAAATGCCTAATGGAAAATCAGGGCTAAAGGCAGCTGCTGTTTGTTATGAAGAAGTTGTTCTCTATAGCACGTCTAAATCTGTAGAAGATGACTGCACAGGATACTTTCCCAATGACTAGAGGCATAAAAGTACTGATTTCTTTGAAAATTTTTTGTTTTCATTTTTCAGCAGTTTGAACCCTCTGCTCCCGTAATCAATTAAAAATGTAGCAGGAGGTTGTCTCATTTCCTTTAAACATTTCTGCTCTCAGTAGGTCTCATACAGACTGGACTTGTGCAGTGGTAGTTATATTTAATTCAGCCAGGACCAAAAGCCTTGAGAATCCTTCTCCATAGATGACTGTAATTTCTTTTGTTCCTTGTGAGGCCACAGAATGTCTCAGATTGTGAGATGTGGTCTTTATCTCTCACTGAATTAAAATTAAATGTTGCTCTTGTCTTGATTGCTTCAAAGACAGTTTTCTTCACTCTGCATTGTTTCTTTTGCACCTTTGCCCTAGGGTTTATTACTTTTGGTCTCTTGGGTATTATTTTCAGTGTCACGGGGCTTTTTTTTTTCCTGTGATGTACACACATTGGGTCCTGCAGTTTTGAGTTTTGTCCACATATTCTGGCAGGACATTTCTAGTGAATTTGCAGGTTGGCCCTTGCTGAGAACTCATTTTCAGGATTGTCCAATGGACTTACAGTGCAATTAAATGATAACAGAATTTCTACCACCAATGTATCCTGAAAGACAGGCTGGTCATAGGGGAAAGATGTTCCTATTAAACATGCATGTACGCTGTTCTCCTTGTTTTCCTTTCCTGATGGTAGTTAGGAAATTTGAAGGTAATTTCTTTAGTGCTGAAAGCAGGAGGTCTCCCTGTGATACCTGCATGCTTATAGTGCCAGTGGAGCTCTGGGGTAGCTCACGTGCTAATGACAAAGCTATGCAAAGGAGAATGAGCGGAGAGGTCAGGTCCTCTTGCCTTTGGAAAGAGGTCCCATTGGGATTTCTTCTCCATTCCTGACTACTCTGAGGGTTTGAAATGAAGAAATGTAGGTGTTGGCTGTGGTGGCCTGGCATATCTCACCTCTCTTAGTACAGTGGCGTGTCCAAGCCTGTGGGTGAGTTATTTCTATAACGTTGTTTCCGAAGATTCAGGAATTGTTTGTTTATTCATTCCTGCTGGCAATTTTAAACAAATATGCCACGAGTATGGTAATTTCATTCCTGCAAATTCCACCACAGGCCTCCAGACTCTTTAAACACAAAATTATTCTTCCTCCCCTCAAATCCACCAAATCTCCCAAACGATACAGAACCTCAGATCCTCAAGCAGACCCTTAGTGTAGGAAGGCAGAGTTGCTCATCGAGGATGACTAAGTCCATCATGATACAGACTTTGTTCCCAGATTCTCCTGTTTGGAACTCTTGAAAAATGCCGTTTCTTTGATGCACACCCCCATAATGGGGATGATGACAGCTGAACAAGCTGTTTATACACCTTTGCCTTCAATGACCCCACCTAAGTAACTGCTGCCATAGTCAATTGGATGAACGTTGCCAACAGAGTATAGTGTTTGCCTCGGAGATCTTACCCAGTGTTTGTTGGTGGTGGTATCTCTTTGTTTGATAGAGAAATGTTGAAGGTGACTTTCAGTTTTGTCTAGACAAAGGTTCAAAATATTTAATTTATTAAAATACATTTTTAAATGTAATAAATTAATTGTTAAATTTCAATTAAATAGTTCAGAATTTTCAGGAACTATGAGATCTTTGCAGAGTTCACAATGTAGAAAATATGAGGATTTGGTGGGCATGGTGCCCTAAATCAAGGAGCATCTTGTCAGCATTTGACTTCCTTATATTTACTGTAGATTGAGCCCGCTTACAGGACAGCTCATTCTGATTTGGACTTGTCTAATCTGGTCTCAGCAGTGCATCGGTGTGTTTGTAGTCACTGTTTTGGAACACCAGACATGGTGCAATTTGACAAGTCAGCAAAGTGGGAACAGGAGTTTCTCAGCTTGTTAGAGTTATGGGTCTGTCTGTCAGCAAGCACAATAATGAATGTAGCTCATAGGCTTTTATAAGCGAGGCAACCACACTCGGTTATATTTAGCTGTTTCTACAGGTTTTTTTACACTGTTGCTGTGACTGTATTTTGAGCTAAAGGATTTTAGATCTCCAGTATTCATAGCCAGAAATCATGTCCAAAGGCAAAGCAGCATTGGGCAGATCCTTCTTGAGACATCTTATTCAGCAGTCTGTTGAGGATGACCAACAGCCAGATTCTCAAAGCTGCTTTGGCAGGAAGATGCCTAAATGGTTTTGTTTTCTAGGCCCTAAACTCTCTGCTTTTATGCTGTCCCTCAGTCAAGAGGAGTTGTAGCAATGAAGGTGTTGTGAAGATCTTCCTGAGAAAGATTGCTGCTTTGCTCTGTGCAAATTGATGGGCAGTCCTCTGCTTTTCAATGTGAATTTGGGGGGGATTTTTTAACATTTATATATTTACAGATAAGGAAATTATATATGCTATTGTTTATATGTAAAATGTTTATCTGTAAATATGAAATGTTCCTTGCCATACTGTTCTACACCATTTGTACCTTAGTTATCAAGCATGGTAACAGTTAATACTTTGGTGATGACATTTTTAATTTTCCCCTGAAAGACTCCGTGTATAATATTTTGTAGGTTTTATAGTCTGCATCTGAAGAAAATGAGCTGATTTGTAGGCAATCTGAGCTGTCAGGGTCAGTGGGTTCACGTTGATTCATACTAAGGAGAAGCTATTTGTGTAATACCACTGTATCTCAACGTTAAGTGAAGTGATTCCTTGGATTTGATGCCCCGGATTTGAGCAAAACACATTTGAAGGAATGTGTTTGCTCCCTGATGCTTGTTCACTTCACATCGCCTTTCACACACAGTCCTTTCACTGTTTATGGGTTGTTTTTTTCACATAAATAATATGTACTGTTTATACTTCTAACTGTGTGGGTTGTGCCTGCGCGGTACATCGTTAACAACAGGACTTTTTTGTCAGCTTTTTTCCACTCAGAGTCAGGCTGAGTAGTGAAAATTGTTATTTTGGTAGAATGGACTCTTCTGTGCATGTGTAGGGCTGTTGGAGTGGCCAAGCCTGGAAACTTCCAGATTTTTTTTTCTTTCCCCCACAGACTTCTGGGTGACTGCAGCAACATGCTTCGACTTAGACATTCAGTTTATACCTTCCTGCATGCTTATTTTGTGTTGCTCACCTTACATCTCACATTTTAGGTTTTAAACTGGTTAGATAGTCATGAGCTACAGGTCAGCTGAAAGAAAACCAAATCTAGTCATGGGTTTTGGGTGCTAGTTCATTAAAAACAATAGGAAATAATATATTTGGTATCTCTTTATGGCTGGAAGATTTCTCTTGAGGACTACCTGTGGACTCCAGTGAGGAATATTGACCTCTATGAACTTACCCTGAATAAATCTCTTTGGTTTTATTATGACTTTAAATAGAGAGAGTTGTCTTGGGACTTGCGGTTTTTTTCAGTGCCATAAGTAGCACGTTGATGGGTGGCATTTATTTCAGATATCTTGGAGGTGTAGCAAGGCCAATCAGATAATATAAAATCGTATGATACAGTTCAAAGACTGCAAAAATATTTGGCATTTTTTTTCTGGGTGGATTTTAGAGTGTTACTGTTGCCCACCATTTACATGGAATCTAACTTTTCAGTTGATGCCTCCTGATTCCATATAATGTGTTCTCTCCATGCTTTGTATTACCGTTCCTCTATTTATCACAAATAAGAACAATCAATATGGTACTGTTTCTGTCCTGCCTGGTTCCATACATCTCTGTATAAGAGGGGCAAAGAAAGGTCCTTGTTGGAGCATCTGGTGAAGGCCATGCTGCCCGAGTGTTGTGCTTCAGACTGCTGTCCAGAGGTTTCTGGGTGACAAGGTGACCCTTTGCCTTTTCAGTCAGCATGGAATCAGTGCCATTACTCTGTATGATGCTTCAGGGCTGCGTGTTAGAACCTTCTAATGATGCTAGCATCTACTTCATTAATGCATCTATAGTCATTAGCAGACCAGCCGCAATCTAATAATTGCATTTTTGTCTATCCAGCTTCCTCCCCAGAATAACAATCAGTCTGTGCTGGTTTTAATTGTTAGTCCCAGGATGCATTAGGCATCTTGCAAATATGATCTCGCTGCAGTGCTGCCACCCTGGCTGAGCTCAGGATCCGGCCATGTGTGTGTGTTGGTGAGGCATTTGAGTGATCTATGAAATCCAGGCTTGAGTTGGAGCCTGGATTTTCTGACTTCTGAGCATGGTCTCAGTTGCAGAAGTGTCCATCGTTTCATGCATTCTTCCTCAGCTTTGAGAACCCAGCTTTAGTTGCCAATGATCACGGCACATCTTCCTTTTCAATTTCACGATTTTTTTCCTGCTCAAGTTGTTTTATTTTTAAATTTCATTAATTCCGTGAAAAGTTTAAGTGAATAGTCATCCAGCAATTTGCATGAATTAAATCATTTTTCAAGCACTAATTAGAAAAAGTGTGAAGAGCACATTAAGTATTGAGGCAAAACATGATTTTGGTTTAAAAGAAGAAAAAACTCTGAACTGCTAGCAGTTCAAAGTTTTATGGCCATTGGGAGGTTTTTGATTTTCTTATCTTGCTCTTCCCATGCCATGGAAAAACAACAGATGTAATATAGTTTATGCTTTTATGTTCAGGTTGTATTTTTAGTTTTAAGTAAACAATTGCATGACCAGAGTAAACAGAACTCCAATCTAAAAGCTACGATCAGAAGAATCATGTAGCAGGATGCCAAAATTAAATGTGTTTGTTTAAATGGACTGTGAGGTGCTTTTTGTATATTTGAGAATTTTGGAAATTTGATGCATTCTGATCAGTGTATAGAGGACTGATGTCTTCTGTTCAGAATCAAGGACTTCCCATGTGATTGTCTTGAAGCTAGTAGTGCTATTTTTAAAATAAAGGTGAATTAACAATTTTCTTTTTTTTTTTCCCCCTGGGAATATTTGTGAATCTATGAATATAAAAGGTACAATGTAGATAGTAACTCTCTTACTCTTGCTTTAACACAAAAAAATTTTAAGGGGCAGAAGGATAAGTTATTAGGTACATTGACAGAGGTCAGCTGCTCTATAAATTACTCCATAATTAAATTAGAAAAATGGTAATTTTCTGTTTCTCTGAAACATGCAATAGTGGCAAGCTTTTCTAGAACTGAAGACAGGACATCTTTACTCTAAATTCATCTAGCAGAGACCAGGTCCTTAAATTGTGATGTGCTGCATTCTTTCTATTTACGAAATGGTTTAAAAGTTAACCTTTTTATGATGCTTAGCAAACTGCATCTGGATTAAATATTTTGAGAAAGTTAAGACCGTTCCTTTTTCTTATTGCCATAGTGAAGCATAAGACTACCCTTGAGGAAAGTGTTGGCCCAGCCCCCATCTAAACTTCTTTCCCAACATGTCTTTACTGCTCTCCAGTGGAAACCTTGGGGAAAATCTTATCCCTATTGAAGTCAGTGGAAATAGACTTTATGTACTTCACTGGGGCAAAGATTTCATTCTGGAGCAGAGATTTTTTGGAAGATCTGAGAAATTAGGAAAGCTCGGAGCCACCAAGCCAAACACAGAGCTTTAAGATTTGTTCATAGCAATACTTGCACTTGTATTTATTTGTGATTTTTGTAAAAAAATAAAAAATAAAAAAAAATTACCAAGGTGGTGTTTTTTAAATGCTTCTCCCTGAACACGTCTGGAACACAAATTGGATATATTTAGTTTTGTGCTTTATATTTAGTGTTTTCTTGTAGTTTCTGCCTCAGAGAAGGACTTATTTTCAATCTGAGACGTTCATGAGTTGTCTTACTGCCCTTTAAGCAAAAGTACAACCCTGCAGCTAGGTCAGGAAGAGTCACAATTCAGACAGGGAGCTTTTACTTTCGAGTTTCTAGGAGCAATGACCTCAGTACAGCAGCTTGAAATCTTTCAGGTAATAAATCTGACTGCTTCAGTTTGCTGTTTTTTGTTCAGAAACGAACTGGGGAATGTATGTTTGGAGTACTTTCCTCACCGTTGTGTCTGCATAGCCTCAGGAGTAGTAACACATCTGTGTAAATAAGATGCTAACTGACAGTATAAATTATGAAGTGCCTTCTTTTTTTGTATATGTTGTTGAGAATCCTGTTCTTACGGATGTTTTTCCTCCATTCTGTTTTTCCCTCAGCCTTCCATTATCCTAAGCTTAATGTGTCTCAGTTGATGAAATCTTCCTGGGTGAGAACAGGTATGTACAGTCTCTGTGAGTAAGTAAGAGTGCAATTATTTTTGTTAGCAGGATAACTAGCCTACCTTAATACTGATAGCTTAAGGGTGCTGCATTTTTATGAGGTAATAATGTGCCTGAGCTGAACAAATTTTAAAGCCAAAGGCCTGGTGACCTGGAATATCTGGGAGATGTAATTCCTGGGTCTAGAATGAACTACTGCAATTCCTTGGTAACGCACACAAGGTAGTTTTTGTCTATAAGACAGTTCATTCTTAGTGAGAAAACTTACACTGTCAGGCATAAAGTCTCTACTTTACATGCTGTCAATATACTACAACGATTTTTGGGATTTAATTTTAAGTTAAAATTAAATTTTTTTGTGTGTGTGACACTTTCTACCAAAGCATGCCAGGAATAAACCAAAATGAAAATAGATAAATTTATAAGTACCTGATAGCGTTTCATCATGTTTCATTGATCTCTTCTGATTCATTTACAGCAGATCCCTCCCACCCAAGTCTTCTGGATGTGTCATTCTATAATACACAGATACAGTTGAGATGTCACATTTAGATGCTTGAAGGCAGTTGAGGTTGCCTGTGTGCTGTAGGTCTTACCTGCTTCTTTAAAGCAGAAAGCCTACTATGACCAGGCTACGTCTGGCAGACTTGCTGTTAGGGTGCAGATGCCCCACTGGATACACATCTGTCTTCCCACAACTTTTCCACCTGTAGTTCACCCATAGTACAGACTTACTCTTTTCTCAGGAATCCCTGTCTCATCTCACCAGTGATCCAGTTTACTTTTTAAGCAGGAAACCGAGTTGCAACTTAATTTCTGAAGCCCATGCGGTTTGTTTCAGAGAAGAAAAATTAATTTCAGATCATGTTCCAGTAGTGTGAAAGAAGCTGCATGTGTGTATTCCACATTCAAAGTCATCCTTCCTTAGAGATTTGTGTTGGCTTTTTTGCTCACACCCCTACCATCTCTTACCTTTAGGTTTGCTTTGTCCATTGTTGTTGGAAGTTCCTTTAGATCCTGCAGTAAGAAGAGGGTTCTTCCAGCTCAGAAATCCTGTAGCTTTGGGTTTTTCTAAACTTACTGACTGTAAGATTTTTGAAAGCCAACTGCAGCACCTTTTTTTTTGTAATCCCAGTTCCTGCAGACAGCCTGGGAAGAGCTCAGTCAGTCCTTTCAGGATATGCAACTGTATCTGTCCCTCGGTTGTAGAATACAGTTAATGCTATTAAGCATAATTCATTGATACTGAAATTCAATACGCAGGCAAGAACCGTCTTCTACTTGGTGCGTATAATAGCCTGAGGCCACTGCCTATTTATTTGGCTATTTAATTGAGATACTGAATGTGTGATTGAATTTAGAAAGCAGATGCTGTTGATCTCTGTGAGAAATCATGAAAATATTTCCTTTTTCTGCAATGAAAATTTTTAAATGGAAAAAGTGGGTTTGATATTTTGGTTTTAAAAATTAAGACAATTAAAATTCTATTGAATTTATTTCACCTAATGGGATGGCTTTTTATTAAGTGCCACACTAAAAAAAATAAACATGAAAACACTTACTGAAAAAGGGACTTTTGAAAAATACAAACCATTTTAGTGGAGGAATGAAAACCAAACCATTTTACTGCAGACAGTGGTGAGTTGGTTTACTGTCCTTTAGGATTGTTTAATCAGGTCATTTGAGTGACTGTTGCTCTGTTCACTCCATTTTTCTTTTACTGGATGCCATCTTGTTAGTAAAGGTCCACAATTTTTTCATGTTTCCTATGAGTTGTTCCTCAAGGATTCCTCTCAGCATTTGCTGCCCCATTGACCCAGAGTACCTGGGGTTGGGAAGTGAAGTGGGAAGGGCTAGTAGCAATTTCTTTTGTGCTATGATTGCCATACTTGTTAATTTTGCCTTATCCAGGGAAGATGTACTTGGAATAGACAGCTTAATTCATATGCTGCTCTCCTGCTTTTTCTCCTTGATTCTGAACCCTTGCCCTGCCCATCTCCACCTCTATATGACTTCCAATCACAACACTTTGACTGAAAGTAGTTGCAGCAGACAATTTAGACTGAATATTCTCTTTTCTTGTTTAAAAAAATTAATAGAACATTTTTATATTTTCTATAGTTGAAACTGTTTCTTTCTGGGTGTGTCTAGACTTTTTGAGATTCAAAATGCCCTTAGCCCTAATTATTATTTTTTTTAAAAATGTATTTCTTTTAACTTTTCCCTACCCAGTGTCTTCCATTCCAACACGTAACCTCCAGCTGAACCGGGCAGTATTCCCACACAAATACAGCTGCTCTGGAATTGCCCGCGAGATGTCACAGGGTGACTCAAAGCTTGTGATCGAAGTTGCGAAAAAGAGACTGAAAAGTGTTACTAATTCGTTTGTGTTCTTGGGTTATTTTCTCTGCCATGTAGTCCTCTTGGGTGTCGTCGACCAGCGAATTCAGGAGGAAGTGTTTCAGGCTGAGATGGAGCGGAAACTGGCTCACCTGTTAAACGAGGCACTGGTCAGAGGGCGGATATGGAGACGAGCCAGTTTTGCAGGCAGCAACGTTGTGCAGGTATTAAGAGCTCAAAGTCAGAGGAAGAAATAAAGGGTAATAAATTAAAGTTAATATTGGCTAGGTTTTGAGCTGAGAAAGAGAACTCAAAAGCATGTATCGCGTTTAGCTAGTTGATGATGCTTGTGTTGTGCACCTAAAACGTGGGTCTTGTGGATACCTTGTTGTCTTCTAAGCTAAAAATAATAAATGGAAACAACTGAGTGTTTTAAGTGGCTACTAAAAAATTCTGATGACTTCTAAAACTATATCGAAAAATATTTTACCAACATGCTATTTTAAGAACTTACTATCTTGTCTGACTTACATGAGATGCCTAGCTAAAGGATGCTTATCTGAGTGAAAAATGTGTTTTGCTGGAACAGCTACTTCACGGCTCTCTGTGGTGTTTTGGGTGCTGTAGAAATATGAATCACGTGCAGCTTGATGCAGCATTATAGTAGTATGTTCTGCCCCTTAACTGCCTCTTTGTCACAGCACTCCTGGTCACAGGAATGGCTTTCAAGTAAGAATGATTAATCATGTCAAATCTTGCACACACGGCAGCTTCTGTTACCTGGATCCCAGTGCTGCTTTATAGTTTTGTCACAGGTGGAATTATTCACGGAATGTCCAAGAAGACTTGGATATTTAATTTTAACTTTTAAAGTCTCACATGTGTTCTTTCTAGTCAGTACAACAAACAGCCAAAATATGCTTTGATGGCTCATCTTCTTAAAAATTGCTTTTTCCAGCTAATTCATCGACAGTTGGTTTACTTCACAGATGCCCTTCTAGGAGTTCAGACCTATTATCTTTATTTAATTTCATCCTACAGTGTTTGCTGCCACTTAACATTTCCAGATGTTGGGATTTTCTTACTTTTATTTTCCTGTCTCAGAAACATCTGTTCCAGTAATAGAGATTTTATTTTATTTTTATTTTGTGCGGCTTTGAATTGCTGTAAATGGATGTATGCTTCAGATCTTCTATTCCCAACACTTCTTATTGCACTTTGTTCTTTATGCCTCAGTCCTCCCTTTGCATATAAATTAAATAAATATTCCTTATGTTGCTAGCAAAGATACCACAGCCTATAAAATGTGTACGTATAGATTGTGGTTTTATTATTTTACATAATAAAGCTCAGGTAATTTTTTTTTTTGCATGCACAAAATTACAGATGGCTCCTTTCTAACTAAAGAATAGTATTTCAGAAAGTGGAAATACAGCATTGTTCTGGTGACTTTGTAATACTTATTGGGACATAAGATAAGTCTGCAGTTTGTTTCAAACAGCAGTGCTGGTCATTTATGTTAATTATATTATAGTTAATTAGTGCAAAGAGTCTGCAAACTGGTGTCTTTGGGCAGTGGAAAGTAAAAGTAAAGTAAAACCAAAACCTTTTAGTTTTACTGCTGCTAATTCTATTCCTCATAGCCACATTTATAAGCTGTGTTTGAAATGGTTTGTATATACGCATCTGTTTGTGTCTTATGGGAGAGCTGTTAATGTTCTTTGTGCTTTATATTCAGATTTTCCCGTATGTATTTCTTGCACACAAACCAGTGACTGCTGTGATACTAGGACACGAAGTGAAAATAAGAACAGGAGCTTCCAGCAACCCCAGTGTTGGATACTTTTATTAGCAGGACATACATATATTCACAAAAGACTAGACACACATTTGATTTGTGTTGAGCCCCTATAGACTGGAGTTTTTCCTAAGGTGAAAGAAATTTATAGTGTATCGAAATGTGACATTTCTAAGCTCTGTGGAAAATCAGGACTGCAGTCAGAAGGTGAAGCAATTATTTGTGAATGTTACTGCAGGCATATTAGTTTCCTTTCACGTACTAAGAAAAAGTAGAAGTGATACCTTGTGAAGTTTAGATTTCATTTCTAAAGGTGCGTGTTAGGATCTAAGAATTTTAAAAGTTACTATTTAAATCTAGACACTTTCAATAAGAGCTTTGAACTACCTAGGGTGCCCAAGTAACATGTCTTCCCCTCCCGTTTGCCTATCTGTACTATTAACAGGTGGCACTCCATGATAAAAAAAGAAAAAAGCCTATAGTCATTACATACAAAACCCTCTGAAGTCCCTCACCTGACTGTTATACATGAGATAGTTCCATTCATTTTTGTGTAGTGCTCATATTAATGTTTCACAGAGCAAGGCATATATATTTTTAATATGTATCTGCTGTTGCTGCAAATTGAAGGCACATGTTTAATGCCTTATGTTTGCATTGTGTCTGCAGAGGCTGGGCCCTGAGCTATATTTATGTCAGTAGTTTATAATAATAAAACTCATTACATTTTTTTGAGGAACTAAATGGCTTAATTTTAGTTCATACATACACCAGAAGCTAATGGCACTGGTGAGGCTGCACCTTGAATAGCGTGTTCAGCTTTGGGCTCCTCGCTACAAGAAAGACATTGAGATGCTGGAGCAGGTCCAGAGAAGGGCAGCAAAGCTGGTGAAGGGGTCTAGAGAACAAGTCTTATGAGGGGCGGTCGAAGGAACTGGAGTTGTTTAGCCTGGAGAAAAGGAGGCTGTAAGGTGATAAGAAGGCCTTATCGTTCTCTAAAACTACCTGAAAGGAGGCTGTAGCGACGTTGGGGTCGGTCTCTTCTCCCAAGAAATGGACAATAGAACAAGAAGAGATAGCCTCAAGTTGTGCCAGGGCAGGTTTGATTGGATATTAGGAAACATTTCTTCACTGAAACGGTTGTCAAACATTGGAACAGGCTGCCCAGGGAAGTGGCTGAGTCACCATCCCTGGAGGTATTTAAAAGATGGGTAGATGTGGTGCTGAGGGACATGGGTTAGTGGTAACTTGTCAGTGCTAGGTTAACAGTTGGACTTCATGATCTTAAAGGTCTTTTCCAACTGTAACAATTCTATGATTCTAATGCAAAAAGGATTAATTTTTCTTCATTTCACTGTGCTTGGTCTTTTGAACCTAGTAGAAAAGGAAAAGGTGATCCTACTAAGTGATGAAAAGAACAATGTTCTGATTTAAAGAGCACATTAAGCAACATTGTAGTTGTAATATGTGTGAGGACGTAGTAGCTATGAGAAGACATAATGGCTGAATTGAGCTTTTCATTAAGGCAGAGGTTTATTCTCTTGGGTTTCTACTGACAGCTTACGTGTCTCTCCCGAGTGTGTGACTAAAGGCCTGGTCTTGCTGGGAGTTTCTAGATTTTTAAATAGAGCCCTTGAGTCCTGCTGCTGCTTCACCTTGTCCTCAGAGGCCCCTCGAATCGCTTCCCTGGGCAGAGACCAGGCCCTCCCTCAAGTTGCCCACAGTGTGTTCCTGCCTCATGTTTTGGCGAACCAGTTTCTTGGCTGGGCAACCCTCCTCAAGCCAGCAGAGGACATCTCTTTAGTGTTGCCTTCAGTGCCCTGTCCCTCTCTGTTCCCTTACTGGTGTCCCCAGCTCAGGGTCCCCCAAAGCAGTAGGTGCTGCCCTGTCCTGCCCCAGCCGGAGCACTTCAGGAGGAGGGTGGTTGCCCGCAGGTGGCACTGCCATTTCCCATCTTCCATCAGGAAGGACACCTTCCTGAGAGAGTTCCCTCAGAGGCAGGGCAGGGTACCTCTGGTGCCTCTTTCACATCTCTTTTATATTACATTGTCTGTATAGACAGACCATGGTACAGCTTGATTTAATTGCCTGGACACTGGAAATCCTACTTCTAATAAGACAGAAAACAGAACCTTTTTTGATTTTTTTTTTTTTTCCCCCCCCTTGGCAGTGAATGTGGTAGAAAAGGGAAAATAATCCTTGTACATGCATTTTGGAGATTGTGTGAGTGCGTGTGTGTTCGCTCGTTTCTAAGTAACGCTCATGCCTTCAAAACCAAACCCGGAACCAGTTCACCCAGTGGTTCCTTATTCCTCACCGGGGGCTGCTGGCTGGGACATCCCACCGGAGGACTGACACTCTGCAAACGCCTTGCGAGATTGCCCACCACCTAGAGTTCTCCGCTTTAAATTAGGAACTAGATTTGGTTACCAAGGCAACTCTGTTCACTGACCTATGGTATTCTCTTGAAAACACTTTTTAAATTAAATTTACTGACACCTGAACACAGTTAAGCCTTTACTCCGTGGAGGTTAAATGCACATCTGGTATCAACAAAGATGGTATCATTAAGGTACACAGAAGTTGAATTAGTCTTTTCTTATTTTTTTTTTTTTTTCATTTTCTGCCTCCCATGTATTGAAATTCTTCTATCTCCTCCCTGCCTGTGTCGTCTCTCACTGCCAAAATATAAATGTAAAATGCTTTAATGCATTCTCATGCATGGGCTATATTCCTAGATGCCTGGAAAATACCATTTCTGCTTCTGCTTGCATTCTTAGCGCTCTCAGGGATAAAGACACCTCTGTACAATTTGAGACAGAAACAATCTGAAGCTGCACAGACCGTATAATTTAGAACAAAATGGCATAAAATTGTGTAAAAAAACGGGCGCAGTGGCTGTGTACCTCAATTTTGTAAACAGATCCAGTGTGCCATTTTCTGTGTTGTAGCAAACTCAGAGGTTAGTTTAAAAAAAAAATAAAATAAAAAAAAAACAAATAGTTTTGTAGTGAATCAGTGTGACAGTGGTGAAAACTGAAGTACTGATATTGTCACAGTTGCTGTTTATAGAATCATAGAATCATTTGAGTTGGACAAGTCTAGTTGTCTCGTAGTCACCTCAAGAATACCATGCTCAGCCATCAGCTTTCCCAGAATAGAAATCTATAACCATTGCCCCATGGATTTGAAATTTTGTCTGCAGCTCCTCTCAGTATGGCGTGAGCACTTGTAAAATACTTTGTAGTCAGAACGAATTGTTTTAGATAAAACATATCTTAAAATAGTTCACCAACTTAGTTCACCAACATGAGCTTGCACATCCACCTTCCGCTGAATTTCTTTGTGCTCATTCCCATGTTCTCTATACTGTGCTGAAATTGGTCCAGCTACTTCTTTCTCTCTCTTCTGACTGTTCTCACCCATCCCTGTTCCTCAGCATAGGAAGCAGTACACTGTTGTTTTTAAATCTGTGTTAAAAATTATATTGTTGCAGTTGTGGCAACTTGCACAAGAATCTGTTCTCTTTTCCCTCTGCCCTTTCTAAAGGCAGCTGTGGAGAAGTTCCTTTTTTAACCCATTCCGCCAGCTTCTGACTGCTACCCTGTGTGTATAACACACACAAAATTACAATGCTTCTTGGATATGCCATAAAATGTAGGAGGATTCAATTTAAGGATCGTCTAAATTTCTCTCATTCTGTAGCTCTGCTACACACAGAGAGGTTGCATAAAATAAAACTACATGAAGAACTCATTGACTTCCAGTCCCATGTAGCCTTTTCAACTCCCTCGGTCTCCAGGTGAGGTAGATGCTTAGGAAGGGTTCATCCGTGTTGGAAGCAGGTACTAGTCCATACAGCCTTCTGCTCTGTGCACTGAGGCCAGGCTGTCCTGAAGGCAACCCAGCTGAAGCAGAAATACAAAGCTGTGGACATTTGTTAACTAATGATATATCAGGGTTCTGTGACACCAAATTCAGCCTTACTGCTGGTGAATGAAGACGCGTGTTGAAACCTTATTTATCGATACTCTTGTGTTACCTTCAATCAGGGATTGGCTGCCCCTTGGCTGGTAGAAGAGTGAATGGCATTCAGGATGAGAAGTGGCATTGGTTAACGGGTCCTGTTAGCATGTCGTACTGTCTTTCAGAAGTATGCACATTTTTCTGCTCTATTTGTAGCTGTTTTGTTTCTCACATCAAATGTGACTGATGCTGAACATTATTCTTTGCTTTCAGTTGATTTGGCTTTGAAGATTTTTCTTGACAATTATGATTTCTCTTCCCCCCGCCCCCCCCCCCCTTTCTTTTTCTATTATATACCTCGCTGCTACCACTCCTGGGAAATGCTTTTTTAGGACATGTTGAGTTGATGTCCCCAAAGACCAGAACATATCCCTGTTGAGCTAGAACATTGCACTACTTTCCTTCAACATGATTGCTTTGTTGGAAGCTAGGAAAGAAAAAAATTCTTTTGTAAGCCTCAGACATACAAGCTTTTGTGCGTTTGCTTTACTTTAGCCTATAGGCAGTGTTTGAGATTCTAATTTATCAAATACGTACTTCCTTCAGTAAAGGATAATTCCAAAGTAAACTAAACATATAGCTCTATTTGTGGCAACTCCTTCCAGAGCTCTTCAAGCTCTGTTCTACATGATAGAAGACCTCCTGCTATTTGTTTGGCCTAATAGGTTAAGATCACCATTACATGTGAATGGTTAAACAGAGGAGGTTTATTATTTATATGATTTAATTTTACAGGAATTCAGAATTATGTGATTCTCAGATGCAATGCAGATATTTGGTGGTTAGAGAGTATCTACAGGGCTTCCTCATAGCATGCATTCTTTTGATTATTAACCTCTTTAGAAGTAGGAAGGAACAGTTGCTTCCCACAGCATCAAATACATTCCTTCTTGAAGAAAGGTGGATGCCAGGGGGGAGGCTGTTTGGAAGTTGAATGTGACTGTGCAGGTGCTTTTGCTGAGGAAGAGCAAACAATTCCATTTGAAGCTAACAGAATATTTGCCTGTGTAACTGCTTGACATTTGGAAAAACTGGAACAAAGAAGTGTGTGTTACTCATAACAAAGCAAAGTCAAAGTAGGTATTTAGGGAAGGAACAGTGCAATCACAAGAATGTCTTCAGTAACTCCTACTAAATGACAAATGCTAAAGGCAGTAGGGGCTTCCAGGTTGGAATGGTGTTGGCATCTTCAGAGTGTGAGTGGTTCTCTTACTTCAATAGTGTCATGAAAAAAATGGGAAAAAAGAAATGGTCTTAGGTTTGCCATAAAAATGTGTAAGATAAGGGGTCGCTTCCCTGGAAATTTTCCTTTCAGTTACAAAATGGATGTTTCTAAATTTCCCAGGGTCCTGAAGCACTTGAGAAGTGCTTGTGTAATTAGACAAAACATGAGAATATTACTCCAGCAATCTTGGTGTCCCCTGGAAGACTTCGTCTTAGAATCTTTTGTATGAGTATTAGCTGAAAATATCCTGAATTTTAGTTTGATAGCAAATTGTTATTACCGAATATCAACAAGCTCTGTGTATCTACACTTGTCCAGTGTTGACTTAACACTGTTCTCAGATGAAAGAACTAGCCTATGTGTATGTTGACTTTGTCAACAGATAGAGGGATTTTCTTTAAGAGAAATTGTATTTCTACATCATAATGCAAAGTGGAGTCTTTTTTATGCACTAGGGGTTGCACACAGTGACAATTAAGACAGATACTGCTGCCATCTTGGTAAAGCTGTTCCAAATGTTTCTTTTTAGATAAGTGTCCTTAAGGTCCAAGCCCTGTGAAGGGAAGGGGAGGAGAGGGTAAGGACTGAAAGACCAAATAGGTGGGAGCCCCAAATAAATAAAACTTAAAATATAAAAAGCTTTCCAATTTCTTTTCAGATTGTGAACGTGTCACGGTTAGTTGGTGTTGATAACCCTGTGGAGCTGATCTATTTTGTGGAGGACCAGGATGGGGAGAGACTCAGCGCCCTGAAGTGCTCAGACCTGATGAACAGGGTTGATATCCAGCGGGCTGCCATCATCCTTGGATACCGCATCGAAGGCACTGTTGCACAGCGTAAGCCCTACCAAAACCACACTGATGCATTTGCTTTAGTGCTTGTGCTGGAAAAATACTCTACTAACTAGATACCTTCTTGCTATTTGAATCTTTTTCTGCTAGTTCAGTATTCTTTACAGTTTATCCTGCCCAGGAGCTTGCACAAACCCCACAATTGTGAGATGAGAGGGTGTCAGTGTGAAATAGGTGTTTCATTTAGCTGAGTAATGGCAGTGAAGTTAACATAAGTCCCTAATTTTGTTTGTCTAGTTACAGTTTCTCTGAGTGAAAGATGTAGGCTAATGCCAGTTGGGGCATTTTGGAGGGTATAAACAAAAGGAAACAGTTTATTTCTTCCATTGAATATGGTTGCCTCTATTTTTATTTGTTTGTCCATCAGTAATATATAAGTAATGTGATCTTTTACTAGATACACATCAGAATAAATATGACAGGTCATAACAAGTCATATAATTATTCAGGAATCTTGGTATATAAATAATTTGCAGTAAGGAACAAGACAGAAGACCTACTCAAAATTCCATGTTATGATCAGGAAAGAAATTTCAAAGTATTTTAAAACAGCAACAGACCTGTATAGGATCTACAAAATACCTCGTTGATATGAATGCTAATTACTTTTTCTCTTCTCTGTGCAATATGGAGGCAGGAGTTACATTTTACCACAGGGTATTTTGCCAACAGAACAAGCATGTGTCTGATTTTTAAAATTCTCTGCAGAAAGAAAAGAAAGAAAACAGTAATAATTGGACCATCTGGATGTGTTTCTAAATTTTGTCCCTCGTTAGAACAGTGGTTTAAAGATCAGTCAGTAGCTCATATACATCTGCTTAATATCTCTTAATGGACTCTAATACTGGTTAGGGAGAAATGCAAAAAGTTGCAAGAATAAATTCCCTTTACAAAGATGGTAGGTGTTGAAGAAACTTCATGAAATGTTTATAGCTTATTCTGCATGTCGAAACTTGTTATCTGTGGCGCGTCATTAGAAAGTTGTTTTAAGAGGCATAGAATCATAGAAAACTTTGAAATGTTTCTTATTGGAAGAAAATAAATTTTTAAAAAGATTATTTTTATAACAGAAAATACGCTTTCATATATGAGCTGTCAGATGTATACAATGCAAGAATTATTATATGTTCAGGCAGCTGAGAACACCGCTTAAAGCAGGAGACAGGCAATAATATTAGAAGGTCCGTCTCACCTTTGTTAGTGGTAAATAATTTTTCTAGACTTAATTCACTATGTCAACTCAGTTTTGGGCTACAAAATGATGTGGCAGAAGTGTGTCTTCATTAGTTATTTAAGCAGAGGTGTTCAGAATGTAGACCAGGACAATCGATTACCTTCCCCATGCTTCCTGAGCGCGACAGACATTAACTTATAAGTGGTATGACATTTCCTGTGATGTGTGTCTGGTTTCTGATAAATCCCTTAACTAGCATTTACAAGAACATAAAAATACATAACCTTGAAGTGTCCTCAGTTAAAAATATCTAACCACATAAAATTGCTGTCTTCCTTTTGACTTCACAGCTGTGGAGAAGCTGAAGGAGTCCACCGCAGAGTCACAGAATAGCAACCTATGGATTATTGTTGGAGTGGCCGTCCCAGTAGCTGTGGTGCTCCTGATCGTTATTATTTTATACTGGAAACTTTGTCGAACAGATAAACTGGAGTTTCAGCCAGACACAATAAGCAACATTCAGCAGCGACAGAAGGTAAAAGGGGAGGCTGGGCTGAGAGGAGCTTTACCATTCTGAGAATAAACAAATGGGAGAGTCTAGGGAACAACTAGAATCCTTAAACAGCATGTGGAAACACAGTTTCAGAGCCTTCTGGTTTAAAAAAGAAAAAGGAAAAAAAAAAAAGTCAAATGATAGTTGAACTCAAGAAATTCCGTAGAGTTTTATTTGTTCTCCTAGGTATACGATACTGCATTAGATAGATACATCCTTCTGAAATGTGGGCAGTGGGGCTGAAAGGAACCTTTCTTTATCACTTCATTTCAAGGCTTTCAGATAGGACTGAATAAGAGGAAATGTACTGAGTGTTGAATCTCTGACCTTGTTTTCTGCAGAGGGCTGAGTTTTTCTTTGGAGAGCTGCTGCTTTGACAGCTAAACTGCACTCTCTGTTATACTTCATGCTGAAACTAGGATTTGCTAGAGCCCATCCTTGCTGCTCCATGTTATGCCATGGCTTTTGTGTCTCGGTTGTGAGGACCTGTTGCAGGACTAGAACTTCTAATTAGTGGAGCCACATAAGACTGCATGAGTGAGTGTGTTGGACAGAGTGTTGGAGGACTGGGTTAGGGTGGTGAGAAATTCAGTAGTCTTGTCTTTTTCCTGCCCAAGACTATAAATTAAAAAAAATTCACAAAGGATGTGTTCAGTAAAAAGAGTGGAAAAGTGACTAAAGGCTTGCAAATCCTACTGTTCCTTTTTACAACTGAAGTGAACCGGTCTGTGTGTCAGAGATGCTTATTACTGACTGTACCTTCAGAGGCATTATTAAAGGCAAAATAATCTGTCTCTGCTAATCCTGCTGTACTGTAGTCATGTTCTTGTGCTGTCACCTCATGTTCAGTCATACAGTTTTCCCTGTAACAAGTCTTGTCTGTACACCATGCTCTCTTTCAAGATAATTAATGATGTGAAAGATGAGAGAAGCAGAAAGCAGTTGTACTTCCAAAGCAGTCAGAACAAATCAATAGTAACTTCCACTCGTCTTGCCACTGTGGATTGAGTGTCAAAATCAAGGTCGGCAACAAGCAGATGAACTTCACCCCCTGGTACCTTGTTTCACCTGTGCTGCGGTAATACGAAACGCAGATTTTGATCGAAGAAGTTCCCCACGGTAGTTTCAGCTAATTTGAGAAGGGTCATACAAAAAAGGCAAGAGGGGATCATTACCCTCAGTACGCCGTTTCATCGCATACTTTTTTGGTACCTCTCTGCTGTTGCAAGCTTTCTGTAAGAAAACAATTGGGTTGGGTTGACTATAAGGACAGAAATACCTTTTGTAGTTTTACTGTCTTTTGGAAAAATGGCTCAGTTGTTTTTCTCCACTGCTTCCACAGTATTCTTCATCTTAATCATTCATGAGTCAGAAGCCTTGAACTTGTTTGTATGCAAGTCTCCTTTCTGTTCGCCTAGGGAGCCTGTCACTTTGCCTTCTTTAGGGAAGTCACTATAAGCAAACTAGAAAGAACCAGTAAAGACATCTAGTCCAACTCTTGT
>JAOTQQ010000001.1:60344307-60393773 GCA_026546715.1 Gallinago undulata
CTTCCTTAGTAGCAGGCTGTCTTTAGGATTTCTTCGTGTCTTCAAACGGTGAGTTGGAATGCCAGGTGAGAATAGGGCATATTTAACAAACACTGAAGACCCCCAGACAGTCACAATAGCGTACAAATTAAGAGGGACATCTGGTCTGGTCCAGCCCTTTAAAATTGTTTGTGTTTTTTATACTTTTTATTACAGAAAGTGCAAAGAAACGGCCAAGAGAGTGAAATCATGTGGTCAGGGATTTAGGTCTGTAAATAAACTCAATTTAATAATGGACTCTGGCTTCCCCTTCCACACTGTACCCACAATTATTTCCATTCCTTTTTTGCAGAGCTTGTCCTTGGTACCAAAGGAAAGCGAAGGCCTGCACTGCATCTGTAAATGGAATGATATTTAGGCTAAAGTTTAGGTTTTTCCTCTTGAAATCAATATTTCATTGGTAAAACCCATAAAGGTGCATTTGTAGTGCTAGCTCTTCTCACTTCCATTAATCTTTAAAAGAAATTCTTTTAGTGTAAATATAGAAATGGAATGTATAAATGTCAAAGTATTTCATTAACACATGCATGCCATATCCATACTGGAAATAGAAAAGAATTCTTTTCGACCATGTAATAAGTCTACAGTATGTTTCGCACTTAGAAATATGTGTTGGTTGAAAGATAAGAAACTGAGACACCCTTTTCTTGTTGAGATGAAATAGGATATCACACTGCACTGGTGGATCTCCAGAGGTATCACTAGTCTTTTTTTTCAGTGTGTTTAATTAGCCGTTTTAACATAACAGATCAGTAGGCAGCATAATAATCCGTTAGAACTCACAGTGGCAGCTGAGAGCAAATTATGTCACCTGTGACTTAAAAGCCCGGAACAAGGTTGGGAGCGGGGTGAAGTGTTTGCTTCACGCTGCTGGGAAAGACTTTGCCATTAAAAGGCTGGTTCCTTGAAACATCAGGAGAGAGAACTTCTGTAAATGTAGGGTCATGCAGATTACATAAGTAAGACAGAAGTTTTGCAGGAGTTTTTTATTCTCAGTTTAGAGTAGTTTTTACAAATTTACGCTTGTTTCTTCAGAGAGATGCTTTAAAGACACTACTAATTTCCCTGGATTCTATAGCCCCGTGGTTCATTCTAGTACCATCTTTCATTTCTTCCTTTCACTTAACTACTTAATTCTGGTTTTAAATTCATACTTTTTCCTGAAATATTTTTAATTTTGATCTTCTATATGTAAAGGTTTACTTTTCCAGAGTAGGTATGATTTCTGTGTTCCTGTGACCACCATTAAAAGTAATTTATAAGCTGCATACCCTTACAGTCTATCTTCTGATGAAGCAAACCTGTTCTATTATCTGTTGTGAGAAAGACCCCGTGTGCCTTTTGGATGGGCTCCCAAGGGTATGGCTGTTCCCACCCTCAAAGCCAGGTGACTCTCAAAGATAATATGGATAATAGCAAAGCTAATGTTTCTGCTAAGGTGATGACTTCTTTTTACTTCTGGATAGTCTCAGAACTCCGCTACTTCAATGAATATAAACTTAAATACATAGGGAAAAAACTTTTGTGGGAAATGACACTGACAAAACCAGGTTCAAAGATCAAGTAGTAAAAATTAAAACAGATCTTTAAGAGACTTGGATTAGCTAATCTGTCCCTCCGCCTCATAGCAGGATTAGCAATACCTTAAAACTATTAGGTTACCTTTTTCATTCTGGAAATAAGATGGGAAAACATGCTTAGATCAAAGTTATTTGAGCCCTTTTTAAACTGGGAGCTAAGGAAGCAGGTCAGAGCAGTGAATTTCTATGTAAGATTCATTGGTCTGTGCAAGGATAATTCTTTTCAAGAGATGGAACTAAGATATTTAAAGGGCACATCAAGTATTCATGACTTGTCCTGTAAGGCGTAGCCTCCTACTGGAAATTCAGCTTGAAGTGATCTGGTGGATAAAGATGTCTTCGCCTTTGGAAGTAAAAAGATGCATAAGTGGTATTTCTAAATTACAGGATGCCATTGCCTATACCCACCACAATACTGCCCCAACGTGGGCTTTTTTTCTTGTAAAGAAGCTGTCCTTCTTGGGGGCAATAGAATTTTTGCCATAGGTTATTTTTCTTCTTTGTGGAAAAAAAGGATAAATATCTTTAATGCCCAAACCATCATTCTGCTTTCTACTGGACTACTGATGTTTTTCTGTGGAAACACCATCAACCTCTTTCCTCTTCTTCATAGAGGAAAGAAAAAAAAATTTATTATTATAATTGTATAACTATTATTATTATATGTAAAATAATAAAATTTTACATATTATATCTAATGCAAACAGATTTGGCAATATTGGGTTTTTTCCCTATGGACATCCAAATTAGAATAGAACCTAGTTCACCAGGGATTTCACTTTCCTTGCTGTGGTATAAGCATCTGGAGAAAAAAAGTCAAATCCTTTGCTAGGGCTTTTCAAAGGTTGCTTCAGCTCTAGTTATTCATGGAAAGGCTCCCTGCCTTAATGACAAAAATCTCACACCTGTGGACCATTGATGGTTTCTTCAGAAGGTCGTGGATCATCTCTTGTAAATGCTGGGCATGCTGAGATCATTACCTTTGCAGTGCTAACTTGGATTGAGTTGCTTACTCAGCTCCTGGCTTTTTCCAAGGCCACATCCTAACACCCCAGGGGGAAAAAAACACGCTTCTCCAGCCAGGAGTTGCTTCTCTCTGGGGCCAGTGCATGCCTCTATGGTTCTTAAAGGCTGCAGGCAACTCTCCAGCTCAGTTGCCCCACAAAGCCTAGGACAAAGCCTACAGTAGCCTAACTTCTCCTCGAGCAGCATCACGGACAGCGTCAGAGCTTGGAGGGCTGCCAGTTTGCATCGTGCTGCCGACAAATCTCAGCTCGTGTCTGATCACCTGGGGACCGTTACCAGCCCTTGTGTGTCTTCTTGGATCCGCGCTGCTTCTGACAGCCAGCCAGCCCTCCCTGCCTCAATCACGGGGACAGGTAACGAGCCATGCGTCCTGCAAGATGGCTGAGAGGGGCTTGCAATGGATTTTTTTATTTCCCCCCCCCCCCCAAGCAGGGACATCTGATATCTGAACCTTGTGTGTCAGGTGTAACTTTATACCTCTGAATTGAGAGTTTTGCTTATTATTGTGTATTCAGTAGGCTACCTCTTGGATGTTTCCAGGATCAAAGAGGCCAGCCCTGCTGGAGGCTAAATACTAGGCTTCTGCTCCTGATACAGAGAATTCTTGTGATGTTTTGACATCCTGTAATGCTTTTGTTCGTCTATATAATGTCGAGGCAACAGCTCTGCATTGCAGAATAATTCCAGTCAAAAGAGACTCATGTTAAGAAAGGCAGCTGACACCAATCTTTTAAAAACTACTTGAAAACTGACATGAGTTTCTGCAAGACATTAATTTCTATGCCTACTGTTTGCATAACAAATATCATTCATTTCTAATAGGAACCTTAACTGACTATCCAAAATGTTGTCTTTTTGGAATTGACATATAGGTTCTGCTGCTTCAGAGTCAATAGCTGGATTCTAACAAGGAGCAGGGTATTCAACATCCTAATTACTTCTCAACAGTACATTTCTCTGACAGCAGTTCCTCTGCAAGAGCTCTTTTGTGGGAACTCTTCTTCTGTAAAGAGGATTAACTATTCACAAATTGGAGAAATAAAATACCGCATTTATATACTGCTTATCCCGATAGATACAAAAAGTAAGATGTCTCCATCTGCTCTCTTGCAAACATATGAGCAGCTGTCTTAAGGTCGGACCACAAGGCCAGCTAGCCCAGGTGCCAGAAGCAAAAGCCTATAGAAGGGGAGAACAAGGCGAGTGATGCTTTGCCTTGGTTAACTCTTTAGCCTCCAGTTCTTTGTGGCTAAGAACTTTTTCTAGAAGCGGTGATATTTAGCAAGCCTCAACACATTTCTCTTCCATGAAATTGTAAACCTCCTAAACCCATCTGAGCTGCTGACAGGGATTTCCACAGAATGCTATGTTATAACCACATAGTCTTGTTTTCATCTTGCTTTTATCCTGCCGCTTCCTTGCTTTCTGTGGTGCCCCCAAGGCCTTGTGTTGGGGGGGACATTCAACAGCTGATTCCTAGGCACATCCTCCTGGCCAGTCCTGTCTTTACAGATCTCTTATTGTATTCCCATCTCCATCATCTCTTTTTTTCAGACAGAGGAGTCCCAGTTTTCTTATCCATCCTTCTGAGCTGGCCTTTGAACCAACTGCTAGCCTTTGAAAAGGCTAGAACATTTTCTAATTCTCTTCCACCCTTTTTGAGAGGGGGAGATTAGAACTGCATATGCTATTCAAAGTGTGAGTGACCCGTGGATTTATAGACTGACATTTATATACTGGCTACTTTTGAAAAGGAGTTAAAAAGAATCCATTTTCAAAATATGGATAAACTTCCTATCATCCTAAACATAATAGGCCACTGAGACTAGATTAATACTGGAGAAATAAATTCTGTCTTTCCTAACAGAAGGTGATAAAGAGTTTACTGTAGAATTTATCTATTTTGGGAACAAGGAAATGGTCCAGTATGAAATCATTGTTGCCTAAGGTTTTAATGTTGCTACTCCCTTGTAGCTTCATTGCAGAAAGCAGATTATTTCTGCAATATATAAGAACGCACTTTCTTTCTGTGGGCATTAAACCCTTTCTAGATATATAAATGTTTTTGAGTCACTGCTTGCAACAAAATACCAGGACAAAAATAAATGAAAATTGCTGATTTATGCTCTACCATGAAAGTCTGTTGGCACTTTTCTCATGATTTGAGGGGAGGAAGCGTTTCTGGACTGTGGTGTGCGTGTGCTGTCCAGACAGTGAGAGCCATGTTATGAATGTAATCTTTTGTTTCACTAATTGAGAAAAGAGTTTCCTTGATTTATAATTTTTTTGGATATGTTGTGCTACCTCTCATAGAGGTTGCAGTTGATATCGGTGTTGTGTACGTGGGCCTGAAGGAATAATTGTTTGCTATAAATTACAGACAAAAGTGGTGGAACTGAGACACAGCAGTGACCTGTCTATCTTATAAAGTTGGTGATCTTTTTCTAAGTCACACTTTCTTCCAAGCAGTGTGCAAAGGAACCTCACCAAACCGGGATGAAGATAGTATCCACCCTGAGGCGTTTCTGTCCGAGAAGGAAGGCTAAAACTCTATGCAATTCAGATTCAAAATTCTGCCTGTTAGAGCAGTTATCCCAGCAGCCTGTGGGCATAGATGTACTCAGAGTTATGGGCTTTCAACAACATGATCCCTCTTGTATTTTGTGAAATTTACTGAGCTGTCACGGAAACATTAGTGTGGCAGGAAGAAATGCACAAAGGAGAAGAGGGATGATGAAAATCCGTGAGAAAAATCTGTCTTAAGAAAATATTTCAGAACAGGTGTCTTGAGAATTTCAGGCTTTATAAAGTTTTGTAAGTTTGGGGGGTTTCTTTATTTGTTTTTAATCCTGCTCCAGGATCAAAATTCCTGACCTCGTATTTTTTTGGTGGGATTCCTGCTCTACTTTCTGTTGGTGTCGTGGTGAGCAGTAAACTAGTTTTGACTTTTCAGAGGAGAGAAGGAGAACCAGAGGCTGGACACTGGCTTGTTCTGGTCTGCCATGCCAGCACTGGTTATACCATCCGCTACTTTCCCCTGACTTGATGGTAGAAACCCATATGCGTGTTTCTTTTCCACAAGGACGTGTTTACTCAACTGCTTTTTCTATTCCCGGTAGCGGTGGTAGTTGACAGGAGGGCTGTTGTGATGACAAATGTGAGACATAATTTGTTTGAAGAGGCACTTGGTCTGAAATGAGGAAATGGGCAGCATTTTGTATATATAACCCCTTTTTTGGCTCTCAGATCTCAAAATCTTGTTTCTTTTGGAGATGGGGCTTGTCATAGAACGTATAGGCTATAATACAACTGCAAGGGGATGCCACCTAAGCCCAGCTCAGCTGGCATCCCACCTAAGGGGCAATATAGTGAACTGCCATTGCACACATACTTCTTTTTACATAAATACATGGTTATCTTGTGAAGGTGTTTAAATTGAACTAGTGACCTTTTTTGTTTTGGTACTTTAAAACATTTCCGAAACTACCATCAGAGAAGGATGCTTCTGCCCATTTCTCAATGGTGCTTAGTATTGTTTTTGAAATAGACCAGGAAAGAGTTGGTGCTTATGGCACAATTGATTGCATCATATCCCATTTCATAGGGAACTTGTGTTAATGGCACAAAAAGACCTTCAGAAATACAATTAGGTCTTTTTTTCAGTATTTTGAGAGTGGCTATGAAGATGGAACTCTCCTCCGATGTGATCTTCTAACATGTTTTTTTTCATCAACAAAGGTTTCTTGTGTCTCAGCTCAGGTATGCATAATTGTTATTGAATCGCTTGTATAATTTGTGAGCATACTTTACAAGCAGTCCCTGGCTATGATCCGAAACGGTATTTTGGAGAGAGCCTGATGTAAACAAAAATACAGTACAGAGAGTAAACTTATGTGCATAAGGGGTGGGAATGATATTACGAGAGTGAGCTGAATAGTAAAATGAAGCTGAGGTGAACATGCTTCAGTACTTCTAAGTTCTTATTTATTGGTGGTTATTTTAAATATCTAATGGAACAGTTCACTGCAAATAACATGGATGAATAATCCTTGTCGGAAGATGAAGCCTGCTGAAAAAAAATGAGTTAAAATTAAGAAGACTCTAGCAAGCATGTTAGCAGCTGCAAATAATTGTCCTTACTGGTGCATCATGAGAGTAATGCAGTGAATTTGCACTACCTTATGCTATGGTGCCTTACAGAGAAGGACTCGATGGGGGCGACTCTCAGATTGTGGAAGGCAGTTTGTGAAGTTCAGTAGCATTAAGCCTTCCTAAATCAGACTGACTTACATCTTTAACATGCGTTAATTTTAGGAACGCTGGTTCTCATTGCCTTGATGCATTTCAATGAGTAGACTTGAGAACAACTGTGGGTTGGTTTTTTCTGTAAAGATTCTTTATCCTGTCATTTTTGTAGCATCCGTGTGCTAGCATGTTAGTAAGGTCATAAGTCAGCAGGACGTCTTTGCAGAGATTCCTGTCCTATTCGTAGACTGTGTACCAACTCTAAAGTATTATTTTTGAAAACATGCTTAGCTCCTTTTTTTTATTCCCCTTAGAAATGTGTTTTAACTGCCACTGATCAGCACGTATGTTGCTACAAAGAACAAGGCAAGACTGGTGTAAAATCAATACAAAATTGCCTTAATGCATTATTCTTCATATTATGTCCAAATTCAAATGCTGTTTGTAGGAACTACAGGAAGAATACTAAGTAAGCGTATTTCTTCTTTTCTGCTTTCTGCTGAAATTATTCACTGACCTGTGTGTGCAGTATTTGCTTTCTTGAGAAGACAGATTGTTGACATTCCTGGTGTGTCTCTGCATCTAGCAAAACAATATATTGGAAACCATGTTATACTTCTGTGACTTGAACAGTATTGAAACTATTATCTGCTTTCATGGAGTAAGTCTTGACTGAGGGGGACAGACTTTGTTTGTAGGCTTCTGCAGAAATTATTTGATTTTTCTATGAAATGAGCTTCAACTACTTGTTTTTCATTCGGTATGTAACAAAAGAATTAAGGCACTGTCTTGACTCACCAATTTGAAATCATTTTCTCCTTCAATTTCATCAGGTTCTGCTTTTGTATAGCAATATAATGCCTTATGAATGTGTTTATTTAGATGCGTTCGTTTTGGTGGTAAGCTTCACAAATATATAAAGATAAAACAAATGAAAACCTTCTCTAACAATTTGCATTTAAAACAAGAAATCTTTGCTAATACTGGGTTTGTGCAGTCTTAGGTAAAAGCACTTGGAGCTGATAAAGAGAGGCTCAGTTTCAGCACCTGATATCAGGGCAAATGTGCTCTTTCAAAGAGATTGTGTTCTCTCCTTGGCGATGGTTAATTTATGAGCAGTAGGTGACTGATCCACACGTGGACACTACCTGTCCTAAGGTGAGCAGAGGTCAGCAAATCTGGTACTTGATATAACTTGATGCAAAGAAAAGGAAGAACATGGCATGCAGAAATTTGTAAGAAAATGTGGGAAATCTCTTCAATCTGGTACAAAGCTGTTTGTTCATTCCATTGAGTCTCAGTGACTCAATGGTAGGGGCATCTACCACCTCTCTGGGCAACCTGTTCCAGTGTTTCACCGCCCTGATGATAAGAATGGTGATATGATGATAAGAGGATGAGAAGAGCTTGTTCTTTCAAAGAGCAAGGTTAAAAGGAAATACAGTGCTCTGTCCAAATCTTAAAAATCTTTTTCGGAGAAGCTCTAGCACGTGTTCCCAGCCTTTGAGGGAAGGGAAGGAAAGGAAAGGAAAGAGAAGTTTTTTTTGTGTGAGGGAAATGCTTTTGCTGATTTTGTGGGGAATTGCCCATTTCTGACCAAGTTACAAACATTTAGGAAAATGTTTTCATGTGATTGTCAGAGACTTGTTAGAGGTTTACCAGTTAAATTCTTATAGAGCTACACCTATTCAGCACATATAAGCTCCCTAGAGCAGTACCTTAAAAAGTTGTGAGGGTTTTTTCTCTGTTTCTGTACGTGGAGGTTGTCTTGAGGCCAGTTAAAAGGAATAAGGAACAGCGAGCCTCAGGCTCTTGGATATTTTAAACTGGAACTGGTGGCTGGCTGGCAGAGGGAGAAAGGGGCAAGAGGGTGGGATGGAGAGACTGGTTCTGCCTGCCAAGAAAGAGTAAGACTAGATAAGGAGTCTTACTGCAACTTCAGGAAAATGGAGCACGGGTTCTGTGGTGCTTCTGGAGGCCTGGGATGGTGATACCTGAGACTTGGCAGTCCTCTGTTGCCAGCAAGCATCCATGAAATAAATACATTGGCAAAATCTCAACCACCCTAGCTGCAGATGTGCATAGAAGAATACATCCTTTCTCTTCTTAAATCCCCTCCTTTTACTACGTGTTTGCCACCTTCTGCATGAAATGAGATAAAACTAACTCTCACATTCTGCCCAACTTTGACTAATAGCAGAACGCCCAGCCAAAGCCAGGGATCCAGCAGGGTGGGGGAGAGCAGGAGGGTTCCTACGGAAGAAATGAATTTATGATTTTGTAGCTCGAGACTATTGCAACACCCGTGCATGAGAGGATCCAGTTGTGGTCATTCAGAAAATCTTAACTGTGCCATTTCTTCTAGAGTGAGTGCTTGTCTTTGCAATCCCGACAGTCTCTTAATTCAGCTTCTGTGGGATCTGTCTGTAGATAAACATTTGTGCATACATATGCTGTGGTGTATGTACATGCACACATAAATTTATCTGTTTCTAACTGTGCTTAGACTAAAGGTTATGTTAGACTGCAGCTTGGAATAAGACTATTCAAAGTGAAAAAAAAATAAAATTATATTTTTGCATGTTGCTTTACTACCCAGGGGATTTACAAGCCCAGTATGCTACAGTTAACTCGAAGGTATGTTGAAATGCAGCAATCTTAATAAAACCACAGTAGTAATTCCAATATTACTAGAATCCTTGTCTCTCCAGTTGTCCTTGCCCACCCTGCCCCTCATACTATTCAAAAATGAGTAGTAACTTTGCAAGTCAAGTCAAGGGTGCTTAGGAGGCAGTAGGGCACCACCAAATTTTTTTGTTAAATAGTTGAACCCAACACATGGTGAAGACTCTTGTCATCTTTGTAGCAAAGGGGGCTGGAGGCAAGGGAGGGGAATGTAGTGAAATAAAAAAAGTGATCATCAGAGATCAGCAGCAGGGCTGTATAGGCATGAGGGTGGAGTATGAAAGGGTTAGAAGAAGAAGGGAAACCACTGAAGAGGCTCGAAGGAAGAGTGTCGTGCCCAGGAATATGTTCAAAGAGAATAGGTGTAATGTCAAACAGATCAGAGGTGGAGGTGGGGTAACTAAGAGGAGTTCCAATAGTCAAAGTGCTGCTAGCTGGCATGATAGTTCTGTCAGCAGAAGCGAAAAGTTCCTCCTCAGAAGTATTTTGGAAAAAGACAAGAAAAAAAAAGAAAAGGAGGTTTGTGGTGTTTTTTTTTAAGTGAGCAAGATTCCGAAGGCAGTGTTTCAATTCTGAAGAGGGGGAAGTTTCAGGAAGGGTTCACAAAGTGGCTGTGACTCAAAAAAACGGAGAAACAGTTACACCTTCACCTGATGTAGCTCAATAGTGCCTTTTTGAATCAGTGGTTGCAGTCATTTACAGAAATTCAATAAATGAATCACCCATAATGCTGAACTGAAGGGACTGTTGTAAAGCCCAAGAAAAATGGGGGTATAGTGGAAGACATCCAGATCTGTTCAAAATAATAAGCTTACTCATTTTGTGAGAAATGAACTCCAAAACCTCAACCATTCAGGTAGGTGTTGAATTTTACAGGAGAGCTTTTATTGCCATCTACTGGTCAATATAGGCAGTTTGCTGTGCTTAAACATCGTTTCTAAGAACCGTTTGGAAAATGTTTGCTTACTGAGAAAATATTTTGAAGAGATTGTTTCAGACTATTCCTTAGGCAAGCTTATCTTTGGCATGATATCAGAGGAGTCTGTTTGTAGTTAACTATGCTGGCATGCCAAGCTTTTATGAGAAGGGTTCATTTAAACATCTGGAACCTGTCGCACCCGTAGATGGACTCCAACACATGCTTCATTTTGCAGGAAATCAGCTCTAGGAACACACAGAGGGTTTTGTGCGTGAGCTGTGCAGAGGGTATGTGTGCATGGGCTTTGAAACTTGGAGCCGTCAACATTTTTTTCTATTTTCAACTTCCAAACTACATAAAATTGAGCGAGACTTTAAAAAAAAAAAACCAACTTTAAGTAGTTCTTCAAAATTTCTAATTACACCAAAGCTCACAGGAATCACCAGGAGAGCTTGAAACTTGGAGACTTGATTAAATTAAGTCTGAATCAAGTCATTGACAAGGTGAGGTTAGCTTTTTTAATAAATAGTTATGAAAATGAAAGGCCCAGTTCCGTTTCTTTCTCAAGCAAAATGCCGATTGAATCCATAATCCCTGAATAAGATCTCTAGGATAAGCATCTAATTTCTCTAAACTCCAAAGTCTTTTATATATTTTCCTGTTCGTTCAGTGTGGAATTCCGCAAAAGCTAGATTTTCAGTTCTTTTCTGGAGACGTCCATGCTGGCTGAAAAGTCATTGCCAGGCTGCTGTATATCTCAGATCTGCAGAATGTTTGTCTTTCATCAGATGAACTAGATGTTTGTACAAGCACTCCCAGACTTCTGCAGATTTGGGGAGCTCAAAACGGGGAAGATCAACAGCGACATTATTTCTATTATTTAAATTCTCTTCACTCATTTTGACTGAAAGAAATGGAAAGATGACCTGGCAGTGGTAGCCCTGTCAGTCAGTACACAGGTGTCTATGGCCTCGCACCCACAAGTAAATAAAAGCTCCTCACATAATGGTTAAATGTGAAGAAATAGCTGGAAAAAGATGTAGCAGCAACAGAAGGCTATTTTTTTTACTAGATTTGCTGATTTAGGGTTTTAAACTGTGTAGGATACACTGAAGTAAGAGGATAGAGTCATGAGGGTTTTCTTTTTCTTCACCCTGCAGCTCTCCTGTTCATTCCTGAGACTACCATATCCTGACCATCCTTCTAGTGGCCATTGTTAGCAGATCTTAACCAAAGCTTTTGTAACCATTGTCACTCATGGTTCCTGTTTTTTGTCTTTGTTCTTCTCTCACAGCTACAAGCCCCCAGTGTGAAAGGCTTTGATTTTGCTAAGCAGCATCTGGGCCAGCACAATAAAGATGATGTCCTCATTATCCATGAGCCAGCTCCTTTACCAGGACCCATTAAGGATACTACCCCATCTGAAAATGGAGATGTGCCCAGCCCCAAATCCAAGATTTCCTCAAAGCCTTCAAAGACTGTTCGACACAGAGGGAGGTCAGTTCACAGAGGAAAAACAAATTGCAGTACATGATAGTGTATTAATGGCTGTTGATGACTGTATTTTTAGGGCAATTTCAGCGGAAAGAACCGTTCCAGATCTGAGGGACTTGGGTTTTCTAGTGGGCCATCAGTTACACATCACTACTCATTATTACAAGACTGTGTCCATTTTTCTCTTAAAGGCAACATGCCCAGTTAAGAGGGGAATTTAAGACACTCCTAGGGTGCCTGGAGTCAAGTCATTGCATGTTTAGTGGAAACACCAAGTGTATGTTTTCTGATGCATTCTCTTTGTAGTGCTCTCTAGCTTCTAAGGCTCCAGGTGGTTAAAAGAAATGAAAACCATTGCCCAATAACAATAGTGATGTGTTTCAATAATAGTGATGAATGCATATATGGAAAGTTAGAATTTCCAGAAGTAAGCACTATATCCAAAATTCAGGGAAGATGCATGAGTGTTTTTATTTGTGGTTACCTGCTTGCTCTCATAGCAAACCAGCTTTGGTCAGGAAAAAGAGTGATAGTTTTGAGCTATGCCAGTGGAAAAGTGTCTGTCAGCCTTCAGCAGTAATTTCCTAACCTTTTCCCATAATCAAATGATGTGAATGCCTCTTGCTGGAAAGTACTATATTTGTAATATAGTATAGGAGCTGTAACAGACCTATGCGGTAAAAAAGTATCTGTGTGTTAAAAAGAAAGGGGGGAGGTGGTAAGTATGAAGGTAATAGGTGGGAATAAAAATAGAGCCCTGGGGAGAGGAGTGCTATGGTGAGTCACAAACGGGTTCTCACTGTAGAGCTCCTCTGTGCTTCACTTGCCAGTGATTCTTCTTCCTCTCCCTCCCTCTCATAGTTTTTGCACTCCTTTGTGTCCATCTCTGCATCCCGTGTGCTTTTACATGGTGGGAGTTAAAAAAACCCCAACAACTAATGGTAGGTTTGAATGAGCTTGAAGGAAACTAGTGGAGGTTCTCTTGGAGTTGCAGGTCTCTGTGACACAGTTTGCTGTTCTGCTCAACTTTATGTGCATCCTCTAAAGCCTCAGTTGTCCTAAGATCCTTGCTCCATCTTCCCCATTTAGGCTTTGTGTAGCTCAGGTTCCACCTTCCCGTATGGTGACCCTGTCTTCCTAACTCCCTACAGGCATTGTAAGTAGTAGACTACCAGTGGTACAGTGGAAGGTGGGCAAAATTGGAAAATAGTGGAAGAAAAATTAGCTACCTCATTTTGATGTAGCTTAAATAAATTAAAACAAATTAATATAAATCAGTACAAGTGTTTCTGTGTTCCTTTCAAGTGTTCAAAGTTCAAAAGTGGTCTAAGAGATGGTACTTAGGGGAAGGTGTCTATATTCACATGCTTATATATATATAAGAAAGACATTTTAAATTGAGACTGTTCCTGTATTTCATCTAGAATAATTCAGAAAATAAAGCAGGAAAATTTTTCTGAAGCCATCGTTTTAATGCTTCCCCTGAAGACAATGATGAATCATTGATCGAATTTGGAACAAAGATACTTCTTTTTTTTTAAATAGCATCCAAATTCAAACACTTCAAAATGTTTTCAAAAGAGAATTTCCCTCTTCTCTCTCATCCTCCCTTAAGAGCAGATCTCCCTTTAGGCTTAACTATGGAGATATTACCATTATCTCCCTTACATGCTGACATGCCCATGTCAGCTTGAGATTTAAAACATTTATTCCCCGAGGCAGAAGTTGAAATGTGAAATGATAGCATAGTGTGTTATGTTGGTTTTAGCTGTTTTCTGTTCTGTAAGGAAATACAGAACTCTGTTCATCACAATGCAATCCAGGACTATATATTGTGTGCCAGGAAATGTAGTGGTGATGTGAGTACATGGACTGTATCTGTAAAAAAAACAACAAACAAGAAAACCAGTCAGGTTCTGAAAGATCTCTGGGCTCCAGCTGAGACTTGGACCTCTTATTTTGGCTTGAGAGGATACAACTGCATGTTCCCCAGCGCTTATAAAGAATGACTGATGTGGACTTGCACTAATTTATAATGTTCCTCTAATTTACTTAATGATAATTTAGATAGACTGAGAAAAGAATATAAAGGAAAACAAGGCACGGTGAGGTGAAACAGAAAGACAGTAGCAGATCTGGAAATAGAACATCAGCCTTACGCTCTGCTGAACCAAGACAAAGGTGATGGAGATGATGGCTCTGCCCACCCTCTCCATCTTAGGAAAGAGGAAGAGATGTAATGGCGCTGACTGTAAGCTCATTTAGAACCATTTCTCCTCTTCCCTGCTAATTTTTTTTTTATTTTTGTTGGGATGTCACTTATTAGTATTACAGTCCTGCAGAAAGAATGAAATTCAGAGCGCAGTTAATCAGGCGTTATTCAGGGAGAAGAAAAAGGGGGGTTGAATTCAGAGCATCGCCCCCAAGGAGTAGGTTTAACTTTCAATGAACTTGTCTGGCTGGGTGTAGTTATCCCAGTCCGTGGGCTCTAGGCAGGTTGATATTTAGCCAAGAACCTCAGTAACTAGTTCAGATATCCATCTAGCCCAAGCGAATCTTGCACTTAACAAGGTTAATGCACAGGCAAGTGCACTCTTTCAGTGATTAACTCCCCGCAGGAATAGAATAGGAATGTTCACAAGACAAAATGGTCACTAGAGACACCATCATAAAGGCTAATCCTATGTGAAAAGACAGGCTTTTGTGTCACCTAGGCAGCGATGGATGCCCTATATTTTTGCTATTTTTATACTATGGAATAATTTTACATTTGTTTTACATTTTTATATTTTTTTTTATTTTATTATTTTTCTTATCTTTACTGTTGGGGAAAATCATAGTATTTCTTCATATTTTTCTGTAACCCCCCGCTAAAATTATGAACACTGAAATTGTAATTTCTACGTAACAAATATTTTTAAGAATCTCATGACTGAATAGGATAAGTACATAAAAGTAGCGTTTCTGAATGGCCCTGCATTTAACTAGTCAGGAAAATATTCACGTGGACTTGTAGTAGTGGATTTGAATATTCTGAAGTCTGAATATTAGACTAATTACCTGTATGGCTTTCTTCTAATATAATTCTTGTGTGTCTGAAGAGTAGACTGCTGTTAACAAATGCAGTTTTTTCTTGAAGTGTGTTTTAAAAGAAAGATTAGTTAACAATCTTGTCACGTGTGAATCCTGTTGCAGTCAGTTTTCACACGCAACAGCATCGTGGCAATGAATATCTAACTCTGAAAATTTATTATAAATTTACATATAAACAGAGGGAAATATTGGCAGTCTTCACAAGATAGTTTAGCACGGGATTCTTTGCATGTGAGAACTGTGCCCCTTTGCAAACTTACGTTATATGTTGGTTTGTTTGGTTTTTTTTTAATGTTTGTGGCAGAGTTTCACCATCAGATGCTGAATCCACGGCAAGTGAACAATCCAGCGGGAGAGAGACGGGAGAAGAAACTGCAAGACCATCAGCTGTTGCAAACGAGGGCAAACCACGCAGAGCAGTGAAGAAGGGTTTGTTACTTTTCTTGGGTGCACTAGCAGTGCTTTACTGAGGTTGAAGAATTACTCGAGTCCTGTAACTTGCCTAAAGTCATCTTTGGCTGTTAATCTTTCTGGTTTGTGTCACAGAAAATTTTCTTTCTCTCTTTTTTTTTGGTGTTTAGTTTCTCCTGTTGAAACTTAGATCTACACATTCCTTTCATTCCAGTAAGCTTTTGAAACTAATGGCTTGGCAGGAATGAATCTTCTCTCTCTTCTCTCCCACACACCCCTGGCAAACCTCTTTCCATTTAGGCGTAATTGTGGTTCTTGTGGTAGCAATCTTGCAGACAGTTACATGGGCAGTAGAGGTCACAGCAGGACTTGATACAGCATGGCTATATGTCTCTAACTGCAACTACAAAAAAGTGAGATTAAGAAAAAGAGACCAAAGAGCCTTCATGATTGTGCTTTAGAAAGATGAAAATCCAGTGCTAAAACGTTAGTAACAGTGATTTATTTTTTTTTTTAAAGAACATCTTCTAGTTAAAGTGCCACCATTTGTCTTGGAGGTAGCCTAAGATATATTTGTTTCCTCATTGAAAAGTTGATAAAGCACTGCAAGTCCACTTAAATTTTTTTATTAAAACATTCTTTTAAATCCTTTTCTTGTTTAAAAGTGTGTGTGTAACCGTGACTACACAAAGACTAAGTGTTTTTTCTGAGCGCCTTTTGCGTTTAGATGGCTTGCTCCTTGCTTGAGGTGTTAGTTACCAGGTCCTTACTTTAAATCACCATAGTCTTCCTAGAGAAAATGTGATACTGAATATGTGGTAAAGGAGCTTGTGGTATCCCCATCTGTTCTTAATACACGTGGCCTTGGTGGCAGCAGAAACTGAGAAGAAGAAAATACTGGCCACGTTGTGAGCAGTTTCTTCAGTATATTGGATGTTTTTCCAAATACTCTATGAAATACCAGCCAAGATGAAGGTGACTATGGAGGAATGCAGTGCCAGTGAAATTCAGGTTGTAGCAGACAGTCTTCAGATTTTGCTTATATTGAAGAAATAAGATGGAGGAGTATATAAGTTTATCATATACTTCTAGCTCTTGAGTGGCTAAGCAGCAAGTTAGAATAGTGTATGATTCTTAAAATTTCATAAAGTGGACTACTTCTAGAAGACCAAGGGTGATGGAGCAGGCTTTCCTCTGTAAAGAACACGTAAGAAAAGAAAGCACAGGATCTGCTAATGTGACTAGAAATTATAATAATAACTAATAATAATATATCATAGATATATAATATGTATGATATATATAATAAGTAATAATAAAGTAATAATTCAGCAGGCAGTGTATGCTATATGTACTTTACACAATTTACAAAAAGAAGATACTGCATTGATGCTATATATATATATAGTTTCTTAGGTTTGTTCTAAAAACCAAAACTCATGCCCAGGTACATGTATAGGAAAGCAATTACGCAATGACAGAGCTTATCTCAGGATGGTTTATGAATTGCTCCAACCTGTCTGACTTCAGTTCTGTCACCCTGATTTACTGCCTTCCCACTTCTTATTCCCTGGGAACTCCATTTTTTGTCTCTTCATTTTCCATCTGGCTTAAAACCCTTATGTAAAGTTTAACATGGCCTCTTGGTGTAGAAGTGTTAGGTATTGCTGCATCTGAATTATCTGGCAAAGGCAGCAAAGGATATAGTGTGAGATGCGTCCCTTTTACCTATCTTGCCCTTACTGGATCAAATATACTTTTTCCCCATTTGGTGCCCTCTAGTTTGGTAATCATGGGGACTATTTTTAGCATTTGGACTTGGAGGCACTGTCTGCAGAGAGCTCTCTGACTAAAATGGCAGATTCAGCTCCCTTTTTGTGCAGCTGAGGCTTGGCAGTTTGATCCAAGTTCATGCATTTCATTCAAAAGTAAATGCAATCATCTTAGTGCTGTGTTTTTTCCAGTTGCCATTCCAGCTGAATTAGTTGTAATAATTACTGTGTTGTCTCTTCTTTTTCCTTTATGTTGTCAGGAGCAAACAGAGTGGGTAAGTAACCAGAGTTGGTAGTTGAGTACAAACATGAATAAAGATGCTGGGGCAGCTGAAATTATATCTTAAGGATGAAAGGATTTGTCTTCTGAGTCTAAAAAAACAAAATTGCTTTTGAGCTATTGAAGTACAAAAAATCCAGTAACACAAATTATAGTCATCCAATTTAGACACATTTTACTAATTTCCTCCCAATTTTTTTTCAAATTATTAAGGAAAACATTACTGTGAAAGAAGCAAATCTGAGGCAGCTGTTGGTCCTGAAACAAGGACAACAAGCTTTGTGTAAAGAAGTTACAGATATTGTTAATGTCTTTACTGGAATCCTGAGACTTTGCAGGCTACCTGCAAAGAAGCACAAATATTTTCTCATGAACTAGTGGTTTTCTGGTCAGGACTAAGACATAGCAAAAATGGGACAGGAGAAAGCTGACACTGTCTTTGATGATACAAACCATATGTAGTGATAAATCAAGGACTGTCTCCTCTGATAGCAGTTTCCAGCTTGTAATAGTGGAGAAGGATGAATATCAGGCTGGCTATGATGCTTTCTGTTGTTGTGTCTGTATAAGTAACTAACGAGAGTCATCAGCTCCATCCTGGGGACATAATCAGCTAGAATACAAAGAAACTGTGGAATTTATCTGCAACTGCATACTCTGGAGTGATTCAAATATCAGTGGGTCAGTGGAAGACTTTACTTGATTTTGGATTAGGCTTCATGCACATTGGTTGCTGTGTCTCTTGTTTTCAAGAGGGTGTGGGAAGCAATAGCCTTCCTCTGTCTCCAACTGTATTGGTTTTCATATTAAATCATAGCTTCCTGCAAAGCAATTCATTTTCCTGACATTTCAGTTCAATTAGTAGTTTCAACCCAGGGGACAGTGATGAACATTGATCCTGACGTGACCTATATGGACTGGTTATTTAAATGTGCTCTGTCCAGTAATTTGGTATTAATTCCTCGCCATTATTTTTCAGCCTCAGCTGTCTAGTCTGAGATCAAAATTTCATTCGTATAGTGCCATCTGATAGCTTTATAAGGAAGATTTTCCAGCCATAGACAATAGTGTAATATAAGAACTCTGAAATGATAAAGCATTCTTATTCAGTCTGTCAAAACTTCTGAAGAAGCTGACTCATGTGTTGAGTTAGAAATCATTTCTCCTTTTGCTGTATGTGTTGAGCACTGTGTAGTTCCTGGCTTTCTTACCTTCTTTACTACATTTCCATCTTGGTTTGTATCCATAGGTACGTTCAGTGTATGCACACAGGGAGGATTGGGGTTTTTTTGTACATGTGCATCTTTTCTGCAAAAGAGAGTAACATATGATGTTACTGTCCAGCCTTACCAAAATTGGAACTTTCGGACAGTTTTCCGGAATGATTTTAAGAACCGCTTCAGCTGAGAGGCCTCTGCCAAGCACTTGTTTATGGGTACAAAAGGAAAGGTTATAGATGAAATTATAAAGGTTAGGAGTGAATGCTCTGAAATAATTGCTAACCAAGTAACATGAAAATAACCTTAAAATTTTATGTTAGAGGTCAGTGAGCTTTGAGAAATTATGTTAAACTGGAAAGGCTGGAAAAAATGACCGGAGTATGGGGAGAATGGGAAAGATCAACGGAGTAGTTCAGATTTCCATTGTGCTACAGGATTGCTCTGAGAGTTTCATACTAACTACTTAGATATATCTTGTCCCTTCTCAGAGAGGCAGCGTTTGCATGTTTCTACGAAATGCACAAAGAAGCTGTGAAGATGACAAGTGGTAAAGCTCCTATAAATAGTTACAGAAGAGATAAATAGGCTTTCTGTCTTGCAAAACATTTGAGGGAGAGAGATCTTCAGTGGAACTGTTTATCTCCTTTTTAATTACACTTTATATAGGAAAGTCACATTTACAAGTGATGCATAGCATTTAGAAATTTATATATTTGATGATTCATTGATCAAGTATAAGAAATGAAAAATAAAGAGTTTTGCTTAGCTTAGGACCAGATTGCTTTCCAGCTTATATTTCATGGTGAGAAGCGGTTTGAGAACTTGTGGGTGTTACCATGTGGACAAGACAAAAGATTATTTTGCAAGTCTTCAATAGCTTTTGCAAGCCACATAGGAGTTCCTGTTGTACGCCTAGCTCCAGCAAAAAAAAAATACTTAAATGTGTGCTTAGCTGCAAACCACTGGGGTGATCCTACAAATTTCATGTCTTCTGAGGGAGACGACCCATTTCTGTTGAAGTGATTAACTGTTGGCAGAACCAGGGCCACAACTTTCACGTGTACTGGTTTCCATAGCATCTTTTGCTGATCGTATTTGAGTTGATTCGACCTCTTCAACAAATTACAAAATGGCAATATTTGCGTAGCTTGCTTATTACTGTGTGAGCCGTTTATCCTGTTACAAAGGAGAAAAACGTGCTTTAAAAGCTCTAATCAGTAAAATGTCCGTAAAACTCTTTGTATTTTGTGTGTATTTCTGAGAGGTTTTTGTTCATATATCGCTCCTTCTCTCACTTAAGAACTGCACTTTGCAGTGAGGCTTCTTTTATTGCTCTTTGAACCTCCATTTAAGGAATTTGCATCTCCTTAAGTACTGATAAGAGGAACCATTACCAGTACATATTTGAACAGCTTTTTATGGAGTACGCTAGACTGAGATTTTGGGGGGTTGCAACTGCCAAGAGCTTGATCTACAGAAATAAAGAATGACAGCTCACTTTCTGGAAATAGAGTGGGAAAAAATGTTTATAAATTGCAAACCACTGGGTAAACTTGTTGTACACTAAATGTGAATCAGCTGGAAGAGCAAATTAAACACAGATGGAAAACATGACGTAGTCTTGTAGGCTAGCATCCATAGCGCTTAACGTTTGACTGACATAATGCTAGCAGCACTACTTTATTCTGTATTTGTTCTGCTGCTCTAGGACCTCCTCAGACCGGCAATGGAAACGAGCAGCACTCCTCGGCTTCTATCTTCGAGCACGTGGATAGGATGTCCCGTTCCTCAGATGCCAGCAGACGTGTCCCAAGCAAGATCCAGCTGATTGCTATGCAACCGATGGCAGCGCCGCCGGTCCAGAACTCGGTGCTTTCTGACCGAGTAGCAGAGACCAACAAAATTAATAAAGAGGTATTTTTAAAGTGCTTGGAATGTTTGTGGAGGACTGTATGCCCAGCCAAGAGGGAAGTGAAAAGTATCCAGTTTCTTATTATCAGGAGTTGTGTGTTGGTTCCTGAGGCGTTGAATTTTGATAAGTTACAGGAATAATCCTGTTTCCGTCCAGAGAGATTATCTGACCCCTTTTTAAGAGGTACCTAAACTAAAACTTAAAACACTGAGAGAAGCAAATTTTACGGTCAGGATACTTCATGTTACTATATTGTTTTCTATGATAGGACAGACAAGAGTTGTGTTAATTAACATGTGAGAATTGGAATGCCTGGCCCACCTTGGTTTTCATTCCACATCGTTCTTCTGACTTTTCAACCACTCAGGGCGTGGGTTATACAAACAGGTTATCTCTAGACATTTTAGGGTGTGAATTTGCAGCACGTTCATGGCTTCCGACTTCCGATGTGTTTATCTGACAATAAACATAGAGAAACTGCCTGCTTTCTCTGAGGCTCATGTTAGTGTCAGCAGAATATGGGCTTTCCTGGGGCGCCTCGAGAGAAGGTAATGCACTGTAAAGCCACACGTACCTGCATCCTAGGTTTGTAAGGGGTGGGAGATGGCCTCTTCTTATCATTCAGAATGGAAGATTGCCGAAACCTTTAACTGGGTTAAGATACTGTGTTTCTTGGTACCTTATGGGAGAGAGGTAAATAGATATATCTAGTAAACATAGGCAAGAGGGGGGCTGTAAAATAGAAATTTGATCACATAAGCAGAAGAGCTACAACTATAAACATAAAGAGTAAATCTGGATTGTGTCCCTTTTATGCTTTTTTGGGGATTTTCATCATAGAATACACAAAAATTTTTATTTGGTTTTTAATTCACTGCTGCAGATGTACTTCAGAACTAGTGCAGCACTGGCAAAGCAGTTGTTGCAAGCTGCTCCAGGTGCCCAAGGCTTTTCCGTTGATAAGAATGTTTTCAGTGAGTGTTGGGCCAGGACTTAAAAGTGTGGTGTTACAACAGCTTTCCCCAGATGATGAGATGCTCTCCAGGGAATTTGAAAAAAAGGAGGGAGAGTGGTATGAAATCTCAGCCTGCAAGATGTACAGCTGGTAGTGCCACGTTCATCTGTGGACCTGAGCCCTTGTATTGCTGCTACATTTCTGCAAAGCTTGTGGTGTCCTCTCGTGCTCAGCAGAAGCACTGAGTTATGAGCTCAATTAGCTCTTGAAGTTCTTGCTTCTTACATGATGAAGGTCATTAAAGGGAAAGGGTGACAGACTTCAATGCTATTGATCAAATGTATCTCTGTTTGACGAGCAAAGGTAGATATAGCCTGTACTGGTTAGTCTTATTTTTTCAGAGCAGTGTCACTTCTGGCAGACAGCAGGAGTTTTTTGTGTTCCTTCTGTCTTTTGTTAACAGACTGCCACCTCTCTCTAATTGCACCTGCTGTGCTGGCAATCATATTGTAAGTAATAGTACATCTGCCCGGGGAGACAATGGTGGTACTGCAAAATCTCCAAGAAAGAAAGTGTGTTTACAAATTTTGTGGCATGACTTTGAGCAAGAGAGGGGAAGAGGGAGGGAGGGAGGGGCAGGCAGAGAGGTGAGGAGGAGAGTTTTATGGAAGAGCAGCAAAAAGGTCCATTTGCAAAAACAACAAATGAAAAATGGAGTTGATTTTTTTTTTTTTCCCCTCCTTCTTTAAGATACAAACAGCCCTGAGGCATAAATCTGAGATTGAGCATCACCGCAATAAGATCCGTCTTCGCGCCAAGCGCAAAGGGCACTATGAATTTCCAGTGGTGGATGACGTGGTGGTGGTTGACTCCAAAGAACAGCACAGAATATATCGCAAGGCACAGATGCAGATTGACAAGATCTTGGATCCTGGAGGCAGTGTGCCTACTGTCTTCATAGAGCCCAGGAAGAGGTAAAGATTTCAAAGACGGGAAGAACAATTTTCCTTTAGAGTCAGTGTCCAAAGCACATCAAACCCATACTTCTGAACTTCCAGAGCTTAAAATCCCTTTGATCTCTAGTTGAATTTTACCTATCTGTGTGAAAAGGTTTGGATTGTTCTAAACATTTTTCTTTATTCCAGTATATGCTAGTGTGTTTTGGTTTGAAATTTTTTCTTTTACAAATTCTCAGGGGTGAATTCTCAATAAATAAACTGACATACGTGAAAACTGTCTTAAAACAATTTAGCATTTCCTCTGCTGTTTGTTTGAATAATTCTTGTGTGGTGTAGAGGGATCAAAATTGCAATATAAGTACTAAAAAAAGATACACAGAAAATATAAACTGCAAGAAATACTATTTTTGTGAAGGGGAGAAAGGTGCAAAAGCAAGAAAACCTTGAACATCTTAAAAAGCCTGAAGAAGGAGAGAGCTTGAGGGAGAAAGGGGACAGTTTGGAGACCTGCCGAGGAAAACGTTCTTAGGAGAAACTTGAGGAGAGACGTTCAAGGCTAACTAATGGGACTGGCTTGAAAAACTGGGAAGAGGAGGAGAAACAGGGGTGAGCAAGGTTGACTTGGAGGGAATGGGCATAGTTCAAGCTTAAGTGGGATGAGAAGAAAAATTGTAACAAGAAATGCGATTACCTTTCTCTTGTTTCTTTTTTTCTCTCTCTCTGCTTTTTATTTTCTTCCTAAGTTCTCGTGCAAAGCGTTCTCCCAAGCAGCGCCGACGACATCAGATAAATGGCAGCCCAATTGATGCCGAAAAGGACAGGTTAATCACAACTGACAGTGATGGAACATACAAAAGGCCTCCAGGAGTCAATAATTCTGCATATATTGTATGTATGTCTCTTGAATGACAGGAGTGTTCTGATAATTGTAATGACAGTTTTGACGTGGGGAGGTTTTTGGCCTTCTGACTACTGTCTGTATGGCTTTTTTCAGTCACCGTGTAGTTAGCGTGTAAATTAAAGTGAAACAAGGATTTCACTGGCGGTCTGTCAGTATGAAGCAGTAAAGTTCTGCCAAGTATTCCTTGATATTACAGAGGCCAAGAACCAAAACCTTGTTTTCATTAATGCCACTGCATTATGCACATGAAAGCGTGCTTGGCATGTTCCACAATATCATGTGCGTATTTTCGCTCTAGTCCAATTTGCTGGATGTTATATATTCATATGTTCATAAAATTTCATCTCTCAGAATGGAAGACTCAGTGCCTTTCATGAGAAATTTTCTCATCTTTAAAATGTGGGAATTAATTATTAATTAAATTGAAACATGCCTTTGTACTGCAGTAACTTGAAACAATCGTAGTACAGTGTCTTCATAAATTAATATTTTTTTTCCTGCCTACAAAAGGCAAAGACACTGGACAGTGCTTCTGCTCAAGAGTATCCGTGTCACAAACTGTATTTAGGCATTTTTAACCTCTTCTAAGCAGATTTTAGTAAGCCTAGTGCTAGTATTGGAAACCGCTGGACAGTTTGCATCTTGATTTAATAATTTTTAAGAATTTTACCATTAGCTGAAGTCAAGTGACTACAGTGTCAATTTCTGTGGTTTCCCTCCGCCTTCAAACAAGAGTGTGATGATTTTAATGTCGTGCTGCAGCAGAATGAATTATCATCTGAAGCTGTTTAATTAAGACATGTCACACAGCAAGTTCAGCCCCTTTGGCATCTGTAGCGAGGTACGGTACTCAGAACGATAAGTTCCTGATGAAGTAGAGGTTTTTGCATCTTAACGACTGGTTTTGCAGTCTGCGTGCAGTGGTAAGAATGAGCTTGGATAATAAGTCTGCTGCTGCAAAGCTCATTTATGTTCCTGTTACTGATGAACAATAAGCCCCCATGGTAAGATCCCCGGCAGTACTTCTGATGTGTCCCTTAGGTATTGCTGCTATGGAGTACTTAGATGAATCCCATTCAGGTGTTGCACCCAGGTTCAAGTTCCACGCAGCTAACCACTTAATTGCTTAATGCCTCCCTTTATATGTTTTTTTTTCATTTTTTATATTTGCTTAATATTACTGCTGACGTGGTCAGTTGTAAGCTAAAGACTGAATTAATTTCTTGGACCTGCAAAATCTGCAGAGAAGTCAAAGATGTAGACGGAGCTGATTGTTATTTTTCTGGGTGGAGTAAACACTCTCTGCATGACTTCATGATGCGCTTGTAAATCACAAGATTTCTGTTACAGCTGAGTAACTCCTCCACAAGCTCTGCTGCCTTGCCTGAGATCAGAGTCTTCCAGATTACACTGAATCAGAATCATGGAATTATCGATAGGGGTTGGAAGGGACCTCTGAGATCATCTAGTCCAACCCCCTGCCAGAGCAGGTCCACCTAGAGCAGGATGCACAGGAAAGTGTCCAGGAGGGTTTTGAATGTCTCCAGAGACACAGACTCCACAACCTCTCTGGGCAGCCTGTTCCAGTGCTCTGTTACTGTAAAAGTAAAGAAGTTCCTCCTCATGTTGAGATTTGAACTTGCATGTGGAAGTGGGGACAGTAAGGGGCAGATTTTGTGCAGCACTGGCACTTGTGCCATTTATCTCATTGTGATTCTGGCAAAGAAAATGTTGCTTGGACTTAAGGCCCACAGGGGCTTGGAAGCTGTCTGGTTAGATCATCTCTGTGACTACCCTTCACCTTCTTTCCCTTTCTTCCAGTCTGATCCAGACTTGCCTCCTGAACCTCAGACATCATCTTCAGCTGATGTGGGGAAGTTCCCTGGCTTGCCTTCCCACCCAGTCTCCCAGTACGTCCCACCACAGCCATCCATCGAAGAGGCACGGCAAACCATGCACTCGCTGCTGGATGATGCTTTTGCACTGGTGGCTCCTAGCAGCCAAGCAGCCAATTCCACAGCCATCACACCACCTGGGGTCTCCGCAGGACAGCCGGTAAACAGCACTCCTGCTCCAGCAGGGAGGGGAACCACATGTACCCAGTGGGGATCACCTTATGGTCCAACTCAGGCAGTAAACAACCCGTTTAATGTGAGTGATGCCATTTAAGAGGCTTTTCTGAGCAGGTAGTTAGCTCCAGTTGAGTCATGGTCACTGTTATTGTGCCCTTGCTATCAGGACTTATCACAAATATGGAACGGTTTCTAGAACCAGGAGACTTCAGAAATGACCATCACAAGATGGTGAACTTGCTTTTTTAAGCCATTTGCATTATTTTTCCTTTTTCCCGTCCCAACCACAAAAGGAAATAAAAGGTTCTTCTCCTTTAACACAACTTTTCTGTTCTTATCAGTTACGATTTTTTACAGATCGGTCTTGTTATCTCCAACAGTAAAACTTTATTATTTTAAATTTGAATGATGGTTCATATTTTGACAATGAAAAAAAGATTGTATTTGGCTTAGGTCATGTTTTTCAGCAGGGTATCCAGATGCTTTCAGGAGGTGAGGGATGGAGAAACAGTATTTCTGTGTATGAATTTTTGCACATTATGGAGCCCTGAGACACATGGGTAATCTTCTAGGCCATCTTGAGTTCCACAACTATTCAGTAGAAGATTCATAAAGCTACTGCACTGTTAAGTCCAAGCCCTGTGTCCTTTCTACTGCATGCTGGTTGAAGTATAAGGAGATTTCCAAATACGAAGCTTAATTTGCTGAAAGCTTTAAGCTAAGCAGATGTTGGATCAGCCCTTGATGTCCTGCAAGTTAGCAAAAGTATTTCTGAAAGGTTTTTAAGTTAAGACTCTGATCAGGCAGAAGATCACTGTAGCAGTGATTCCCAGATCTTCTTGTGCTTCTGAGTTTGTAAAGCTCTTATGGCTGCAGACACATCACACATACAGAGCAGTGATCTCTGCCATTCATCGCTTAAAAGGCTGACAGTGGACTTCCCAGGGTATGCCTTTTGATTTTAATTTGGTATTTTTGTTCTTCTGACAGAGATATGTGGAATTTGGAATGACTCCGCCAACAGCATCAGGTCTCCTACCAAGGTAGCTTTTCACTGATAGAATTATCATTTATCATTTTCCTTGCAGTTCCTCCGGAGTTCTTACTGGCACCGGTATATTATTATGTAAAGTACTGTATAAATGAGAAGTAACAGGAGTCCAGATCCAGCCTGTTTAATTTATTTATGTAGCTGAAATGACAGATGCATGCTGTATATGGAATGCAGCCCTCCATTTAAAAGAAATGTCTTTCTATCCCCTTAGCTATAGAGATATCCTTCCAAATATTGTGTAAACCACTGAATTTCAGCTTTTGGAGGGTCTGAAACAGTTACTTATATGCATGTAATTCTCCCAATACTCTCTCTTTCATCGTGGTTCTGTAGCCTTAGGGCAACACTCACTCATAAAAGATGACTAACAGATTCATTCTATTTTTACCAAAGTTGAGAACAAATTAGAAAGCATGGTGACCCTCACAGAGACAGCCTCCCTTTCCGGCTTATTATTATAAAATAGAAAAGCAAATTTTCCATCTTCTCTTGGCCCTGCTGTGGGAGAATCATGCAAAGAGAAGAAAACAGTTACCCAGGTGACTGTTAGTTCCTTGTTTGGTGTCTGTGTTTAACACGTGAAGTTGGACTAAGTCATGGTGCCTGCTGAGGCCGGGCTTCTTTCACCTTCTCCGAGCTGCTGCAGCCAAAGTGGTAAAAAGGTGGCCTTGTGCTGCTCTGTCATTACCATCTTACAGCTCACCATATAAGATGAAATTGTTACATTTCAGTTAAAGTCTTCACTGCCTTGGAAACCTGATGGTAAAATGGATATGAAGAATTTTCTTTTAATCATTGTTAGTCAACCCAGTTTTGAAAGCAACTGGAAAAGGGGGAGTCTCTAAGTACATTTTCTTAATTAAGTCTTGACTAAGGGTGACGATTTCAGTGTGACTGGAGTATACTTGAGGTGGCACACAGTATGACAATGCAGTGTATTTTTTATAGTTTAGGTTACCTTGAGGTTTATGAACTTTGAGACTGCCAATGCAAAGCATAACTAATTGTTTGTTCTTGAGGATTTTTATCTTTGTTGACCTGTTATGCATTCAGGGAAAATGTGATAAATTAATTGTGAAGGTGCCGTAACCCATGTTATAACACCTGAGCAAGATAGTATCTTTGCAACATATTTTTTTGTAGAAAAGTTTATCAACCTTTGTCATAGGCAGTCTGGATTTCTGGAAGTTATAAGTTAATAGCATCATTATTAATAGTTTAATTGCTGGGCTGTGGCAGTGCCAGCAGATGAAGTTAACAATCTGCAAGGTCATAGACCTTAACAGGAAGAATTCCTTTAAATTTTCATTAAAATAGAAGCTTTCCTAAAGCTTGGTCAATAGAAAGCAAGAAGAGAGTTGTTGTGGTGAGTGGGAGTTATGTTCAAATTCAGATGATAATGATAAACAAATTAATAGTAACAGTGCACAGATTAGAGGAAGGGAAAATAACCCGAGGTCAGTACGATTAGGTGCCACGTGTCGATGTTATAGCCCATTGCCTTAACTGTCCAATGCATGGAATAATACTTGGGTGACCGTACCGTTCCTTCCTCGGTACAAGTGCAGTCAGCATCTTTAATGGGGTGGAACCAACCTGGGTAAAAAAAAAAAAATAAAAATTTAAAGGTAAAAGACCTAGGTCACATAACAGCGAGGCAAGCACAAAGGCACAGTGAACAGCTTTTACCAGGAAATTAATATCGCATCATGTAACAGAGATAGAGATACTTAGCCATAGTGGATTAGTGGTGTAAAATTGATTTTTTAGGGCGGTATCTCCCCACTTAATTAAATAACTGAAGATTAATAATTTTTTTGAATGTTGAAAGATAAATTGAAGTCTGGGTCTCAGTCTGGAAATAGGGAGCACTAGAAAGCATGTATGATGTAGATTAAGAGCTGTATCCCATTTTTATACTCATCTATTGATCTCTGACTTTAAAGAGTAGCTATGTCTACCTATTATAAAGAAGTTTGAGAATAGAGGGTGACGGGTTATTAAATGTGCACCTTTCAAGTACAAACCCGTCAGCAATAAAGGATATACTTCCTGTCCTCTGAAAAACTGGCACAAAAATAGTACAATTACAGCAATGTTGAGAAAATATTTTCTTTAGACAACATGAAAAACCTATAGTAATTTATCAGCAGCAAGATTCCAGCTCAGCATTGCAGGCATAAAGGGCCAGATCACATACTTTACTGGTTACAGTGATTAACATAACAGAAGTGACAGCGTTAATCATTACCTACCCATTCAGGCATTTGATTTAGCTAGCTTTTAAGTCTGATTGGAAGTGGTTTCCTCTGGATCTGCTGAGTGGACAGGTGGGATTGTATGCAAGGGAGCTGGGGAAATTCTGGCACATCCTCAATGGGATTGTTGCAGCTTCAACCCCTTATACCTCCTACGTTTAGTACTGTGTGCCAAGTAACTAGTACTTTAATTTACAATTACTTGTTTGTGCTTTATTAGACTCTTATTTGGCTTTGTTAGGCTATTTATTATTCTGACAGCTTTCTTTGCTATTTGGCTGTCATACAAAGGTGGGTAGTTTTCCAAATAAAGCGCAAATCAAGAACAATTTGAGGGAGACGCTGGAATTTTTTTGTGAAACAAAAAAGTGGAAAACTTAGGTGTTGAGGAATGGGATAGGTTGCAGTCCGCAGTCGAGAAGGGTTCTGATGCCACTGTGGGCACTTTGCTTGTGGGAGGCTCCTGCAGAAGATGGTTTAGTGGGCCTGATCTTTTGCTTTGAGTGCCCCTTGAGGAGCGTGACTCTCTTCTTTGATCATACCTGCAGTCTAAGAGAGATTAACCTCAGCACCTGAAGTTTGGCCATCCACACCCTCCACCATATTGATAGAAATCAGTAATCCTTGAAAACTCAGCTGCCATCAGTCTTTTAGATTATAAACTCTCCACGCCAGGGTTAAGATATGTTGATAGGAAGCATAGAAGAAGCAGCATTTCCATCTCCTTCTCTACTCAGCTTCTGTGAATGAGTTACAGGGTTTCTCTTACAAGTCCCATTACCTTGGCACAATCAATGAAGTTAGATTGGTGACAATTTCTGTTGTTAGCTCTTTTCAGTAAATACATAACATCAATGACTACCAGCACTAACCTGAATTATAGGAAACAGTAATTTTAGTATACATGGCATCTCTTCTATGTGCTAATGACAGCTTTGAGTAGTTTGATGAATCTTAAAGAGCAAAGTGTTGAACATTTCCTGCAAAATTATAAGAAATTTTGATGAAATAATAATTGTTTATGAAATACACATGTAATGCAGTTTGTATGGGTTGATTTAGACTAAAACTGTGTGCCCAGAAACTCTTGAGTAAGAGTCAGGTTTGTTGCTAAGGTAAGCAGCTACATTACTACTGAAGTCTTACTTTTGTATTTTTTTTTTCCATTGAAGATGCTTTTTTTCCCCAGAGGAAAATGAGACCTGTGGCCTTTTTCCTCTGCATTGAGGAGACTGTAACATGTGAAAAACACTCTTGTGAAATTTTGTTAGTTTCTAACTCCTATTCCTACGCAATGCAGGTCATGCAGGAGGAATATGTTCCTCAGACGCTATCATTTTCTTTAACATTTCAGGTTAAAATACACATTAAAAGGCATCATAAAGAGTTGCTCTGTGAGGTACACCTGCATTACTGTTTCCAAGTAGGCAATTCACTTATTGTAATCTCGAGTCCTTACTTTTCCGCAGGCAGAACTTTGGGCCAGGTTTTCTTCAACCTGCAGAGTTAATGCACCCAGACCAGCAGCCACCTGAGGTTCAGTATTCCTCCAGAGGGATGTACTCAGACGAAATGCCATCAGTGGCACGGCCACGACCAGTTGGAAGCACCGCAGGTACACTTCACTTCAGTTGAATGTGCACTGAAATAACTGATCCTTTTCCATGCCGACTTTTACACTGAGGTCACTGTTAAGAGATCATTCTCCTTCAGCTAATACACGTTGAAATGTGGTCCTTGTCTTCACTGCCAAAAAAAAAAAAAAGGCAATCACAAAGGGAGGTTAACTTTACCTCCTTAGAGTCTGCAGAAAAAAGGCAATGCTTTGCCACCTTTTTAGTATCTTGCGAACATTGGTTATCGCACAACGTATTTAAAATAAAAAAAAAAGCAAGCATTCTCTAAGAATGGCAAATTACTTAGTTGTTTTAGAGCATACAGTGTATGCTAACTTTCCACTGCCAACTGTTTCTTTTGTGCTAAATGACCTAACTGATGCATCCCAGATCAGCCTCCTAAATAACAGATTTTTTAAATACTTTTCTGCATCTGCATTGCTTATTTCTCTTCCTAGAAGTGTGTGCATAAAAGCAGGATCTTTTAGCTTCTGATGATATTATCTATTGCTGCTGTCCCATATGAAATCATCTTCCCTGATTTGGCTGTGAGATAATTGCCATAGCACTCATCAATGCTATCATGAATAAGGTGCTAGCATCACATGGCAATTAAGCAGCAAACATTGATTTTTAGAATAAAAGATTCTATTCTTATGCAAATGCCACAGTTAATTTTCTCCCAGAAAAACATTTGCTTCCTGGGGAGCTGAAAAAGACTGGAAATAATATCACATACTCATGTCAGAGTCTTAGTTTTCATAGCTGCAATCTCTCCCTGTAAATTTTAAATGGATGAGAATGACAGGGATCTAGTGACCATTACAGTTTAATGATGATTATTTTATTGCCTGATTCACGCTATTCTCCAAATGTTCGTGTATACTCTGCTTTAAAGTTTGGAGGCAATTCAGATGATCAGTTCCTATCCTTCAGGATAATTACATGCAAATGTCAAACTTCTCAAATATTATGTTTTTTTTGAGAGGAAAATATGAAAGTGACCTAACTGTCCATCATGTAAATCACACTGTTGTTTTTGTCTTTTCCTCCCGTTTTGTTACATACACAGAGACACAGTTTTCTCTTACGTATTTGTGGATTTATTAAATGTGGTTCCTTTCTAATGAATAATAAAATATAATAATAATAAAATCAATTTTGTTTCTCTGTGGGAGGAAATTCAGGAAAAAAAGAAAGCTGGCATGTAGTTACATGTCTCCTGCAATTAATGGCGGTGGTTACCCTTGCATGTGTTTGAAAGCAGAGGGAGGGGAGGGAAAGGAAAGGAGGAGGTTAGCTTTCAGGCTGAAAGGAGATACAGTGTGTTCTGACCTTCTCGTTAGTCAACAACAGCATCGTTTAATATTTAACCGCAAAGTAAAGCTGAAAGAACCATACTTTTATATAGTCAAGCATTTTATTCTTCTGAGAGATGGAATAGAAAGCGCTCTGGAGAGTTAGGGTCTTGCCAGTGTGATGCAAATAAGGTGTACCACAGGAGTAAATGTCTTCTCTTTGCTGCTAAGTATTTTACATGAAAGCATTTGCCAGGGCTTTCAGTAAATGCTGTTTGGAAAGGGCTGGCATATTTTTGGAATGAAGTGTAGTCCGTGTCTGAGAAGCATGTATCTCAACCTCTTCTTTTAGTGCAGTGGCAATGAAAAGCATCACACTCAAATGAACTGCACAAAATGCACATAACTTTTCCTTCCTTGTTCTACACTGACAGCCTTCTTTCTGCTGAATTTTTTTTTTTATTAATTGCACAGAAACAGAGCTCCACTTCCTTCTTGTCTCCCGCTTCCAACAAAGTTTTATGTTGTCGTTTGTCTGCCCTACAAACTTGACTGTGTATAAAGATGAAAAAAAACAATATTTGCTTTTAAGGTTCTCAGATACAGCACCTCACTCAGGTGGGAATTGCTAGCAGGATCGGAGGTCAACAAGTGGAGATCCCCTCAGGCAGAGCAGGGCATGGCCAGCCGGGGGGGCCAGGGTGGCCCCAGTACCGTGGAGAGGATGAATATGCTAGGCGAGATGCAGTGAGTACTGTGTTACACATTTGCATAGTTTCCAAAGTAGTGATATGTTCGGGTATTTTTTTTTCCTGCATTACTGTTTGGAACTTCCCCCCCCCCCCCCCACCCTGGAATACTTTCAGTTGCTTCTCTGACATTCTTTGCTTTGCTCTTCAAACCCTCGTTAGCTATTCTAACTTTTGCTCGCTGTTCTTTCATCTTTGCTTCTCTCTAACTGCTTCCTCTCACTTTACCCTAACCTCCTCTTTTTTTTTTTTTCTCACTTGAGGGCTTCACCCATTAGTTGCAGTTCACCCAGTTCTGCTTCTGAGCTCCAGCAGAGGTGGATACTGCTTTCCATTTTCTTCTTTGAAATATGCCTCTGTATTTTGAGATCATTGTAAGTAGAAAACGTTGAATTAAATTGTCCCAGACTACCGTCCTGCTTTGTATTGGTATGGTTCTTTTGTCTTCTGTGTCAGTGCACAACAGCAGGAGTCAGGGCAACGGAATAAGGTACATACTTGCACTTGGGTGTTTCTAAACCAGTTATTTTCCTAGTCTCACTCAGCAGGATGTGATAAAATAATATGTATTTGTTTACCAGTATTGCCTAGGCAGCCATCGTTATTTCATGTTCTTTGGCAGCGGAGCTTCTAGAGGTTGACATTTCTGATTCCACCAGATGTGTGAGGTTGAATATAGTGTATGGCCTTTCCAGGAAAGATCCAGTTGCCCACTACCTCTCTGTGTTTGATATACTTGCATCCTGAAGCAGACTGACCTGTGACAGCTTTGTTGTAGTACTCTTGAGGGCAACAACTTTATGCTCCTTCTTTTGCTCCTTTGCTTAAGATATCATTTTTCTGGTGTCTTCCTTGAGTGAGGAAGGAAAGATCTCCTCCTTTTGTATGCTGAGGGCAATGTGTATTCACACTATTTGAAGTTGCTTTGCAGTATTGCATGATCTTGAGAAATGGCTTTGCAGAAAGGAAATGCAACAGAATGGGCCTCATCTTTAGATTTTGGTGAAACTGAGCTGCCAGCTCTCCAGATGAACTTGAGCAGCATAAAGCTTTTGAGGACCGGGGATGCTAGAGACAAACTGCTGATACTATTCAAAAACTTTAACTGTTGAAGCTGAAAGATGTATTTGCCTAATTTAACTTGCAATCTGTACTTGGAACTGTGGTATTTGAGTGCAAGAACGTCATTGTTTCAATTTACATCTCAAAGAGCACTTGCATGAGAGATTTTAGTGTCTCTCCTGTTCCATTTTCTGAGGCATCTCGGTTACCATTCATTGCCTCTTCTTGTCATTTGTGTGTCTTTTCTGAAAATGACTTTTCTAGATCTGTGGGCCTTTCCCTTCTGCCTCCCAAGTGGATGTTCAGCCATTACTTTCTTAATATTTTACTACTTGAAGTGCTAACATATTACTGAAAAGTCAGTTACAGACCCGTTATCTGAAATGCTGGGCAAATAGTTGGTTTTGTCATCAGTTACCTGCACAGCTTCCAAAGATTCACAGCCTGATACAGTTCATGGCACTTTCAGGTACAATTTCAGATGGGTACATGCCACTTCAATCAAAGTTGACTTCCTTTAAATTAATGAGTTTAAACATTCGTTGGCCTTGACAGAACTTTTTGCTCACTGGTTGCTGCAGTTCATGTGTTACTGCAATGTGATTTTTTTTTCAGTTTACTTTTTTTTTTTTAAAAAAAAAAGTCAAAAGGAGGAGATCATAGACTAGAACTGTCTTGAATATAGTGTCATTTAGTTGTAGGAGCTCACCTAGTGCCTGTGCTTTCCTTTTCCTATGAGGAATTCTTCCCTTTTTTTGCCAAGGGTTATCCCCATTAAAAAAGCATTATTAGATGAGTCCCAGTCTTGCGGTTTCCTGTAGTTAAATAATGACCTTCAGAGTTACCTTCACTAGGACAGAGCTTTAAATTTTTCTTTCCTCCTTTTGTAAGGAGTCTAATGGCAGTCATGTTCTTTGTGGTGCAGTATTCAACTCATCCCTTGCAAACAGTCTTACTGTTCCCTCATTCTGAGCAAATTAAACTTTGCATTTAGGAAGATTAGATTAAGAAGATTAGAGTTCTTCTGACTCACAAACTTGAGAGGGATCTGCATTTTTGTTCCTACAATGGCCCTTTTCCTCACAGTATCCTCACCTATCATTCCTGCGGTCAACGCCGGATATTCTGCTCGAATATGACCTCTCACTTGTATCTCCTGATCCAAAGCCACTATGCAGGTTACCATCAATTCACCCTAATTCTCCTTCTAGAACACCTTGGCAACCAGGATAATTACAGCATTTCCGTAGGTGACACAAAATACGATACTAAGCAAGTGACCATTTGAGCAGCAGAACAAATGAAGCCTGGTTTCTTACAGATGTGTGTGTTGTCTTGTGTATCTCTACCTCCCTGCCACCACCCGACATTACTTCCTCTCCATCTACAATCCCTGATAGTTCTCCACTCTTCTTCCAAGTTTTCTGCAGGTTTCCAGTGTTTGCAGCAAGACATCCTTATCCTTTTACTCTGTTTTTATACTTCGACAGCCCTCAGTAGTGTCTCTTAACCATCTCACTGTACTTCAGGTTGTCTCTCATGTCCCCTAGCTATCCCCTGTGAGATACACGCTGGCTGACAGGTTCAGTTGAGCACAGCCTAACCTGGCCTTTCTGCCACTCAGAAGCAGATTCAATGATAGCACAAATCAGGTTATGTCTAATTAGCTACCTATTTTTGTTAATTTTATAAAATATATCTGTTCATACATATATACATACGTGTGTGTATATCTATACATCTAATTCAGCTAAAATTGGTCACAGAGTTCAACAGTTATTAAGTGGAGATCAACAGATTCACAATGTGATCTCATGAACCTTTCTTCCTTAAGAAGGAAGATTCACTAAAGGTGTTTTTGTCAATTATTTTGTAGTACTGTTAATTGTACAGATGTTTCTGTACAAAATATATAATGTATAAATACTATATAAAACTATGTATTGTCACATATATATAACATTATATAATATATCAGTGTGTATTTCTGCTAGTGAAGACATTTGAAAGTTGAAAAAAAAAAAAAAATACTTGCAACCTTTTTACTCTCTGTTGCTGTTGTAGTTTGGTTTAGAAACCCAACCCCTACTAATGTGCTTTTGGAAGTTCCCAGACCTGTTTAGTTCTGATATTGTATATGAGTTCACAGAAACACATACTTTTTGTTTTCTGAGATACTTTAGGAAATTTCGATAGCCCTAATGTTAAGAAACAGCCACTGCAGTCATCAGATGTTCTTCCTAACCTCCCTTAAGGAACCGTTCTTAAGGTGCTAATTCAGTGCAGTACGAGATTGGAGCTGAGTCACATAATGCTACTTTTTAATGGGAAAGCAACCTGAACACAATTTAGGTTGCTGTTAAGACTCACGTGTCAAGGAATGTTTGCTTTTAATATTTTTGTCTTTTTTTTTTTCTCTAAACCCACAGAGTACTTGTCAGGTTTGCCAACTCTAGGCTGCACGTATGAATTAGTTTCAGGTTTCACTGCCAAATGAATAATTCCGAACAATCAAGAGACCCATTCATTCCTTTCTGATACTAAAATCACCTCCCTTTTATAAGAAGTAAGACAGGATGTTACTTGGAAAACCTTCTTGACCTACCATTCTTCTCTTAAAGCTTCTTTTCCTCTTAATCTCTCTTCCCAAATTAACTGTGTAAATGATCAGTGCTGTACGTGAGCTGTACAAGAGAGTCAGAATCTATGATTAGTTCTACTTTATACAAAATAGCTTAGATTTTATTCATTTATATTATGAGAGGTGTTAAGGAGCTCCTTTTTGTGTGCATGTTTGTGTTCCTATTGCCACGGTCACTCTAGGTCCCCTGTACCCTTCCCACATCCCTCCTTTGTAATCCCTTCATTCCCCTCCTCCTCGCCCCCAAATCCTCTTCTGGCTGACCTCACTGACTTCCCCCCCCCCCCGCCCCCCAGCCCCTCATCAGGTTGTTCTCTCTGCTACTGCTTAAGGCTTATCCCCAGAGAAAGATGGTGCTCACTAAGTCGTGGTAAGAGGGATGTGAAGTTGCTGCAGCTGGCTGCTCCACATCCCCAGCGCAGACCCTTTCGGGGGGGGTGGTGGGGGGGTGGTTATGCCTCTTTGCTCCCAGTTTGGGCGTTCAACAGCACGTGTTCAAGTCCTTTGTGTCCAGTGTTTTCCCTTGGCTGGGTCTCAGCCTCTGCAGCAAGATGAGGCAGGAGGAAGCGCTTGCTTTAGGGATGTCAGCTGGAATTTGAATTTTCAAAACGTACCTCGTTTGTGTCTGTACTGGGAGCCAGTGCAGTCGCCTAGGGTACTGTAAATTCACGCATTGTTTCGGTGTAAACAGATTTTTTTTTTTTTTCTCCAGATAGACAAGCCTGCAAACTCAGCCCTCTGTTTTGTTTCTGTCTCGTTTTGTTAGAAAATACATGTTACTGAACAAATGTGGAATTAGCCCCTTTCTGTCCCTGAACTGGGATGGTGTTTCTCAGATATGTAAAACAGCCGTTGAGTATAGAAATACCTAATCTTTCCAATTTAAATAATATTTTCCTGCTGTTTCTTCAGTTGACCGTGTTTTCCTGGGCACTGGTCAGCCGCAGGGTGTACAAAAGTGTACAGTCTGAACAGGGAAGCCAGGCAGAGAAAGGGGAAGGTTAAAGCAGTAGAAGCTTTGTTTCTGGATAGCATGGAGAAATGACAGCTGGGAAGAGAGTGATTTGCCCGTCGTCTTTTAGGAAGCTGATGGAAAGGCAAGGACAGAGAAGCCAATTCTGTTGACTTCCAGTTCTGTGGTTTTTCTTCCCGCCTCCTTCCACTTCAGTTTCTAACGATATCACGGATTAGAAAGGGGGTCAGACTTTTTAGTGGATGCTCAAAGAGGTTTTGAAAATCCCTGATTTTGAGGCAGTCCAGCAATTTTGTGTACACTTCTTGTTTGGTGCTCCATAAGAGGAATCATTCATTCATACCACAGAAGAACAGCGGCAGCAGATAGAAGCATCTCCATGCTGCTTTCCCTCTGTTCTTTGCCTTTTTGCTTTCTTGTCTTTTCTGGGATTGTCTCACTTGTTCCGAAAGTACAATAATGCTTTTCTACCTTTTTCCAGACGCATACGCATGGACACCAAGAATATTCCTCCTCACCAGTATTCCAGATGCCGAGGACTTCAGCCAGGCAGCCTTCGGCACCCCCTGCTCAGCTTCCACACAACAGCCTTCAGGGCCAGGGCCATTGCTACACCACCAGTTCCACTGAGGACCTCCAGCCAGGTCACTCTTCAGCCTCTCTTATCAAAGCAATTAGAGAAGAACTTCTACGACTTTCTCAGAAACAGGCAACAGTGCAGAACTTCCACAGTTGATTTAGCATTCTTTTGCAAATCTGCCAGGTATCTGCTTCCTATGGAAGCAAAGACTTAAAAGGAAATCAGCAATGTCGTTCTCTGAAAAGAATGAACTCTCACAGCTCTGTTGACAACACTCTGGAAAAAATGAAAAAGGCAGCAAAATGAGGATAGTAAGGAGAGATGGGGGACAAACAGGGAAATTCATCAGTGTCATCACAAGTAATATTAATTAATCTGCTAATATTACGGTGCTCCTCTTCTCTCCCTACCATCATTCAACCTGACAAATAAATAAAACCCTAGGTCAAGAAGTCAACACTCCAGCAACAAAAAAAATAAATAAATCACAGGAACAAACTCCAATATGATAGACTCCTTTTTCTAAGGACGTAGACGAAGGTTTGAATAAACTGAGATGATGTTTTGCAAGAGATTACAAGTATTCTGATCTCTCCAGTGCTTATGGAGAACTGGTTTGTGTTGCTATTCTGCAAGATTACAAACTGTATCAGCTCATGGGTGTTGAAGGTGTCGTCCCACATAAGAATCACTTTGGTTGTCAGGAACAATGGGACTTCTCAGAATAAAAGTCTTTGTGAACTACTTGTAACAAACTGGAACAATAATTGTTATAGCTCTGTGCTTCCGAATGGAGCTACCCTCTGCACTCTTCCTTGTTTTCCTTCTGGTGCTGAAGCTTCAAGTGTTCCTTCATCTTCAATGTTTGCAAAGTGAAACATTGGCCTTGTATAACTAAGAAATTATCTGTAGACTTATTCAGGCTGGAAAAGCAAAGCAAACATCCAAACAGAAAGGGCTTGGTATTTATTTTTGTTTAAAAATTACTGAAAACAAGGAGAGGAATACTCAGCCACAGTTGAATTTGGGGAAATGTGTATGTATATCTTTAAAAAATGTATTTACATACTATATGCTCTTGCAAGACCAGCGATAAAATATTGTCACTCTGTAGTTTGCTTTGTGGACAGAAACCAATCCAGCCTGACTGGTACAGGGTCACCAGCATTACGTTATAAATTGATGTCCTAAATCATTGCTTATGTTTGGATCTGAATAATTTTAGTGAAAGTGACAGTTTAGAGCATTAACATAGGCTTAGATTTGCGGTTTTGAGACAGTTTCTATATTTATACTTGTTTCCACTGTCCCTTTGGACAAAGGGTAAGCATTATCCCCATGGTAAGAATGGTACGTGCCATGGAACTGTTTGTCGCTGTTTTTTTCCAGAGTTTTAATTTAATATTAGCTACGAATTTACTAATATTTGGCCATTGCATAACTGTAACTGACATAATACATGTGGAAATTTTACTTAAGTTATGATTTGTTGGAGTGTTTTTATTTTCTGATCAAACTGAACTGAAGCTAACAGACAGGGGTACGGGGTGAGGTACCCACGGGCACAGGGTGAGCTCGGTGTTGGTGAGGAGGCTTGGGAGCCTTGCCCTAGAAAAGTGAAAAGCACAACTGTTTGGTGGTACAGTGTGGGTATTTCAAACGCTAGCAGATGGAAGTCCTAAAAGGTCTAAGGAACAGTGGTCTGCCAAAGAGGTCTTTGGGCAGTTGATCAGGGGTTGCCTCACTCACTGGGGTAGAAATGGCATTTCTAAAATAGAGGTGTAGAACACTGGTGTGGCATGGAATGGTGGGCTTTGGCTACCAGATCTATTCCTTGTTCCAGTGCATGGGTCAGCATCTGTGATTGGACTAACTCAGACTGAAAGGAAAACAAGTAGGAAGGCACTATGGAAAAACCCTGCGTATCTTGTTATTGAAATAAGTGTTTAATATTCATTGCCAAAGCCAAAACTAGGAAGCAACTTGCTGCTCAGTGATGTGGAAAGAAAAGGGGGTTCATTTCCCCTGTTTGTTAGGAAAATCAGTTATTTTTCTGTTTACCCATGATCATCACAAAACTGTTTTGAGGGACTTACTGCAGCGAAGCGGTCTAAATTAACTTCCAGGTCCCTGGCCAGTACTTAAAGCCTTCAGGGGCACTGGTTGAGGTTTGAATGGAATCAGAACACCAGCATGGATGTCAACAGCAGTACCAACAGATTATTATATTTTTAATTTTTTAAACTTTTTGTGTGATAATCACTTCTAGAATAAAAATAAACATTTTAACACCGAGTTCGTAAACACGAATGTTGCCAATAGTTCTGCAAAATGTCAGGTTTTGCAGAAGGAAGAGTGTGTCGGGCAATGTTTATTCGGTCTTTCTGACAGTGCTGAAGACTGACTGTTCCTAAGTGTTCCCATTAAATCCATCTCTTCCATAGCCCACATCCTGCTCCAGCACTGGCCTCTGACCTCACTGGAGGTGAGACCAGAGGCCAGTGCTTATAGTGTCAGCGTGTTACTGTGACTTCAATAAAAGGTGGGATTCTAGAACATAAGTTCATTGTCTGGCTGCCTGTTCCAGTTATTAAAGAAGGAATATGAAACTCAGTTTTGCTAGTGATGATGATGTTATTATGATACTCCCATCTTCTTAAGTTTGGAAGAATATACTTTTTCTTTTCAGTCCCAAATCTTACGAAGAACACGTACAGGACAAATATGTCACGGTAAACAAAAGAGGCTTTCTGATGCAAAAAAAATCCCTCTTTAAAACCTTACAAGTTCACAGGAAAGGAGAGTAAAATATAAGAATTCAGAAAGCTTGTGTTGGAAGTTACGTTCTCAAACTGGCTGGAGACTTGATCCACGCTTCACCAAAGAATGGTATGGCATAGTCTGTGTCTTCATACAGTACAGAAACAACACATGAGGCACCAGTTCTAAGGATGGTCCTAACAAGGGAGACAGTTTCTACAGCTGCAGGGAAAGCTGGGTTTTTCATGTGCTACAGAAGGACTTTGTGGAATGCATGTGCCAAAATGTGTGTTTCCACTTGGGAATTCAGGGGAAAAAAATCTGTTAGCTTCTGCTTGCCAATTATTTTTTTTTATTGCTGTATTAAAAGGAGGGTAAAAAATACCAATTTTTTTTTTTTAATTTAAAAGTATACTGAATTTAAGTATCTGTTAATAAATCTACCAGTTTCTGAAAACAGTGATCGGATGAGAAGTTGGTACAGGCACAGAAAGCTGTTACCAACAGTTACATTGATTTCCATGACTAAACCATCTGGTTCATGGAATCCTCAGGCTTTTCTCTTTCTTCACAATTTTCCTTGACATTTGTGTTTAGTCTGGGTTTAGTTTGGCATATGGAAGAACTTGGCAAGATGAGAGCTTCGTAATTTAGCTTAGTTGGTTTGCTTTTCCTTTCCATGGCCAAAACGTTGACCCCTAGCCTGCTTCTTGAGTATCTTTGGAGCTAAGTGAAATTTTGTAATTATTTCTCATACACCTTAATTTGAAAGGTGGGGCACAATTCAGTACAATAAAATATTCTCTACCAGGATGTAACACATTGGCTGTCAGTGATTGTGGGCATGGGACTCGGGAAAGAAAACCTTTAGAAGGTTTAGAAGGAGTGAGTTGCGTAGGTGCTGGACTCATACTGTGAAATATGTGCACTTTGGGAGCAGTACGTGGAATTTCACTGACCTTTTGCACTGCACTTTACTTGCAGGCTTCATATAGAGTGGTTGGAGAGCAGCAGCACCAGACAACGACTATATTTCACCTTTGCACCCAAAGGAGTGGTGGGGGAGATGTTGACTACCCCAATATCATGCCCCTTTATACACACCAGGTAAATGTGTAAATAGATGGATCAGCTCAAAGCGTGTGTTCCCACCAAGTGCTAAAGCCAGTGCCTTTAAATTAGACCACTGTCAACAGGGTTACAGCCTTATCTTAGAAAGAAGCTGTTTACAGGCATCATAACTTCCCAAGAACCAAAACAGCTGACACTTATGTCTTAACTCACAGCTTTGAAAACACAGTAGATGGATTACACATCTACTGTGTAGTATTAATAAGTATTTGAGCCCAAGTGAAGTCACCAGTTGTGTGATGTGGGAGGCAGTAGGCGGTTGAACTCATTTTTTAACTCCAACTCTCACTACATTCTCCCTTTTTACAGCTTAAGCAATTTTTCAGCTCAAGGAAGAAATGGGTATTTCCCATTCCATGCCTTACCTAGCAGTTATTTGTTAACAGGTGCCAGTCCTTGAAAAAAAAATATATCTTGGCCAAGAGCTTTGAAGTGACAGGTTGAAGAACATTTGTGACTTTGAGGTGGGAACACGTGGGCCATATTTTTGCAGCCACAAGGAAATAAATGGATTTTTTTTTTTTTAAAATAACACCTGTTTGGTGTTTTCTGAATATAAACATAAAGCTGAAAAAGGATTAAAAGAAAAAGGATGACGTCTGATTGTCAGGAAGGCAAAGGACAGCAACCAGGTTTCCAGGACCACCTGTGACAGGGCATGAAAAGAGAGAAAGGTAAAATCTTGGGGACTCCCTCTCCCCCCACTCAAGCTGGTTCCACAACACAACCCCACTTCTGTGCAGCCCTTTGCCACCTGCAGGACTGGTCTGTGCCCGTGAGGAACATCCCTCATCACCAAGACTCCCAAAAGCAGTTTACCATGGCTGTAGAGCTTCTCCAGGGCAAAACAGCCCTGCAGAAAAAGTAGCAGCTTTAAAGTGCTTAAATGTGGAAATAAAAATTGTGAGGGGTATGCATCTCTTCTCTCTTCCTGTTATATTTTATTTAAAGATAGGGAGGAACCCTGGGGATGTATTCTACTGTTGCCAGTCTGCTGTCATTCATCTGTTCCAGTATCTCTAGGTCCTAAACACTGAGCAGAAATTGGGAATGAAAGGTTTTGGCAATGCTGATGAAGGTTCACTGTAGTTTTGCAGTATTTTGGTGCGAGTGCACCTGACTGCTTGAAAACTCTGGTGTTTTGTCTTACAGTGAGTGTCCCTTGAAATGCAGCTTATGGCAGGAGGAGGACTGTAAAAATGGTCTTCTGACACTAATTCAATGAGGGCAGAAGAAGCTCAGCTTGTGACAGCTTATACCAGTAGAATTGGGAGTTCAGATCCAAATGTTGGTCTGCGCGCTATCCCTGGTCGCATCTGCATGACTTCCACTGAAAACATTTAGTTTGCTTTGGATGCTTTGGAAGGAGAATTTATTCTACAAATTCCTTAGTACAGTTTGGGATGCACTTGGCAAGATGTGTCTGGCTTCAATATACAAATCCCAGGGTGAGTTTACTCACCCCAAGAGTAAGAAATTTGAGAAGCAAAAATCCTGTGGAGTTGCACTGCCTTTTTAAAGAGACTTTTCCAGAGCAGAGCTGCAGTCCTGGGAATCCCACTGGAGACTGATAGATGAAAAAAAGTTCCATTAGTACTAGAAAAATACACATTCTTTTGCACTTGATAGTTTGTAGAGATGGAATGTTTTGATTTTGTGCTACTTTTTCTTGTTACTCTTTACATTTAAAGTATGTGTTTTTCCTTTGTATTGGCCACTCCTGTTAAGTTTTGAGTAGTTCTTACTCCGTAAGTGGAAGTTTATGTTTAGGCTGTTACATCTTGCCTTAATCGGAATAAAATGTTGGCACATTTGAACAAATGCTCTGAAGAGTTTTTAACGGAATGCTAAACCTCTGTGGATCCCTCAAATGGTGATTTTTCAGGTTCACTTACAGTAATCCTCTTATTGCCATATGTGGAGCAGGCAGAGTGAAATGAGAGTTAAAAGAGTAGAAAAGAGACTGAAAGATGAAAATAATCGTTTTGCATTTCCAAATATATTCTAATGCACACACTTCTTAAGAGCTCTGTCATGTTCCCATGAAAACTTCTCTAAGATTTCCTTCCCAAGGCTTCTCAGAAGTTGGTTTTCTCAGCCAGGCTATTTGAATGTTTTAGTGCTGCGCATGATTTAAAAGCAGTAGCTGGATATTGTTTGTGTTTCAGGAAAAACTTCTTTGCATTCAAGGAAAATTAATGCAGTGTTATATTTGGCAGTGCACTGAGCTGTTTGGATCCTGGAATGCAGGGCTGAAAGAAACTTGACTAAAGAAATAGGAATTTAAAAAGTACTGCAGTAAGAAAAAATCAGGAAGCTTTTATTCTGGGATTTAAGAAAACAGGAAAAAGATGAGTACTATCAGTAGTACTCATCATAATTGCTAAATAGGAAGTTGTTCAAATTGGATGCAGTACAGGTGATCTGGGCATCCACAAGCTCATGAACTGATTACCAGATTTGTTAGTCCATGCAATCCTGGATAAAATGGTTCCAGGTAAGTCCCCTGGCATTGTGCATGGAACGCTTCCTGACTAGCATTTCCATGGATGAGTTTGATCCTTATGATACTTTCTGACTTCGGGCTCGATGAGGGCAGCTTTTAAGCAAGAACACTTCAAAAAAATCAAGATTAAAGGTGAGGGATCTCATTTTACATGAGAGCTGCATCCTCCTGTACTTCACTGCCGTGTGAAAGAGAAGTTGCTAGGACGCTGGAAACAACGCTCTTGCTTTTGCAGAGTAGAACTGCAAAAAATTTAAGAGAAGCTGTTTGTCCCTTGCAGCAGACAGCATCACTGGCACAGTATTGCCTGCGATCATTTCACTTCTGCCTGGGAGCAAAGAGCACTCTTCCCTGCAGCTTTGCACTTAAAAAGCACCCGGCGTTACTGCCAGTGAGCATTATTTAGTCCTCTTTGTTTAAGGATGTTAGTCTCTTAACTAACATTAATACACAATGGCTGTAGGAGATGTCAGTGTGGCTGAGTTAAAGCATGGTGATTTCTTCATATATTTGAGCCCAGAAGGTTGCCACGTTAGTACTGAATGTTATCTGACTGATGGGGTTTAAATATAAAGTATGTTGAAATGCCACAAAGGGCAACAGGCTAACAGAGACAAAGCAGGCAGAGCTGAAAAAGTGCTGTAACTTTTGCTCCAGAATGTCACACAAAAAAAATTAATTTGGCTGCATTGTTTAATCGTGTGATCTGGAGTCTACAAGGTAGAAATTATGGCTCTGGTTCTCCCAGTGACTCACCAACCACAGCTCTCTATGTTGATATCTCTTCTTTTCTCCTTAAGATAAATCAAAGAAATCAGAAAAGCCACTGATAGAAAAGGTATTAATAAAAAGAAGTTGGTGAAGAGAAGTCATCAGAAAAGAGACTGACCTTAACAGAAATATAATCAGTTGGGGATGATATGATTTCCAGTTCCCTGCTAGAAAGGAAAGGAAAGGACAGGACAAGGCAGGTCTTTTGGGTTGTGGCAAACAAAATTGGGCATGGAATGAAGGGAAGAAACCTCATGTATTGAGTAAATAGTGAATAATAAAGGTAAAGATGAAATGGGTAAATAGTTTGGAAGATACAGCCACCAAAGAGCACGGAAGCAGCAGAAAGCTTAACTAGGAACTGGTAAGTAGAGACATGTCTTCTACTTGTTTGTTTTAAAAAATAAAGCCATTCACATGAAACAGTTGAAGGGTAACGCGTTTAAGGGTATGCACAAACTTAATAGTGAATTTGTGAAGTTTATGGAAAATGAGATCAACAGGAGAGAGATGGGGGGGGGGGAACAGCGATTGTAATCTCACGGGAAAAATTGAAAAGAAAAAGTAATAGAATGGTATTATTGTATGAAACTACAGTCCTTAAAGGATTAATTTCAAACTGCTGGGGGGAAGAGACACTGCAAGAGAGCCCAGTTCTGTATCAGAAGGGTGCTGGGCAAGGGGGATCGTTGCGTGCAGCGTGCTTTTATCTTCTTCCCCAAATACCTGCTGCTGAGAGACAGGACTGGAGTAGATGGGCCTTTGATTCCCACCTTGGTGTTGCAACAGGATGCGAAAAAGGCTCTCTGGCATTTTTGTCTCGATCAGGTCATCAGTTGCTGCAGGCTCTTTTGGTTCCCTCCAGTGGCAAACCGAATTGTGGTGGGGACCCTTGGAGGGGCAGAGATGGAGGCCTCTGGGGCTGGCACGACGTGAGTGATGTTTCAAAACATGCATTTGCCAGGTTTTACAGATAGAAGACGTGACTTTACCACACGTACTGGCAGAGGGAGAAAATGTAGATTTTCACAATTAGTATTTGGAACAGGGCCTTGTTTGCTGGTCACTGAGACTGGACCCTTTTCCCCTGTGTGCGCAGAGGGGCTTTCTTTTTGGAGGGACAAGTCAGTTCTGGGGGCGTTCTATGTCAGCAAGACACAGGGGCACCTAGACCATTACTTCTGATAGGTGAGCAAAGCCGTTATCTGAATTTGTCTCTAGATTTCATACTGTCAAATTGAACAGGAAACATCTGAGTATCTGAGATGTACTTTCTACAAGCTATTTGCAAACTTGGGAGACAATACTGCATTGTTTACCTCATGTTTATTTCCGAAAGGTTATTTTGAAATAGGAGTTGGAAATAAAATCTTTGAAAAGTGCATGTTTGATTCTGGGAGAGGAACCTGCAGTGAGGTGTGAACTCCGCAACAGATGCTGGTACCACTCATACCATAAAATAAGTGGGATCTGGAGTGTAAGGATGAGAGAGGGGGGTTGCTTCCCAAGAATGCCTATGTTTCATTCTCTGGCTGCAATTAATTACAATAATTTTCTGAAATCCTAATTTTTATAATGGCTTTATCAAAAATTCCTACAGAGTCCCAGTACAGAGCACCTTTTCTTATGAATTTAACCTCTGTCTATTCTGTGTGTTTCATGCGAGTAGGAAGCTCTGGTGGTTGCCAGCTTTCATCCCTCTAGTGATTTTGCAAAGTGTAATCATTGTAAAGTGCAATTGCTTAATATGTAGCTCATTCACTAAAACCCCAAGGATAAAGGCAGTGAGTAATGCGAGTCATTACCAGAGCAATGGTATCTAAAAAGATGAAGAGTCATGCATCAAGTACCAATCCATTTAGTCTTGAATTAAGAATTTTAAAAAAATCACTAGTCAGATGTGATTCATATTATCTCCAGGCAAATTAAAGAAGTTATTCTGGAATGCTGTGCTGCTGCTGCTAATGTTTTTCTCTTTTGGTATTCAAAGTGCTGATCAGTTACGTGTCCCTGCTGCTCTGTTTGTCCACCTGAGACACTTGTAGAGCAGCAGCTTTCCCAGGTGCCATCTGCATCTGACTTTCCCTTCCAGGCCCTACATACCTTCATGCCTGAAATTCAGAATCTTTGTCCAGCAAATGTGAAGAACTATTCTGGCTCGGTCAGCAACGTTAGGGTTCAGCCTCCTGTTTTTCAGTCATGCTCGCTTTATTCAGCCATCGAGGTTTCAACCATCCTTTGCTTTTCTTTGTACTAAGTCATACGAGCTGGAATTTATTTCTTCTCCATCTCATTCCAGTGAGTAACTTTTTGGTCCAATGGGATGTATGTGTCGCTCCCTTGAAGTCAACAGGACTTGGGCAGCGTTACACGAGTTGGGGGTCTACTGTTAGTGGCATTGTGTCAGTGGTATTGTTACGAGCATGGGATAATACAAAATCAATGAGTGCACCAGTCTGTGACATTGCTTGTGGACCACATTTATAAGGCATTGTACTGTAGCATCACCTTTGATTTGTGCATCAAAACGAGACCACAGCCTTCTGCTGTGGCTTGATTGGCCTTTAAATAGGGGTTATAGCCCACAAGCTGTGATACTCTCTGTTCCCTAGCTAAAAATATTTCAGAAAATGTAACAGCAGACCACAGATAATATTTAGATTATATATAATAGATAATACTTAGATAATATATAGATAATAGATAACATTTAGATATATAGACTATCAATTAAGTAAGTATAATCCATTTCTGCATACCTATTTTTGTCTTTATATCAATTTCTCAAGTCTGTTGGATGCAACTTTTTTGTTCTGCACTTTCTGTAACTATTGACAAGTCCCTGACTTGTCAAGAAATACTGACAGTGCTATTAGGGCTTTTCTCCTCCTCCTGCACAGTGCAGCACAGGAAAGACATGGACCTGTTGGAGCGGGTCCAGAGAAGAGCCACAGAAATTTTGCCAGAGGGCTAGAGCACCTCTCCTATGAGTTCAGGCTGAGAGAGTTGGGGTTGTTCAGCCTGGAGAAGAGAAGGCTCTGGGGAGACCTTAGAGCAGCCTTCCAGTACCTAAATGGGTTGTACAGCAAAGATAGGGACAAACTTTTTAGCAGGGCCTGTTGCGAGAGGACAAAGGGTAATAGCTTTAAAGAGAATAGATTTAAATTAAATATAAAGAAGCAGCTTTTTGCGATGAGGGTGGTGAAACACTGTAACAGGTTACCTGGAGAGGTGATAGATGCCCCATTCCTGGAACGTTCAAGGTCAGGTTGGTCAGCAACCTGATGTAGTTGAAGATGTCCCTGCTCATTGCAGGGGAGTTGGACTAGATGACCCTTAAAGGTCCCTTCCAACCCAAATGGTTCTATGATTGTACTTTTGATTGCCTGCCATGTCTAGGATCAGTACAACACATGGCGTGTACCTCAGAGAGGCTCTTTAAAATAATATTTTCTTGTTTTGTGCTATATTGCATAGGAACGGATGAGATGCTTAAGTTGGTAGCCATTGAGCTTTCAGGATACTGCCACTTTGTTTAGGGATCCCAGAACACACTGGGAGCAGTAGTAGGTTCATGAAATTCAGTACAAGACTACGCTTTTCTAAGTGACCCAATCCACTTCATAGGAAGTCAAATGACTTGAAAAGAAGAGGCTATAAATCAAACCTGGCATTGTCAGATGTCAAAGCAGGTGATGCATTAAGGAAACAAAACTGTTATATTCATCAGAGGTTTACAGGCCACTGGACTAGAACAGTTCCACAGCAGAAATTATTTGTAAGGTGTTCTATTTGTATACCTGATTTTGTTCAGCCTTGGGTGTCAACCTTGAACGTAGGTATACAAAATCTTGAGGGTATTACATTATATGAAAAACTAGGGGCTTTTTTCCCTTTTTTTCCCCAGTTGGGCTGAGCTGGGAATCCTCAACAGAAGGTGTGAGAAGCAAACCTTGACGTCTGTCTGCTATATTCTTTGAAGGTAGCTGCATGGAAGCAGACTGTTCTGGAGAGTGTGAAAGACAAACAAGCTGTGCTTTTAAAGGCAGGCTTTAGGAAGCCTCCCAGAATTGCTGAGTTGTTAGTTGGTTTGCAGGCATGGCACTGGGCTACAGGACATCTAGAGCTTGCATCACTGTGTCTAGTTTTGGGCCCCCTACCACAAGAAAGACAATGAGGTGCTGGAGCAGGTCCAGAGAAGGGCAATGAAGCTGGTGAGGGGTCTGGAGCACAAGCCTTATGAGGAGAGGCTGAGGGAGCTGGGGGTGTCCAGTTTGGGGAAGAGGAGACTGAGCAGGGACCTTATTGCTCTCTACAACTACCTGAAAAGAGGCTGTAGAGAGGCGGGGGTTGGTCTCTTCTCCCAAGTCACAGATGATAGGACAAAGGGTAATGGCTTCAAGTCTCTCCAGGGAAGGTTCAGGTTTGATACTAGGAAATATTTCTTTACTGAAAGGGTTGTCAGGCATTGGAATGGGCTGCCCAGGGAGGTGGTTGAGGCACC
>JAOTQQ010000001.1:60400506-60418364 GCA_026546715.1 Gallinago undulata
CCCCCCCCCCCCCCCCCCCCCCCCCCCCCCCCCAAAATTCAAACTGCCCAGCATTCATGAATTTTTAGAAGGATGGTATGAAAGCCTAAAAAAATTAGTCTTTGACTACACTGATACAGTAGCCATTGAGTTAACACAGGCTATGGGCACGTTTCCACTGAGAAATGGGTGAAATGTGTTATGAGTTGCTTCCTGTAGGCTACCAAAGGCTCTTCTACAGTAACAGAAGGTCCTTTCCTGAAGGACCTGTGTTGGATTATGGGTTGGGATCAGTTCAAGCTTGGGGCCTCTCTGCACAGGAGAAGCTGCTGCCGTTCTTGCCCTGTGAGCACAGCTGTGTCACTGCTTCCACAACCCATGTGCAATGTGGTGATAAAAGAGCATTTTTTTTGTCCTCTTACTATCAGGCCACCTCCTAGTTCAGGCGAAACCAAGAGCTGCTCTCTCCCACCAGCACAGCTCTGTCTGCAGACTGGGGAAGGTTGCTGGCAAAATGATTTCAGCTGGAGGGCAAGATATTTTCTACAATCCTGGCTGGAAAAGTCACACCGTTGAAGTGCTGGTGGTGGTGTCCTGGTCTGATGAGCACCACATGTTGCTGCTGTTCTCCATGCTGTTGGCTCTGCTTACTCTGGTCTTTAACCCACCATAGTGTCCTTGTTAGAGAAAGCTTCAGGCATTAAATTGGGCAGGAAGGCACTGGGAGAGGGGGGCTTAGCAGGGAGCAGGTTGCTGGTGCTCTTCAGTGGTGGTCACTCATGGCTTCTGGTGTTCACATGAGAATGAAGGTGTCTGGGCCCTGTTTGGGATGTGCAGGGAGACCAGGAGGAAGGTGCCAGGGCTAGCAATTTTAGTAGGATGGGTACTATCTAAAATTTTTCTCTTTTTCTTCTTCCACACTGCTGAAACCCACAGGAAGAGGCATCATAGAGTTTCCACAGGAACTGGGGTGAGCTACATACGACGGGCTGCTGCTGTGCAAAGATCAGAGGAAGGTTTGGTCTCCCTTTGTTTCAGAGAAGGCTTGATAGCAAAACCTGCAAAGACTTAGCCCTGCCTTGTGTTTCTATGGGGTGAACCCACTTGTTGTCCCCACTGTCCACCCTCCCGCCACCGAAAACACTCTGCTTCCCTCCAGCCGCAAATATTTCCACCACGCAGCAGAACACAGACAGCCAGTGTCCTTTTTCCCCTGGAGAAAGGACACCCCAAACTAGCTGAAGCAGGTGTGTTTACCACCATCATCTCCCTGTTTTCATGTCAACACGTTGCCGGGGCTGGTGGAGCTCAGGCTGTGCTGGCTGGTCTCCGACAGCCACCTCCTGCTGCTGGGGTGGTGCCTGTGGCCCCATCCTTTGGTTGCCACCCAAGGGGTGGCACAAGGTGACTCATGCCTGGTGGCAGCCAGGCTGGGTATGTGACCCCAGTGGCCATCGCTTGTGGCCTTGGTAAACATGAATCATGGCAGGAGAGACGCTGTAAAAAAGTTCCAACTGCTCAGAGTTCCTTGAAATTAGCCTGTAGGATAATCTTCATTTCTGCCACGCTTCAGTGTCTCGGTCCTTTCGTGCTAGTTGTCTTTAATTTGTGGGGTTTTTCTGAGTGTTCTGTTACATCAGAACTAGAACTCAACTCTTTACTGGGGTAGGGCCTTCCACCTTTTTCCTCCAGCTTCACTTCTCCCTCCTGAATTTGTCACCCGTGATTCCTGCTGAAAGTTGACCTGGCCATTAATTTTGCAAAAATAATGAGTACAAAAGCATTCTGGGCAGCACACAATGTTTGAGGGGAAATAAAAAGGCAAAACCGCTCTGCTACTGCATGAATGATTCGATCTGTAATGAAATCTCTTCTGCATTTTAACTAGTACCTAAACGCTCTTTGTCAGCTTGCAGGTAAATGTGCCCATTTCTAAGGGTTGCTGAAAATGTTTTGGACAATTAACGTAATGTATTTCTTTTCCTTTCCAAAATGCATTCCCTCCGTGGTTCAGAACGGCCCCGCTCCAAAGTCTCCTGAAGCAGTGAACAGGCTCTGCGTTTGGCTCCAGTGGTTTTTGGATCGGATTGGAAATGAAGGTTTTGCTTGATAAGTTCAGACACAATGGGAGGCCCTATAAAATCATCTCCTGACACAGATTTGGATTAGTTTCATTTCTTGTGTGTAACACATTCATATTTTCAGAGCTGTGACTGCTCGAAGAGCGATAAGACTCTCCAAAGCCTTCCCTTAGCCTGGTTTCTACGCATCGCATGAACACCTGTCTCCACGGGGGTGACCTGGCACATGAGGCACGATGGCAGCATCAGCAGAGACGGGGGCTTCCCTTCTTCTAGCTCCCATTTCCATCCCATTCACTCTAAAATCAGGCGCTTCCCCGCCCCACTCCTTGGAGAGTCTTCCATGGCGAGTAGCGAGGCTGGTCAGCTTTTCCTGATGATGATAAAGGAGGCAGCACCTACTGTTTGGTATGTTTGGTGCCACAGAGAGTGAACTTCACTGTTAAAGTTCTCTGGTGGCCAAAGTGTTGCCCTTGACACATCACCACCAGGTGTGGCTCTCGGAAAGTTATTACCTTTATCACATGCATGCACACTCACTCTGTATATATATATATATATATACACACACACATTTTTTGTTTACATAGGCAACATGTTTACATTTTAAATTCCAAAGGAAAGCTGATGGCTGCTGCAATCCTGTTCCATCCTGGCAGTGACCAGCACGATGCTAATCAAGCCCTAGCACGCTCTTTAACTCAGGGCAAAACACACAACCCACGAGAGCACAGCAGAGTGAGGTACACCATCTCTGGGCACACCGGTGGTAAGAGGACAAATACCTTTTTTGTTGTATGACCCTTGAGGTCAGTTTAACTACACCCTTACTCTTGTTTCAGCGTACCTGAAGGTGCTGCTCTGCTTAGCTGCCGTGACAGGCAGGAGCTCTGGTGAAAGAGAGCTCATGCATTAACATCACGTGTAGCCACACAAAGCCTTCTGCACGCTGGAGATAAGGAATGGCTGAACCCAGAGCCATCTACAGCTGGGTGAAACTTCCCCATGCTGCTGAAAGTGATGACAGCCCAGCTGGAGGGGTTACATGTTTGGGACCCCCCCTCCTGCACTCTTAAGTTGATGATTAGAGTGCAGCCTTTGAGGTCATGGTCCTAATTGCCAAGGAGGATGCTGTGTGGTCTGTGTTATCAGTGAGACCACAGGAGTAGATCTACCTGTCTCCTGCCCTTGGTTGGTAGGTGGCAAAATCTCCAAGTGCAGCTCCAGAAAAAGTGTCTCTTGGGAAGGCAGGTCTGTCTGATAGCAGCCCCCTGTCTTTGTATTACACAGTGAGCTCCCTCCCAGGTGGCCTCCATAAAGCTCAAAAAAGCTTAAGGACCTTTATAAAGCCCTCAAAATGGCTTTTAAAAGATCAAAACTGTAAGCCTGATGCCAATACTATGTCCATCAGGGAGGGGTCCATTTTGTTTGGTATCTTCATTGATGTGAAAAATAGCCATCTAAGATAAAGCTACCTGAGAACAGGGGATTTGATTTTCTCAAAACTAGGCAAACAGAGGGGGGAAAAAAAAAGTCAAAACCACAAAGGCTTTACTCTTTAAGTGGAAAAAAAAGGGAGAAGGGATCTGCTTTCTGTCGCATGGTGGAAAGCTGCCCTGGCATTTCGAGAAACTCCACAACCGTGCTCTTTGTGTTCTCCAGTCCAGGCTGGGGTTGCTATTAGGCAAATGTTGAGCCTGTGGCCCTGCTGTGACCCTACGCTGTCCCTCTGGAGACCCCACTGAGGGGACCCCGAGACCAGCTGGCCGGGCGGCGCGGGGCTGCCTGAGAAAGGCTGCCTTCAGCTCTCCCAGGGAGACAAAGAGCCCACTGATGGGGCTCCTCCGAACGGCGCCTCGGCGTCAGCCATCATCATCTGGTCTCTAATAATAAGATTATTACAAAATAATGCTCTGACTTCCACATGCCAGAGGCATGAAATAGGATATGCTTTCTGCTTCTCTGCCCAGGAAGGGGGGAGGGAAGGGCAAGGAAGATGGTTTTATACCTACGCTCCGTGTTCTCTCCCTCCTTTGCTAAGGGGATGGGGTGGCCGGCACAGCCTGGCTTGCTTGGGTGATGAAGTATGCTTTGGGGGGGGCCCTTCTGCTCACCCCACCCTGGCAGCCCGGAGGGGAGTAGCTGAATGTAACCATGGGACTGGGTAAGACCAGCATAGGTGCAAGCCAGAAGCAAATCCCGGGGTCATCAAAGGACCACAGCAGCTTTGATGGGGGAAAGATGTGCTGTGGGGGCAAAGCCTGAGAAGCCGTTTTATTTTGTCATGTCAATATACCTTCCTGGAGAACTGAACCATGGCTCCTGTTATTTAAGCACTACAGCAGGGGCTGGGAGGCAATGCCCTTCCTTTCTCACACCAGCTTCTTCTCAGCCCTACGTGGGGGACGTGCTGCTTCTGCAGCCTGATGGACGGCCGGCGACGGTGACTTCACTTCTGCCTTGCCGACAGGAGTTCCCCTTCCCCACCAGAAATTGCTGAATTTCATCAGCCTGTGCTCCTTTTCCACGGTAGCACTGATGGAGAAAGCAGAGCTGGCCCACAGTGGTGGCTGGTGTGGGAGGACATAGCCTCCCACAGCAAGGTAGGAGGCCAGGGAGCCCCGCCACCAGCTCAGCTGGGCAAAATGGAGGGTTTAGACATAACAGAAATGTCTTGTAATTTTTAATACCTCTTTTTTGGCTTGAGGCAGCTGGATTTCAGAAGACGGCAGGAGTCTTCTCGCAGTAGCTGATGTGGCAAATCACAGAATTGTAGGGGTTGGAAGGGACCATCAGAGACGGTCTAGTCCAACCCCTCACCAAAGCAGGTTTACCTAGAGCAGGTTGGACAGGAATGCATTCAGGTGGATTTCGAATCTTGCCAGAGAAGGAGACTCCACCACCTCTCTGGGCAGCCTGTTCCAGTGCTCTGTTACCCTCAAAGTAAAGAGGTTTTTCCTCATGTTTAGATTTTAACTTCTTGTGTTGGGTGTCCCTTGTCCCATCACCAGGTATGTCTGAGAAGAGTCTGTCCCCATCCTCTTGACACCCACCCTTTAGGTGGGTGAGATCCCCTCTCAGTCGTCTCTTCTCCGGGCTAAACAGACCCAGGTCTCTCAGCCTTTCCTCACAAAAGAGGTCCTCTGCTCCCTAGGATGTGGGCCCAATCTCTGTTGCTTTCGAATAGAAAAACTCTGCTCTGGGGAACTCCCTCCTGTTACTCACCTTTTGGTGTTTGTTCCCTTGGACGAGTTATACTCTGCTGGGTCCCTCCACAAAAACAGGGCTGAGAAGGCGTTCCTTTAGGGGGGTGCTTTACAATTGACAGACAGCCATGTGTTTTCATTAGCTCTCCTCCTGAGCTAAAACTTCTCATCCTTGCTGGATGGAATAGTGGCTCAGCCGGCCTTATTTCCCAGGATGAAATGCTGCCTGCTCTCGGCTGACCTCGCTGGGAGCCAATCCTTTGGTTTCAGGAGGGAGCCAAATTTCTCTCTGGAGCCTTTGTTTTAACAGCTGAAGTGGGAGAAAACCTATAAAGCCACTTTAAAGCCACTTCCCCACCCCGGCATTTGTTGTTTCAAGGGGTGTGAATCGAGGTCCCCCCTGTCTCTGCGTTTCCCCCAGGTGCTGCTGAGTGAGCCCTGGCTCTCCCAGCCCTCTCCTCGCTGTCTGTATAGCTCTGCCCTCTCCCCCCCACCCGGCTGCAGGAAAATCATTAATCTCCCATTGTTTCCCCTGTCCTTTCCCCGGCTGCCTTCAGGGAGGGGAAAAACCAGTGAGAAACGGGGCAGAACCTCTCTGGCGACTGATCCTCCGTCCGGGGCTCGCCAATGAGGTTTTTATGGGTTCGCAGCTCTCCGGGTCCAGCAGGTTCCAAAGGTTCTCGCTCGTTTTCGGGTGGCTGGGGTGGCGTGAGCCGGCGTGCCCCACCTGTTATTAGTCTCAACAAGCCGGGTGCTGCCACAAAACAGCTCACCGACCTGATGCTGAGGTGGTGACCGAGCCAGAAAGCGCTGGGTCCAAACCACCTGGGGGTTTTGTTTCGGGACAGAAAAGGGTTTCCCTTCCCTGGTCTGTACCAGTTCTGGAAACTCTCTAAAGGAAGGTTTTTCGCTGTGCCCGGTGCGAGACGGGGGAGTTGGCCGGGACGCTTCACCGGCGCGGTGCCCGCAGCCATGCCAAGGCACAACCCCACCGCCCTCGCCTGACGGGACCACCGAGGGGAGAAACTCACCCCTTCCCCACGGAGAGAGAGGGTCTGCCGGACAGGAGAGCGCTGGCTGAGAGGTAAACCCCAGTAACACCTTCCCCAAAGCAACTTAGGACACCAGGATTTACCCTGCCCCACACCTGGTGGGTTTTTAACGCCGGTGGGATATTGCTGGGAAAGAGTGGTTTCTTGGTTAACTGTTCTTTCACCAAAGCAACAGACTTGGGGGGGGAAGGGGTGTTGATGGAGGCACGGCTGGCAGGACGTGCCTTTGGGTAAGATTCCTCTGCCTGCAGGGATGGGACGAGGGGTGAAAGCTCCACGTTCCTCGCAGTTGGGGCTGGGAAGGGTTTTCCTGCCCCACACCTGGCTGGAAGGAGGTTTCTCGTCGTGTCGTTCGTTTTTCTCTCATTCCCAATCACGGGGAAAGCAAGCCTTCGGTGTTTTTCATTGACTGGTTATCGAGGAAAAGTAGAGCCCTGGTTTTCGGATGGTTTGAAGCAGTTTTAACTAAGATATTTCCAAATATTTCATTTGAGGTTTTTTTGTTCTTTTAATTCTAAGGTTTTAAAATTTTAAATAGAAGTTAACTGCAGGTGTAGAAATGCAAACTTCTTTAAATTAGTCTCTTCACACTTTTCAGTCTAAAAAATTTAAGATGGGGTGTTTTGACGATCTTTTAAACTTTTAAAAAATCTTTTAAATTTTTTGAAAATCAGAGTAGGGATATATTTTTTTTTACTTTCTTGCATTAGTAGTGGGGGAGTCTTGCAGCTTTTGTGTCTTTTTCCTGTGAAAAATATAGTTTGCTGAAAAATGTCAACAAACTGTCGAGATTATATCCTTACTCAACCCACTGGAGCTGGCACATGGTATGTTTTATTTTAACAGCTACTAGTTATCATTTATTGTATTTTCAACACCTTAAATCATTTAGTGAATAGGTACAGAGAATAAGACAAGGGAAACTTGCAAGACAATTGAGCAAATATATACAAGTTACTACAGTGCTGCTGTTAAATGACCGTTTAATATCTTGTAAAGTGTTTCTCTCACGTTTAAAATAAATCTTTCATACATTGTAAGGAAAATTATTAGAATCCACATTAAAAAAAAGTGTTGCAAGAGAAGATTCGTGGAGAGAGAGGGGATTAAGGATAATTGACCTCCCATCCCTATTAGCAAGTAGAAGTGAGGATATGAAGGGATTTTGGTTTGTTTTTTATAAGATGTAAGCTTACTACAAAATTAAATGCATGCCAGAAGTGTATCTACTTACGTGTTTTTTCTCTGGGAAGTTCTAATTATTGTGTATGTGCAGGCAAATCACTTAAGTTTGTGCAAGAAAAACTACAGGCAATTTGTATGTTCAGGTTACTCAATGTAAATAATAAGAAGCATATAGACAGAAGGAACTGTTATGAAATGGACGATATTTCATGTATCTTGTTTCAAAAACATTCCTGTATGGGAAGAAAATGCTTTTTAAATCTTAAAGTTTGCTTTAAATAAAATAGTCCTCCCCATCCCCATATAACACGCGCCAGATGTGTTTGCAATGTCGTGTTCACACTACCAATGAAAGCGATAAAAACCAGTCATGCCTCTTTCACCCCTCTAATTGCAAGTTGAAATTAATTGTTTTTCTTCTCTGTATTGTGGAAGACAAAGAGAAGTGGAGTCCTTCACAGGCTCAGCATCCAAAACCCCCATAAAGGGTATGAAGCATCTTTGGCCCAGCAGAGGACAGAGCAGGGCATCATCTGTCCTAGGGTCCCAGTGGCTCCCCTTTTTCCCTGTGCTATAGCATCCATCACAGTGCCGGTGGGATACAACCTCATGTGGGTCCAAGGAGGCTTTTAGGAGGTGAAGAAACCCTTTTGAAGAACACAATGGGCAGCATTGTGTTATCTCCCAGCACATTGACTTGGTGATCTCAATGTTCCCACAGCTCTCAGCACCTTCTGGCACCTCCCTGGGTGAGGAAGACTGCACTGCTGCCACCAAGGTCCCCGCGGACACCCAGTTCAGAGGAGGAAAAATGGCCTCAGTTTTCCGGAGCGAGGAGATGAGCCTGATGCAGCTCTTCCTGCAGGTGGAGGCTGCCTACTGCTGCGTGGCCGAGCTGGGGGAGCTGGGTCTGGTCCAGTTCAGAGATGTGAGTAGTGTCCAGCTGGCATGTTGAGCTGGGGGAGATGTGCCCTAGGGTGTGCTTGTCCTTCCCCCAAAGCACCTGAGGGAGGTCCACCTGTGGGGCGGTCAAAAAGCCCACAGAGAGAGTGGGACTTTCCCAAAGCTGATCTGAAAGCCAATCACCATGCTGAGACCCAACCTCTTCCTGAGTGTCCATCCAGCACTCTGTACACTCTATGCACAACTTTGGGATGACTCCCCCTACCACCAGAAAACTGGGGGTCTCTCCATGAGAGTATGTGACTCCTGCTGTCCCAGCAAGGCTGGCTGGAAATGATCCTGGTAAGGCCGTGATGTCCTTGGCCATAAGGAAAGCCATGATATTGACCTGCCTCCAGGAGCCTGTAAGATGCAGAGGTGTTGGTCATGTCCAATTGTTCCATGTCCATGTTGTTCATTCTCTGCTGATGCTAAAAAAGAGCACGGCAGCACGCGGCCTCCAGCCCCAGGCTTGTTTTCCCTCCTGTTTTCAGCTGAATGTGAATGTGAACAGCTTCCAGAGAAAGTTTGTGAATGAAGTGAGAAGGTGCGAATCCTTGGAGAGGATCCTGCGTAAGTAAACGCTTGTCAAATGCAACCGGCTTCCCGCCAACTGGTGGCGTGGGATTTATTTCTTCGTTAAGTGCCCTCAAGCTGGGGAGCAGAATTAGTGGCAAAATGGTGATGTTTTCATCTGAGCCCCTGGAAATGTCTTGCATGCATCAGCTAATTACTGCTTTGCCCCATATGGGCAATAAATTGTTGCTCCTGTTTTGAAAATGGTTAACTGAACAGAAAGGAGGTTAATTAGCTCAAATAGTATCACAAGATAAATGTGGGACTGGGCAGGAGGCTAATCCGGATAATCTGACTCTTACCCCCATGCACCAGCCATTGGCATACACTTTCCTGGGCCCAAGGGCTTCATCTGGGGAGACAGATCCTTAAAACCTGAGCAGCAAAGCTTGTGGCACCTGGTGTCCCATGGATGCCTGTTCTTTGAGCTCTGCACTCCCCCCACCATGACACCAGTGCCCACTGTAGCCCCTGTGACAGCACTTGACATTACTAGAGTGGAGGAGAGAAGCCTGAGTTTGCTGTGTGCCTTGTTCACTGCACCAGGCAAGGAGGTGCCGTGCCGACAGAGTGAGGGCTGTTCAGTTGAAGGTGGTAGGAGTGGCCACCATAACTTCAAGAGAGGTCACTGGGAAAGGAGGCTGCTAGGTGTTCTATTCTTCGTGGTTGTGTATATGCACTGGGTGAGACACTGGAACAGCCTGCCAAGAGAATCTGTGAATGCCTCACCCCTGGAGGTGTTCAAGGCCAGGCTGGATGGGGCTTTGAGCAACCTGGTCTAGTAGGAGGTGTCCCTGCCCATGACAGGGGGTTGGAACTAGGTGATCTTTAAGGTCCCTTCCAACTCTAACCATTCTACGATTCTGTGATAGCTCTAGTATATTGTTGCCCCTTGTCATACCTTGGTGCCAAATGTCCTGGCAGGGATTTTACCAGCAGCTGGTGACCAGGATGATGCAGTAGGGATGTCTGTATCAAGATGTCTGTGTCGTTTCCTTTCAGGTTTTCTGGAAAAAGAGATGGAAGACAATGTTGAGATAGTCAAACTAGAAAAGTACCCAGAGACCCCGCTGCCTCGGGAGATGATTGATATGGAGGTACAGAATTTGGAAAGAACCAAGAAGAGAGGGAAGGGGATGTGTGCTGGGGTATCTGGGTAACATACTTGCTACAGCCCTCCCCTGCAAAGAAGGACCCAGTAACTGAGGCTGGCACAGCTTTCCCTGCCTGTGTAGGTGTTCCCAAAGTTGCTGTTTCAGCAGTTAGGTTAAGGCTGGTCTTGTTGCATGTTCCTAAAGGAGTCCAGTCTTTTTACCATCCACTATGAAAGCTCTGATCCAACATAACACTCCCATAGAACCTCCTCCTCATCATCCTGTAGGTGAGAATAAGGCTTTTGGTGATTAACCAGGAGAGGTCATGTTAGAACAGGCTTTGCTGCATAACAACCCCAAGGGTGTCTGTCCTGGTGGGAGTATGGTTGTCACACAGTAATATTGTGGCCTGACACAAGTATTTGTGCCTTGCTTTTGGATGTGCAGGGGTTGCTTTATTCTAACCCAGCTGGAGCTAAGTTTACCTACTGGGTCATTTGTAAATGTTGGACAGGTGGGTCACTAGGAAGGAAAATCATGTTTCCCAAGGGCTTCAGCTTCAAGACAAGGTGGTTCTGTGGTCCTGGGCCGATATCCTCACCTAATTTTTGGCCTATGGCTGATGAACCTAACCTGGTGGCCTTGCTGTAGGCTCCTTTTGTAGTCAGTAGCCTGTCTGGCATGTCCTTTGGGGAACCACAGAGGCTGAGGCACCTACATCAGGCACCCACTTACTTGCCTGTGCAAAGCACCCAATAGGGAATGCGGCAACGGGAAAATGAGGTGTTAACACTGATGAATATCTTCCTACAAACTTAGTGTTAATTGATGCATTCATTGAATATTCCTATATTCGCCCTTGAAAAAAACCCAACCACCTATTGTTTGAGATTTGGTATCAGCTTGGTGAAGGGCCATGGGTCTGCTTCAGAGCTTTTCTGGATGTGCTTGGGCCCTAAACAGACGGTGCTGGAGAAGCTTGAAGCTGAGCTGCTGGAAGCCAACCAGAACCAGCAAACGCTGAAGCAGAACTTCCTCGAACTGACAGAGCTCAAACATCTGCTGAAGAAAACCCAGGACTTCTTTGAGGTGAGAGGCCTCTTTGGTCTTCCAATAGAGATATGGAAGGTTCCTAAAAATACTGATGTTTTCATTGGTGTGTGTTGCTGTTATTGATTTTTAATCAAAACCCAGCAGTCTTTACCACAAGTCAGTAAGATATTGTCATGGTTTCAGCTGGGATGGAGTTGACTTTCTTACTAGCAGCTGGTATGGTGCTGTGTTTTGGATTTGGGATGGCAAATAGCGTTGATAGCACACTGGTAGTTTTAGTTGCTGCTCAGCAACCAAGGCCTTTTCTGCTCCTCACACCACCCCACCAGTGAGGGCTGGGGGTACACAAGGAGTTGGGAGGGGACACAGCTGACCCAACTGACCCAAGGGATATTCCATACCGTATGACACCACGGTCAGTATATAAAGCTGGGGGAAGAAGAAGGAAGTGGGGGGGAACATTTGAAGAGACAGTGTTTGTCTTCCCAAGGAACCGTTCCATGTGGTGGAGCCCTGCTTTCCTGGAGATGGCTGAACACCTGCCTGCCCGTGGGAAGCAGTGAATGAATTCCTTGGTTTGCTTTGCTTGCGTGTGCGGCTTTTGCTCTCCCTGTTAAACTCCCTGTATCTCAACCCATGAGTTTTCCTCATTTCCTCATGCTCCGATCTTGTCCCCATCTCAGCTGAAGGAAGTGTGTGAGTGGCCACACGGTTGGGGTTAAATTGCGACAGATACATTTGCAAAAGCTCCTCAACCACTTTGGAGCCTGCATAAATCCCTGAGCCAACAGGTCTCAAGAACTTGGTTCCCAGACTTCTTTGAAAATGGAATTTATGCTTTTCAGCTGCTAAGATATAATTTACCTTTTTTTTTTTTCCCTTTTGTTTTAAATGTCTGTGGAAAGCTACCTTTGTAGGGAAAAAAAAAATGCTAGGAGAAAAATGTGAAAACAGTTTTCAAACTGGCATGGCTGAATAGTTTTTAAAACTAATGTTTTCCAGGCAGAGACCAATCTGCCGGATGATTTCTTCAGTGAAGACACATCTGGACTGCTGGAGCTGAGAAGCACTCCTGCTGCTGCAGCTGCCAAGCTGGGGTGTGTATGGATGATGGCCCCAGCTTTGGCCAGGCTTCCCACCTGCACTGCTTTGCTGTGACGCTGCTACACTTCCTTCAGCTTCTTAGCAGAGGTTGCTCACCAGCCTATTCAGCATAGCCATGTAGTGGAGGTGGAAGAGGGACTGTCCTCCGAAGTTATCATCAAAACTACTGTCAGGCTGTGGGTCAGTGGGACAAATGGACTTCTACTTCCAGTCCATCAATACCAGTGAGCCTTTAGTAGGTATTGATTGAAAATTGTTGCCTTGCAATATCTTACCCATGGGCTTCTGGTGTCATACTACCAGCCTGGTCCTTGGGGATGGATGTCTAACCACAGCAAAAAGCCATGGGGGTTTCTTGCAGTGGGCTTTGTCTGCAATAGAAGGGAGGACTAAAGTTAAGAGTTATGGGAGCAGAAGCATGACTGAGCATAATGCTGATGGTAATTCAGCAGCCAGCATAGACTCAAACAACTTTCCCTTGCGTTTACACCAGCTAGGTCTGGTTAAACTGGCTGATGGTGTTCTCCCGGGCTGGTGTTTTTAGCTGCTTATGCTTGTGTTTCTGAAGTCCTGTTTGACTTTTGTACGAGGAAAGCATATGCCTGCGTAGGGCTTGCCTTGGTGGGTGTATACCAGCATGTCGTGGTGTGCTTCAAAGGTGCCATCTGATACTTTCTGGGAAAAGGAAAACAGGAGGGAGTAAAGACAAAGCAACACTGCAAAAATGCTACCTACTACCTCTGACATTTAGGCACAATCTGTTCATGAGACTTTAGGCATCTTTCTGTTCCTCTGTTTCTAGCCAGAATTGTCTCTTCTCCTTTTTTGTGTAGATCTGGGGAGAACTTAACACTGTTTTAAAGAAAGAACAACAGGATAAAGCTGGTAGATTAAGGCTTGAGCAAGGAGGTCTTTCCTAGAAGTCCTTGCAGCAGCAGCAGAGCCCTGGTTATCACAGACTAGGAAATAAGAGATTGTAAGATCATGCGTGTTACAGGTCCTGAAAGACTTAGAATAGACTTGAAATTTATTTGTCTTTTAACTCCGCTCAGATTCACAGCAGGGGTAATAAAGAGGGAAAGGATGATACCCTTTGAGCGTTTACTGTGGCGAGCCTGCAGGGGAAACATCTACCTGAGGTACACCGAAATGGACACCCCCATGGAGGACCCCGTGACGGTAAGCACCAACCTGTTTTTGCTTCATGCTGTTCCTCGTGCATGCCATGCAACCTGCAGAAACTCAACTGGTACCCTGGCCATGCTGCAGCACACGCTGCGGGCTGTCTGAAGAAGCAGCTTTGCAGAAGAAAGTCTGAGGATGGGAGAAGTTTTTTTGACGTTGCTTTCCCTTTTTGCCATTATCAAAGTGGCTTCTTTGTCCCTGCTGGTTAAGCTGCCTGTGAGTCCTAGCAGGGTGGCTGTGTTACGGGGACCACTGAGGAGGTGGGCTGGGGATGTCTTCACCTGGGGCTGGCCACAGAGGGTTGATTGCCCTTGCTGTCTCTGGGGTAAGCCCTGTGCCCTGGTAGACCTCCTGTCCCCTACCTCTTGGCTCTAGATTGCTCCTTACCCCGTAACCCAGAGCTGCTGCTTGTACCTGGTCCATGAGGCAGCACCTAGGGAAAATATTGCCGCTGGAAAACTGGGGCCGGAGGAAGAGAACAACTCAATGAAGAAGCTGCTGAAAAATTCCACCGTCTTTTCCACACTGAACTCTTTCCTCTGGGTGCTTTAAATTCTGCTTGAATTGTGTTGCAGAGAGAAGAGGTGAAGAAGAACGTGTTCATTATCTTCTATCAAGGAGAGCAGCTGAAACAAAAAATCAAGAAGATCTGTGATGGGTAAGGCAGGCTGGTGGGCAAGCCACAGTGACTCCTGTGGAGATGTTTACCTGTCAGGCTGAATTTGGAGCTGGAGATTAGATCTCCATGCCCCAGCTGTCATCTCTGCCACCAAGCTCCCTTCCGCTCCTCAGCTCTGCTGGTCCTTAATCATGAAAGATGTCCATCACCTTGGCACCTGGAAATCGAGGTCCTAAATTTTCTGAAATGACTTAAAAATTTTGGGAGCTTCAGTTGCTAGGATTTTTGACTTGAGGCATCTTAAAGGGGACTAGGTTTTAAGAAATACTTGGGATTTGCCCTGAAAATCAGAGGCCCTAACATGGGCGCTCAGAACATGGCAATCCCTGAGCTGCTCTCAAGCCTCCCTGCAGTCCGGTGTAAAAGGATGATGCTGTAGCTTATTCAACCCTTTCCCGAGGCCTTTGGGCAGTATCTGTGTAATCAGAGACAGAGCCCAGAAGAGAAATGAAAGCTTCCTACAGCCTGACTTGTTTCCACCCTGTTAAGCATCTTGAAAAGATAATTCGGGTCGAATATTGTGTTACTCTTTCATAACACTGATGACCGACGGGCTTTGTTGCCGTGTAAATCAGATTTGATGAGGAGATCTGCCTGCTGTCACCAAATCCATATCAGGTGTAGCCCCTCGGCCAAGCGGGACCAGCCAGGTGCCTGCAGGCTGAGAAGGTCGCAGGGAGCAATTGCTCTCAGGGCAGGTCTTTCCATACGTCCTGCCTTTAATCAGAATAAATGCAGGAAGATCAGTTCATCCAGCCGGGGGAAATGACTTCAGCCCCGTGATGCGACAGAGCCCTGGGGACAATTAGCAATTCCTGCGCTAGAAGACACGTGGCCCTCCAGGGATGCCTTCTGTAGACAATGGAGGGCAATGCTCATCCTGAGAGCAGTTCAGCCCTCCTGAGGTGGGCACCTCAGCCACGGGAGCATGTCCTGTTTCTCTGCCAGCTTTTTAGATGCTGTTCAGTACCCTTCTCCCCTTCTGCTCTCATGGGCAGTTGCTGGTGGTGAATGTTTTCCATTGCATTTGCCCCTGTGCTGATGGCCTTGCAAGTTGCCATTTTAGAGTTGGCTGGGGCTGCCCACAGAGTGCTGCAGGTGCTTCACCTTGGAGGATTTTTCATTATTTTTTTCTCCCCTGCAACATTTTAAATCCCCGGCAGTTAAAAGCCCAACAATTTTTTTCCAGGATGGGAGTAAAAAAAAAACAGGCAAAACAGGCTGTCCTTCAGCATTTTTGTTACTGACTGAACCCAGAATCTTCTAAACTGGAGGCATGACCTTCTGCAGCAGGGTGCAGCTGGAAGCATGCTCGGGAGCCGATGCTGGCCGTGGGGCTGGCCGGGCAGCACTGGGAGTGTGAGTGGATCCCTGCAGGGTGGGACATGAAGCGCAAAGTGTTTATGAGCTGCTGTGTATGTATGTGGTGCTAGGTTCATAGAAAGGAACTTAGACTGGTTCTGCTCAGCCTCTTGTAACTGAAGGAAAGCGTGCCTACCTCAGACAGGTTCACAGGATGTCCTTTGCACTGCGAGCGCACTGGTTTTGTTTATTGGCAGCTAATCAGGCTAAACTTGAAATTGCCCTTTGTGTCTTTTCTTCTCCCCTTTCAAATTTTTTGCTTGTCAATATGCACATACATATGGATGTTTTGCTGAGCGGCGGTTTTTTAAATGTATAAAACCCATGACTCTTCTTCAGTGCGCCGTGGACCACCAGCCATCCCTGGTACACAGGTCAAGACAGTTCGGTCTGGTCCATCTTTAAGGCAGGGTTAACTGGACCTGAAGCAGATGGCAGTGTCGTTCCAACCCCAGCAGGATATTTCTGCTTAGCACTAAGTCATCATTCATGACAAGTAAATATCCTAAAAAAAAAAAATGGTGGGACTGCTATAAGCCAGCCTCCTGCAAGGCAGGCTAAGATTTGTTTGCAGAGCAGCGTGCCTCAGGTTGCACTTGTAGTCCCTGCTTGACTCTAATTGGTAACATTAGTCTGCCAATTTCATGAGCATTAAGTCCATGCACAAATTTATTACTGAAAGGTGTAGAGGGAGCAGGGAGGAGGAAAAATGTAAGAATTTTTCTTTTCCTCCTTTTTCTTGCGTCTGCCTCGGTGCTAATGTGAATACTAAACTGGGTTTATCAATGTAAGGATTCCCTGCTGAATTCTCCTGGTGCTTTCAGAGATGTCTGTGCCATTAGGGCAAGGCTGATGCTCGGTATGCAAAATGGCTGTTAAAAGATCAAAGCAACACTGCTGCAATAACGTTATTGGAAACGGGGGAACTGTACGGCGTGGAGGAATAAGCTTTCAAGTTTGATTAAAAATCCTTATTAAAGATGAACTAAGAGCTGTGAAGAATAAGAAGATGGAAATAATTAGGTAGGGTGAATAACCTTTGGAAACGAATACCAGGTGTTGAGTGAGGGAGAGATTCAATTGTGGAAAGGGAAGTTCAGCTGAAGAGCGTGTGCTCTCATTACACACACAGCTCTGGGCTGATCTCTAGGAAACTGCTGCGTGTTTGGTTCGATTTGCAATTGTCCTCACTTGTGTGTGTGGGCTGGAACTGATTTCGGAGAGCAGGTGGTGGTATATGCTGTGCTCAGACAAAGCCAGAACATGATGCTTATCTGTACGCAGAGCATGCACGTTTTGGTCTCTTAAACAGGGATAGACCCCTATGACCCTGTTACGTCTTCTTTTAATTCATCTCACGTGCAGAAAGGCAGCCCCTCAGCAGCCCTAACTCAGCGTAACGCCGCTGCAGGATGGTGACAGTCTGCTGCCTTGGGTGAGGGGCAGAAGGTCTCCACTCCGTAAAGACGAGCGTTCTCTTCCTACAGACCTGTTGGGGCAATATTAAAGGGTGACATTTATAATGCCCTTGAAGTGGCAGGGCTGGCACAAGCACTAGACGTCACTGAACAAACTGAGTAGGAAAAAAATTTTTCCTACTATTCCCTGCTATTTTAGTCACTGCAGCACCTCAGCTCAGTTAAAGCTTGTAGGCACAGAGCCTTGCAGCAGCAGCACGCCTTGTGATCTGCAAGGTCCCAGTGGGGACTCCTTGTACCTGCTCTTCGGGTGGGAAGTATACTCCGGGACTTGTTTTGCAGGCAGGACAGGTAGCTGTATGCTTTTTGGAGAGACACACAGCATATTTCTTTCTAATTGGCTGTATTGGGTTCATATCGTGGCTTTACAACACCACAATGGAGACGGTCATCTCACATACTATAGATGAAGCCGTCTACAACACCTGCATGGACCTTTGCTCACATGTTAGAAGCCTAAATTAGTCCTTATTATACCACATTAAACAAAACATGTGAATCTCCCGTATACAGCCTTGAGGGTAGGCCTATAAAAGCATTTACACCAGCCTGGCCACATGTGACCTGACATAACAGATACCACTCTTAGGTATTTAAAAAGCCTGTCCTGTTCAACATATTCATCAGTGACGTGGACGAGGGGACAGCGTGTATCCTCGGCAAGTTGGCTGATGATACCAAACTGGGAAGGGTGGTTGACACCCCAGAGGGCCGTGCTGTCATCCAGTGAGACCTGGACAGGCTGGAGAACTGGGCAAGGAAGAACCTAACGAGGTTCAACAGAGAAAAGTATAGGGTCCTACAGCTGGGGAAGAAGAATGTCAGGCACCAATACAGGTTAGGCATGGATCTGCTGGAGACAAGTTCCAAAGAGAAAGATCT
>JAOTQQ010000001.1:60418464-60481060 GCA_026546715.1 Gallinago undulata
CTGAGTGACATGCTCTAGCTCTGGGCAATCCTGCTTCAGCAGGGGAGTTGGACTGGATGATCTCTATGGTCCCTTCCCACTCCAAAGAAAAAAAACTAAATCAGTGAAAATAAATAAATAAATAAAATCCTTCCCTTGCTCCCAAGCTCTCTAGCCAAACAGGTGGACCAGAAGCCAAGAGCCGGCTGTATGGTCATCTTCCTTTTGTTTTATCCCGGAAATACAGTGGATTGTTGTTCTTATTTTTCTTTTTCTTTTTTTTTTTTTTTTTACAGGGTTATTTTCTTGCACAGCCTGCATTCACGAAGGGTGTCTGCTTGCTGTGCAGCCGTAGCTCAGCTGATGGCTTCCCCCAGTGCCTATGAGAGGGTAGTGCAGAGACAGGGACATGGGATTTTTCCAGCCTCAGTGCAAGAGGGACATCTGTTGGCTACTGTGTTAAAGGGGCTGCCCTTGCCAAAATGGGGTTGGGGTTTTTTTTTGTGCTTCTTTGCAGTTCAAGCAGCTTGTGGACATAAGGGAGGTGCCTACACTGACCACTGTATGGTATGATGTACCTTGTTTCACCTGAGACAGGGCATGTTTTTTCAGCTAGAATAGGCAAAGGGATCCTTTTTCTCACAAAGAGGTAAATGTACCTATTTGGACTTTTCTGGGAAACCAGGTAGTATGCAAGAAGAGTATACTGCTGGGTGAGGAACGAAGTCTGGTTTCCCCAGCTTTGAGCTAAGAAGAGTCCAGAGGAAGAAAAATTATTCAGTCAAATAACTGGTGTTTCTCCCTTCTCTCTTACTGAGGCTAGATTTCGTGCCACAGTCTACCCCTGTCCAGAGTCTGCCACCGAGCGCCGAGAAATGCTTGATGGAGTCAACACAAGGATCGAGGATTTAAACACAGTAAGTGGCAGCAGCTCTACTGGGGTCTGAACCCCACAAGTGGGACCTACCTAGACATTTGTCCTGTCTGAAAGCCTGTGACTATGGCCAGACCCCAGGCTTGTTTCGGCAGCTGGCTGTGCAGAGCTGGGGAAGAAGCTCCATCCCAGGAGAGGTCCCCCCACCAGTTGCAGGGGGCAGTGCTTGTCCTCTGACAGTTTACACCCCTCAGGAGCTTCTGGGGTACAGCCTCCCACATAAGGGGCTCAAAAACTACTTGCTGCTGCTGTCTATGCAGAGGTCAGAGGTTTAGAAGTTCTGGTATGGGGCTACAGGGTGGGATCTATGGCCATCAGCAGGCTACAGCTCTTGTAACCAAATTGCACATTATCCCAGGTGGTTTTCATCTAGCTCTTACAGGTTTCCCTCAGCAGCTCACAAAGTTGTGCAGTCACAACTGTAGTACAACTATCCTAGGCTCAGAAAGGACTTTTAAGATTTCTTTTCTGTTTAAATTAAGTTTTATTTACTGAGGAAATCTCGAGGCACTTGTCACACTAGCAGTGGAAAGCCAAGACTGCTGCTGTAGAAGTTCAAGTCTCCAACTGCTTTACTCCAACATTTAACACAGGGCTGAAAATCACAAGTTCAGTTGCCATAGATGCCTAGTAGCTTGTATATCCATATACTGTACCAGGACTTCACACCTGGAGGGACTCCTGCCTCTGACCTTTTTATTGTCACACATGATGGTCAACAGGTCCCGAGGCAGGAGGGAACGGAGACCCTGTTTTCCGGAGGTGGCCTAGGCAAACAGGTGGTTGGCATCCTGCTGTCACTCTCTCTGTGAATGTCTGTGACTGCCAAGCCTGCACACAACTCTGCTTCCAAATTAACTTCAACTCCTGAGCATTGTGGACAGCTAGAATTCTTCAGAGCTTATAGACCACACAGGTTATATTCCTAACATGTTATCTCCTAACACGTTACCATCTCCATCGCTTATTTATGTAGCAGAACTGCGGTGGCCACGTGATGCATGGAGGTCCCACCAGGACCATGAGCTTAGCTGTAGCAGTGCAGGCATGCTAATGGATGTGACATGTCCCAGGTTTGTGGCACAGAGCTGCCTACAGGAGATATGGCAGGGTGGGAGTGCATGGTGAGATGTGACCGGTCTGTAAGCAACTGGGTAAAAAGCCAGTCCCACAGCTCAGTAACTCCTGGTGGTCTTCTTTACACTTACAGAAGCTTGGGGCCATGCAGGGAGAGTCCTTAGCGACCAGCATTGTGCTCCTGGTGTCAAGTGCTCCTGTGTCCAGACCTGCACACACTGCCCTCCAGGGAGCCTCATCTGCATCAACTGATCCCTTTCTGCAACCCTCTTCCACCTGCCTTCCCCAAACAGCTTCTGGGTAGATAGTGCCACCCATGCCTTCCTATCTTGAACACTGCCTTTGCTGTGCTTACAGGTGATAACTCAAACTGAATCCCACCGCCAGCGACTGCTGCATGAGGCAGCAGCCAACTTGTGGTCCTGGGGGATCAAGGTGAAGAAAATCAAGGCCATCTACCACATCCTGAATTGCTGTAACATTGACGTCACTCAGCAGTGCGTCATTGCAGAGATCTGGTTCCCAGTGGCTGACGCTGGCCGGATAAAAAAAGCCCTCCATCAGGGAATGGTAAGAAACCAACATTTTGGGTACCCGAATCTCTCGCCCAAACTGCAATGTTTATATGTTGAGCATATGTTCAGACTTCTGTCTGTCACTGTAATGCTGGGCTGCCTTTTCTGTTTTAATTAAAAGTTGAGGTTGTTGCATGGTCGCTTGGCCCCGGGGGAATTTAAGGTCAGCATTAAATCTTAGCAGATCTGTGATCGACCCACGAGTCAGCAGTACTGGCAGCTTTCCCTGAGCAAATCAATAGAACAGAAAATGGAAAAAATCTGGATATTAGAAAAAAGGCTTGAGATATAACTCTCTTGAGCCCAGCTTTCCTGTTGCTGCCTGTGCATGTTTGGACACAGACCCTGGCGCTGTGGGACCGATTCTTCTCTGCTAGCCACCCTGACTGTGTCTGTCCTTGCCACTGGGTTTGCAGGAGCGCAGTGGCTCTACTATCGCCCCGATCCTTACTGCCATACACACTCGGATGGCACCACCCACCTTCAACAGGACCAACAAGTTCACAGCTGGATTCCAGAACATTGTGGATGCATACGGCGTGGGAAACTACAGGGAGATGAACCCAGGTGAGAAACACTCAGCTACCTACACCCGGATTGCTAGAGCCAACGTAAAGCCTTTGAGCTCCATCACTGTCCTAAAATGTGCACTCATTGCTGACTGAGCAGCTGAACCATGTTGTCTGCTGGTAAAAACTGATACTGTTTGGTGCATAAGCATAGATTTTCTCAGGCAAAGATTTTGGTTGTTGGTCTTTAGTGATTGACTGTGTCAGGAATAATGAACTACAGAAATACAGGATAGGGGACACATGGTGAGGTAGCAGTTCTGAGGAAAAGACCTAAGTACTCAAGCCAAATATAAGTTGAGCTCACTGTGCTAAGGCAAAAAAAGGCCAAAAGGATATAAGAAAAGTGTGGAACAATGGTACAGAAACTCAGAGAGACCACTGACAATGAACCTAGAAATGAGTGCGCATGGGAAAGGGCTTAGATTGTTGAGGCTGAGAAGACTGAGAAACATGATAGCAAGCTTCAAGTACATTATTCTGTTGCAAAACAGAATGCAATTGCCCATGCATTGTGTTTATTATGCTGAGACAAGAAATTAAGGCTAAAATTGCAAGGAAGATGTAGGGTATACAATGGGACAATCTTTCTGATGATAAAGCTGGTTCTGCACTAGATCTGACTGCTGGTGAGTAGAGAAGAGATCATGGAGGCCTTTAAGAGCAGCAGCTGTGAGGAATGGTCCAGTGGGGTGGGCTGCTTCTCTGCTGAGACCTTTTTGTTTAGGAGGAGCTCAGCTTCTTGTCCTTTCCTTCCTGCAGCTCCGTACACTATCATTACCTTCCCCTTCTTGTTTGCGGTCATGTTTGGGGATTGTGGCCATGGTGCTGTCATGCTGGGCTTTGCACTGTGGATGGTCATTAATGAGAAGAACCTTCTGGCCCAGAAAAGCACTAATGAGGTGAGTACCAGGGAGTTGCTGCACCCTATCAGCGTAGGAAAAGCCTCATCATCCCCATTTGTTAAAGGGGGCATGGAGCCTCCCAAAGGTGAATCGGGATCCTTCACAGATGCTCATGTGGCAGTGATTTGGCAAGTAATTCTACCTAATTCTACAGAGAGGCCTGGATGGGCCCAAGGGACACGGAATTTCCTATGAATAATTGCATATACATAGATTAATACAATCATGTTGACTGAGGGCTGCTGTTTGGTGGGACTGCAGGTACTTTGGTCACTGGCATTGCCTTTCCCCCCTGCAGATCTGGAACACCTTTTTCAGCGGGCGCTACCTGATCTTGCTGATGGGCATATTCTCCATGTACACTGGCTTCATCTACAATGACTGCTTCTCCAAATCGTTCAACATCTTTGGCTCTTCCTGGCATATCATCCCCATGTTTAAAAATAGCACTTGGAAGTAAGTGGCTAAATGTGGGAAACAAGTGAAAACACACCCAATGGAGCAGGTGGGCTTTGAAGGAAAGACACAGTGACTTTCGGTGTGGGGAAGGGAAGAACTCCCTCCTGTGGATGCAGTCATGAATGAATCAGAGGTTTTTGTCTGCCACACGCAGATGAACTCACCATTGGAATGGAAATGTAGAGTCCCCGGGAACACGCCCGTTGGTTCAGGCACTGACATGCATAAAAATCTGCAGGTGTCTGGGACTGACGTGTAAAGAATTACCACTGCGGTGGAGACTGTCATTGTGTGGGACGTATTTACACACACACGTGTGCATGCGTGTGCACACAAGCCCAGGATAATGGCTCACAGAAAAGCTGGAGTCGGTGACTGGTATCATGTGGTAGCACATCTCACAATAAACATATACCACAGGCTTATACAGTGAGATTAAGTTGCCAAGGTCATTTCCCTTTTCTCTTGTAGCAAGGATGTGCTTCTGGACAATACAGTGCTGCAGTTGGATCCAGCAGTCCCAGGAGTCTACTCTGGAAATCCATACCCATTTGGAATAGATCCGGTAATTAAATTAAATTGCTCTAAGATAATTTGTATTTCGATCCTGTTTCTGTGTATGGGGCACATGAGTAGGTCCCTGCTCTCCCTCCTGAAGCAGTGCTTTTCACTTCTTGCTCTTTACCTGTTCTTTACATAGACATTGTCATTCTTTTCCTTGGCAATCAAGGATATCTATTGCTGATGTTTTTGCCCAGGCAGCAGCAAAATGGTAATCAGGAAGGAACTTTGATCTTGCTGGAGACTGGTCTTGTGCTGCAGTCTCTACTCTGTCACCAGCCTTCTGGACTCAACTTGAGTAAGGAAACGCATTAACCAATTCCAGAGCTAATTCACAAGTTTGAAGGCAAAGTCCTGAGTTCCATGCAGTTTATCTATTGTATGAAGCGTGAAGTAAAAGCCACATTTTCTTCTCTATGTCCTATTTCCCTTTTCTTGCTGTTCTCTCTTTATCACGTACTGAAATGTAGTTGTTAACACCAAGCTTTCCTGTTTCAATCTTCGTATCAGCCAATTAACCTCTGTCCTGCTGGATATGCTCTCATTTTAGTTGATCCCACAAAGAAACACTGGCTTCCCCTGGCTTGCAGCTAGGTTGATCTTGTAGTAGCTTTTTCACAAACTCAGTTCTGAGTTCTGCCTGGGATGTAGGCAGTACGGTTCAGGAAATCGTGACAGAGGAAGCTGAATTTTCTGTATATTGCATCCCAAATAGAAGTTAACCCAGGTAGCCCCTCTTCCACCCTGGCTGTTGTCTGCTTGAGAGGCTGGGAGCCCTGGCTGGGAGGGAGGAATGGGTAAAGAAGTTCTGGCAGGACAGGGGAAAGCACCAGCCCCGGTGTGGTCCTCTCTGTCGTTATCCCTGTCGTCTGCCCAGAAGGAGGGATGGCTGTTTGCATTTTGCAAGTCCTGGCAAGATGGCTGAGGTACATCTTGGAAAAGAAAGAGTCACCCTGAGTGGGGGAGGCTGGGCAGTCTCATCCATAGCCATAGAAGAGGTAAAACATGCCAGAAAAAGGCACATACGTTAGTGTTCTGCCTTCCAAATAGTCCCCATTTCCTTCTTTTCTGTTCAGGAATATACTTAGTGTCTGAAAAAGAGGTACCTACTTTGGGGTCAGAAGAATTTGGGATCTAGGACCTTTTAGAAGACCTTTAGAAGGAAACCTGGAGCTTTGTAATGTAATAAAAGCAGGACTGAGAAGAGGCACGTGGGTACTGTCCTAACACAGCTGAAAAGTTGCTGCAGAGAGACAGGCAATCATCTGATCTCCATGGCCAAAGAGCTGGAATGAGCTGGTTTTCTGTTCAAACAAAATTTTTGAACATGCTCTGCCCTCAGTACTTCTTCTGGTAAAGGTAGAACAAATTTGTGTAGCAGCAGGAGGGATTTTCTAATGGCTTTCCACCTCCACTAAAGGAGATGACAGCCTAAGGGCAAGGAAAGACACTGAAAAGATCTAGGTCCTGCTACCAGCCATTGCTTCAGTTTCTGGAAGTCTGAAGGAAAGTCACTACATCATTTCAAATCCTTGTTATTTCTTCTGTTAAACAAGGATATTACTTTATACCTTTTAGACTAGAAGCTTGGCAGGATGAGACATATTATAAGGAACATCTAGATTTCTGTCGCTTGTTCTCTTCTTACTAGAACTGGAAGGAGTAAATTGATGGCGTCAAAAAAACAACTTGCACAAATCTGTTATTGAGCAAACACCTGAAAACCTTGTTCTTCTGTCTCTCTCTGTTCCTTTCCCGAAAGATCTGGAATGTTGCCTCAAACAAGCTGACTTTCCTGAACTCCTACAAAATGAAGATGTCAGTTGTCATAGGGATTGTGCACATGATTTTTGGGGTGATACTCAGTCTCTTCAACCACATGTAAGTTTGTTTCACAAAACTCATTGTGGCAGCACACAAGTCCTCATTTCAAAACTAGTGTCTTTTATTCAGAGAAAGCCTCTTATCTGCGACCAATTACTTGAATTTTGCCTTTTCCCCAGTGCCAGTAGAAATGCCTCGTATGCTGACTGACTCACCCCACTGTTGGCACTGAGTGCTGAGTCCAAAGGCCATCACATTGCAGATATCCTCTTGGATAAACTCTTTTTTTTTTAATTTATTTTGATTTCTGCCTAACACCTGCTGTATTAATTGCAGTTATCTTTTCTGATTCTTTCCAGCTACTTCAAGAAATACATGAACATTATCCTTCAGTTCATTCCAGAGATGATTTTTATTATCTCTCTTTTTGGCTACCTGGTCTTCATGATTATTTTCAAATGGTGTCATTTTGATGTCCACTCATCCCAGAGTGCACCAAGCATCCTCATCCACTTCATCAATATGTTTCTGTTCAATTACAGTGACACTTCAAATGCTCCATTATATCTACATCAGGTATGGATCAAGCATCTTGAATCCCCTGTAGCTGGTTTTGGATTTGCAGTCGGTGTTGTGGAGAGTGGGCATAAAGGTGGGAAACGGGCTCAGAAGCTCAATCATAAGCACCAGTCACATAAGAGAAGTTTGTTCTTCTGGTAGTCATGTTGGCCTTGTAGAGATGTAGGACAGAGATGCTACCAATCAATGATGCAGAGAAAACCTCATTTTTAGTGTCCTTACAAGAATGGTGATGCAATTTAAGATAGTCTGGGGCGGGAGGAGGGGGAGAAAGAAAGGTAATTAGAGGTCCAAAACTGGGTATTGCAGATGTGTGTTCTCAAGTCTTGGCATGATGCTAGAGATAAAACAAGCCTCTCCTTTCCTTGATAATTTCTTATTTCTTCATTGGAAAACTTGAAAACTTTATATTTTCAGCTAAAAAATAGATGTAGCTAGAGGATTTTCTGGCAGGTTTTTTGTCAGAAATATCTCCTTTAGGGAGTTCACTTACACAAAAAAAAGAAAAAAAAAAAAGAAAAGCAAAAAAATCTTCCCTAAGAGAAAACTTCTTTCAAAGTCATCTCTATTTATATGCTCAGAACATGGATTATGTTTTTTCTTTCTTGATTTTACATCAGCAGCATCAGTGAAGAACCTGCTAGCAGATGCCACCTAGGCAATCTGAATGCAAAGATTGTATGGACCAACCATAAGATGGTCAGAGATCTGAGCCAGCTTTTAAAAAAATGCAAAACTTGTAGTTCGGGGGGTTCTTTCTTTGGGTGTTTTTTTTGTTGTTGTTGTTGTTTGTTTGTTTGTTTTTCTTAGAGTACCAAAAGTTATGTTAGCACAGCAGTATGGGTGACATACTGCAACAGAACACCTTATATTGTGGGGGCAATGTTATCAAACCCGAGCTACTGGGGTTCAATTCCCTCCTGGAATTGCAAACATAGAGCAAATCCTGGATTCCCTGCTTTCCAGAAGACTTGAGTGACTTGGCTCTTACTGTGGCATTTCTTCTTTGATCAGAGCAAGGCAGACTGACTGGCTCGCCCAGCAGTTAGGTCTTTCACTTGGGACACCAAGTGGAGAACCAGGCTGAAGTCAGTAACATGGAGTTTTGCCAAATTAACCCTTTCCAACATGAAAGCCTTTAATTTCCAAGTTTCCAGCTATCTCTAGCTCACAATGCTTTCTGGAGCCTTAAGCAGTACACCTTTATTTTCATGTCCTTGCAACAGAGGAGACTCAACTGATACAGGGAATAGATTTGTTGTATAAAAATATATAATTTTATAGAATCGGGTTTCTAACCATAAATGTAGATAGCTAAAGGAAGTAAAGTTTTGCTGTTCTTGATGTTTTGTCTTTTAGAAAGAAGTGCAGAGTTTCTTGGTCATATTTGCTCTGATTGCTGTTCCCTGGATGCTCCTAATTAAACCTTTCATCCTCCGAGCCAACCACCAGAAAGCACGGCGCATGGTAAGGGATGTGGATTAGGTGAGGGGGATTCAGTACAGCAAAGGCAAAGCTGAGGAGACAGACCCCCCCCAAGACTGCTTGCCGCTATCTAATTCTGCTTTTCTCTGATCTCAGAGTTTCTCCAGTGATTTCAAGCTGGAGAAACACATGCACCGAGACCATGTGTGTGGACATTTGGGTGAGCCATCTGGACGGGATGCAGGAGCTTTGCTCCCAAGACTGTCACCTCCCTATTTGTTGGGAGAGGAGTTAGGCTCACACTGAGCTCTTTCCAGTGTCGTATCCAAAACCAGAGAAGGTTTAGAAAGACTTCAGTTCCTGTAAAGCTAACAGAGGGCAAAGACCTCAGTTCCTAGTCCACAACCACCACTAACCAGTGGCTGGCTGCTCCGTAGGAATGAGGCATCTGCGATACTCCTGGCCTTAGAGAGATCAACGCTACTTGTAGGAGAGGCTTGGTTTAAAAGCCCTTGCCTGCTTTCTAGCAGTGCTTTCTTCCCTAAGTGATTGCTTTCACATTAATGGAGCCCTCCATGGGTTCTGTGGTTTGCCCAGCTCTTCAGCACGTAACAGCAGCAGCTGCAATTTCCCAGTTGTTCATTAATTCTGTCCTTTATTACGCTAACAGGACTTTACTTGTCTGTCAGGATTTACTTCTCTTTATAGTTGGAGTTAGTGCCTGGAGTACCTTTTATAGGGCACAGATGTTTCCATTTGAAGAAAGACATGTTGGTTGTGCTGCGTGACCTTTTCCAACCCAGTCACTTCTGACCTATAACTGAAAACCAGATCCCTGGGAGGCCTTTGCAGCCCTGCCTCTGTGCTGTAATTTCTTATTTTGTCATTCTTCTGGGATTTGGATGAAATCTTGACGTGGCTGACTCCATCTCTGGCTTTTACGCTGGCAACATCTGACAGCTTTTCCCCACTTCCTATTATGCTCCCGTATTTCCATTCCTAATTTTCATATGTTAGCTGTCTGATCACACCTTACATTTACCCAGATTTATATGTTTGGAACAAAGTCTGTTCTCTATGCTGACATTCAGGTAAAGCAAAGACAAAGCGGGTGTGACAAGGATTACTGCTGCAATAGGAAACAATAGGTTATCATGAGACCTTGCCCGTGAAACCTGCTGGAAGCTATGGGGTGACAGGACAGAACCTGACAGAAGCTGTGAGGTCCATGTTTGATTATGGACTGTTATGGGCATATAATGTAGGGCTATTTTTACGCTATGCTGTCATTTCTGGAGTGAGGTTCAGATCAGGTGGTTCAGGCCTCTAGGAAAGCTTGTGAAGAATAATTATGGAGAGAAGACGGGTTGCCATGAGATTTTTTGTCAATTTAAAATGAATCAAGAGAATTGAATTGTATTTCTGACTGTATCCCCAGAACGGTGTGACCTTCATCAAGTCACCTGATCCTTTCAGGCTCCATTTCCCTTTCACTTGATGCTAATTCCTTTGATTTGCACCCACCTAATTGAGATCATCAGTTTTAATGTGCCTCGGTTTTCTCATTTGGAAAAAGTGATGGATCTTCTCATGGTGGGTATAAAAGGTGCATTGTGAGGCAAGAAACTAGCTCCAAATTAGAATTGCTGGAAAATGCTCAGGGATGGAAAATCTTTAAGTATTATTAGCCATTCAGCAGAAGTACTCAGTTTCTGTGGTCCATTATGACAGACAATTGTTGAAATTGTCCTCATGTTTGCGATATAGTGCTTCATATGTTACTCATCAGGAGGTTATTGATGGAGTTCTGTGCCATGATCTGCTTCATTTTCTTATCAACCTGTAGCATGACACAAAAGATATTATATTTTGTTTCTGAAAGATTCAATCTCAAGCCACCTCAGGAACCCCTGGAGGTGAAAATGACGTAGACGTCTCAGAGACCAATCACTCCAAGAAAGCTTCCCAGGGAGACCACAGTGGTGGCCATGGAGAACATGAGGATGATGATGAAGAGGTAAGAAAATGTAGACAGAAAAATTTTAATTTCGGACAAACACAATAGTAGAAGACACAAAGAAAAGGGCAAGGCTTTTGCAGAGTTGCCAGCCCTTCTGTTTACCAAGATACTAAGACAAACTGTTGCAACAGTTTGTGTTTCCAAACAGAATAAGCTTTGAATTTTAATAGAATGAATTGCTCTACATTTTTCCTTTAGTTTTTCCTGATGAGGGCAGGCGTTCTTGCAAACCTCAAGCTTTTACAAACCTCAAGCTTTCATTTCCCCAGGGTCGGGGTTTCACTTCCACATTTCACCCAGAGAAGGTCATGCTTTCCCCAAGAATCAGTGAGTTTTCCTTGCTTTAAATTGCAAAGGAGCATTGACAAGTTGGCAATGCGCAGTGTTGGCTACGGCCATCTTTTTTTGGCAGATATTGTCAAGGGCTTCTGCACTATGTAGAAACACAGCTAAAAAAGTGACAAAAATGTTTGTAGCAGTTGGGAGTACAAACAGTATTGACTGTAGATATGGCTGACTGTTCTCAGTTACAGGGAACCTTCACAGTCTTAGAAGACGTGCTTATTCAGTGATGTCTCCCAAAACATGTATGCTAATAGGCAGATAGTGTGAAAAGCCCTATTTTATATAAGAATTTCTGTCTCTACAAGAAATCACAAAAATTAATGGCAATTGGATTGCCATCTTATTCAAGATTTGAAATTGTATGACTGGAATATGATCTGGTTCCTGAACATTTGTTTTTTGCTGGAAGTTTATTTCTCTGGAGAGAATGTATGGGAAGATCATAGAGAATTGACACTTTTCAAAGCAGTCTTTTTATCTGGGAACTGTCTGTGTGTTGCTCAGGACACATTAAGGAAACATGGAAGGAACATGAAGAGTCTTCGGTGGAGTGTTGCTCTGTTAACTGTGAAGTCCTGAACTAAGAACTAATAAAATGCGTTTGGTTTTATATTGTTTCAGTTCAATTTTGGAGACACATTTGTCCACCAAGCTATCCACACTATTGAATACTGCCTTGGCTGCATCTCCAACACAGCATCCTACTTGCGGCTCTGGGCGCTGAGCTTAGCCCATGCACGTAAGTGATTGACTGCCTGTTAGTTACCTCACCATAACTCCGTGCTGATCACTGCTTCTGCTGGTGTTTGGTTATTGCTGGGAATTTCTCCATGAAATCAAAGTTCACTTTGTGGACATTTGTGTCTCGAGATATTTTCCTTCAGGTCAGATCATAGTGGCCACCTCAGTTTTCAGTGGTGATCTCTGACAGCTATATATCAGGCAGCTCCTGACTGCATTTAGTGGCTGGGGCCCCTTTCCCATGCTATTCTGTAGCCACCTCATTGGAATAGTCCTCATGGGACGTTGCATGGTGGGAAGTACAGTCTAAATGGGTAGTCCAGTCCATAGGGGTAAAAGCAGTATGGAAACCATAGCTTCATTTCTCAAGAGACACTTGCTACAGCCTTAGGCTGTGCAGATGAATGCCAAAATTACTTGAAACAGTTATTTTTATTTGATTCAACAAACTAGAAAGAAAAGTTTTGGTTCAAGAACTCCTGGCATTTGTCATTTTCACTGGGATTTTTCCCCAGCTATGTTTAGTGGAACCTCACATTCCACAGCACAGCATTTCAATATCTTTTGTCTTGATTTAAGATAAAAATGCTCAAATTCTAGAAATTGCCTCAGGATGGAACTTCAGCTTTTTCAACCACTTTAATTTTTCTGAAATGTTTTTTATTAATATTGCTGTACTGCCTCTGGCTAGGAGTTGCGCTTGCCCTAAAGAGTTGTGCACTCAAAAGAAGGAAAACAAAAGGGGGTGGGGGGTAAAGGTGGCACATCATAGATTGACAGGGATGAGCTGTATTTCTTGGCACAGAAATGAGCTTAGTAAGAGTTGGGTGGAAGCTAATACACATTAGCTTTACATGGAGGACAAGTATCTAAATAAAGTAAAATAAACCAACTAAAAAGCTTAGCAAAAGGCAACCCTATTTGTTATGTTGGAATTCTTCCTGGAAAACCACTGTATTGCTTTGCAGCCTCACAAACTGGCATTGACAGGAGTATTTTCCCTGAGGGCAGCAGTTTCAAGGGATCTCTTGCATCTGCTGCCACCTAAAGTAACAGGTCATTGAATCTCCACATGGCTCAAGGACCAGTGACTGGCAAAATGGAAAGCTGAACTGATAGCTGGAGCATCTGGAGCTGGGCTAAGTCCTTGCTTTGTCTGTATCACAAGAGGAAAATGGCTCACTCCTTACTCTATGCTGTGTGACTGGGGTAGTTAAGTTAGGAATATATTTACTGACCTGTCAGATGGACATGTCAGACAGAGACCAGTGATGTGAATGTTGATATAAACCTGTGCAGGAAAAAAATTCTTTAAGAGCATGCAAGCAACATAAAGACTAGTACAGCCTGCCTTGGGTAAGACCAACCAGTTTTTTCCCCCACCACAGCTTCTCCATGACACCCTAAGAGAAGTGGTTTGAAAGAACAAATGGGAATTACATATCTCCCGTGGCTCTTAGCTGGCATCAATCAGTACGGCTAAATTAGCTAAACTAATCTACACATGTATTGACTATGTCAATCGATCATGTTCAATGGGCTTTAGCAGCAGGCAGTCCTAGAAGGCTCCACATTCTGCCCATCTGCCATGTTAAAGAGGTGCAAATTAAACTGATGACTGTATCACGCCAGGGTAACAACAATCTTGGTACTTCATTGACTTGTGCTGCAAAGCTAGGCCAAAAGAAGCACCAGCCACTTCTAACAAAGTGAAAAGGAGCAATGGGAAACAGTCTGCATCTGCTTTCCTTCCCCAGTCATCATGGAGAGGCATGATTACTGTCACACACATTTCACTCTCATGTACGTGGTTACTGCCATGTACTTTTTAGCCTAGGCCAATTCATCTAACTGGGAAAAATGGGTGAGCTGCCAGATGATGCCCTGTGTTTGTCCACAGCTGTTGCTCAGAACTGTTTTCCCTTTGTTTCCTTTTGCAGAACTGTCAGAGGTCCTTTGGACCATGGTGATGCACAACGGGTTCAACAGCAGCGGCTGGGCAGGCCTCATCATCATCTTCATCATCTTCGCGGCATTTGCAGTGCTGACAGTAGCCATCCTGCTTGTCATGGAGGGGCTCTCAGCCTTTCTGCACGCCTTGCGTCTGCACTGGTAGGTGGTGTGGTTTCTCAGAGCTTTTCCCGGAGCAGTCTCGAGGGATCAGGCTGTGGAAACAGGAGACCACACAAGCTGCCATTAGACAGTGCTGCACTAGTACCTATGCACTAGGACATCAGTCCACCTTGGCAAAGGAAGCAAGGGAGACTCCTCCAAAGGGAGGTCAGAGCTCCTTGCCCCATCTCTGAGCTGCTCGTTGGAGCAACCTGCCTGTCCTCCTTCATACTTCACCTGAAGGCAACACAGCCACACCACTTCTTGTGTGTCCTATCCAGGGTTACCATTAAACAAGAATTCTGGGGGCTACCTACAGCAGTGGGAGTTCTACCAGGGATGTAAAACCTGCTGAAAACCTGAGTCAGTCCTTGTGGCCTTTTTCACCATGTAATGTCCTACCACAAATACTGCCAAGGCAAACTGTGGTGCAGTTGCTTGTCATTGTGCAGGGAGGGGGAGATACCTGTCTCCCCCAGAATACGCAGCCAGCAGGCAGTTCTCCCAGCTCTCAGAGCTTCTAGAAGCAGTTTAGTGGGCAGGTTCCTGCTGACTGGCCTCACAAGGATTGTTTCCAGTCAAAGCTGATGCATGGCAGGTCACTTCCTGGGCTCCTAGTGTCTCACTTCAGGCTCCAGAAGGATCCTGGCTGATCACCTGGCTGAGAGGCCACCAAGTCTCACGGCCTCCCTTTTCTCTTGGGTGCCACATTTCAGCCTCTTGGCTGGCTGTAGTTCCTGCCTGCAGGCAGCACTGATGTCCCTCTCTGCTTCTCTTCAGGGTGGAGTTCCAGAACAAGTTCTATGTGGGAGCTGGGTACAAATTTTCTCCATTCTCCTTCAAGCACATAATTGATGGGACCTCAGAAGAGTGAAACCAGTGCATCATTGCTTTGCTTCTTGGACCAGGCTCTGTTTTCTTGTGGTTTAACAAAGTAGGGTATATGGGATGAAACAGAATGGGATGTGGACTTTGAAAGAAGAGCAGCTGTAGATGAAAATGTTCTAGCTGCAGTCATATATACTCCTGTATCAGCTGAGAGCTGAAGTCCATCAGCCAGGCTGACTGGACCCTTGACTGAATAGCTCCACTCCAGGTACTGGACGAGTACCTGGTCCTCAGCATTTGATTGGGTCAGCACTGCCTACTGCTTGGTTGAAAAGAGGAGATGCAGCTTTTGAATTAATTTAGTTATTAATAATCAACTGGATGTGTTTTGCTCCATTTACTGCCTTGTATTTGTGGCATATTTCTTCCCAAGGAAAATATGTTTTGACTGTTGTTTTAAACTGTGGTTGATCATATGACAACGATTAGGTCCCTTATAAGATTGCAGCCCTTCATTTAGCACACAATGCAAACCAGCTCAAAGACAGATCATATTGCAGGCTTGCAATTTTCTATATGCTTTACTACAACAACCCTCTTTTTATCTGATTTGCTCCAGGGCTTGACAGCACTGGATTATAGACGTTAGCACACGTCATCACTTAACAAAAGTGTTAGTTTTGAGCTGTGTAAATAAAAGAGTGCTCCAGTTTCCACATTGGCAGCCAATTTATTTCTCTCTATTGACTTGTTTCTCACTGGAGACTTAAGATGACTCCCCCTGTGCTGTATTTTTCAAGATCGGTTGTTAAAACAGACTGTGTAGAAATGCTAATACCTAATGAGCAGAAAGAAGAGAGGAATCAAAACAGTTGAGCTGAATTTGAAGTGTATGTAGTGTGATCTTTCCTGATCATGAATTCATGAATTCATTCCTAATTCATGAATTACTAATCTTTCAAATTGAATAGTGTTAATCATAACAGACTTTTTTATTTTTAACCATGGAGGATGTAAAATGCCAACGCAGCACACCAATGGATTTGGAGGCAACAGTGCTCCTTGCCACGCAGTGTGACCAAACAAGCCCCGTTTTCAAACCTCAACCCCCTGGTATCCAGCTCCACCAAAGAAACCCACCTGGGAGTGCTCCCAGCAGGACACACGGTGGAAGAGTCATCATGGGCCATGAGTCTGCAGTGGTCAAGAAGCTGTACTGGTGTTGCACATCGGTTACTAACAGAGTTGGGAGCCTTTTTCCCTTTTAACAACAGCTTGGTTTTGAAGCAGCAGCTGGAGCTGAGAAGAGGTGGGCACAGGAGTTGTGTCCATGACCCAGGCATGGCGTTGTGCCACCAGCACATGCTTCGGGCATGGGTAACCTAAGGTACAGACAAAAAACACATGGACATTAATGCAGCTGGTGTCACAGTTGCTCAACATATGCATGTCACTTTGGTTTCTTCCTTCAGGCCTATTTCATTTGTTCCCATTCAGGAGAAAAGCTGCCTTGAAGCAAGAAAGCCCAAACTAGTTTGATGCATTACCAAGCACAGAGAAAACAATTTGCTTTACGAAACAGCAGGCTGATTTTCTGCACAAACACATATTTTATCTTTATTGTGCCTTTCCACATGGTTGCAGTGTAACTGAGAAGGTCATTAGCTGAAACGGAATATCTGTTCCTTTTAGAGCTTCTTGGTATTTTGCTTTTATTTCTGAGGTTTACATTTTAAGCAAGAAAAACAAGTTATCCTGTGAATACTGCAGGTGACAAGATGGTCTGTTGTTTACGGTACCAAACAGCCACTCAAGCATTTGGCTTAATTCTGTATTCAGCTCTCCCTTGCTGTGCAGAGCCTGTGGCTCCCTTGTGCATTTTGAGATACGGTGAAGGCACTTCCCCACTCCACATGAGGACCAAACCCACTTATAATCAGGGAGCATTCAGACAAAATGCCGCTGAGAAGCAGGGTTGTTCTTGTACACTTTGAGGAAAGCCCTGGCTTTCATCTGTTTTGGGTTTTTTAAGTCTTATTTAAAAACGCAGAAATGTTCCAGAATGCTTTGTTTTTAAAAGGTTTTCCTGCAGAAGATGAAGGGGATTTTGGAGCAGAGCAGTGACTGCCTGTTCCCCAGCACAGATGTTGAGCTGCGAATGTGGCCACCAGATGTGGTCAGATGCAGCGGAGACCGCTGTTACAGGCTAGTAGACCTTGGTACAACACCTCGGTGTCTTTATCTGGACTTCAGCCATTGCTGGAGGAGGTGTGACTTGTAATCACCTGTCTGGGAATTCTTCCCAAGTCAGGATCTTGGTGTGTACCTCCAGGGCAGGCTCAGATCAGTGCCTAGGAAGAAATAGGTGCTTCTGGACCTAAAGCTCACCCCGTTGCTAGAAAGGTGTTTGTTTCTCAAAGCTGGTGGCATGAGTTAGATCATTTTGTGGGAAATTATTATTAAAAAACCTCAGTGAATGACCATGTAGGAAGGGAAAGGGATAACAAAGTCAATATAAACTGTTTTCAGTCACTCACACTCATCATCGCCTGGATTTTTTAGTCCTTCCTACGAGAGCCATTGCTGTGTGTGGCCAGCCCTCCCGCCAGGATGACTTTGGTGATATGGAGGATGAGGAAAGCCAGGTATTGAGTTCTTGACTGGTCTCTTAGGTCTGGTGACGATGAACTGGTTTCTGGATTGAGCTTTCATTAACTTCAGGAGCCAACAGCTACTTGGAGCCCAGCCTCTGGCTCCTGCAGCAAACAGCACTGTCCTCAGTGTTTACTCATATGTTGGCTCTCCATCTGTCTTTGGTCAGCATGGAGACCTTTCTTCTCACCCTCAGTCTTTTGTTTCTCCTGGAGTTTTTGCACATGTAGACTCTTCCATTCTTTCTTCGCTCTGATCAGTCTTTACATTTCCGTGGCAAATAACTAAAATGTCACAAGGTGTTTAAAAAAAAGTAACAGACATAGTATCCCTTTATTCAATCCCAAACACCTGGACCTGAAAGTACATCTCTGTGGCTGAGAATTTCACTGGTATTTTGGTCATCTTTTTCCCCTCTGTGCTGGGAAGCTGGAATGCCAGAACATCTGCACCCTCCTGAGATTGCATGCACACGGTCTGAGTTTTTACAATGGAAACATAACGGTATGGATCTGGCAGCCTGGATCATGCATCTTGCTCAGCAGATGCCAATAATGGCTGTAGCTGAATATTAGATACTATTAAGAAGAAGATGTAAAATAAAGCTGTGAAATAACACATGTTGGCTGGTAGAAAATGTCTTCCTGATGCTTGGAAGCATGAGATTCATCATGAGAGTTCCACGCTATTGCAGCATTGCTGCCAGCTCAATGTACATATTTCGAAAGAGAAGGATTTTGGGAACCTTCATGAGAGAGAGAGACAAAAACCATCCCAGCATCTTCGCTGGCCTTCACCAATGCCAACACACTTGAGTCATAAAGCTTAACATACACACTTCTAGTCAAGAGCACAGACCTATGGTAGCTCAGATTCACTGGCCACCAAAACCTGGCTGCATGGTAAGGTCGGGATCACTGTGGTGGTTTAAGACATGAATGGTCCCTGCAGTTTGGTACTTGGTCAGGAAATTTAGAAGGATGAAGCAGGTGAGCAGGCCTCATTTCTTTCGTGGTGCTGGCATCTGAGTTGGCTTCACCCAGCCAAGGAGGGAGCTGTTGGCTGCAGTGCCTGAGTGCTGCTTATGGTTTTCCAGGGGATGGCAAAGAAGCCTTCCATGGGCACTGGTGCTGCAGGACCTGCTCCTGAAACCTGTCGGCTGAAATCTTGCTGGTGTTACAATAGGAATGTCTCCTGAGCTCCCTCCCTGCACCTCCCTGGGGTTATCCCCACAAGAAGGTACGGGCAAACACCGTAAGCTGTGGTAGGTAGCTCCTGCAGAGAACATGCATGTACCATGGAACCAGCACAGGTCAGCATGGGAACCCCACCTGCAACACCTACTTCTTTGGGGCGGAGGCAGGTGGAGAAGGACCTGCCTGTGCCCTGCGAGGAGGAAACCTGACTCCTGGGAGCTGGATCCCAAACTCACAGCAGTGCCGACGCTGTAAAAAGAAAATATCAGAAGAGAACGAAGCAGTAAGGAAAAAGGAAAGGTCCAGTCCTGAGACACTGCAGAGGTAAGAAAGCTTCACTCAGAAAAAAATATCTAAACAAGCCTTGGCTTAGGAGTGAGAGCTCATTTGTATGTCACATGCAGAAGCTCTCTGACTTTACTGACAAAATTCCCAGCAGTGTTGCATACCGTGTGCCCTTCGCTGCCACACAGCCCTCCAGTGTGGGGTCACAGCATCCTTCTGCCGGGTCCCAGCAGCAGTTTCACTGCACTCTTGGTTTCTCCCTTTGAATGGAGGATCGCTATTTTCCTTGCCAGCATCAGCTTTGTCACTGAGGTTCTTTTGGCTCATGTAATCGGCGTTTAGAATTTTCAGTGGGATTTACAAAGGGTGGGAAACCTGTGACTCCCCGGAGAGACATGATGGACACCAGCTGCTCCATCAGGGCAAAGGGGCTGCAAATATTGGGGATGAGTGAACTGTGGGTTTAGTAGGAACCATTAGATTTACTGAAGTGTTGCATCAAAATGTCTTGTCTTTTATTTTGACATAAATACTAAACTAGAGAGTACAGTGCCAGGGACTTACTTGAACAGTGGCTTCTTGTCTGCTTGTGGATGAGGGAATGTTGCTCCAGCTGCCCCAGTACTCAGGAGAGAGGGGAATGCAGATGCCTGCACAGATTTCTGGTGTTATTTGAGGTGTTAGAGCAGGTATCTCACCTGCTCACCTGCTGCTATTCGAGAGCAGTGAGGGTCTTGTATAGGTGTTATCTTCTATCCTGAGGCTTCTGAGGATATCTTGGCTACTGTGTGGTATTGGAGGTGGCACTGCACCCTTCTGCTTGAGCACCTGAGCCTCTCCTGGGGTTCTGCACAGCAACACCAGGATCTGGGGTTTTCTCCCCTTTTCTGGAGGAGGGGCAGCACTTCCCAGAACAGTGGCCAGGGCAGGTGAGAGACAGTGAAATGCTCCAATACCTCTCAGAAAAAATTAGAAGAGTATTCCAGCATCAGGATGCAAGGGGCAAGGACCCAGAGCTTGATTCTTGTCCTGGGCATGCCCCAAACTGGCCAGCCAGCCCTTTGGACTGTGCCTGCCACAGGCTTCAGAGGACAGTGGCTGTTTAACCAAACACAGGTGTGATGTGGCAGCCTAGGGTAGAATGTGTTTGCAAGTCACTAATCACAAAGGAACAGAAAAGGAGAAAAACAAGTCCCCAGATTTTCTTATTGAAAAGCCCTTCGCGATTCCAGCCACACGGTGAAGCTTTACCTCTTCTCGTGGGCTCTTCCAGTCACCTTGTTTGATTGCTCTTGAGCCAATTCCACTTGGAAACAGTCCCCAGCTGGTGGCCAACTTGGTCAGCTGGTGGTACCGTGTGCTGCTGGCAGCTATTGCTGCCTCCGAGGACACTGCTAAGAGACAGTTGTAAGCAAGAACCTGCACGTCCTCTTGGATGCTTGTACTGTAATGGTTTGTAACAACAAGGTCAACGTACGTGACCCCACCGACTAATCTGCTATTAGCCCTTAATGACCTCCTTATAACTGTACTTCTATATAATATAATGCTTTTAAGGTATCCATCCTGGGAGGACTGTAACTCTGTGTTTTCTGTGTTTATGCTGCCCTCTATCTCAGCTGGGATTTTATATCTTTCATTAGATGCTCTAGGTCATTAATTCCCTCGAGCTCTCACCCTACTGCAGCCGCCCCGATCACTGCTGGGTGTCCGTGAATGCTGCCTGGGCCAAGTCTGGCACCCGTGATGGGAGGCAATCAAAGGAGAGGACATCATCAAATCGAAGATGGGTTGAGCCCCCCCCCTCTCCCCCCCAGTGTCTGAGAATGCACTCTGCAGGAAAGCTTGTGCGTTAAAGCAAGCGATGTACTTAATCCCTGCCCTGGGATTAAGATGAGTTTTTTTGACCAGGAAAAGCAGCTGTGATCACGCCAAGGGATCTAAGGCTGGAAACCAGAAACACCGGCAGAGGAAGCCAGCTCTCCCCTGTTGCAATCCAGAACTCGTGGCTGTGTTGCTTGCTGACCTGAGAGGATGGGGATTAGGCGCTGTGGGGGGAGTGAGGCAGCGGATCAGGTTTGCGGTGGGAAGCACTGCGCTGGCAAGGTGCAGGCTGGGGGAGGAGAAGGTCAGTGCTTGCCTCTCGCTAGCCATGCCATCCCAGGGCAGGCAGGCTTAGGGGAGCAGGCTGGGCCACCCTGCTTCTCAGCTGCTGGGTGCTCCCATAAGGCTGAGCGATGAAAAGGGTGAAGCACCTCTACCACCCACTTAACCCCGGCTCCCAAGGGGTAGCAATTGCTGCCCCCAGCAGAGGCAATCTGCTGCCAGTCGTGTTGTGTCTCGGCTCTTGGAGATGCAGCGTCTTTTGGCTGCCTCTATGTTTCACTCGCCTCTGGGATGGGGCAGTCGTCACATGTGCTCTTGTGTTTGTGGGTCTCCAATCTTCCCTAGGGCAGTCCCTGGACTCTCCATCAAAACAGCCAGTGTAAGCAATATCTGATCTCTATCAGTTCACCTAACTTGCCTTCTGATGTTTTTATGTATATTTTTCACAAAAAACACTATGGGAAGGGACGTGTCCTAATAGCTGCCTGAAACAACACCATGTTTCAGAACATTTGAATGTTTCCACTCCAGTGCGGGATGCTGCTTTGCTGGCTTATAGCTCAGATGGCTTTTTGACTGTCCAGAGGTTTCACAGGTAAATCCCAGCATTGCCCAGCAGTGAAGGCGGATGTCAGCAGGAGCTGAGATGGCCATTGCACCAAAAGAGGCAGAAAATTCTATGGGCTTGGAGGAAATCCACACGGAAAAGCATGAACCCTCAAAAGGTGGGTGTGTACTGGCAAGACCAGAAATGTGGGTCTCCCTTTAGCCAGGGTAGAGGGAGGGTCCCCAGTCCTCGCACTCCAGCTAACCAAAACCACTGTACTTGGAGCCACAAGTATCAGCTTCACACTGCTCCTTTCCCATCACGGGCTGGTGGCTACTACCTACAGAAGTGGGAAGAGCTGGATATCTTGGTTTTTCTCACGCCTCCACTTTGTGTAAACATTTTATTATACCTGTAATTCAAGGATTCTTTCATCTCAGATAATGTATTTTTAAAAGAGAGATGTATTTTATTTCAAAAGGAAATTGAAAGAAAATATACGAAAGCATAAAAAAATGTTCTGCATCAGAAAAAAACCCAAAACAACCAAATATTTTCTCCTGAAATTCTGCAGTAAGCTCTGTTCCATTTCAGAGGTACTGTTGACGAGTGTGACATGTGAGATGACTTAGTTGGGAGAAAAATTGCCTGACAGAAAAATTTATGTAGCTAAGACTTACCTAAATAACAACTTAAAAGTATACATATACTGAAAGCTTTCTGCCCGGTCTGTTTATAAAGTCATCCCACTTCTGGTCTGGAGATGCTTCATTTACTCCTGAAATGGGGCAGAAAAGTCAGGAATAAAGGCTTAGGAGACAAAAGCAAGCTCTGAGTCCCTGGTTGTGCTCATTTTGCAGGGCTCCACCAGCATGCCCAGGGGGTCATCAGTGGATGCAGCACCCCAGTTAGGGGTATCTAGCCTTTTTCCCAGTGAGGTCCCACAGTAGCATGAAAAAATTTTTACATTGCTTAAAGAGGAAGTACAATTTGGTTGCTGATGTGTTTTGTGTTTTTTTTTTTTTTTTTTTAATCTCTGCCTTTCTTTCTCTTTGGTGTTCAGGGCAGAAGACTTTTACTGTGGAAGAAGCTGTGGAAACCATTGGATTTGGGAGGTTTCACATTGTGCTTTTCCTGATCATGGGCAGCACTGGGGTAGGTGCCTGCAGCCATCTGCACTGGCCCCATAAAAATGCTCTTCTCATGTTCCTTATTACTGTGCAATAACAAACATTAGCATCACAGTTATACAATGCAGCCCATTTTTTTCACACATACCTTCTCAAGTAGGATTTCTGCTGTTGTCATCTTTGGCCAAAACCAATATTGGCTAAAATTGATATCGGACGTATTTCAGGGCAAAGCTGAGCAGGTTGGCCCAGAGCAGCCTGGCCTGGGCCCTGGCCTGGTGCACTGTCACCCGAGGGTCAGTGCAGTCTCTTGACTGCATTTTTCATGACATCTCCAGGGTGCCCAAACCCTCTACACTGGAGGGCTGTCCTCTTGTGACCTGTGGCTACTTGAAAAAATTCCTAACTGCTAGAGTCTTGGGTTAATGGTATATCTGGTGTGAGAACTGGGTCAAAAGCCCAAGGCCAGGCTGGGGTAATATCCATGAAGATCACTGCAGCTGAGGTGTAAAAGCCTCTAACTATGTCTAAAAGGCTCATTTCTTAACTGAAGACAGCTGCTGGGGCAAACAGCCAATAGAGTAATGAAGTTTTTAATCAAGAACAGTTTTAAGAGGTCATCTTTGTGTCAGATGCCCATATTCACAGCTGGGTACCTAACCAAGCAGCTTGGTTTCCTGAGATAGTTGAGTGCCACTAGCATAGCTGGGTATGAGTCTCCTCTGCAAAGAATGAGTCTTTCCCACCTTCCTAGATGTACAGTGTACCTAGATACTCACTTTCTAGCTACACCTTTCTTCCTTCCTCCCCTAGTTTCCAAGTCAGGCACAGGGCTCAGACCACTACAGAAGCACCGTGACTTCACAAGGCTGGTTAGACATGGTGGGATTGCCATGGCTCCAGGCGTGGTAGGACTGAAGGACTTTCCCCAGTGGGCTCTATGTGACTTCCATTCTTGCTAATGTTTACATTCCTTCCTGCAGGTGGCTGAAGCCATGGAAATCATGCTAATAGCTGTTGTGTCCCCTCTCATCCGATGTGAGTGGCAGCTTCAAGACTGGCAGGTGGCTTTAGTGACAACGGTGAGTGACTTGTGTTCCCCACATGCAGGTCATCCACTACGTGGGCACTGTCCAGGAAACCCACCACAGGATTTGTAAAGTACATTTCCCAGTGGACCAAGTAGGGTCGTAGGGTCTCCTCTCAGAGACAACAACAGTACCATAACTGCAGAAAACTGGGAAGCAAACTGAGGAGAGCACACGTCGGCACCCAGAGCTATAATGCCAAAACAAGCCCCTACTTCCAGATTTGTATTTTGAAGTCCTTGCCATCCAACCCTCAGCTTTGAGGGTTGAAGCAGTGAGTGTCTACATGGAGGAAGTCAATTCCTGAAGGCCACCTTGCCCATGGTTCTGGGCACTGCCTTCATTCAACTCACTCACAGTTCAAAGAGCAGAGCTTCCTGGTGCTGCCGGGAGTGGGCCCTACACAGCTGTGTTTCATTTCCCCTCAGATGGTGTTTTTTGGCTACATGGTCTTCAGCATAGTGCTCGGGCTCCTGGCTGACAGGTATGGCCGCTGGAAGGTGAGTGAGCCCTGGGGGTTGCACGTCCTTTTCCCCAGCCCCATAGAACCTGCGCACCTGGCTGGCCCTATGGTTTGATGACCCTAGTTTTGCCCCTTTTTTTTCAGATTCTCCTGCTCTCGTTCCTCTGGGCAGCCTATTTCTCCCTGCTGACTTCGTTTGCCCCATCCTACATCTGGTTCGTCTTCCTGCGGGCCATGGTAGGAGGTGGCGTGTCGGGCCACGCGCAAGGGTAAGGCCGTGCTTCGCTCCTCGTGGCCAGCCTTCAGGAGGGGGTTAGCAGAGGCACCCACCGACCCAAGGGGGCTGAGTTCCTGGGTTTGCAGTGAGAAAGGACCTCCAGCCCATTTTGGCTTGGCCCTGGAGGAGCGCCCGGTTTCCCTCTCACTGGGCCTGATAAGCCATGGCCGCGCGGCGACCGGGAGGAGACGGTGGGGAAGGGGCCTCCATGGGGGCTGGAAGGGGAAAGGAGGGGGAGCGAATTCCCACACCGCCTTAAAACAAAACCCTGTCCTGTAATTTCACTGAATCCTGGTCGATCGACTTAAATCGCAGTTCCCAAGGACTGCCGAGCCCAGGAATAGAGGGGGCAGCTGGTTTATATTAAGCCAGTGACAGGGGGATTATTAAGCACATATATTACAAAAACAATTAGACAGGTAACAGATGAGCAAAGGCTGCTTCCTCATAAAAAAGTCACAACAGTTCTGCTTAAGTAGTGAATTCTTCTTGAACTGAAGTAAAATGTTCCCACTCAAATGAAACTTTCTGCTCTCTTGGGGTGGAAAGGGGAATGTGAAGGGGGAGAGGAGAAGTTCACAACCACTTGTGATATTAACATGTTAATATTAACAACCACTTCACTAGGAGCCTGGCAAATTAAATGATTTCTTTTGACTCTTTCTGGGAATCAAATGCAACGTTTCAGCATCTTCTATGGATCCTCAAAGCCTGGTTGCTGCCCACACAGGAAAACCCAAAACTGGTTGCATTGACCCAAGACCCCTTAGCTTTGGCAAAGGACAGGATGGATATCGATGCCGTTGGGAGGAGAAGGCACTGTGCACCTGGGTCGCACAGCCATTGATCTCCTGGGGCTGCCTCCCTAGCAGGAAGACCCCCATTCCCTGGCCATGGAGGCTACTAGTCGCCCTAAGGAGGATGGAGGAAAATTGCACATTTTATAAAACACTTCAATGGCTGTAGGTTTTTCTGATGCACAGACTACAGCGTTTACCTGTCGGTATCCTACAGCCATGGCCTTGACAGGTTTCATGCTGTCCCTCTCCCTTCCATGTAATTTGGTTCCTGCCCAAGTGAAAGTCATATCGAGCAGGGATCCCCCTGTGTCTGGGTTCTCAGTGCTGGAAGAGGGATGGTGCTCTGTCTATGGGCAGCAAAGTCCAGCACGGACCGAGCTGAGCTGCTACTTGAGTAGTACAGAAATTCTCTTTGTTGCAGTATTTCTGCTTTTTTTTTTTTTTCCCTTTTTTTGCTAGGCTTATCATAAAAACGGAATTTTTGCCTACCAAATACCGAGGATACATGTTGCCCTTATCTCAGGTAAGAGTGAGCACATTACTATAGTTCTTCTAGCCCTGAGTCCCAGGAGATTTGTCCCACTGCCATTTGGAAGCGGAGTCTCCAGCATGTCAGCCTTTCTTCCAGGGCCCTCACACTAGTCTTGGTCCGAGCAAATGCCTACTGCCTCCTGCACCGTGGAACGTGGTGTATGTGTTTTTAAAGATGCAGTTTCTCCTCAAATAATTAGATGCTCCAAACATTACATGGGGACTTGGAGTGATGGCTGACACCCAGCCTCTTGGTTGCCCTATCGATACCTGTGCTGCCTGCTCTAGTAAGGCCACTGCCTATGGGCTTTCTGGCAATCCCTGGGTCTAGCAGTACCACTGGCCCCCTCCATGACTGGGCTCATCCCTCCTACCTCCGGACTTGTTTAATAACAATTTATTAATAAGGAGATTCCCAGATAAAGTCCTAATCTGCGCCTCTCACTGTCCCTGCTCAGGTTTTTGTGTGGGGTAGGGATAGAATAGATAGTCCCAAATTAGTCCTGAGCTGTGCTGGGAGGATTGTGACCTCTTGCTGGGCAAAGACCACAGCAAGCATGACTGGGGTCGTTGCCAACTCCAGATTTCTGCAGCGGGCACTTGCTGCATGTGCAAATGATCTGTGGCGGCCTCATCGAGCACATAAATTCATGTGGCTGTTGAACCAAAAGTGTTTGTATATGGTCTTGGTGGCAGGGATAATTTGCTTTTCATTACTGCCTGTTTGATCCCAGGGCTTCATTACCAGAGTGTCATCAGAAACACAAAGGTTTATAAAAAAGAACACTCTTGTATTTCTCCCCAGAAATTTGTTATTTCTGCCCACAGATTACTCATGAACTTGCTGTGGCTTTTATGTATTTGTTTGTGCTTTGTGTTGGCTGAGCTCCCTTGGGTGGTCCCCTGGAAAGGGACGCATCTCCTCCTGGCAACAAGTGAACTTTGGAGAGGCATGTACTTGCAGATTGAGGGGACAGATTCTCTGTTGGTATAACTTGGCATTGAGCCCACTGGAGACCCACCAACTTCCAGCAATTAAAATCTGCCTTGTTTTTGCTCTCGGTGTAAATCTGCTGCTTCCCAGCAGATAGTTAGACAAGAGGAAAATTCAGGCATGTGAGCATTAGCAGAGAAATAACTGGAAGGACAGAAGAAGTGGCTTTAAGTACAATGGTAGCCACAACTAGTTATCTGTTTTAATCTGGAGCTAATTAAGACTATCTTCATCTGTCCCTCTCTAAATCCTTCCCTTTCTTTCCCTCTTTCCTTCAACCCAAGCTCAGCTTCTCAGACAGCTGCAGGATGGCTCAGTTTGAACTGCAGTGCTCCCCAGCACAGATCCACACCTGTCTGTGGAACCAGACCAGGAGAGAAGAAAATAGACAAATCAGTGCTATGAATTTATGTTTTAACCTCTTATTTTCCCTTGGAAAGGTGTTTTGGTTGGCAGGATCCTTGTTAATCATTGGCCTGGCATCAGTGGTGAACCCAACAATCGGCTGGCGGTGGCTGATCAGAATAGCCTCCATCCCCGGCATCCTTCTCATCCTGGTGTTCAAGGTAAGAAGAGCTCCTCTCCCTGCCACGCTGCCATTGACCTGGCATCTCCCCAGACACCAACAGGCATTGCCCTCCAACCCCTGCAAGCTTGGAGCTGTCCTTTCATTCTCTTTCCACTGCCACAGCCCTCTCACCCAGGGTGCTTGGGGAGGTCCTGAAGGCTTGGGGTTGGAGGGCTGCAGACCAGCTGCTGGGGAGGTGTCACCCTGAGGGTGATAGCTTGCCTTTGCCTTGCTTTGCAAAGACTCTGGCTTTGCTGCCCTGCTGCAGCCCTCCAACACCTTGGTCTCCAGTGCCCAGGCTTCCAGCTGGTGGTGGGCCAGACATTGAGAGGAAAAAAGGCTAGACAAGATGTGCAAAAAAAAAAAAAAATCACAAGTCATATCTTCAGTCCAGTGCTCACCGCAGCTCACCCTCTTCATTTTTTACACTTGCCAGGGCTGAGGAAAGAAGGCTCAGTGAAGGGTTCACAGAGTAAATGGGTATCGGGGTCAACCACAGCTTTAAGTTTACTCGTGCTTCAGAAATGTCAGCCTTAGACAGGAGGACCATCTTATTTGTGGGGATTGATGTGGGGAATCCCTACTTAGAGTGCTCATGGGCACTGTGGTGCTGAGCTGTGGCTGGTGTAAATTGTGCAGATGTGAAATCCTTTCTTGCAGCTTGAAGGCACAAGTCCACCTGGGGAGCTACCTGGGCAGCCAAATGCAAGGTCGCTGTGAATGTCCACGCGTATAACTTTGTCATTTGGGATCCCTGATTATTTTGCCAGAAAAAAAAATGGGTAGCAAGGGCTTTTAGTCCAGAAGAAAAAAAAAGACACGGTCAGCATACATACCTTTAAACAAGGAGTCTTTAGTTCATATTTCAGTGATACACATGTAATTGTTTAGAATTTAATAGAGACATAATTTAATGAAAAGGTACTTAATTTTGGAAGGAGCACCAGGTGTGGGTGAAAGTTGCAAATGCTAGCAATGAGTGAGTCTGTTCTTAAATTTCATCCATGTCTTCCTATTTTTAATGGCCTCATTGAGTCTTCCAAGACTTTTGCTTAAGTGACATTTGCCTCATCCTGTTTTGGAATTTCAATTAATTGAGGGTTGTTTTTGTTAAACCTGCGTCTTTGGCTTCCACCACTCACAAATGCTTGCCACAGACAGCTCAGTAACAAGCCCTGGGAGTTAGACTAAGAAATGGGTTTGTTGGGCAGGGTGAGCCCCCCAACACGGGCTATGGGGAGCTGGGACACAGCTGGGGTGCCCCAGGAGATAGCTGGGGAGGAGGACAGACAAAAGGCTGCTCCAGCTTAGTCAGTGCCCTGTGCTAACCTGGTCGGGCTCCTGGGGACCACAGGAAGCTGTGAGTAGGGTTGTGTGGACAGAGAGGAGCAAGAAGGCTTTCTGACACCCCTCTGCTTCCAGTTCATCCCGGAGTCGGCACGGTACAACATCTCCACGGGAAACGTGGCGGCTGCCATGGTCACGCTGCAGAGGATAGCCAAGATGAATGGGGCAGCAATGCCTGAGGGGGTGCTGAGGGAGCCCACCAAGGTAAGCCAGGGCCGTGGTGCTGCCCAGCCCCTCTGTCCCAGGCAGGGCTGCCAGCATCTGGGCTTCAGGGAGGGAGTGGGGCTTCCAAGCACGTCTCTCTCTGCCTCTATCCCCCTCCTCGCCTGGTTTCTTTCAAAACAACTATTGAATGTGATGAAGAAGATGTCATTTTTCTTTTGGAGACAGAATAATCTTGGTCCTCAAAATGGAATTGAGTTTACTGCTCTTTTTTTTTTTTTTTGCTTTCATTGTGTTCGCTCAGAAAAGTATCACGCTGTCCTGAGAAAAACGTTTGCTTCCTTTACCACAAAAATGGCTCCCGGAAAAGTGTGTTCCTCCTTATTGCCCATCCATCCCCCAGGGTCCCCCCTGTGCTGTGAGACCCTGGGACCTGCCCCTTGGGATCTCTCAACACTATGGCTGCTCAGGTTGAGGTTGCAAGGTTCCCTGCCATGAGGTCACCTCACCACTCCCAGAGGCTTCTCCCAGCCCGTGGCTGAAGTTGTCCACTGGGTCCCAGTAGGCCAGGTCCCTGTGTGTGGAGCCGCAGACCAGTGGACAAGGGTAAAAGCAGGAGAGGCCAATTCAGATCTACCACCGTGTGCACCTGCAAGCAGCCAAGCAGCTCAGGAATTGAAGACTGGACCAAAAAGCCCAAAAGCATGTGTAGGTGTTGGAGGTGGGGCAGGAGCAGAGTTGAGGGCCAGGTGCCCCCAGACTGTTCCCCCTTATGCCCTGTCCGGGACCTGCGAATTATTCAGGTGACTCCTTTAACCCCCAAGAGATAAAGATTGGACAGAACTATTGTCTAGAGCCTCAGAATTATTTTTCAGCTCTTTTAAGTCCCTTTCCTGGACCTCTTTGCTACTTACTCAATCCCACAGGCACCAAGCATTGTCCTTAGCAATTCATGCAAGATGGTGCTATTGTATTGGAATTAATTAGGATTAAAGCTTCCCCATAGTTTAGTTGAATTTATGTAATGGACCCACATTGGCTGTGGGAAGGGTTTTTGTTAGTTGTACACCCTCTCAGGCTTAACCAATGATGAGGAAAATGAAAACAAAGCAAACCCAAACCATCCCTGTGAACTGGTCTCCCCTCTGTGGTGGGATGCTGGGGCAGCTGCCGGCTCATGGGGAGCAGTGGGGCTGGCAGAGCCCCCCGGTGCCTGTTTGTCTCTTTGCTTACTGGCATTACGGGCCTCCCAGCAAGATGTACATGGCCACAAATTTGCTCCACAGGCAGAGCTGCAGATGCTGAGCCTCTGTCCCCAGCACACGGGGCAAAAGGAGCTGCCAGCAGCCTGGCAAAACTGACCCCCAGCAGCAACCAGGTCCCCCTCCAGCACTGTGATGGTCTTGCTGGGGCCAGACTGCTGGGGGCTGGGGAGGGTCCTGTGGGGGCCGGGAGTGCTCAGGGTGTTCTCTTTTCCTCCCCTCTGCTCTTTGCAGCTCATCCTCCTGTGGGCATCCTTTGGGAAGAAGGGCTTTCTTCTCCAGAGGGTTGATGGGGTGCTATGTTGCACCATCTGTCAGTCTGTCTGTGCCATCAGCAGCCTGGGGTGAGGGCACAGGGGGCCTGGGTTGGCAGCTGCTGCTGCAGAACACTCACCCCTGTATAAAAGATGTCTTTTTAAAAACTATTTCTCTATTTGCAGGAAAGAAGAGGAAGATTCAAGGACCTCATGCACCCCAAGTACCTCAGAACCACTTTGCAAATATGGATCATATGGTAAAAAATTTTTTTTTTTCTTCTCTTGCATGTCAGCTCATTCTCTCAGTCAAATGTGCAGGGAGCAGGAAGAAGCTTCTCATTGACTCTGCCATTACGAGGCATCACTTCTGCTTCAAGAGGCAGCTGCAGATCCTTGGCAACTAGAGGGGGAATATGTGGGCATGAGTCACCACAGGCTTGTCCTGATCTCAGCCCATGCCACAGACACCCTGTCTTGGCTGGTGCTAACCTAGGCAGAAAAAGGCTGGACATGTAGGATGGTGCAGGGCACCATGAGACCTTCCTCAAGACAGGGTGGCTCAGGGGAGGTGGGCTGAGAGCCAGGCAAGAGCTGCAGGATCGAGCCTGCCAGCAGCGTGCCCCAGCCATGTGCCTTCCCTTCTTGGTGGAAACTTCTTCTCTTTGCAAGGGGAGGACAAAGGCAGCACCTTTGCAGGCCACTCTATCAGTGAAATAGGGCTCCAACAGAAACTCATTAACCGTTACCAGTGCCACTGGCTAGGGAAAATTAAGATTGAAGAGAGATGGGTTTCATATACAATGTTCCTGGTAGCTGTATGCAAGGGTAATGCATGTTTCATTGACTTTGCTGTCTGGAATGGAAATGTATAAATAATGGGTCCGTGGGAACTCATTGACCCAAAGTGTTGCTAAGTCGGGCCTTGAATTTTTTATATTTTTTTTTTCCCCCCCTCAACTTGTATGAGTGTTACAAAATATCTTTCTTTTTGTTTTTTAATCCTCCTTTCTCTCCTAATCCCCCCTGACCCAGAATCGCTGGGGTGTTCTTGGGTTTACATTCCCACACGCCGCCCCCCCACCATGTCCTGAGCATCCCCCATCTCCCCAGGCAGCTCGTTTCCTAGCTTAGATCTGCTGCTTGTTTCTGAAACTGCTGGGGGAGGCGTGTGTGTGTGTGTGTGGGGGGAGTAAAAAAGTGAAAATTACTTCCCGGTCTGCTTATGATTAGGCATTTGCTGAATTACTCGATAACGACACGGCCAGGCTGCCATCACCAATGCTGTGCTCTTGACCGCCAGCCAGGGTGCAACGTGAGCCTCTCCAGTCAGTCAATGAAAACTTCTTTCAAAAATCCCTGGGCAGAAAGGATTTTCAGGATTTTAAGGACTTAAAAACCAAAAAAACCCAACCTGGACGGTTTCTTCATGTGAGCTGATGTTGAGACCCCCCCCTGGCCAGGGAATGGTTTGGAACTCTCTCCACTTTACAGCCCTGTGTGAGAAAAGGGATCAAAGGGGCACGCTCTCCCCAGCCTGACAGCAGCCTTGTCACCTGCTGCAGAGCAAGAAACAGCACTGAGGGACAAGCAAAAAAGACATGCTACGAGCTGGGGTGGGGTCCTCTGCGGAAGAGAGGTGCGTGGAGATAGGTGGTAGTGGTGTGCTGTGTGTGGGGTGACCAGTGACCTGCTGGGTGCCCGAGTCACTCCTGGGTTAAGGAGATCTATCACACAGAGCTGGTGCACACAGCAGGGGTCCCAGGGCACCCAAAAACCTGCTGCCTTTCGGTTTCCTCACCTTCCCTGTGGTGTTCACCACTCACTGCGGCGTTTTCCCCTCCAGGCTCGGCATAGCTTTCGCTTATTACGGCGTCATCTTGGCCAGCGCTGAGCTCCTGGAGAGGGACCTCGTCTGTGGCTCCGCGGCCCCACCGGTGCAGGACCCTGGGGACGACTCGGAGGAGAGCCACAGCCCCTGCCGCTGCCGCTTGTTTGGACCCGCTGCCTACCAGACCATGATCATCAGCACCGTCGGAGAGATCGCACGTAACCCCTCCTTCCCCCTCCCTGCTGGCCCTTTTCCACAGCCAGCCAGTGCTCCCTGCAAAGCTTTCGGCTGGGCACGTGCTTGGTGACGTGCCAGAGGTCCAAGTGTCCCCAACAAGGCTGGCGAGTGCCAAGCCGAAGCTCTTCGAAAGGAAAGCCTGGGCCACAGGCCATGGGCTGGTGGCAAGGGGCAAGGGAGGGCATTGGTCCCCAGGGGAATAATTCAGCGTCTGGTGGCAGCATGGGTCCTTCCAAGAGCAGAGCCAAGGGCCTCCCTTGCAGTTAGTACATACTGACAGCCTTGGTCGGATTCCAGGGAAAAATTGCCCCTAACTTACTAGAACCAAGCTCGTCTTCCCAAATTCCCAGACCTGTACTTTTGGAAAGTCATAAATAAGCAAGGATTGCAAGCAGTTGCGTTGATGTAACTGAATGCACCACGGGAGTGTCCTACTTTCCAAGGGATGGTGGGCTCAGGAGCAGGTCCTGTGCTGAATGCTGCAGGAGAGGACAGCTAAGCGCCCAGGGAATCCACAGCAAACCCAAATGCTCCCTGGTGCTGGGGAGCAGTGTGGAGTGGCAGGATGGCCCAAAGGCACCCACATAGCACCCTTGAGAGAACTTGGCACTGCCCTTGGGTCTAGTATTGCAGCAACACTGGGAGGTGAACCTTTTCCCTGCTTCATGTCTCAGCAACCGAGCTACAAAGCAACCAGGTGTTGAGTCCTGGGCTGGGACCAGTCCAGGGATGCACCCTTGGGTCCCAGCTCCTGGAAGGGACTCAAGGGGGCACACCCTGGATCCCACCATTGGGCTAGGCTGTGGTCAGAGGGATTGAAGCCACCCAGGCCTGTCGTGCTCACCCTGAGAGTGCCTTCCTTGCGTGGCTCAGGGCAGGCACCGGTGTCCTGCCACAGTGCAGCAGTGCCATTTCAGAGCAGGACAGGCTCCATCCCACCCTCCGGGGGTAAGAACAAATTAAAAATTAAAAAGGGGCATGGTGTAAAACTCCAGGGTTTGGGAATTACAGGGTTTGTACATTTTTGTAGAGCATTTTGTAGGTGCAGAGCATTTTTTTAGGTGTAGAGCATTTTGTAGGGGATGCAATGAGGTGGTTTTTGAGGCACACTGCAGAAGGTCTATCAAGCCCGACAATCATTGCAGTTAGGTTATCTAACATTTTGCCGTTTTCCTTTTTGTTTCCAGTAAATCCTTTGAACATTCTCGGCATCAATTTCCTCGGAAGACGGCTGAGCCTGTGTATCACCATGGGATGTACGGCGCTGTTCTTTCTTCTCCTTAATGTCTGCACCTCCAGGTAGTCTCTCTCTCAGCAGGGGGGGTGGCGGTGGTGGAGGGGGGCGCAGTGCTGTGGGCGGAGGGCAGTACCTGTGGTCTTCTCAGGTCACCAATTGGTCAGGCCAGTCTCACACACCCAAACCCCCCTCTGACCAGTTCCCTGCACTGCCTGGGAAAAAGCCATGGCAGCAGATGCTGTGGTGGAGGGCTGTGCAGAGCAACTCATGGCTTCCCCTAAGCATACAAGCAGCTTCTTTCTAGTGCAGTTTGGAAAATTAAAAGTGACGTGAAGAACACGCATCGTAAAGAAGCCGTATTTTTACTTTCAGTCTCTTTTTCCTTTCCTTTCTTTCATTTTTGGCAGTTATGTATGTCTCTTCTAACTTGTAGAGTCGGGCTCCTCTAACTTTGTAGAGCTTCAAGGGGAAGGCTGCCATTAGTGCTGCAATTACCAGTTTGATTCGTGAGGATGTGCAAGAAAAAAGACCCCTCTCAAGCTCGCAGAGCTTAACAGAAAATCAGGATGGCTTCAAGATGAAGTTTCCTCTGAACTGGTTGGCAGCCTGATGGCGGATCAGGCTGGCTGAAATACCTGGGAGCTGGATTGGGAGGCTAAAAATAGTTGTTAGGCTAAATGAGCCCCTGTTAGGAAGCTTACAGCCATTCACTAAGGCATTGGCCTCTCTGCTGCTATTATTGTAATTTTTAGTTTTCCGTGAAACTGAGCCTGCCCATCATATTTGTTTGCAACAGTTTTTTGCAGAGGACCGAAAAACAAGGGCTAGGCTAGAAGAACTTGAATGCTTGAAGGCACCAGCTGAACTACTATGGTCCATTCCCTCCAGCCTCTAACACTGCCCTAAAGGAAATCTAACGTGCAACAGCCTGTTGTCAAGCATGTCTAAAGAAAGATTATACTTGTCAGAAATCAACCTTTCCTTCATATCAAGCTGGTAAAAGCCTTAGCACAGTGCCTCTATTGGGTTGTATCTCTGCTGATCATCATTCAGTGATACTAATTCTTTGCTTCACGTGGTTTTTCTCTCCAGCACAGGCATGATAGGGTTCCTCTTCATGCTGCGTGCCTTGGTTTCAGCGAACTTCAACACCATCTACATTTACACAGCAGAGGTAGGTCCTCCTGAAACTACGTTAAGCTACTCTGGGGCGTGAAAGACCATTTGCCTGCACCCAGGAATGCTGCCATATTTATTGACTAGTTAAGACTTGTCACCTTCCTTGAACTAAGCGTCTCTGCCTTCCTGGCCACCCTGTTTTCATATGCAGGATCAGGGAAGGAATCGGAAAACTAGTTGCAGATGGCAAAAGCAGGTGGAAGAGGAGTACCCTACTGAGGCACCTCTTGGTCAGCTACTACAAAATGTTATCTTTGAGTGTGTTGTGTGCCACCCTATTCCAAACTCACAATCTTTTCCCTCCCCAGCCCCTGCAGCTAGAAAATAGGCTACCACTGAAAGGAACCTTTTCCAGCACTTAAGGGACTGATGTAGTAGTATGAGGTAGTATTTGAGGTTATCTATCTGATTTTTTCCTCACTTAATGGAAATTGCTGTGTTGTGCTTGCAAATAGTTTTAATTCTTCAGAGAGCTTCTCTTTCAGACAATTTTGGGCCCATGGATAGGGCTACGTGTGCATTGATGTGGGGTTTTTTTTTGTTTTTCTTTTAAACATTTCTGTGGAGTTAAATGTATTGCTTTACAGATTAAAAGAAGTGATAAAAAAGTAAGCAGTAGCTCCCTGCATTAGCCTGATGCTATAGTGTACTACTAATAGAAGTATTTAAGCAGGCACCAGGCTTCAGTCCTGAACTGGATACGGTTGATGTACAGACTGGTGCTGCAACAGCCATATTATAAACCAGTATTACAATTTAATCAATGCTCAAAACGAAACCTGGAAATCCTCTTCCCAACCATGTGTGGACACCTCTTGAATTATCTTACCTTCATTGGCTTTGCACAGTAAAGTATTTAAATAAAGGCTTATGTGAATATATAGGCTGAAATCTATTGACATTAATAGGACTTAACTAAAGTTAAACAAAACACATGTTTAAGTGTTTTATTAGCACAGGTGTTTGGGAGATGTAAAAAAGAAAATACACAAAGCGCATTATTTCAAGCCTGGAGGCTTCTAACTGGGATCTGTTTTTCCTCCTTCTAAACAAAAGTGCTGTTGATAAAAACAAATCTAGGCAGTCTTGAAGGCTGCAGACACTATCCTTTCTTCCTGCTTTCCAGATCCAGGGCCTGACAACATAAATTGAATTCCTCCTTTAGCACCCAGCCTGTCCTCTGTGACTTTGATGTGAGCTGCCCAGCAGGGCTGGGAGAAGGGGCAGGGAGCAAACAGCAGGAGGATCCCATCCAGCATTGATTGACTTGCCCTACAACTCTACTTGGGGCAAAAAAATGTGGCAGATTTGTAATGGCACAAACAAGACTCAAAGGAGCCTTTATTTCTTTTCATATCTTAGCTTACTAGCTGCCCGTGATAATGTAATGGGTCTCTCTGAAGAAAAACTTTAAAAAAAGAGGAAAAATAAGGACACATATCACAGATCATTGTTGCAATAATCCGATTTCTTCCTTTCCTGTTTCAGGTTTATCCCACCACAATGCGAGCCCTGGGGATGGGAACAAGTGGGTCCTTGTGCCGTGTTGGAGCGATGGTGGCCCCATTTATATCACAAGTAAGTGCAGGCTTGATAACGTTGGCAAACATTGTGCCAATCACTGCTATTAAATAGGCAGAGATGCCCCTGAAGTTCACAACAACAAAACAAACCACCAAAAGAGAGATGTGTTCAGTTCTGGCCCTCAGCTCATTAGTTCTTAGCTCTTTAGCTGGTGTTTATACAGAGTACTTATGTGGTCTTTGCCAGATTGCAGGTTTGCAGAAATCTCTTCCCAAGTATTTACTTTCAAGACATCCTTTTTCTATTGGCGAGCCTCTCAGGTGTTTGTGAGCTTTTGTCCACTCTTTAATTCCTAATAATTGCCTGCCAGCCCCCCCATACCACTGAGCTGATGTTTGAACTGTTCTTCTGCCTGCAGGTTCTCATGAGCGCTTCCTTCCTTGGGGCCCTGTGTCTTTTTGCATCCGTGTGCATCGTGTGTGCAATCTCAGCCTTCACACTGCCCATCGAGACCAAGGGCAGGGCCCTGCAGGTTTGTATTACCATTCCAGGACCTCCTGCGTATCACATTGCTATTTAGAAACCAGTAGATGATGATTCAGGCAGAACTCAACCCAAATTCTTCTGAGAGGGTTCGCAAGGTGAAGTAAGGCCCCAGGCAAGTAGCTTAAAGCACTATTAACCCAGTCGCCTTTTAAAGCTCGTTTCTCATAAAGGAAAATACTGCAATCCCCTCTTTGCTTGTATCTCCAGGCCTGACCTGACAGTCACAGGCACATATTCTGGTCTGCCTGTGCTGCAGGGAGAGAGGACAGCAGATAAATAATTAACACCTTAAACGACTAAAGCCTTCATCAAATGCGTAAACCCATGGACTAAATAATCCGCATTCTTCAGCAGCCTAGAGCAAGACAGATGCTTGATCAAAATGTTTTATGTGGGCTTCAGAACCACACTTTTTAAAAAAAACCATATATACAAACACACACATATGACATACATATATACACATACAACTTCATTGGATCACATCTTCTAAGGTTTCCCCAAGGTGTACAGGACAGTTAATCTTAGGGGTTTCAGAAAAGCAACGTATGAATCGTTACCTGCTTCTTGAAACGCTTGTCTTTTAGAAATGCTTGTCTTCTACTTATGTAATTTAAAATATCTATACGATATTCCATAAAAGACTGTGGAAAAAATAATCAAAATGTAAGGAAGTGGTCAAAGTAACTTAATCTTCCCTTGTGGGTGAAATTCAACCCCATGTACAGAGGCCAGAGAGCCATTTAGGCCTTCAAATGGTTGGATTTACAATAATTACTAAGCAAAACATTTCATTAAAACTGCTTTAGCCATAAAAGGAAAGCTTTGATTCAGCTACAGTTGGATTAACTTTGGCTAGCAGCGGTCAAGATAAATGGGACTGTAATGATTCCTTAATAGTATTCCCCTTTTTCCTGGGGACTTAACTCAATAGCATTATTATCCTTATTGCTACAAGAGTTATAAGCTCTAGTTTCTGGCCTTTACATGCACAAGTCAAAAAATAAAAATGTGCAGAATTAGTTGCGTAATCGGCGAAGCCACCATTAGATCTTAAATTCAGCTTGCTACCTCTCACGTCGTGGTCATTTCAGAGATGACATTTGTGTATGCCAGTCATCGCTCCGGGATTGCTGCATCATGACTGTTGAACATATTGTCCAATGGTCTCATACAGTACAGCCATCCAATCCATACAAGAATTTAAATATATAACGTAAAAGCTCTTAACTTGGCAACATTTAGTCCTAAGGCTTCAGGCAATAGATATGCTCCTTAAAGCTAAGTTTAAATGAACTGACTTAGAAAATAATGTCACTAGTTTTTTGTGAAATCTAGACAGTGACAGTTAAAAAAAAGCATTATCTACTCTTGTTTCAGTTTATTAGGACAGCATCAGTCCTCTTTCGAAGCAGTCATGGGGACTGCCTATCAATCAGAGGCGAGACCTCTTGGACATATGCAAATGCATATTATTTTCCCCTGTTATCCATTTCTGTTGGTTTTCATGTGCATTTTATTAATTTTATGTGGTTTTTTTTCCTTTTCCCTTTTTAGCAAGCAAAATGAAAGCGAGTGTTTGATGTTGGATTGGGTAGGAAAGAAAAATAAACCTTTGAAATCTGTCATTTCCTGTGAGCTGCATTTGATGTTGATTGCTTCTCCGTACCATTTCCATTATTAAAAATTGTAACTGAACAGCACAGGAGCTATGATTTATGTAGACTAATGGCAAATTTCTCAAGGACATTCCCTTTCTTTTGATTCAATAAATAGATACTTTCTACCTGTTCCATGAAGTGAGATGAAGACTCTCTGATACTAGTTTTAGTAGTGACATTACATGAATAAACACTGATGGAAAAAAAAAAAAGGAGAAAAAAAAAAAAGGGAAAACAGCCATCATTGAATGGATTGAGGCAAAGGTGAGAAAATACATAAAGTAGATATGGTCTTTGCCAGAGCAGCTTGAAAGAATATAGTGCTTTCCTTCAAAGACAATTTCTGAGGATTCTTAGGGTGACATTCAAGACCACAAAATGAAAGCTCAGTCAGATTTTTCCAGTGGATTATTTAAACAGAGACATTTTCAAACAGTTTACAGCAGACAAATAAGTAACTGGACTGCAGAAGTACATCTATGCTCCTCTCCCCAGTATTTTCTACTGGGAGAACAACTTGAGCGTGACGCTCTATAGGTGTCTAACTTCACCTCTAAATGCACTAAGCCTTCTAATAAATCTGTACTTGCAACATACAGTCCAGAGAAACACACAGCACCTTCTTCTGGAAGCACCATTAAAGTTGGTGGCAGGGTACCTAGAACTTCTAAGCATTGAGAGACCTTTAAGACTGCAAATGTTGCAATAGAAGTGTCTCTTGCTTCTTAAATCCGTGCACTGATCACACCTCTTTTGGTAGAATGGTCTTCCTCACCGTCTTGTTCGGCTCCTTCACATCTCTTCCTTTTTTTCTGGTATTCTGGGATGGTAAAACTCTTCCTACAAGCAACCCTCTTCAGGTAGGTAATAAAAGAGAGTAAAAAAACCACACAAAAACCTCCCACTGAAACCAAAATAAAAACACACAACCCCCCAACTAAAAAGGAAGGAAAAAGGAAAAATAAATGGGTACTCTGGGTACCTTAAAAATCAACCACATGACTGTGGCAATATCTCATTTGATGAGAGGCAAAAAACAACAAAAAAAAACATAAAAGGTCCTTCTTCTAGGTGCATATGTACGCAGCAGGGAGTCACAAGCAGCACTCGCATCTAGTCTCTTCAACCATCTCTCCACAGCCCTACACCAGTGCTCCATACCAAGTAAGTCAAATGCAGGCTTGTGTATACTTGGATGTCTTCACAATTCCACCTACAAAATTCTGGCACAATCAGAGCTCAATGAATTCAAAAGGCTGCCTGCTCTCCCCAAAACTCAGTTTTCATTCAAGATGACATAAACGAAGAGCGTAAACCAATTGCTGGAGCAACTATAGACAAGTACTTCTCTACCTCTTCAATCTCTGAGGGCAGAAAACCCTCTATACCATCTATATTGTCAGTGCTTCTGGAAAGTAGCAGAACAAAAAAAGGTAATTTGTCCTCACCTTCTGGTGATTTTAACAGGACCGATGAAGGGTTGAAGTGCAATAGCTTGCTTTCTTCTTCACCTCTTCACACTTGTGTACTTCCAAGTGAATAACGACACTGGTTGCATTCCGACAACAACATTTTTAGAAATTGGGAAAAATAACAAGAGCTTGTGGACAGAAAGGATGCTTTTTACCCCCTCTCTCTAAAGAGACACAAAGACTGACTAACAGTTTTACAAGCAAACATTTTCCCCTTCGAGACTTTTCCATCAACTCCATTAAACAGCGGCACAACAAATTTGAGACTCCCTTAAACAAAATAGTACAGAAATACCATTGTTTCTTGCTGGTGGTGAGAAAAATGGCACAACACAAAGTATTCTGTCCTTTACTTCCTCCATTAAAAACTCTCAAACAAATTCTTTTTTCTTTTTTTTTTTTTTAAAGTTATTTTTAATGCACTCCCTTGCATTTTAAAATTACTAATAACTTCTTTGGGGGCAACTACACTTTCATTGTACCAGTCAGTATTTCAGGACAATAATATTACACCATCTGTTTTCATGGCTTGTGTTAAATACAGTACAAAGAAATCAAATTATGGCCAGCCACATGCCTTTGGTAAAATTAAAAGTCTGGTGAGATCACATTTTTTTTCAAACTCAGAAAGCCACATGTTGAACCCATGTAATGTTTTAAAGTTCAGTTCTATACAAACTCCTTTTCTTCCTCAAAGTAAAGTTAAACAGCTGTCACTCCACACAAATGGCAATTTCTGTGCTGCTCCAGAAGCACGATGAAAGTTTGGAACTTCAGAGGGGCTCTCCTCATGCCTTGATCTCCATTAGATTTGTGTTTCAGACAAGGGGTAGAATGTCTAGTAAATATCCACAAACCTACAAGTCAAAGCAGTCGTGATTTTTTCCCCTTTTCGCAATTAACAGTGATAAATATCCTTAGTTTTTTAAAAAAAATGTTCTGTAGTAACACATCTGGCTCATTTAAGCAACTGACGGTCTTCTCCTTTGAGGCGTTTTTTCCGGGGCTGTACAAAGTCATCATCCGAGTCATCAGTAAGTTCTGGGTTATCTTTTTCACTCTGGCAGTTGGGTTGTACAGGAAACTTTCTGTCAGGGTAAAGGTTCCTTAGAAGTTCTTCAAAGTACACTTCAAGCTTCATGCCGGCATCAGCCACTTCTGAATCAGGCTGTGGGGTGAATTAACAACATCAATGCATCACAAAATAGCTTTATACATAGATCACACTAGTTCTTTTAGGTGCTTTTACAAACTGCAAGAAATAAAACAGCAGTAAGAATGGCACCTGTGGAACACATGGTCCCGAAAGCACAAGCCTGCAAAACAGAGAGTGAGGACAGATACTTTGGCCAACACCCTCAATGACTCTTTTCTCTGATGGATTATCACTTAAAAAGCCATACTGCCTGAGTTCTGAAAGCTTTACTATATAAAGAGGTTCTAAAAACTCTTAAATTCTGACTGGGAAGAAAAAAAAATATTAAATATTAATTGGGTTATGCTGTGAAATATATAAGTATGCCTTCATGGTGCTAAAGTGTTTTGGAACATCTGCTTGAAATGCTAGAATTTCTCAAGCTTACAGACCTTTTATAATTATGGTGACAATACAACTAGGATAGATGATCATTGTGACCTGGAAGGCTAGGCAGCCCTAAACTGACCCACAGCCACCGTGGCTGATCAGTTTCTTGAAGCAGAGGTCACCACGGCAAGAAACATTTCCATTTCCTTCTAACACCACAGTAGTTTCAAATGTGATCTATGTTTTCACTGCAGTCTCATCATCAAAATAAGTTTTATACAATAAATTCTTATGTTGTAAGTTCTACCCCCACTGCAGTTTTCCTGCAAGCAGCTAAGCCTACAAAAACAGATAAAAGTATCTAACCTCATTAAATTCAGCACAGTTTTGGAAAATCAGTCTGAAGTCAGCCACAAAATCTTCCAGCTTTGTGTAGAATGAATTGTTCACTTCGAGTCTTTTCTTGATGGTTGACAAGTCCATAGGCTTTTTAATTATTTTGTAGTAATCAGGAACCTAAATGGAGAGAATAAATTTGTTTTACCAAATGCAGTCATGTTCATTACTTATTGTTTTATAAGTCTTTAGCTCTGAGAGAGGGAAAGATTTAGTCTCATCTTCAAATTATAATTCTAAGATATAAGAATTGTACTTTTAACACATACGCAGGCAGTTTCTGGAGTAACAGTGACATATGCTAGTTTTGCTGGCTAAAAAGTACTCCTTCCACAATGCCTATTTTAAAATAAAAGAAAAACAAGTAAAAACCCCACCTACATTGACTATATACGATAGAGCAACTGATTTGGACATTTTTTTGGATGTAGTCAAGTGAGCCATCTATTAAGTTTCACTCTCAAGACCATCATATGATAACTTTGGCAACTCACTCAGAGACCGGATGTGGGTTGATTAAAATGAATTCCGGACAAGAAATATGTCCTCTTTCTTTAGAAAGAGTTAGAAATTAGAAAATAAGATATGAAATCTAATGATAATGTGTTTATACTTTTTCCTAACTAAATTCACATATTATTGTGAATACTAGTAAATGTGAATATAATGCTAAATTCACGTGAATTTAGTAATACATGACCATCATATATTATTGAATTAATCTTCTGTGCCATTTCTCATTATTAAACTCTGTGGAATGTTCTTTAGAAGAAAAATGCTTATTCAAATTAAATAAAAGGGGTGCATAGGAGCGTATTACTTATTGATTAATCCTTTCCCATTGAGTTGTCTTGAAGAACATAAAATTGGTACTTTTAATCTGATCATGCTAGCAACTCTTCTGGGTGTCCTTGGACTTCTAATGCACCCAGGTATTGTTTACCATTTTAAACTAATACATTTCAAGCTAATAAGAAGAAATTCAATTTCATATTAGTACTATAGAGCACCCTAATTCTCAAAATCAGGTAATTTTTTTAAAAGCCAAACATCCCAATTCACATTTTTAGTGAAATCACTCAGCATTGTGAAATCAGCAAACTGTTAGAACTGACTTTTTGTGTCTATTTTTGAAGTATTAGGTAAAATCAGTTCCCAGGGAATTTTACTAGAAAATTCCTCTCCAACCCAATGTTTCGACATTTTACTCCCCTTCAGATAACTTTAATAAAATTAAACACATTAAATACAGTGAGTGTCTGGGAAACTTACCTTCTGAAAACGGACTGTGATAGGATATAAAAACGTCATTAGACACATGCCAATTCTGCTACTAACATAAGATGGAAAGAAGTAAGGTACATACTGTGGGAGGAACTGGATCTTGAAAAGCAAGACTCATTTCATGGCAGTAGAGGTACAGCAGCAGTCTTTCACACTTCTGTGTCAAAAAAAAAATAGATAACACTAGAATCCTCCATGATTTGTTCTAAAATAACAAACTATAGAAAATACGAAAGAGATGCTCAGTACTTCCCCCAGCCCCTAAGCAGAAGAACGAGCACAGAAATGGTATCTGGAAGGACAACTAACTGTCATAACTAGTGACCTACAGTATTCCTTCTCTGCAGCAGATATATCATTACCAACTCTCAAATGTACGCTATGAAACCTCACGCAGTTACTAACACTGTTAGCCAGCGTTTGCCGAGCCCAGCAGACATTCCATGGAATAAAAGAGTCTGCGTGGCTCTTGGTGCTTTACAAACCTTCAGATACAGCCGTAATATTTTTCCTGATCTGGGTATAACTGCTCTGTAACTGCAAAGCTCACGCTGCCTTTTGTTAACAGCAGAAAGGATTATCTTTTCTTTGCGTATCCAAATGTATTAAACTGGATCTTGAGCCTTGAAAGAGATTCTAACACAAGTTTTGAGTGATTTTATGCTTGCTGATCATTTATCAGAATATTTACAGGACTTATCTTACATTTTTATAACTTACATTTAACGCAAAATGCAAACAGAGCTAGCTTTTTTCCTTTTAGATAGCAGGACATGTAAATAATGGTTCTACAGGTAGACTAAGACTCCAAATAAAATACTGATTTCAGTGTATTTAGAGAAGTTGCCAAATGAAACCAAGTAAAACACTGATAAAATTTTCCAACAGAGCTCAAAAAGTTTTAAATAATGATAAAAAACTACAAAGAAATAAGAAAAATATAAAAAAGACAAAAAACTCCCCAAAATCTCAAGAATCCAAAAGATCCAATTCTGTCAAACAAACTGTCATTCAACTGTCTGCTCAAAGGTATCTTTTTTTATTTTTAACTCTGAGGTTTAGGAGTCTCCAAAATCAAAAGTTGGAGACCCACTGCTTGCTTTGTAGCTTTGCCACCAGAACATTCAAAGCCGGAAAAGGACAGCAGTGGTTTGTGTTCATCTCAGGATCAGTGAGTGTTGCATCTCTCTATATCCTCATTGTGAACAAACCACCTTAATTTTTTAAAAAGCTGTTGACGACGTGCTTTAAAGACTACCGCCACGTGTTGATAATGCCAATCTATGCCAAATTTGGAAAGCACAAATTACAAAAAAAAATAATAATAATTCTCAATCCAAGGTCACTATGTACAACAGAAACAGCACTTGGTAATTCCTAGAACACCGTCCCAGTTCGGACCACCAGATCACAACCACTTCTCAGACATCCAGCGTGTATTTTCAGCATATTTACACGTAGGCTGCTATGATCTCAGAGACGATTATTTTTAAAAGTTAATTCTCCTTTTTTACCACCACTTCTTAAGATATGCCTACATTTCAGAGTACAAGAAGCAGCAAGACAGTACTCATTTTATCCTTACCCTACGGTCTATTGGCGCCAAACCCACGGCGTCTTCTGATTTTCTTTTTTCAGAGCTGTGAGCGGGTTTATCACAGTCATATTCAACTTCTGGCTTGGACAAATCCCGACAGAATGTACAAATCCACTCTCCACTAAGGAAGACAAACAGACACATAGACCTCAGTGATGCTTCTGGATGAGTTCCTCATTTGGGGGGTGTTCTTCTCTGCACTGGGTGTTTGTTTTGCTGTTGGTGGATTTTTTAAACACTACAAAAGGCAGAGACTGCTGGCAAAAACACTTTCTTAGAATTTTGCCTCCCTTTTAATAACACTGGTGTCATTTATTGTATCCTAACAGCAAAATGGTTTGTCATAACAGACAAACAGTGTCTACTTTTCTAAGTACTGAAATTTTTCACTTGAGCTCATAAGATTCAACCAAAGTACTGTTCCATTTCCTAACGACAGAGAGATTGAAGGAATTATATAGGCCAAAAAGAAGGGAAATTGTTAAGAGGTATACGGTGAGAACTATATATTCTCTCCACAAGCTTGATCTACAGCACATTACTACTCCATACAGATTATCCTTGACAAGGTTTTTTGGAAAACTGTAAATTCTTCATTCCCTAGAACTTTACGTTGTTTCTGATTTTATCAGTTAGTTTAGGAAAACCCTACAGATTAAAAAAAAAAAAAAACAACAGCATAAGATAATGAGAAAATTCTGGTTAGTCATTCTCTAATACAATTTGTGAACCTCAAAGTTTTGAAAAACCTACGAAGAGTCTTTTTTAAGAGTATTTTTAACATAGTTCTCCACAAAGAACCATGTGTGCTTGCAGCCAGCCACAAGAGGGCTGAATTGTACTTCTCACAGAGGAGACAGAATTCAGCAATAACCACTTACAAGATCTAACTGCGTGTATTTATTACTCAGAGGTCTGCTGTAATAATAAGATCTTTGTAAACGAGAAATAGTTTCTGCAGTACCTTTTAATTCATTTCGATAGGAAGGCAGAAGACTTTCCAAGTTAAAAAAAAAAAAAAGAAAAAAAATTCTTACTGGTTTTTAGTCAAAGTAATCCAAAAATTTCCACCATCTGCTAGTTGCAGCAGAGAGGAGTGAATAATGGGCATCTTCCTTCAAAAACACTTTAATCTTCTGCTGTCTTAACATGGCAGAGTTATATATATGACAGTGTCACCTCTGTGCCTGGACTAGCATCACAGAAATGATGTGGTAGATACACAAAAATAGATACAGGCCATGATCTAAAGATCTTGTGATACAAGAAAACAGGAAACACGTGAAAGATGGAAGAATAATACATTTAAATATCCAAGAATCAGGAACAGCGTGGTGCGTTGGAGTGAAGGAAAAAAGATGCAATGACCCTGAGAATCTATAGGGGAAATTGTTCTATCCACTGGAAACAACAACAAAAAGAAATCCTAAAAGAAGTAGACCGACACTGCTGACATAATAATAAAGGAAGTAGACTAACAGTGCTGACCTAATAATAAAGGAATTATTTTGTGCATTTGAAGGAACTAATGCTAAAAGACCAACATTTGTGAAGCAGCATGTTACAGCTGAAAAAAAAAACCCCACAAAAATAAGAACAAAAGTCTGATTCATATATCTGAAGCCACAAGAAAAATTAAACTAACTGTGGTTCTGAGGTCCAGGAACACAGTGCACTTGTATTAATAGGCACTTTTACTTTTACAGATCTGAACACCTGACAGCGAAGTTGGTTTTGGCTGCCTTGCCCCTCCCCTGGACATAATAATCTCAGTTTCCAAAGAACAATCCAGTAAAAAAAAGAAAAATGTTAAAGACTTATTCTTGAAGCTTTGATTTTAATAGAAACAAAGCCTTATAAATATAGCTATCTACCTGCTTAAAGATTATTCTTTTCTTGTCAGAAAGGCACAAATGTTTTAAGTGTTTGCTGTAAATTTACTAAGTTTTGTTTATTGCACAAAGCTATAACATAACATCATTTTATTTAAAAAAAAAACCAAACTGCAAACTGAAGTTTCAAAAGGGAAGATAAACATTTTAATGTGCCATTTCTAGTGACATTTAAAAGAGTAAATATGCTTGCAGAAGTATGCTTGTTCAGAGTAGCACAGAGATGACCAATGTACTAGATTAAGTTTCTATCCAAATGTTTTACAACAGCAAACTATGCTAATATTTAATAAGAAAACCTAATATTTATAAAAGCATTAAACAATGAACATGTTATGACAGATGTTTCTATCATTTAATACTAATAAGCTTATTGCATCCAAGTTGGAACACTGCAAAATGCAATTTATTTTAATCATAGATAATAAATCCAGAAGCAAATGCCAGCTAAGACTGTATTTTGAAATGCAAGAAACTTGAGTAGTTGCTTTATAACAGCCAGTCAAGAAAGCCTACTTATTATTTCAACACTGAATGAGATGTTACTAGATGCCAGTTGCTACATCCCATGCTTGGACTATAGCCATGGTTAGGACTATAGTAAATAATATATTTAATACTACATTAGCTTAGATTTTTAAGTTTATGATTATTACTATTATTATTATTACTACTACTACTATTAAAGATATGTAAACCTTTTTTGCCAACCTTAAAACATTTTAAGACAGGTTGGTAATTCTGTGGCCCGATTTTAATAATAGATGTCCTAGATATGAGTGATCTCGCTTAATTGCAAAATAAGGGAAGAGTTGTGTTATTATGGCTGCAAATCTGTAAAGTTACACAGAAGTTGCCATGCAAATTCTGATTTTCTGGATTCAAGACTTCAAGCATGACAGGCTTGATTCCTTCGAGGCTGAAACATCTTGTTCCGGGTTTCACAATACAAAGCTTATGTCTTTCAATGCAAGTTTAGATGGAAATCATAATTACCTTGGAAAGCTCTTCAACGTAGGGACATGACAAGAAAGATGGAATACTTTGGGACACTTCTCACAGCAAAGGAGCTCCCCTCCATTTTGACATACTGCACACCAATCTTCATTGGGATCATCCTCTTTTCTGCCCTCCCCAATGTGGGGGGGACCTATCCATCCTGTCTTCCCACTGGATGCGTTCTCCTGCAGTATCCCTGGTTGATCATCTGTGCTGTCCGGCGCATCTGTTCTTAAGACAGCTTCATCAGAAGTGGAATTATGATTGCTATCTAACAGCAATGAAGTAAGGATGCTTCTTGAAAAGGTGGCCTGTAGGAAGAAACAAAGGAAGCCAGATGATAATACTTATGTGAATTTACACAACCCTAACAACGAGCAAACTGACCAGAGTAACAAATTTATATGCAAGCAGCCGTGCAACTTGCAACCTGCATGCAAAACTTACTATCATAGTATAGCATCAGTCAACTAAAACCAAGAAATTAACTATGAAAGGCTATTTATTGCTCCCCTAATTAAAATAAAACTGATCTTTGATGCTCCGAAAGCCTAGCAACCTTATTTATGTATATTACTGCACTATGATTAGTAACACCTACTAGCATCACATGAAAATTTGATGTTTGCAAGCTATTCTCTGCCTTCTTGGGTTTTCAGTGGATAAAAGCAGCCTGATCACGCCAGTTAATTAATTGAACTGGCAGAATTAGTCTCATTTTGAATTTCACTTCTTTGTTTTATACTGATAGCTTCAGCTTTTCACTTTTCCCCTGAAAAAGACCCCAACAGAATATCAGTAAATTATTTTATTCCCCATAAATACATAAATACCCTCCCCACCAAAAAGAAAGGGTATCTTTTATAACTGTTAATATTACATTCCGAGGCCGGGATTCCTCATCTGTTTCTTGCTTCACTATAACAATTGGGAAATCAAAGTTCTCATTTGATGCACTTGACTCCTGTTTAATTCGGATCGGCTCCAACATAACAACTGGGACTTTGTGTGTTGAATCAGCTCCTGGTGGCCTGCTGGAGGAGCCAGAGCTGTGAATGACAGAAAAAAGCAGGAAAAAGGAGAAATTAAAGAGTCAGAACTGGATGCCTTTTGTACAGGGATGTTTTCCAGAACCTCAGGATGCTAATCCATTTTGCTTATTTGAATCCTGAGCACTACAGTATTACTTCTATAGAATACGACATCCAAGCTTATTTCCTTTGATGTATACTGAAAAGGCCTTACGAAAAAAGGGAAAATTTTAATGGCACAATTCCAGAACTAGAAAATTACTCGTGGTTCTGACTTCTCATTAGTGCAAGATTTGCAAATAATCTCCATTTCTTTTAGGTCATACATAAAGAAGCACTTCCACTGAACATCATCCTACTTTGGAGGAGATGCAGCTGTATTTTGGGGAAGGACAGTGTTTTTCCAGAGCTGAACCATTGTAAACCATACAAGCAAATAGGCCAGATAAAACACATATTTACATTATCTTGAGTTTTTTTACAGCTTTGCAGCTCTACCAAAACTGGAGCCCCACTTTTAGAACTAGATCTGTCTTTTTTCATGTGTTCACTCATAATAGGATGAGAACGGACAAACAAACTAAAAAACATCAGCTTATTTTTCTTTAATAATAATTGAGAATTTTAAATTTAACAAAATGAATACAAGTAGCAGCAGATCAAATCACATATTTATAAATGCAAGTAAAAAACTCTTCAGACAACCATTTAAACAGTTCATAAGTCCTCTACAGAATTTATTGTGTAAATGGAATACAGCAAAAGGTATTCTACATTAAAAAGCAGCTGCATTTCCAATTCAACTAAGACGAATATCATCTGATTTTTGTCTGCATGAAAAATTAATCTCATGTCAGATGTATGCTCTAATTTATTGGAAGACATTAATGGATCTGCACTCTTCAAACAACATTGTGTAAATCTATTTGTTCATTAATATTCCATCACCAAGGGATAAAAACATTTGTGCAGACTCACAGTGGATATCTAGTGCTCACTTAACTAACTGCATTATGGCAGAAAATTCTTAATAACCCTCTTTGTAACATCAGTTCCTTAAATTTGAAGTAATTTATAGTGCCACAAGGACTTTCAATATGCAAGTTTTGCCTTTAGCTGATTTTTCTGAATTTAAAACCTAATTTAGAATTGGCATTCTTTCAATAACGCCAACCTAGCCATCGTTTGCAGAGTTAATATGTTTTTAGATGTGCTATTAATACATTACAAATGAAATTACTACTTTTAGAATGCAAAGAGTGCTGTAATAACCATCAGGCCTGGCCTGTTAACAGAGAAGGTGAGGGCAAATTGACTTCTACATGCATTAACGAGAGAAAAGACCGAGGCAAGTCCTGTGGAGGTGGCAGTAACCTTTTCTTCTCTCCCACTCCTTCCTTACCTCTCTCTGCTCCCAACACTGGAGGCACTGGGTGAACGGATTGGAGGATGTATGTTTGTCACACCGACTCCTCCTAGGACAGAAGGATCAGATTAGAACAAAACACAGGGCTGTGCCGAGCCCGAGATGAGACTCAGAGAAATACACAGGTTTGGGTGGAAAATTCTCCTGCAGTGTCATTTATTTAACCCGTATCTCATTCAATAAAAATTCATGAGAGGATGAGCAGCATGGGATATTAGAGGAAGGGACAGGACTAAAAAGGACCCCACTGGATGTAAGCAGGCTGGTGGGTCGGTATCTTCGCCTGGCTGACCCCTCCATCTGATGATCACTGCAATTTCTTTTGTCTTACCCTATTAAATTCTAGCAGGTCTGCTGAGACGTGCTAGGAAACTTTAAGCCAGATGAGCTGGCGAGTAGGAAGAAGTCTGAGGGCCAGATATGAGAGAGACCAAAGGTCTGGGGACCAGATAGCCAAAAGACTTGTGAAGGACATTTTTGCTGAGCATTGCTCCTGAGAAACCAGAGTGGGCTGTTTGTGCTGCCTCTGAAGGCTCATCTGCCCAAGCGTGTGAGGGCCATACGAGGCCACAAACATTGCACGAGTGCTTATTGGGAATTCACACAGCCTCACTACGAGACAGATTGGGAAATGGGACTGATTGCCTCCAGGCACGGTGACAAGAATCCCCTGGGTCCTTCAAGTCCACCACATTTAGCTCCCCATAACGAAGACTTCTCTGGTCAACCTGTGTCAGTGTCACACGACCCTTCCAGCGAAAAAGATTTTTTAACAGCCAGATTGAACTTCTCAAGTCACCATTTGTAGCCACTGTCTCCAATTACATCATATCTTGCTTTTTCAAACACTTGTCCCTTACCATAGCTTTTACGTTTTAATTTGGTGTACCCCTAAGAATACCATGTTTCTATGGATGTCTACACAATTTGCTAAAATCTACTATGCTTTCCCTTCCGTGTTTTTAAGATCTGGCCAATTATTTTTGTTCACAAAAATATTTTTGTTCACCTTCTAGTAGGGTTTCTACAACTTTGCCTTCATTTTCATATTTCTCATCTTTGATATAAAATAGAAGCAACTAATTTTGATATCAGTGTCAACATTGCCACATTAGATTCTACCATTACACCACTTAAACAGAAAATTGCACCACACTCCAATCACCTGAGAGGCCTGGTGATGGTACCGATGAATTTGGTGACTGTACAGTTCTGTTCGAAGGGGGTTTTGGCTGATTCTGCTCTGCAGTTCCATCCTTCCTTACCACATTATCCAGTGTGATGTTTCCTGAACAATCAATCTAAAAGGTGGGGAAGAGAGGGGAAAGTTAGTGCTGCGAAGGGGAAAAAATACCCACACAATCAACCCCCCAAAAAAACAACAACTAAAAAACCACACCATGCCTCTGCATACTGTTATTTTGAAGGTGAAGACCAGAATGCATTTCACCTAACTTTAGCCATCCAAAAAGTGAGGTAGTTACTTTAAAACAGATCATCTTGTTTTTTTCTAAAAAGAAAATAAATGGCCAAATCCAGACAGTGCTTTGTTTTAAGATCAAATGATTCTGCAAGTGCCAATTTTTCTCCAAAAACTACAGAAGGCTTACATCAGACCGGTAGTTTTCACACATTGAAGCAAGAGATGAATTTTTATCTCCCCACCTTCTTTTGACAAGCTCACATTACATGCTCTACAAAAGATCATAAGCAATACACAAACTACCCATTAATCCAGTACTGTTTAACAGGACTGGAAGAACCTCAAAGGACATTCAATTCCATCTGTCCCACATATTTTCTGGGCAGAGGCCATGCATATTGACTTAAAATGCAAACAGCAAACCAACACTTGTTCTTTCCACCCATCCACAGGCTAGGCCAAATAATAACTGAACTCTGGTTTAGGGGCTCCCAATTTACCATTCTAACTTTCTGCAAAAATTACACATTCTGGTTTGATCAAAAGAAATAACCTTTTGAAATATTTGGGTTTTTGCAATACATTAAGATCACGTTTGATAAGAAAATAGGTCATCAGTTTGGTATCAGTTACCTCAATTATCCAGACACCTCACAAATCCACTGGTATCAACTGCATTGACCTCTGAAATTTCTATTTATAAGCTAGACTTATTCAAAGTGGATACAGAAGCCTCTGCTAGGTTAGCATATTTACAGTGATTTGGGCCATGTATAATAGCATAAACTTAACCATATACAAGTAGAAAAGTTTATAATACTGTGCACAAAAATCAGTACGCTAAAAGGTCTCACAGACTCAATAGTTTATGATCGTGTTGTGTGATTCACCTTTTAAGTCTGACAGATACCGTGATTCTGTAGTCTATGTACTCTATTTAAAAAATAGAGCACTTTTATCTGAGAGTTTATGGGTGAGAACACAAGGCAAGTGGAGTAACAGCAAGTTATGACTAGAAAACCGTGACATTTCAGATACCTACAATTAGACGACAAAAATAGGCTCAGCAGTTAATTGAAAGAATAAAGTCAACTGACTAAAACTCAACAGCTCTAACGTGGACCTCTGACAAATGTGTACCCAACAGAAGAAACTATGAAAGAGAAGTTTAGAAGCTTAAGAAAAGATGAGCTTATGATGCTCCTTCTATCACCAGCTTAAAGGTATGTTAGAAAATAAATGAAGAAAAGTAGTACCAAAAGGAAAAGATATACGGAATACATCCAGTGTACCAACAACTAATTCCTACTTAAGCTAGCCCTTCCAATGAGTTAAAAACATATTAAAAAATGTTAAAAGTTTACCAGAAATACCATCAGCAAAACAGTGCTATAACTTGTTTTTGTTAGTAACATTATGTGGAGTGGGAGGAAAATATGCAGCATCCAAATAAACAAGTCAATTACAACTACAACCTGCAATGCTATTTTTCTTTGTTGTCCTAACAGCTGTCTCCCCGAACAGTTCTGAATTTTGCCAGCAATGTGTAGGCAATCCTGCACTGTTGTTGCCTGGAACTGTCTCATTTTGACAAACGGAACAAGATATTCAGTCTATAAGGTTTCTACTTCTCACAAACACGAGACTTACTTCAAAACAGAATCCATAAAACATTGCTCTTATGTTACACTTACATCAGGAAGAGATGGCAGATTGTAGGAGCTACCCACTGGAGAACTCAAATCTATCACAGGGGGACCATACGTCTTCCCATCACATCCCACTGCACTAGTGACGGTGGGACTGGACGGAGTAGATGTTGTGCTGCTTGCAGTTGAAAGGGCACTTGGAGTTTGTCCACTGCCGATCTGCCACTGAAAAGAAAAGAGGATAATCCACAATTCAGCATTCTTTTTTTTTTTCAACAGATCACATCTACTGCATGTAATGGTTCTAACTCAGCAGTTAAACAAGCAGCTTAGTACAGGGAGCTGAATTCAACCATAAAACCCTGATTTGCTCTGAAGTTATCTAATTTCAGGAAGCAATCTTACAAGACAAGGGAAGATGACGAGTAGCTGAAAACTATGAATAGAAGAAATGAATGTCAATTCTTAAATTCAAAGCTATATTTTGATGTTAAGTATCTATTAATATTTCATGCTGCATTGACAGTGTTGTGGGAGAAATATAACAGTTTCAGTGAAATAAAAGCATTACAGATAATAGGCTGAACGCACAACTGCTCCAGTGCTTTATTGAGTAAATAGCTACAGTGTCACTTGGACAGCGTCAAGAATTCGATGTTGTGCTTCCCCTTAACAACTTAAAGTGATTAAGAATTTGAAATGCTGACTGGATCTCCACCCACATATACATTTAACATCATGATATGAAGTGCAGAGTCAAGTCAGACTAAATTTCTTTCTCATTTAGGCATATGCATTTTTCAGTTACTTCAATGGAATTTCATGGCAACTGCAGGCAAAAACTGACTCCTCAATTCCTTATTAGTCAGTCATTCTATTTACTGGTTTCTGCTTTCAGAAAGACATTGCTAGATAATGAAAATACTTGAAAGAAAGGCTTGCAGACAGGCCAATCTTCTTTTCAGAGGCACAGAAGTGACTTGGGTTTTGGTACTACAGGTTCTCTTAAATATTGTGCAGCTTTCTTCAATTTAGTTAGAATTCGTTCTCTGACATCATAAGCACTGCAAACATGAATGGTGTTACTCCACTTCTCAGGTAACAGATCAGATTCATTTTATTCTTCCCTGCTTACCTCTAGTGACATGATTTTCTCTTTCCCTCCACATACCTAACAACACATGTGTTAATATGCTTTTTAATAAAGATTTGCCCTCCTGAACATCCAGAAAACTCGCTCCTGTTGTAGCAAGTCCAGAGGGGGGCCACAAAGATGATCAGAGGGTTAAAGCACCTCTCCCATGAAGACAGGCTGAGAGAGTTGGGGTTGTTCAGCGTGGAAAATACTCCAGGGAGACTTTACAGCAGCTTTCCAGTACCTGAAGGGTTCCTATAAGAAAGCTGGACAGGGACTTTTTACAAGGAGATGTAGTGACGGGACGAGAGGTAATGGCTTCAAACTGGAAAAAGGTAGATTTAGGTTAGGTATCAGGAAGAAATTTTTCACTATTGAGTGTGGTGAGACACTGGAACAGGTTGCCTAGGGAAATGTGGAGGCCCCATCCCTGGAGGTGTTCAAGGTCAGCCTGGATGGGGCTTTGAGCAATTTGGACTAGTGAGAGGTGTCTATTCCCGTGGCAGGGGGGCTGGAACTAGATAACCTTTAAGGTCCCTTCCAACCCAACCCATTCTACGATTCTATGATATGACGTGTTTGCTTCTGTCCCAGTTCAACTGCTCATTAGCTGCGTATTGACCAGTCTTACTCAGCACAGGTCCTATAATTGTGGACTTGCTTGTCTCTCTTCATGTGTAAAAGTTCAGATTTGGCACACTCTGGAGAATGATGGCAGCTGCAGGTTTTTCGTCAAGCTTCTTCCCTGGTTCCTAGTGAAGTGACTAACATCAAGCTAAATGGTAGGATTTTCTATGTTGTCTGTTCACTGACTGTAGTGTGCAGACCACGGCCATGTTAAATTTTGCATGTGGCCAGAAATCATATTAATAGCAAACAAGAGAATGAAACACCTACATAGCGCAGATAGTGGCTCACTTCTGTAATGCTTCAGCTACTTAGAATTGTCAAAATGAAAGAAACTTGACAGTTATCTCATTAAGAAAACTGTGGGTATCTTGTCATAGAGAAAAAGGCAGCCTCTGTTCTAACTGAAAAGCACTCCAGAATCATAATATAAAAGTAAGATTATATAAAGCACATTTGATATTTTATTTCTACATGGTGAGTGAAAAAGGGAAGGAAACTCTACCTGCTTTATAGCTTGCTGTGCCAAGAATGCCATTTGTAATGGGTTGGGCTTTATTGCTTGCCTTGGTAGGTTTTGATGTTGGGGAAATCTCATCTGTTGTGCAGGGAGAGCTGAGCCATTGGACTTGGGGCTATGATTCTGAAAATGAATCAAGCGCGGAGGTGCCTGCATGAAAACAAACAAACAATTCCGCAAGTTAGCTGATATCTATGCAATGTTCCAGAAATGTTTACCAAGTGGCCCTTCTAAACTTCTGAAACTGGTAACAAATAAGATGCGAACAAATAGTACCGCATCATTTATCTGAATGAGCACACAACACACTGATTTTCAATGTTAAAAATAAAACCCAGTAGATGGTTTTGAATTCTTCTGATACAATAAACACAGACACATTACAAGAGCCAGCGGGAGCATTTCCAACTTTGAAAGTCATATGGGAGAATCATAGAGTTTTATGCAAAAATGCCTTGGAAAAAATGTAATGACAGATTCACTTTTTAATCATTTGACAAAAATACAAAATACATAGCTCAGGACTATATATGGTTGGATACCATATGCTTTTTTTTTTTTTTAATGAATAAAAATAGGCTGAGTGCTACCACGCATTTTGCCAAACAAGTTTAAAATGCCCACTCGGTTCTCAGTAAAGAAAATGTTCCCTAACCTAGTTATGTAGCCATGTTGCTAAAGATGAAGTTATCTAAAGTTATGTATGTAGACCTAATTTCTTTACTTTCTCCTTCAGCGCCACCGAGAAAAGAGAGTCTTCTCTCTGAAAACAGTCATAACTTACCTGAGGAGAAGCAGGAGGTTGCTGCATGGCCCCTGGCATTCTTGGATTTGGTAAACCTACTGGACCCGCTCTGCGCTGAGCTTGCTGTCTCTGGGCCATGACCTGTTGCTGCATATGCTGGAGTCGGAGCTGAGCTAAGCTTATCTGCGTTGGGAACTTGGACAGTTGGTTTGAAGGCAAGCTGCCTGGTGGCTGTAAGTTGGGTTCCATCACAGGGCTCTTGGGCATATGTGGTGGGGTTTCTTTATCTTCAATTACCAAAGAGCCTAGTGTAAGCAAAATAAATAAAATTAATACCAAAATATTGCAATATTCGTAGTAATGCTATTTTTCACAATTAGTTCCTTTCATACCATGCGGTCATGATTGATTATGGTACTGTAAAGAATGGATAAACATCAGACAAAGGACTCCATTTATTTTGTTTGTTTCCCTGAAAAAAAATGGTCACATTTCATAGCAAACTGTCTTGTGCTGCAGCCTCCTCTATACAATGGATTCTCCTAGGAAGGTGTCCTAGGAGACAGCAAGTGCTCCAGAAGGGCAAGGGAGCAAAGTTTCATTGGGAAAGAGCATCCTGATCCAATCATCTGAAAAAAAAAAGATTTAACTGTATCATAGAACTTAAAGGTACTGTGATCCTTTCTGGCCTCTGAGTCAACATCATGGAATGCTCACATGATAGTCTCAGTTGCCACACACCACCAATTCTAGAATGTGATGGGCACCTCTCCAGGAGATGTCCTCTCTCTGTCTACTGACTTAGAAGGAGATTTGACTAGACAGGTAACTTTAGAGATTAATGTTGGGTGAGAGATTTAATCCGAAGAGATATATAGTGTGACTACATGAAACTCTCCTGTAAAATCCTGGCTAACTCATCCAAGAAACATGAATTCCAACTAGAACAGAGTTTTGTTTGATTCAAGGGAAAAGAGAAAGATGCTTTCTTCGCTTAAAACAGAGTAAAGTAGGCAAAGTTATGGTGTCCAAGACCAAGAGTTAAAAAATTCCAATGACCTGTAGAAGGTTGCACAACAGCTTTTCTGTATAAGTGGAAGATAGACACCTCATACTCCATTCTCTCCCAGAGATTCAGGGCTGCTTCCCAGGAGAGTTCACCTCCTGAGGTGGGTACACTACTTGACAGTTTGACAATTCCTATTACAGCACAGCGTGAAATCACCCTCTGCCACTTCTTTCCTCATATCCATCAGTCTCTGTGGATCCTGTGCTGTCTAGCCTGGCTCATTTTGGGGTAGATTACCTGAAGGAGGAGGAAACATCTTGCATTTCATATTCCACTCTTTCACCCCAAGAGCTGAGAAGCTATGCAAGTAGCATCACTCTAGTCCCCTATCTAGACATAGGCACAGAGGGAGTCTAGGCCAGCCAACATACTGTAGTACAGAGCAGGGCAAAAAGCTAACATCAACAATATTATTTTCATATTGAAACTTAGTAATTTTGGTTGCATTTTGCAATGCAATTTGGTTGCATACACTTTAATTATGATTCTACCACGTAAGTCATTAACAAACACATTAAATATGCTAAGCAAAATGGAAAAAAACCTACCAACCTCTTGCCTAACACCTTTTATTAAGCCTGTAACACGTCTAGTCAATGTTTTCCAAAAAGTGGGCAGACAAAAATGCAAATGAATAATGTTTGCAATATACAGCTGTATAAAATATTTTATTACAGTCAAAATACATGTTTTATTTCCTCTCTCCAAAAAAGAAATTACCTTCACAAAGAATGGTATTGACTGTACTAAAATCAACTGTCAGACCTATACTGCACTTTTATTCTGTTCTCTGTGTGTCTAACTACATCTTCAAAAGCCTTTCCAGACTTCACATCTGTGGTATAGCTACTTACCCAAAGGTACTACAGAGAATGATTCCACTCCATTATTCTAGAAAAACATGGGCTGTCATACAATTTGTGGAATGAAAACACTTTAAATGTGGGTTGTTTTTTTTCTTAAATACATTCTGAAATCCGTAAGACAGCTATCCTATTAGTGTACAGATGCCATCACACTGTCAGCAACACGCAGTCTGACTAGAGTTCAAGCTATTCCCAAAGTAACTTGTTTCTTTACTCAGTCTTTATTTAATTTTTTCTTCAGTCACTCTTAAATTCGGCTTATCTACAGAAATTTAACATGTCTGATCATAAATCTACCAGTCTAAAGGTTGTGGTTTCTGAAACAGACAGATAATGTGTCTGTCACTTAAATAGATAAACTGTTATAAGAACTCCTATGCTGATCTATACAGGTGCCATTTCTGTTGTAGCACTTTTCAGAATTTAAGGGCACATATTTCAGCAGCTCATTAAATAAACAAATAAAAAGCAAAAGCCCCCCTCTTGACAAGCATCATCTCAGTTTAGCAGCAGTTCAGTTATCACTACACAGCTTGACAGTTCATTTCTGGAAACAAGAGATCCGCTTTCAATTCCTTTCCCAAAGAAAATTATTTGCAAAGAAGGAACTTGGAGAATTTCCCTGCTACCACCCAGCATCCTGGTGGGTGGGGAAAGAGCTTGTTCACCTTAAAGCACTGCCATAACACTTTTTTTTCTCTGCCTTTATAGAGAAACATACATTTGCACCTCTCTCTACATTTGTAGAGCTGACTGCACTTTCTGATGAAAGGTAGAAAATGTCCCACAGGCATTTCACAAAGCATTCTGCACAAGACTGAAAACCAAAAATGCGCATCAAGCTAAGAGTGGAGAGAGAAAGAAAGCATGACAGCAGTTCAGAATCCTAGAAAGACCTCTAATCTTAAATTCCTGCTGCTAAGCTAATGAGTGCCTAAGATGCACATCTCCGTGAAACTCAGGCTTTCAGGTAATCACACAACCACACTCCAAAACTTCTACATTGTGGGATTCCCTGGTATCATGAAATTCTAGAAACTTAAACCTGCAAGAAACCACATAAAGACCAGTTTGGAGACTAGATCAAAATCTATTAGGATAAGAAAGAAGTACATTTCCAACTCTGTTAAAAATACGCTTTCACCTGAATTTCACCCTACAACTTCAGGAAAGACAATCTAAAAGCCAGACAACTGTCAAAAAGTAGTATTCTCTTCCCTGTTCTTCTGTTTTTCTTTGGTGTTCTCCTCTCCACCTCAGTTCTTCAAGGGTTATTGTTCAGCGTGCCAAGGAGCAAATGAGGGCTCTTGAATACTGCTGCTATGGGTTTCAGCTTGGGAAGAAGGGATTGAAGTAGAAGAAGGGGCTGGAATATGCAGAATGGAATCCTTTCTTAGGATATGAAGTAGGGTTATAGATTGTGTTCCTTATTTCAGAAGCCAGGAGAAGCCATTCAAGCAAGGTAAGTTTGTTAATATTTTTTTTCCATACAACACACTTTACATGTCTTCCATGGGTAAGGAAATAAATCTAACAAATTAAACCAAGAAATGGACAATGCGAAGGCTATTTATTGTCACAAAAAGAAAGCTGCTTTCAAAATAGATGCCAAAGGGCTAATAAAACTTCATCATACCTAGATTGAAAATATTTTGAGCCCAGAAGCTAGGATCACAGTGAAACTGGATGGTATTATTAGTCACTGGTGAAGCATCACACCTTGCTCGGAGAAGATACCGTAGTCGATACGTAATCTAGAACAGGAACAAAACAAGACGTTTTTCCCTGGCGCCAGAGTCATGTATTCAAATAGCATAGAGTCTTTTAAAAACTCACAAAAAACCAAAACAAACAAAAACCCAAACCAAACAAAAACAAAGCCACAAAACAAATAAACAAAAAAATTAACAACCCCTTAGAAAACTGAGGTCAAAAATGGAGAATTTTGTCCAAGCTACAAATAAGAGGTATTCTTAACATCTTTCCATTATTCCTAAAATAGCTTTAAAAAGCAATCGGCTGCAGCCTAAGGAAAATTATGTCTTCTCCCCTGTAAAAATACTTATCCTTCCACAAACTTGGTCATTACATTCAATGGCTTGAACTACTTGCAAGTGAAGTACAGATCCCCCCACCGCAAACCTATGTTAGTTCATTCATTTTCTTTTCAAAGAAAAAAATATCCCATCCTTTGGGCAACAAGTATCACAGGGAATTTTCCATTGTAATAAATTTAAGTTTCTTCAGAGAGTCAAAGAACAGATTTTATAAACTTTGCCTTTGAAAACTCTCAGATTCACAGATACTTTCAGACTTTTTCAACTCCTTGGTTTCAGTGGAATGGACTATGATTATGTTACACAATCAGAATACTCTAGCAAATGCTCGGTATTTATCCAGTTCCTAGAAAGAAAATATTTTCTTGCAGTTGTTTCACTAGGAATAACTAACAGAAGCACTAATTTTAGAATAACACACAGCAGATACAGAAAAACTTTAGAGTTCAATACTTATTTTTCTTGACTAATAGATTATTTCCTGGAAAAGCTCAACAGATACACTTGGAAAAATCATCTTAGCTGTTTAAAATTATAGTAGTTATCTTTCACATAGGAATTTTATAAGAGCTTTAAATTTATGGGGTTTTTCTTTCGATTTCAGGCAGGTCAGCGTTAGGCCAGATACTAAAAACATTTAGCAGGGAACAGATTTTCCAGATGGCCACAGACAGGTGAGTTACTCAACTCCCAAATATCACCAACTTTAAGCTAAAAATCAGGAGCTCACCTGTTCTTCTGAAAAATACTTCTCACTTGCTGAGGTTTTATGGGCTAGATGGTCTTTTTCTTCAACTGCATGTTGTTTATAAGATCAAGATGCCTGCAACTTAACTTGTTTTCTTACTCACAGAGCAGAAGTCTTTGTGGCAACGCTAAGCAATTATAAACAACATGACTCACTCTGATGCCCCTTTTCTCTACTCAATTAAAAAACATGACTTGCTGAGGCAGTGTAAGGCAGGCCAAATCAATTTAACTACTTGAAGTAAGCTGATAAAACTAAGTAATATTCCTCTATCTGTAGCCTGCAGCATTTTCACGAGTACCGAAAAAACCCAAGGAGAAAACACCATCAAAGAACAGCAACAAACCTAAAACCAACCAAAAACATCAACAAAAAAACCCCCAACCACAACCCCCCTCAGCGGGTTCTCAACTAAACAATGAGAAAAATCAAGAAAAAGCTTTGTGACCCTGCTACAGGAATTAGAGAAAAGAGTTTAGCATCTTTCCTTGACATTATCACAGATTTCTGTTGTCAGTCTAATAGAATCTAGTAATCTCTGGACAAATCATGATCAGCTCTTTGTTTGTTTCAGCTTCATTTTTATCAATTTTTGAAGATTTTTAGTGGAAGATGAGTCTGATAGAACAAAGGAATACATTAATTTTTACACTAAAATGCTGGATATCAGACTCTTTGACATATAAATACCATCTTCCTCTGAACTCGGAAGCTGTAACAAGTGCTGAAAAGAATCTCAATTATTATGTAAGACACGTACCATTTTCCCCAGCATTTCATGGTTTTCACAAGGAGTTGTCCCTACTTCTGCAGATCTACAACAATTCTATGGCAGCGTAACAGGAGAGAATCACGAACCAGAGAGCTAAATTATTAGAAACATTGTGTATTTACATGTAAGAGAAAACCATGAAAAATTATACACGAAGATTCGAATTAGTGGAAAGTTAAAAAAAAAAATTAATTCCCTAGTGTTACCAACAAGCGCATCTGCCTTAACTATCGTCTTTAAGTAAATGGAGAGTTCTATCTTCCTACCCTTACCAGGCGTTTGCTGTAGAGTAGTGCTGTGCTGCTCCCACTGGAAACTGCCCATTTGGAAAAATTCATGACGTGTTCCAGCTGTTTAGAGAGCCCGGCCACTTCCTGTTGTTGCTGCAGAAGTTTCATCCGATGCTCTTTAGCCAGAGTCTGCAAGTGGAAAAGCAGTTCCAGTCAAAGGGTTTGGTTTACAGTTCGCAGGCATTAGCTTTACTCTGCTCTAGTGAGACCTCATCTGGAGTACTGTGTGCAGGTCTGGAGCCCTCAATATAAGAAGGACATAG
>JAOTQQ010000001.1:60481160-60517547 GCA_026546715.1 Gallinago undulata
TGTGACTGCAGGGGGGTCGGACTAGATGGCCTTTGGAGGTCCCTTCCGGCCCAGATGATTCTATTCTATGATTCTATATTTGGAATTCGCCATGATCAAGTGGTTGCACTTAGCCCTTCAACAAAGCATCCCAGCTCCCTGACTGCAGCTATCAAACAGAAAAGCCAGCAGACATTTATTCAAGACATCAGGAGTTTCTGTGCAGATTCCCATCTTCTCTTATGACACTTTGTCATATGTATGTATGTGCCTCCCTATACACACACTTTCTAAAACGGAACTGGAGGTAATACTTTTCCAGGTACCTGTTCTAGACAATTCTCTCCTTTGGTTTGTTATCGAATTGTTGAATTTATGAAAAATTCTGATGAAAAATTCTATGCGTGACACATAGAATTATGACTTGTAAAAGCACAGAGAAAGAAACTGGACTCAGAGACAGCCCTCATTCACAAAGCAGAGAGCACAGATAATAATTACAAGCAAAACAACAAAAACCCTCCAAAACCCTCCCACCCCAAACCCCCACTTGTTCAAATAGCTTGTGTGGGACATCCCTCCACTGTGTAATTATGATAGGACATACACAGGTGGCTGAGAGAAATGGATTTTATTTTAATGTGAATCCGCATAAGAAAGCATTACGACTGACGTTTTTGTTGCTTATGATAGAAATGAAATTACCTCCAACTGATGCAGCAGAGCTTTTCCTTTTTTGTTTATTTCTACCATCAGTGTAAATATGGCAACTTTAATATCCTGTTCCACCTGCTTTTGATTCTGATTCACTTCCAGAATTCTATAAGTATAGAAAAGAATGTTATTTAGCTCACAAACCCATCCTCTAAACGCTATAAAAAAAACAAGCCAGCCAAGCTCTATTGCTAAGACTACCATATTTCGTGGCCATATGCACCAATTAATAGATATTCCAACAGATACTTACAGTGAGGAAAATTACTGGGAGAAACAGAATGAGCAAGTACCAGTGACTTATGATAACATTAATTAACTAGTGGCAAATTCTAATGCCATAATTCTACAAAGTTAGTGACATCTGCCACCGATACATTTAAATGCCCATTGCAATTGAAATCCTTGATTTTTAATTGTCCAGCACATTTCTGGGATAGTTTGTGACAATCAAAACTGTTTTTAAGTCTAATTTGTATCTAAAGTAGATTGGCACTCCAGAAACAAAAACAATAAATAGATTTTCTAATTTAGCTATTTCAACAATAACGCCTGAACTCATAACAGCAAAACATAACCTTATATTGTGAAAACCACTACTCCTAAGAGAGAAGAACCACTTAGATGCAACAAAAGAAGAGAAGGGTGTCTGCTGCTTTTTTATCCAATTCCACCATCCGCAAAGACGGGCAAAGAGAGAGGAAGAGTTGAAGTTGCATCCTCTCAGCATCCTCTACCGTGTTGAATCTTCCTGGGTACTGCCTTTCAACTCTGCTGAAGGAGCAGTTACAAAGGCCTACTGCAGCACTCATTTCACAGATTTATTTTTCTCCTAGGTTTGTAGTACCGAGCGAATAAAGCCCCGAGCATAAAAGTATTACATAAATCTTCAAATATGTGTCACAAGCATTATGAAAACATGAGTCATAACCTTTCACTTTCTAAAAGGGATCTACACTGAGAAAATAAGTGTGCTGATGGCAGGGGAGAACGTAAGACTGCCTTCCACAGTCTTTATTGCGTAAGTTGTTTTGTTGCACCCAAGCTATTGCTGCTGCCCATTAAGTCCAGGGTCTGAGCAGAACAATCACCTAACACAACCCAGCACATGAAACAGGTAGCAGTCACTACGGCAAACTGAAGGTTTTAGAATTTCTCTTTCTCGAAGGATAAAAGGAGAGAGGTACAAAATGCACTAACCTAAACATTTAAAGAAATTGACATGTATATAAAGTTGCCCCCTGTGTCAGTTTTAACCTCAAAAACTGGTACGTACCTGTTTTGGATCTGCTTCCCAGTATATTTTATATACTTAGTCTTCTCCATCAATTTAGTGATTAACGTCTCAATGATCACTTTCTGGTTCTGAAAAGCTTCTTCTATAAACTGGTACCTGTAGTAAATAACAGTGAGTATTTACACATACAAAAGGTGTGATATACTTGCTAACAAGCAGAATATTTTACAAAAGACTTTTCTAATTGAAGATGCTGCTCAAACCCAGAATTTAACTGTCATTATGAAAACATATATCAGCAAATACTAATATATTTTATTTATAGTATATTTGAATTTATAGGATATTTTCTGTAATTTTTATTTCATTTGAGAATCTATTATTTTCATAAATATGAAGAGATCCTCTGTGACTGTAGCCCAATTTTAGCAACAGAAAATTAATGTTGTGCTGTAGTCATCACTTTGTAAGTGACAGTGCATGTAAGCTATTACTTCATGCAAGATAAGGATGCAGAAACAGAAGAAAAAAGACAGATAGCTGAGTCAGTAGAAGTCAGCAACATTTTAAATCAAGGAACTGAAATCTTCAACAATTTGAGGAAAAAAAAAGAAGTAGCGCATTCCGAAAGGGATATAAATCCTAATAAAAGCAGAATTGAAGAGGAAGACTGCAACTCAGCAAGAGCAAGGTCTGGCCTGTTCCAAGGAAGAACAGTGGCAAACACTTCTCCACCTATTGATGTTCACCTGGTCAGGCAAGCAAGTTCTTTGGGTGGTTGTATCAGATACAGCAAACATAAATATTAAACTTGAGTACATCTATCTCAGATCACTACTGTATGCATTGGCCAGCAAGATTATTGTCTTGTACTCAGAAGTTGTCCATAATCCTGCTTTTCAGCTCCCGTGGCCAATAAGAGAAGACCAAAGAACAGCAACCCAAAGATTTGAGCGTCATAAATAGTGCTCTCCAAGCCAAACTTTAGGTTTACTCTTCCTTTTAAAAGACTCTTCACAGAAAAAATGCCCAGTTGCACCGTTCTGGAAACATTTGGTAATGTTGTTATATAATCATCTTGTTGAAGGACAAATGGAGAAATCACACATAAGTGCACAGTTGCGTAACACAGCCCCCGTGCTTTCTAAGGATCTCTGAAGAGCTGCATAGCAACAAATTCTGTCCAAATAATTTGACAGGAAAGAAAGGTCTCGTGCTTAAATGACCAGATTAAAAACTGGAGAAAATTAGGTTTTATTCTAAACTATCACACGCTCATCAGCCACACTCTCTTGGATACAATCTCTGTTTATTTGTGGGATTCATTTCTGAGCAGAGAATTTTATTTTGCACTTTTTTTCTCCTGACTGTATTCCATACTGCTAGAGCTACGATCCACTTCAAGCTCTCTTCCTATAAGTGAGCAGCATAAAACATATACTTTCTTCTGATACCTGTGCTCTTTGTGTTCCAGTAACTGACAGTCTCGGCAGGTCAGCTTGTCACAGGTTTCACAATACAACTTCAACTGCTCCTTCTTGTGGTAAGGACAAAACACAGGTCGCTGACTGGTCACACCAACTGCCTCTGTTGAATAAAGGAAGATGTCAGTCCAGCCTCTTGAAAAGATGCAATATTTGCATTCTCCTGTTTGCCCTTACCATATTCCTCCTCACCTAGATGCTATAAGTGTCTATCAGGCCACCTAGTCAAGAATATAATGGCTGTAAGCTCAAACAGCAATTCTCACTCTTCATGAAGCATGGGGCTAACACCATCTCTTGGGAAATGTCTAGAACCTATTTTGCCAGAACTCATTAAGGGCCCACAAAACTATTTGCAAAAGGAGTTAAGTAGCCAGTACTGTCGCAGCAGCAAAAGGCATTGCACAACCAACAAGTTACTTAAATGGAGATTGCTGACATAATTCATTGCTCTGTCCTTTTCCTCAGCCAAATGGAAAAAAGGACATTTGAGGATATCAAGACGCAGACATTCAAAAGTAATGTCTTCACATACAGTAGTCTGTACGTAAAACGTACAGAATATAATAACCAGAAGTTACTAACGTCCCTTCAGGACCCCGTTCTAAATGGGCGAGAGGTCTCACTTCAGCTTCTAGTGAGCAAATACCAAAGAGGATGTGAAACACCACCAGATGACAGAAATGAAATCTGTTCTTTCAACAACTTAACCGACAAAGCCTAATTTCTTAGGAGTTAGGTTGGACATCGAGTTCACGAGGATTATATGGCTTGTAATGAAAACTGGCTTCACGCTGCAGCCCATCCTTCAACGCAGATCAGTAAGATTTCTTTTCTATACCCATTCATTTACTTATTTTCATGAAACCTGGAAAATGTTATTTTCAGATTGGTATCCTTCAGTCAAAATTCTTTGAAACTCACCAGAAGCGAAAGCCCACATTATATGTAAAATACACAGCACTAGATATCGTGTAATGAAAACAAATACATAATATCATGTATTTGTAATAATATGTAATAATTTATAAAAATAATTTATATAAGATAAACGATGCAAGTCCAATGGACTTATTAGAACCAGTAGAATGTTTGTCAGCATGCTATTATATTGTAATTGTCCCACAATGTCATTAAAAGAGCTGTGTCAGAGCTGATCTCTGAAGCCTAGACAATAATTTCCAATTTTACCAGATGAAAGATAAAACCTATGTATATTTATTAAACACTTTGCATAAAAAATCATATGAAATACCAATCTGTAGGGTTTTGTGTCACCATGCAACATCTCTGACAGATGGCTATTTGTCAGATACCATACCCGCAGCCACGACAAAGTCTCCTTTTTCAGTAGCTGCATTCTAAATGCACCTAATGCTTAAAATTAAGTTTTCTCTTTTGTTAGCTGGATCATTTAAGAGATCCACTTAGATGGAGAACAGCCAAATAAACACCAGACTTGGTTCAAACAGTTACAGCCTTTAGCAATGAAATTGAAATAAGTGACTGGGAGGCAGGAAACTATTAAAACATATCCATTACCAATCAGAAAAATAACATAGTTCCACTAATTCATATGCACCAAAGGGTTACATCATAATGAATCTGTCCTTTTATATTTACTAGGATTAAGGAATACAATTTTTGAAATTTAGCACTTTAAAAATAAATGTGGTGGTCCAACACAGTTTTCCAGACACATCCAGACACATATTCTTTGTGAAATTATAAATTATGTGTTTTACCTGGAGATACTTCCTCTTTCTGCCTTACTGTATGATCCTTTGTGAATTTAACCCTCTGGTGAGCTCTGATGCAGGTCTTGCACAGCCATTCTACACACTCCACACAAAACCCATTAGCTTCTGCATTGTCCTCACAGCTTGTGCAGACCTGACATGAGGAAGACAAGGTAACTGTTAAAATAAACATGGAATATGCATATAAGCTTTTCTTCATATTCAATCAGTGCTCTTTCACAGTTTTCTGAAAACTGTGAAATGAGAACGCAGAACTGCCTGAGGTACAGGAACACTATAAATAACTGCATAAAAGTAATTGCATGTGACTTTTCGGAGAAAGTGGTCATTTTATGAGTGTGACTCTAAAACCTTTACCTGGTATGATAAAAGTCAAACCGTTACTCTCTGCCTGACACTGCACACTTAGGAACCATATAATGTTTACTATATACAACATGCTCTTGTGAAATATTTACTCAATACAGAAGACGATCAGCACCGCTCTGATTTTAGAAGCCTCCCTCAGTTCACACAGAAGTTTTAATTTTAGTTTCCGTTCACCTGCTTAGAGTTTCAGGAAGTATACACAATTCTGAGCAGCAGGGTTCTTCTCAAGAATCTCTGCATCACCACTTAAAGACAGCATTCCAGTTAAGCTTATCGGTAATGCTAACCCAAAACAGATTTGCAACCAACGCACTATAATTTTCATACTCTGGCCTGTTAATTCCTGGGGCTCTTTGGATTATACCCAAGATATCTAGAAAAAAAAAAAAGTAATTACAGAAAATAAACCTGACAGCAGACCAAAACCTCTCTGCACAGAGTCAATACACGCACAAGAAAAAATTCCTATCTCAAACAACAGGTTGAAAACTATGAATGATGGGACCTGGACAGGCTTGAGAGTTGGGCCCATGCAAACTTCATGAAGTTCCCAAAAGGTCAAGTGCAAGGTTCTGCAGGTGGGACAAGGCAATCCCAAGCACAAGTACAGGCTGGGTAGAGAAATGATTGAGAGCAGCCTTGAGGAGAAGGACTTGGGGGCGTCAGTTCATGAGAAGCTCAACATGAGCTGGCAATGAGTGCTGGCAGCCCAGAAAGCCAACTGCATCCTGGGTTGAATCAAAAAGAAGTGTGGTCAGCAAGTTGAGGGAGTGATTTTGCCCCTCTACTCTGCTCTCATGAGACCCCACCTGAAGTACTGTATCCAGCTGTGGAGCCCTGAGCACAGGAAGGACATGGACTTGTTGGAAGAGGTCCTCCAGAGGGCCACAAAGATGATCAGAGGGATGGAGCGCCTCTCCTATGAAGACAGGCTGAGAGATTTGGGGTTGTTCAGCCTGGAGGAGGCTCCAGGGAGACCTTATAGTGGCCTTCCAGCACCTAAGGGGGGCCTACAGGAGAGATGGGGAGGAACTCTTTATCAGGGAGTGTAGTGACAGGATGAGCAGTACTAGTTTTAAACTGAAAGAGGGTAGATTAGATTAGATATTAGGAAGAAATTCTTTACTGTGAGGGTGGTGAGACACTGGAACAGGTTGCCCAGAGAAGCTGTGGATGCCCCATCCCTGGAAGTGTTCAAGGCCAGGCTGGATGGGGCTTTGAGCAACCTGGTCTAGTGGGAGGTGTCCCTGACCATGGCAAAGGATTTGGAAATACATGACCTTTAAGGTCCCTTCCAACCCAAACCATTCTATGATTCTATGAAGAACACCACTTCACATGTCCATAACATTACTTAACTCCTCCTTCACACAACCCTGTAGTCATACCTTCACGGGGGTTTTGGCGGTAAAAATAGTGAATATACTTATGCAGATACTTCTTTAGGTAACTACCATCCATTTCTATCAACATTTAGCACTACTGCAAGTGAAAGCCTCAAGATCTCTGAAGATTACTATATCCCACAGATCACAGTGATACAATTCTGCTATCAGGAGCAACAATGAGAAAGTTTTAGATTTTAGTTTAAAGTACAATTTTTTAAAAACTCCAACTTCTGCACCCGCATGAGATAAATATAGATTAAGTTAAAAAGGAAGCAAATATTTATATCCTATGCAGATAGATAATATATATGTAGAACTATGTCCCAGTTTCCCCTTCAAAAAAAAAAGAGGGAAAATTAGCACAAAACTTGCCTTAGGCCACAAAGCAAGTTACTGACAGAACTGGAATTTGAATATAGGAGTTCCAGATTCCAAATGCTGTGCTTATTCTTCTGGATCATGTTGCCTCTCAAAGCAAATATCTTCTGAGAACTGAAGTTACAACACAAGGGTTGTTGACCCCTCTGGTTGTCACTTGGAGTTTGAAGCAGTTCCTTTTCATTAAAGGTGACCTGCAAAGGAGAAAAAATTGGGCTTGTGCCCCTTTTTCTGTTTCTTTACCAAACAGAGGCCTGAAAGTTTTATTTTTAAGTATTTTTTTAAAATCTTCTGCTTGTTTTTTCTTTTTCTTCCCTCTCTTTACAATAAAAACTCTACTCCTATCCAGACTAGTTGACTAGGGAGAAACACCAAAGTCAGGACATCATAAAAAAGTGATGAAAATGGATATAAATCAATTAAAGGAAATGTATTGGAATCAGGAAATTAAAATTTTTTACTTGCTCTTAACCCTTAATTTCAACGACATTTTGGGGAAAAAAAATAAGAAAAAAAAAAAAAAAGAAGTAGTCTTAAGGAGTCGGCACAGCTTCTTGAAAAAGGAATTTAGGACAAACAAGCATGACAGAGGCGTTACTTCAATTTTACATTTTCGGTGGCAGAAACTCTCATGAAAGAAATTCCCTCCCATCTCCTTCACCAGTTGTCTCCTCCTCAGGTGTGCCAGTGAAACCCTCTGCAAGAACGTGGTGTAAAACCGGATTGATTACATCACTGTAGCTCAAAGATGAGTTACATCAGCCCTGCTGACCGCGCAGTAAACCACCGGCAGGGTGAGAAAGAAGTTTTAAAATCAATCTTGTTGCCAGAGTGATACAACTGTGCTGTGCCCCCGGACACCCAGAGGTGTTTTTGCAAGTTGGAGCGCAGCATAAAAGACTGAGTATTTGTTTTTCTAGTGTAAAAAAAAAAAAAAACAAACAACAGTGAAAACAAAATAAGCAAAGGGAAAAAATAATAACAGAAGTCTTTCAGGCATTCTTTATGCAAAGAAGCAAAACAGAAAACAAAAAAAAAAAAGGCAGGAACCTAATTTAAATAATTTAAAAAAAGAAAAAAAAACACAAACAAAATGCTACTCTCCTCCCCAGCCTTTCCAAGTCACCTTTAGCAAACTCAGGCAAATAAACTTGCTACGTGCCAGTGCATTTCAGTAAGTTCAAAGGATTTCTGAAGTTATTCATTCCTCCTAGATTCCAATATCTTTGTCTTTTCAATATGCTTTAAGTTTTAGGGTTTTTTTTCCATCTGGTTTGACCTGCTACAGTTGGAATGAGATTAAGATTGTGATTCAATAACCAATAATCAGGTGCTGACAAATGAGCTGAAACTCTTCCTCTGTAGTCCCAAAAATATATATTCCAAGTTTATACTCTTCAAGCCACCAAGTTGAAGAGAGACAGATTTCTAAAATTTTTCATAGACATCATAACTCATGCTGTCAAAATAGCTATGCCTTCTAGGTAGAAACTAGATTTGCTTCTACCCACTTCTTATTTGAAATATGCATTTTCAGATACAGCTTGGATTCTGCTAGAACTCCTAGTTATTAGAGTAAGTCATATAGCTAAAGTACACAGAAGTACAATTACTGGAAATATTTGCTATACTCTTACAAAACCTAAAACATATTTCACTCTTATTTTTGTGACTCTCATGAGCGGTGCTTCAGTGATTTCAAAGAAAATTCTCGCTAGTTAACCTGTAAGTCTTTATTCTGGTTAGACAGATATTTATGTTTAATTGAGTTTTCCTTGTAATTATATTTAATTCAGTCACTAGTTTTAGTATTTATAACCCCAGGAAGCATTCATTCAGCTTTCATTCAAATTTAATGAAAGCTGAAATTACTCCGCATGTTGCAGGTTAAGTACTATTTTTCTGTTGTAATGCTTGTATATTTACTTAAAAACAGATTAACATGCAAGAGTTGAGGTAATAAAACTGTCTTCTCAGCTACTGTAGTAGCTAACCACTCTTCCAATTAAATATACTTGGAGTATTAAAGAGATTAAATAAGCGATCAAATGTTTCCGAGTTTCAAAGGAAGACAGTGAAGCAGTCCAGAGGAATATTCAGTGAATTAATGTTCCAAACTTCACCGGTGTAAATTAGATGCAATGGTTTCCCCTACTGGATCCAAAAAACATTGATCTCTTGTCACATAAGAAAATCAATGAGGACAGCACCTGTCTTTTGGGACATTCTTGTCTATATGGAACTCTAAATATGACCCATATGCTGATACCTCAAAATGCATAAACTCTATCCTTGCCCCAGCATCCCTGCCACAGCTTCCTCTCTTTGAGGCTCAACAAAACCATAATGTGACTTTTCTTGAGTCTACTACCCGCTGCCCTAAACCAGTGGGTTTCAGCAACATTTTGGCCACATATAAAAAAGCTTTGATACACGTTCTCTTCTGGACACAGAAGCTATGAAATCAGGACCTAGACTAAAATGCACTACAGGCTCCATGTGTTGCAGCCACATCAATGTTGTCACTATGATCTCCTGCATCGATATCACACTTCTCATTTTTACTATCACGGCTTTGCACATGCATTTTCTTCTGTTAAGCTCCTAAATCTTCCTTACTTCTCTGCTCTCTAGTCTTATGCAAATTTAGCATTTGCTTCAGTAACACCTCTTGGGTTTGAAGCTCCTTTCCACTTACTCTGATGAATCAAGTAGAATTAATTTTTATTTTCAAACTTCTCTTCAGCATCCAATAATTTTGCAAAGTTTTTCAACAAAACATAATGTGAAAAAAATTACACAGGATCCACTCTTTCAAAGTATTTCTGTCTTAGTTGCCCACAACTTACAATGATTGCTTTCAGGAAGATCACAACTGCATTTCCCTTTACTCTCTTTTTTTCTGGAAAGCTTCCTATACTAATAGCCAGCACAAAATCCTTAATGTTCTCTTCTTTATACTTACTTCTTTTGCTCCTAAAGTTTTCAGTAGTAATTGCTAGAAATCACAGCTATGTAAGTGGAGTACTCAACTGCCACCATCAGGCTCAGATAAGGTAAACGTGATTTTAGGTAAATGGCTGGCACTTTAATGAGTTCCAGTTATTTTTCACACCCCACAATTCCAGTCTCCATGATACACCATTCACTCCTAGAGTTTTGATTCAATATGCTGAAAACCATTTTAATATTATTACAAATTTAAATCTGAAACAACCAAACACTGAATTTGAAAGAGGTTTCTTTTGCAGTCTCTCTTGTATTGAAATAAACCAGTCCTTCTTGACAACACACGTATACAGGCTAGTCACAGACACGGACCAGTGGTTCTAAGCCACACCACCACTTGCACAGAACCCATGGACTGCCTCTAATTCTAATTTGTTAAACATCCTGCTAAAGATGCCAAACTATCAAAGCCAAACTAACCATCTCAGTAGAAAATTTCCATAACATAGCCAAAGTTTTTGACAGAGTTTGGATGATCTCTGATCCAGTATTTCCTGCATGTCTCAGCATCTTTTCCACTTTAATTTCTCTGATCTGTTGCCTATGTTGCTACTGGCAATTTTTCCTTCTTTTCTCTTTGCTCCTTCAAAGGCAAAATAAGACAGAGCAATTAGAAGGATGTATCATCCTTAAACCTCATAATATTCCCTAACAGGACACTGATCTGTTTAAGTATTATTGAGTTAACTTTGCTGTTCCACAACAAACAGCTTTATAGAACGGTGTAGCACTTTTTTGATGTCAAAGTCAAAGGAATGTCCAAATGTCAAAGTACAAAGGAATGTCCAAAAAGCTTTATTATCATACCCAAATTAATCTATTCAAACAAAACAGAACTGCACATAATTCATTTCCAATAGGTAAAGTACATGCTCACTTAGCAGTCATCTAACAAAATACTGAGCTCCATTTAAAAAAAGTCAGTAGAAAAATGCATGAAAGTACTACTCTGCTGGTTTAGCAAAGTCTACTGGTTTGCCTCCAGCTGCTGCAGAAAGTATGCTGAGTTCAGCCAGGGAACTCAGTTCAGTTTTTGTTAGGAAGAGAAAGAAACAAATAAGGAATGGAAGAGTAAGACAGGTGTCTGAGAAGGGAACTTAAGGAAACACAAACGCTTTGAAGAACCTCCCTGAAACCTTGCTCGAACCACTCAACAATGGATGATTCCAAACCAGCTGCTGAAATGTGTGGAATTTCTCTGTATCTCTCTCCAGCAGATCAAGATAAGAAGATAAAAAAAAAAAAAAAAGACATTTCATTCAATTCGAAGGAAGTGCCTGACATATAGTCCAGTTTTTGATACCAAAGTGCACCTGATTTCACATGACTATGACCAACCTCAAGAATATAACAACCCCTTCTTGAATTTTCAGTTCCTTACCCAAGTGTCAAAGGCCTCAATTCCTCACTTAACTTTCACAGAAAGCAGAAAAAAAACCCAAAAACCTGGGTGTGGGTGGGGGGGTGGGTGCATGTAAAGACTTTGTCACTAAACCAAGGAAAAGTAATCGTGCTGCTGTCACCACTCCCCAAAGGAATATTTAGAGGACTTGTTATATAACTAAGCAGAGGTTATGGCACAGGTCCAAAATAAAAAAAACAACTCAGGACTGCTTCTGCATAACAAAGCTATTTGTTATCTTGCTTTGCTTCCTAATTTTGAAGTCACTAAAAAAATACATGACCAAATTGTCAGTGCAACGGGGACTATTCTTTTTCTCGATCTTACTGGTAGAGTATTGAGAGACCATCTCCAAAACTCAGATCTTTCCCTGTTACACCCGGGGGGTGGGAGGGTGGAGGGAGAACTAAACAGAAACAAAAAGAAAAAAAACCCACACAAATACAAAAAAAACCCCAAACTTCAAGCTGTCCTACATCAAGAGAACACTGCTAATACTTCCAGAGACTCCCAACTAAATTTCAGTTTCTGGTAAGGACTACCATTTCTCAGAAATCCAGTTGCAAAATTCCTCATAAACTGAACACAGTTTAATGGTTTTTGAGAAGTAAGTTAATTCCTCTTCCTTGGAGGTGATGACAACATTTATGCCTTTTATAGTCAGTGAGCTGGTATCACAAACCTGATGGTACTTTCATCTGCTCCTGAGAGCCATACCCATCCATGTATGTAACTGCAAATTTCAACTAAGCTTTGAAACAAGAAGACTACATAATAAAGGACTTCTAAGAAGCTGCTCTCAAAACAAACAGATCAAGACCCAATGTTACAGGTCACTAAAACAGGAGATGAAAAAGAGGCATTTTCAAAACGAAAGGAGACCACCACCTAAATGTTAGGGGATGAATTAAAATGCAAGCTATGTTGACACGGTAACCTTTTTGTACTGTTATTATGGAAAGTGCAACAGCATATAATGAGGCTGAATTATTTACAGTAAGTTCCTATAGATTAATAAAACACTTCATGAGTAAAGAGATTCTTGAGATACTCTCTTACTAGCTGAAAATGAAGACACGCAATATTTTGGTACCAGAGATTGCTAAACTGTGGTCCTACACAGATGTGATTACTCATTTGGTATTGCTTCCACACCAGTACTTTCATCTGGAAAAACCATCATGAGGAGAAAAAAAAACAAACAGTATTATTATTATTATTCCAGATAAGCAGGTTTTGGTTTTATGAGATGTCTACTATTTGATTGCAAAAGGAAGAAGAGGCGGCCTGCATAAGAAAAACAAACAGGAAACCCCTAAAACATAACCTCTAAGTTTGAGCCTCTTGCTTGGTAACTGCCCTGCAGCTATTTAGTGCCATGTTTTGTCAGTGCTGAGATAAGAAAAATAAAGTTGATTTAACCAGAGGATTCAGTTTTACACTGAGATCTCTTGACGTAGCGTTGTTCAGGCCTGTGCTTCAGAGAGCGTTTCAAGTGCCCTGCCTGAAGTGCAGAAATTCCCATTTTAACACCTGTTCCTTAATTTATCTTTTGCTATTACGACAAAATTTTATATCAACAATTAAAAATACTTCAGAATAAGGCAACCACCTTCTTCACATGCATTTTCATTGATTTTAACTGATCTTCTCGAGTAGCTACCCTATGTGATGACTAAGGACTTTAAGTCTTTTTCTCCATATGAACAGCAAAAAGGCCACACAGCAAAAAGCCAAGGATATGCAAACACATCCAAAAGGTGTTAACTTGATTACATGTTAATGCACTTACCTGATTTGATTTCTCTACTGTGCTACTGGGAACCTCTGTGGTATCCTTCACAAAAAAGTTATCTATGATGTGTCTCTCTGCACATTCCTGACCACAAATTGGACAGCGGATAACACCGACTGGGGGGGAAAAAAAAAATTTTGATTACGCTTGCACAACTTAAGGTATATCAAACAACTTCAAAGACAGCTTGTAAGGATAAATACTTTGAAAGGATGTTTTGATACTTTCTTGTCAATAAGGTATGAGTGAAAAGAAGCTAATTCTTATTTATCGCTGAAGTAACTTTTACCTGTTATTCCCTGACGACATTCTTTCAACCAAGGTCAAGCACCTTTTTACTTCAATCCTATAAAGAATTTGCCTTAGGTTTACAGAAAATTAATTTATTTGTTCTAAGGGGAATGTACTGCCATTGACAATTCGGTGTTATAGAATGGATTCAAGTAAACATTTATGTGTGGAGTATTAATTAGTGACATTGAGTGTTATTACATACACCCACATGCACACCAGCAGCGTGACCTGACTGACTTCCAACTGTGTTAATATGAGAAACTGAGATGTAATGAATTCAAAATGAACGAGGCAAGTTGTATAGAGGAAGAACAGACCTGTATTAACACTGTGACTACCTCCACGCTAAGCAAGGGAAAGCAAGCAAGAACGACATAGGAATAAACAAACGAGGTCCTCTTTCTCCTCTCCTCTGCAAGACATACTGGGGAACAATTCTAAGATAATAATATACTTGGACTCCTGGTCGAAGGAAGAGCTGAGAACCAATAACTCAAAGGGTTAAACAATTAACAGCTTTTTCAAGAGAATAAAAAGGACAAAAGTCAAGTTCAAAACTTGGGGTTCAACAGTGAGTAGGCTAGACTGAAAGGGAAAATACCTATATAAACATTTTAAAGTTTACATAAGGTTTATAGAAAGTTCCCAGGTGCAGAAAGCAGAACTGAGGCTTGTTTATCATCCAAGAAAAATCTCTAAAATGCCAAGCATTATCATCTTGCTTTAAGAAAATTATCCGTTGTTACCACCCAAAAAAAAAAAAAAAATCAATGAAACTAAGTTAGGTCGAAATAATCACTTAGGATGTGGAAATCATCATGCAAAGCTTACTGTAGAATAATCACGTGAGTCCATACTGAGATAGATTCTAGACCCACAGCTGCCATGTGAAAGGAGGCAGGATTTTAGGGCCTTAAAGAAGATCAGAGACACCATTTAACCCATTGAATTTAGCACTAGTATATAATTCGGCACTTGCATATTTACCTAAACCTGCATAGGCTTCATTCTGTTCCTGCTTCACTTTTACAGTAAAATGTAGAAGTACAGAAACTATTAAATATTGCACTTTCTGCAGAAGAACTTAATTCCTTACTGTAAGTGCTTCATACAAGACTTAGGTAACTTTTTCATAATGTCCTTCCAATACACACTACATATTTAACCCCACTATAAAGCAGTTCTCTAATAAAAGTCCACCAGTTTTACTAAATTAGCTCTTCATTCTGGAAATTCAGCCAGCAGTTCTCCACTTGTGGAGCTAGGCACTTAACACTCAGCTGGAAGGCTGACTTAAGCCTGGTTTTATTATAATTGCCATTTTGCTAGTCTGCATTTCAGTACATACTTGTGCAGCTTCTTTTGATATACAAATTCTATATTGTGGTTCAAACTTCTGTAACTGTTTTGTTATTTTTTTTTAATACCGTCATCATGAAGGATAATTGAGAAATTAAATTCTGGCATGTCAGGTAGTTAATAGAACTCTTGGGTACTGAATTTCTCCTTTTATTCAGCAAATAAACTTACCACAGTCAAGAGTGAAGAAATCTCCTGATACTCAAGCTACATACCCGCTAAAAAAAAAAAACTATTTTTTATATTTTTTAACATTTTTTCAGATGTGTTTCTCACACCAGATCTCCCAAGCTTCACCTTCAGCCCCAAGAAAAGCGTCCAAATATCTCCAAATCCTCTTGAAGCTTTTTTGGAGAATTCCTTATGCTGTCTAGCCTTAAATCAAGGTTTTCTTCTGTGACTCTTGGCTAAGCTCCCTTTTATTATAATCCTGAATTGATGACTGCTACACAAATCAGTTTTAAACCAGGTTTAGCCGCAGATTTAAGTGAAAAACCCCGATCTCGGTGTAACCGTTACAGCCAGGTTATACCGTTACGCACACAGCTGGCGACGCAAGCCTTGCTGGCACGAAACGTAAAACACAAATTAACCAAGCAGCATTCCTTTTAGGTCCTTATCTGCTATTCCGAATGCACCCAAGGCTCTTTTCACTGACTGACTGAATACACAAACCAGGGTGTCAATCTTTTCCTCTCCACTCTCCGAGCGAGAAATGGAAGGGTGCAAGCCAGAGTGCCCTGCACGTGAATTCTTCACGTGTGTTGCCTTTGCAACAGGAGGGCTGTGGTGAATAACAGCACCTAAGGACTGCGTGGGGCTTCATTTCAGAACTTCAGCCTAGCCACTTCAAAGAGACACGCTCGCACGAACACGCTGCACATCAGCACTGGGTTTTTTTCTAGTTGTTTTCCTTATCAGTAAACAAACAGTACAGTAGTAATCACCACACGGTCCTACAGAACTACAGCGATGCGGAGCTGGTGGATCACCAGGACTCTCGCCCAACTAACAGGGACACTAAGTTCCTGGGAAGGAAAAACACGGTCTGCAGTGAACCCAGAACTCAGAGCTTCCGATGGGAAAACAGATGCAGAAAAGACTACAACTATTTTGGAATGAAATGAAAAACATTTGGTAAATACAAAAACCGTGTATTCAGAAAGTTAAAAAAAGAACAGTGATTATATTCAAGACACACACGCACTTAAATTTAGCAAAGCTTATGGACAAACATCTCCCCGTTTCAAATGGCACTTCTACTGATGTTATCAGGGTTATCTGTCATAATTAAGTAAACTTCTGAAGTTAAGTAAAGTTCTATTTGGAAACAGTAATTTTCAAGTAAATTCTTGCTTTGCAGTACTAGTTACAGGATGCAGCTTTTTGTATCAAATGACAGAACTACACGTAGGCCAAGCAAAGTTTTCAGCCATTCATCCAATACAAACTGTACAGTTGTCATCTGTCACAGATGTGATGGGACTAAAGTCAGTTCATGTTATTTATGTTGCTTACAGCCCAAAACACATCAGCACAACCCTAAGAGCACAAACCCATAATGGCCAGGCTGGAAAAAGTCATAAACAAGAAATATCAGACACAGGAAAGTTGCTTGATTCATTCAGTATCTGCTTTTGAAGCTGACACGTTAACAATTGATTGGTTTCACGAGCAGAGTCCTCTTTTCTGATCAGATGTGGTCCAGTAACGTGGTGCATTTGGATTACATGTCCAGGTTTTGGTAATGGAGGACAAGGGGGAGCTGCCAGAGGTCTCCACCATGAGAAGACATTGGGGGCTACAACCATGTCAGAAAGAGCCAATTCCAGACAGCTCCATCCACCACTGGCCAAATCTGAACACATCAGGAACACTGGTGGCACCCCTGTGTACGTCTTTAAGAAAGGGTAAAAAACACTGTGCAAAAGAAGCTGGGAGAGAGTAAGAAAAATGTGAAAGAACCTTGCAGACACCCAGGTCAATGAAGAAGGAGGGGGAGAAGGTTCTCCAGGTGCCAGAACAGATTGTCCCCCTGCAGCCCATGAAGAAGACCACAGTGAAACAGATTGCCCCCCTGCAGGCCATGAAGAAGACCATGGTGAAACAGATTGTTCCCCTGCAGCCCATGGAAGACCACATCAGAGCAGATATCCACACTGCAGCCTGTGTAGGACCCCACGCTGCAGCAGGTAGAGGTGCCCTGAGGGAAGCTGCAATCTGTGGAAAGCCCACACCAGAGTTCCTGGCAGAAGGAGCTGCATCCCACGGAGAGATGCCCATACAGGAACAGGTTTCCTGGCAGGAACTGATGGGGGGGACCCCACATTGGAGCAGCCTGTTCCTGAAGGACGGTACCTCATGGAGAGGACCTACATTGCAACAGGTCTTGAAGAAAGACTCCATGCTGGAAGGGGTCCTGAAGGACTGTATCCCATGGGAGGGATCCTACACTAGAGCAAGGAAGAAGTGAGTAGAATATGGAGAGGCAGAGAGGAACTGGTATGAACTGACCACAACGCCCATTCCCATCCCCAGTTGAGTCAGGAGTGAAGCTGAAGAGGACTGTGAATGAGAAAGTTTTTTTTTGTTTGGTTGTTTTGCTTTGTTGTTGGGTTTTTTTTTTTATTTTATTTTATTTTTGTGTTTTGTTGGTTGGTTTTGGGGGTTTGCTTTGTTTGGGTTTTTTTTAAAGCTAAATGCTTTACAGCTAAAATTCTAGCTTAGTAAAGTGAATCTGAACAAGACACTGGTTTGTATGTAGATTTGCAGGTTTTACATAAAGAAGACAGTGCTTTGCCATATTGCAACCTTGGAGAGATGCAGACATCGCACAATCTCATGCCAACTACAGTATCTGTACCCCTTCAGAGGTCTAACCCAGTTTAGACTTGAGCTAACCATAGAGATCTTATGCTGCTTCCTTTTCCCAAGTAAAAAGAACTCAGAAGAGTAGCGAGACAGCATCATCCCCCACAAACTGGTTTAGTAGATGACACACACCGTATACTATAGCAGCGTAAGAGAAACTTTATTTAAAAGACAGGCGGAAAATCAGATAGATGCATGCCTATTAATGACTTGACTGTTTTAATAGATTATTCTTATCTCAAAATCGTATTATTTATGATACATTTTTTATGTACAGTGATGATTTGATAAAGGAATTGTAGACGTGGTTTGAAACCCTTTATTCCTCGTCCAGTTTTCTAGTACAAAGGCTTAACAGACCATGGAGAAGTATCCCCTCCTAGATCCTGCAGCAGTAACAAAACACACCACTGCACACTAAGTATTAGTGCTCTCCCCAGCCTATTATACACCTGAGAGAGGAGTTCAACTTCTTCTGGTGCATAAAGAGTCCCGTTGGTTAAAGTCATTACCGACAGACAGTACTCAGACAGAGGGCTGAAGCAAACGTAGGAGCATACACACAAGCTTTTTGCTAGCAAAAAGCCATCAGGTGCCATAGCAAGCCATTAACCAACTTCTTTGAACAACCAAAAGGACAAAGATATTTTCCAAAGACATTTCTGCTTGTATGTCAAATAATAATATACAGGAATAATATATGTAATAATTATATATGGACATACAATATTTATAACAATATTCAGGAAGAAGGAATGCAAGTAAATATAACCCAAAGCATTTTCTTACTACATTCCATGTATGTATTTGCTTTAGAAGCTCATTGGTGCACCTTTTTTCCTCATCAACACTTAATCACATTGTTAACCTTTCCTTAAGCATGCGAAGAATGAAGTTCCTAAATTAACCTCTGAATTAATTAACATTTCCTTCATTGAGTCCCTCTGCAAGACACTTTCTTAGTGCTACAATGAATCAAACTTTTTTTTTTTATTATTATTTTTAACTGTTAAGCTTTGGAAGCCATCGTGAAATAGCTTTCTAACCATGCTTAATCTTATTGCAAACACTTCCTTCCTCTTGTTTCAAGACACCTGTTTCCTGAATTGTGCTGCAATTTACTTCAGCGCTTTCACGGCTGGGAACTCTCATTGACATACCATGGTCTGTTCAAGAAGATTCAAATTCTGAGGAGCAAGACGTCAAAAGCAATTTACTTGATTTTCTTACATAAATTGGCAAGGCAGATAATTCATTCTCTTATGAAACTATAGGAGAAGCACACTATTTCATCCAAAAAAGAACTACATTAATGTTTTACAGGGGAAAAAAAAAAAAATCCCCGAATGATTTTGCTCTTCATTCCCCTCCTCCCCTCAAATACCTACAGTTTTGATAAAAGGAATGAGGGCAAAAGAGAAGAAAAATCTGGAAAGTGGTAGCACAGAACATTATTTGTCCACACATTGTGAGATAATACAATGAAATTTCACTAATCCAAATATTATTTCTGCAATTGACATTTGCTATACCAACTATATATTCAAGTACATTACCAAGTCAGCTCAAACCTAGCATTTTCACAAAAGAAAAAAAAACCTGTACCTTTAAATAAACGTTGTCAAAGCAATTATAATGCAGTATCATCAGAAGGAGCATCAGATTCAGGTTAGCAATTTGGATAATGCTGTTCAGGTTTAGCACATTCCTGGATGGTGACGATCTATTGTTTATCCTAATTAAACTGGGGGTAAGGAAGACCTCTAATTCCTCATGAATGTTCTGACACTCCACTAATTCTAGCCCCAAACAACTCTAAAGGGCTTTGAGATATTTGAACAATACAGTTAGGAGTCTTCCAATACCAAGTTATTTTTTAGTGAACAAAGTAATTTTCCTTCTTGAAGATTCTCTGAAAGATGATTTGCTACAATAGCAAATTGCCAGAAACAAAGGGTTGACACTTGGTATATTTAATGTCATCTCCTTTCAGAATGCCTGATACTGCACTATACTCTAGAGACATAGGGAACAGCTGAGAAAACCAGATCTAGTATTACATGTAAGAGGGGGGGGAAAAAAATGCAGTCCTATTCCTCCTTGGTGTGGGGGATAGGGAATTGGGCAAGAATGACCTCACGTTTCCCTAAAATTGCCCGAAGTAGCATTACCTACCATCACCTAGATCCTGCAGCTTAAAGGAAGCAAACGCAAAGAGGATGCAGCAGGGACTGCAGCACACCAGAGCACCTACAGGAGTAGTTATCTAAGGACCTTCAGCCAGCTGGTCCATTTTTGACAGGACTGATCCTTCCCCGATTGCCTGTTTGTTTCAAACCCTATGTTTCCCCTCTCAACCTTTTGTCAAGCTTCAGTCATCTGCCAGTTGATTTGCCATCCTGCCTTCCCACTTAGAATATTCACTCCTACAGAACCTCGTTTTCTCTAGCGGTAACAAGAAACCCATTTTCTGGTTCTAACCAGAAATTCACCCGTATTATTCACACCGAATGCAATCTACTGCTTCCAGCCCTGTAGTGCCCATTACAGTGGGGCAAATGCAGGTGGGAAGAGAAGTAAGAAAAACCCACAGGATTCATCTGTAAAACAATTCAGCTCTGCAATGTTTAGTGGAACCAAAAAAAGAAAAAACACCTGAGAAGTAGAGAGGACAAAAAAAAAAAAATCCCACGTATTGTTAGAAGCAGGTTCCTCCGTAGTCTTAGTAGAATCTTCAAAAGGGGAAGACTGCAAGGGGTAAGATAACATGCATTAGAATGCCTTTCACTGAGAACAGTCCCACTGCACATGGGCTTAAATTTTCAAATTTGAGAATCCTAACAAGAATTTCATAGTTTGCTCTCTTGTAACTGATCACTGCATAAGTATCTTCATGCAAAGGTATAAAACAAAGAAATCCATTGTCTATCAAGAAGGAAAAGAGGCTGGAAAGCGTTTCTCCTCCTGTCCCTGCACATTGATGCAAGCTGAGGGAGAACCTATGTCTAGGTGGGCAGACCACTGAGCTTTGACAGTAGGTAAGTACTTCTAACCTGACAATTTGTAACTGTTAATGTCCAACATCAAACCACCAAACCAGCAGGAAATAAGATTTTAAAAGGATAATTACCTGTTTGCTCTTCCGCAGAAGAATGAAGTTTTCGAGTGTCAGGGTTTATTTTTGTCAAAATAATCCTGTATGTTTGTTGGTTTGGGTTTTTTGTTTTGGGGTTTTGTTTGTTTGTTTTTTTTAATGAAGCAAGCATTTCCAGAGCGCTTCAGTGGGCAGGTGAAAACTTATTATTTAACTTGGGAGGAGCTCCATATTCAGCATCATGATTATTGTGAAGATAGCAAGTGGTAAGATGCAACATTTTCATCTACTCCTTTGCGCCAGGAGAGCTGATCATCCAGCTCTATGGTGAGCTGCATCAAGAGCATGTGGCTCTCGAGCAGGAGTAGAGGGGAAGACCTCCACCCTTGTCAGCAGCAGCATCCATTCATAAAAAAAAATAAAAATTAAAAAAAAAAAATCAAGCAGCTGTGGGACCTTACATTGAGACTTTGCTTGAACCAGGCTCAGACATCACACTGCTAACAAAAATAGTAATGCTGGCTCCCCGGACCATTCATTTCTATCCCGCTCCAACACAAAAATTTATGTGCCGTGAAATGAGGTGGATTAGGGAATAGGACGCGGATTAGATGGGGTTGTGCCAGGAGAAGAGTTAGTTTCCACCCTAAGAGTTCTGACTGGTGACAGGCTCACAACACATAGGCCTTTTTCAAGGAACACTAGCCTGCCTTTTGGACACGCAGGGGAAACCCATGGCACATTCTTCTTCTTCCCAAATTACACACTGCATCCACAGCAACACCATCTCAAGCATATACTGCATTATTTCCAACTCGGGTCTCCATCTCCTGGGAGTACGTTCCAGACTCCTGAAGCATCCCGAGACAAGAGGGGGAGACTGCTCTGGTCTGCCCCAGTTTCAGCTCATTTGTGTCTTCACTGTAGCAAACAGGTTTCAGAGCCATATTTAATAAAGCCACTGGATAATCATTTGTACACCCAAAAGTGCATTTTTTTTCTTTATAGATGCAAAGTGTTTTACTGAGAAAGGAGGGTATAAGGGTTCCCTTTCTTCAGTACGGATCAGTGGAAAAAAATACTAGTTTTGTGAAGGGAGCTCTATTAAATAGTGCTTGCAAGCAACTGGTAACTATTTTTTCCTAAAAATGACATAAATATTACAGAATAAATCCATTAGGCTTGTGTAACACAGCTTTCCTCAGTTTTACAGGTGTCTTATTTGAAATTTTAACTATACAGATTTCAGAACAGAAAACACTAACAGCAAGTCACACATACAGTTAAGTATTTTTAAAAATAGGGTAATTAACATTAATAGAAGGTATGTTAGAGATTGAAGATAGTGCCAGCTATAAGATTTTTTTGTATAACTACACAGAAAATTAGGGCACTTCAATTGTGACCTACAGGATCTTTTTTCCTCTCATTGTGTATACAGAGACCATTAATATTTGCAAGGTTTTTCATTAAAATGCACGGGGTTGAGGGTAAACTGGTTCTATTTACACAGGTCACGTTTTCCCGTTAAAAAACAAACACTTAGAAAACTTAATTCAAGAGATGATATCACGTGCAGCGATGTCTGAATCAATTTTTAAAATAATTACTGCTTTCCTCTCGTTTCTCATTAAGCCAATACTGGTGCTGCAAAATTGGCAACTTCTTCAAACCAGTTTGTTCCAGAAAAAGCTGCTCCCATCTAGTTGTGCCAGCCTGCTGCTGCTAGAGGAGGGGAGACAGGTTAAACCAACAAGCAAGCGCATCTCAAGGGGAAACTGGCATCCCACTGCCAAAACACAAACATTCAAAGCAACCACTAATCTAACAGATAAATTTATTAAAAAAATCGGAATGCTTTATTTACCACCCTTTAAAACGGAAATAGATGAAAAGCAGACAAAGGCTCCTAGCTGTAATCCCCCCCCCCCTCTGGAAGAGTGTTACAGGCCAGCTTTTATGCTGCAGCGCATTGACTTTCTTGGAAAGCACTGCAGAGCTGAATTAAAATATTTCAGCTGCTCTGTCAAATGGTTCATTGGTTGTTTTTTTGTTTGGGTTTTTTTTTTTTTTTGGCTATACGTGCCCAATCTTCAAACATTTCAAACATCGCATATTAGACTTCATAAACTGTAAACTTCACAAGGCCTCCAGCCGCTTCTGAATATCTTAAGAAATTCTGAAGGGAGAGTTTATGTTCCCATACAAGGCTGTCCAATGTATTTCCTTTGACAACGCAATTATAAGAAGTGTCATAATGGTAACAAAGGGAAATACTGCTATTGTGGGACAGACAATATTTAAGAACAAGACGATAAAAAAACCTCGCTGCCTTGCAATGAACACGCTTAAACGAGGAGCTGCCAACAATTACAGCAATTGTCACTCCTGACTGTGATGAGCATTTCTTTCATCAAAATTAAAATACATTCTTTCAAGTCCTGAAATCGTCAAGTATTTCCGACTTATATGTAATGAATTCAAGCGTACAAGATGCAAGGATTTTTAAGATTCAGTGACACTCTTGCATCATTTTCTCTGAGCAACCTAGTATTTAATTTTTCAAGTCGTTAGCATTTTGAGAGTGGGTTTATTGCTGTCCAGATTCATACATTGTACTGGTATCATTTTTGCAGACACTCTAGGTTTCTGTCAACAGTGCTCAAGCCCATTGTATCCACGTGCTTCTGGAACAAAGAAATTAATACCTTTCTCATGAAGAGTAACGTGTTAGCATGTCGTTATTACTATTTTTAAAAGATCACTGGGGTAAAAAAAATCATGTTGCCAGAAACACTGGTATGGAGATGGATCCCACCTTAGAGTTGTGGGCATGACTCTACTAGTAGTCATTTCTTTGTAGCAAGAAATTTTGTGGTCTGGTCTTTGTCTTTTAGAGTTCTCATCTACTACCAGCTGACAGTTCAGTAGTTGTGGTAGAATCCATCCATTACCAGAAATGATAGCTATAAAAAAAAAAAGTAGATAAGCTGACTACCGTTTGAGCAGTTGGAGCCAGTCACAAGCCAAAGAATCAAGCCTTTCTGGAAGACACCATCCTCTGCTGAAAAGATGAAAACTATACTCCAACACGTGACACTCTTCACTGTTTCACCCATTTCTTCCCTTTAGCCCCAGATACCATCGTGTTCCTATCAACACTGAGCAGATGTGAAAGTGGAAGGAGAAAAGGAAAAAAAAAACAAACTTGAAAAATAACTTTGAAGAATCTGAACCACATTAAAGGAATCACACTAGATGCAGTACTGGGAACAACAGTAGGTACAGGCTTTAGTCAGGGTATTTCAGGAGAAACATCATCCAAAAGAGGAACACTAAAGCTAGCCTTTGCCTAGCTCTTGTTACTCCTGCTCTTCTTCAGATGCTCAGATGCACTCCTACAACCTGTTCTTCCATGAGTCTCCTCACATCCCCAATATGATCACCACTCAATAACTAGAAACTACCTATCAGGACCTAGGAAACTAGTCTCTTGGCCCTCATTTTTCAAGCCACTAGCCTCAGGGGAGCAATTCAGGTGCCTAAACAGACATATCTGATTTGAGAAGGATATCCTGCCTGGCTTCCAGCAACTATTCCTGAAGGAAACAAGTCTCCTGTGGATTGTGCAGTACATCTGCCAGCCCTTTTTTGAATATCACAGGCATCCAAGAAACTCAGAAGTGGCAGAAGATATCCCAGCTTGGACAGCTGAAGCTCAACTTGCCTGTCTACTCTATTCCATGTATCTTTGCTACTGTGATTTCAAACCCCTGGTGCAAAGTACAACTGAGAGGCTCACAGAGGATCTCTTATGTAGTACCCAAACTGCAATCTATGGTTCCAAAGGAAAACTTGGTTACAATCACTTCTGTGTCAATATTCAGAGCCGTTAACTCATTAACTGAAGCATTTGCTGCATCCATCTGTATTCTGCTATATATCTGTTCCGAAATTCTCAAGAACAGACAGAATCCAAAAGTCATCAACACCTCTATTAGGTTTCCTTCAAACTACTTCAAAATATAGATTACAGTGAGGTGACAAAAAGTCTCCATCAACTTTATCCATAAATTGTTTATGCAGGGAATGGATGTTCAACAATTCATAAAAATAATATGCTAATTTAGAATAATACGTTCTGCTTTTGTTTAGGTCATTTTGTTTGGTGAGGGGATAGAGAAAATAAAAAGAAAGGGCAGGCTGGTATTAAAAAAAAAAAATACCTTTTTTGCTAATTATTCTCTCTTCAATATATTCTTCAATTACAATATGATAACAGCACATCTCTCACACAAGTACAATTCCCAGGACTTAGATCCCCAACAGCAAGAAAGGGGAATTTAATATGTATTTACCAATGATTACTGAATATTTAGAAAGGTACACTTTTAATCTGTGCTGCAGTTAAGTCTGTTATACAACAAACACTTTCATTATTAACCTGGTAATATTTTAAGGATTTCTAGATTAGTATTTTTTTAAAGCTTGCTGTTGACGGAGACAGAAAAAATGAAAGGCACAAACAATATTTGATGAAAATCCACACACTGAGAAGTGTACTTAAAAAGACAAAAAACCAAAGATACTTATTTCCTGCAATTTCCATCAGAGAGGTCCGAGTGCTCTGCAAGACATTATTACTGGAATAAAAAAAAGTAAAGATTCGAGACATTTTATTTATTTGAGCAAAACAACCCCAAGATTCCCAAATCCAGTCTAATCTATTTGTTATATAGAAAAGCTGTTTAATACTAAAGCCTGTCACATGCAGAATTTTTGCATTTATGAAAATGTAACTCTTAATGGCAGCACAGAAGTAATGCTGATGTACTATGCCAAAGTGACTCCAGAAAGTTAAACTCTGCAATTGAAATACGGATAAATGACAAATTTTAATTAGCCCAATTCATCCAAGTGTTGATATACACGAAGTTCCCTTCAGTGCAGACATGCTATGGATGGAGCGTGAGGAGGTGTCCCTAAAACTGTCCCTGGGGACAGATGAAGAGAGAGCTTTTGGGTGAGGACTAAGGGACAGGCCAATATGAGGGAAACCATTGTGGGTGTTTATTAGAGGCCACCTGATCAGGATGGGGAAGCTGATGAGGCCTTTTACAGACAGCTGAAAAAAGCCTCACAATCACAGCCCTTGGTTCTCATGGGGGACTTCCATCACCCTGATATCTGCTGGGAAAGCTGCACAGCTGGGCACGTACAGTCTAGGAGGTTCCTCCAGCATATCAATGATAACTTCTTGACTCAGGAGGTTGAGGAGCCATCAAGGAGAAATACACTACTGGACTTAGGGAAATTAATCTTCTACCAAAACTGATCTTCCTAAATGCCTTTAGATTCAGTTGATCTATTTCCACCTTCTCATGTCATACTGCCCGAAAGGATTGATCATACATTAGTTTAGACAATGAAGCTCTGGAAACATTACACTTTGCTTTCGATACCAGTTTGGGAATGAACTAGGATTATACTTCTATTCCTATTTTATTTTTAAGGAATATTCACAAAGGTTCTAGCATTGTGGTTCTTAACCTATTTGGCCGATATAATGACAAGTGAAAAAGAAAAAAAACCTAACTACCACAACTTTAAGGCAGAAAAATTTAAGGCAGTTATTCTGGCAAAGGTTTGAAGACAGCTCATACTTACCTATACTGTATTCTCAATAATTTAAATCAGTCAAAAGGCAGCCAAAGAAAACCTTATTAAATCTGATCTCATACCAGTGGAAGGGGAAGCAGGGAAAAAGAAAAAAAACCTCACACAATAAATACAATCAGATTAGAACACAATACAATAAAACTGTTACTAAATGGACTTTAAAAGGCTGCAGTATTAGCATTTAGCTTGTTAAAGAGTCCAGACTGCATTCAGCTCTTGCACAAAGGGTAGAATGGAGGGAAGAGGACTGTCAGTTCAATGCATTTGGGATATATACATAAAGTCATCTTCATTTTGCCAAAAGAGCTTCTAGAGGGATTATTTTGAGATCTTTCACCTCATTGAATACGAACAGCAGTGATAATAATCTAGAAGACATATGAGCTACCATAAACTGTGGCTTGGCTTCCAAGTTGTATCTGGTCCCAATTACAAGGCTATTTCTAAGAAGAAAAAGGCAACAGAGGACTGTCTCACGATCTGCAGTTGAACCTGCTTAGTCCATCAGGATACACAGAATTTTACTGATGGTGCCAGTTCCAACAGTTTATACAACAAATACTTCTTTTATTGAGTGTTACGAGCAATTCTGGGAGGTAACTCTTACGATACAAAATAAGACCCTATTCCTAGGGGTTTTTTTGTTTCATGTTCACTGCAACAAGAGGTGGAAGACCACAGGCTCTCCCATACATTCCACCCCAGGCTCTTTTGAAGACTCTTTCACAACACTGGAGTCTGCCTTTGCTATGAAGCAGGGAATAACCATTCTATTTTACAGCCTGGAGTGAAATATTTGAAGAAAAGGGCTGCTAGCATCTCTGGACTCACATTCAGATAGACTATAACTGTGCATCTGTATTTTAAAATAAGACTTAAGCAAAGCTTAAAGCATGAGCTCTGAATCAACATATGAGTTTCTTGCACAGAGAAGGAGCTGAGGAAAAGTTAAGTAGAGCTTCTTAAAGGAGATCAAGTTCCTTTAACATTTGATTAAACTAAACAATCAAAGCATTCTACATTATTTTAGGGGTTTCAAAGAAAGATTTGTTAGTCAGCAGGTTATAGCCTCACAGTCCCCACTCCATACCAGCAATGGGAAGAGAAAACAAAACTGAAGGCCAAGTAGTTTATAGTTGCTAAGCACAACTCATAGGCTAAAATAATTGAGAACAATAGTTACTAATGCCTGGTGAAAGACCCCCAAATAAGACAAAAGCAAAGGAAAAGAACTACTGAGGTCTGAAAACCAAAAGCAAAAGGAAAAGAACTACTGAGGTCTGAAAACCAACTGCTTAAGCAGGCAAAGGTACTACTGGAACTGGGAAGCTGTAAACACTCAAAAGAGCTAAATCTAACCCTGACGTATGCTACCTCCAATATTTCAACATTCCCAGGAAATTTAGCCATTACTTAAGTCCTGTCGGACACTACATATCATTACATAGCCCTATATGAATTCAACAAAGCTTGTCTGCTTATTAGACTGCCTCAGCTTCTGGATGACCAGCTGCCCACTACTCTCATCACTTTGGGAATGCTACAAAATTCAACTTTCACTTGAAAACTATTGAAACAATAGTTACAAGCCACAGAACTTTCCCAAAAGGCAAAGATGATTCAAAGCCGCTTCCACTTCTTTTTAAACCAACTGACTAGGGCAGGCAATTTACATTCCTACCGTACTTTTTGGTTGTTTTATTTTTTCAACCCGGAGTCCGCTTTAAAAGGAGTAAACTACTTGCTGAATTATGGCCAGTCTTGCCTAGTGCTTATTTCTAGCAACAGGCCTTTTGTTGCTGGGCTGCTTTATCAAGGCACTGTACCTCGCGGGTAAAATTAGAACCTTGCTCCCACTTGGAAATGTCTTTATTCTCCAGTCCCACCAGAGCCCTGCAGCCCTCTACTTCTCTTTCCTCCCACCGACCCGTGCCCTGGCACAGCCACCAGCATTCCGTCCCCAAAACCAACATCATCCATGTCACTTAGTGACCCCACTGAGCAGCCTAAACCTAACACGAACTGCTGTTAAGCTGGCTTCCGGCATTAATTAGTTCCAACGAACTTCAACTCCACACATCCTGAACCATGTTGTGACCCTACAGCAGATGCCCAGAAATGAACGAAGCAGATTAAGTGAACTTTTTAATTTATGACATGCTTTCTGAACTCGGGTTGAGGTTGTAGAAAATGCAAGGGGTTTTTTTTCCAAGTCAACATTTACGTAAAAAAAGTCCTGTTTCTTTTTTACTATGTACAGTACAGACAGATATGTCAGCTCATTGGGAAAACACACAGTCGCTTTTCAAATTAGATAATCATTTTAGTTCAAAGGGTATTTCAGCTCCAGTCTTGGTTTATTCAAATTGCACTATATTCACTTGGGAGACTGCAGTAGAAAGGGGAACTCACCACTTTAAAAAAAGTTGCCTGTGGCAATTCACTTATTAATCAGAAGCTGGAAACCTTTCCACAGTCAGAAGGCAAATGGCTCGGTTCTCCTGTCCATGTACTCCCGTTTACACAGAGGGTTCAGCACTAGAGTTGCAGATTTCTTTTTTTGAAACAAGAATGTGCCCGTGACCCAAATCCACATTAGAAATCAGGGCCCTCAAAACCCTTGAGTGCAGTTCAAACATCTGAGCCTTCCTTACCGTCTTCCTTTTTTCCATAGCCTGCTGATAAACTTCAAAAATAACTAGAAAGCTTGTTTAACGTCAGTCCTCCATCATAAGTTAGTAATGTATGCAAGGTAATACACAATTTTCTCCCACATAAAAGCTTCAAGAAAGTATTTACTTGAAGCACTGGAAAGACACTATCAAGTAATTAGGGACATTCTTTTGCTCAACCTTTGGTTTCATACTTGACAAGACTCTTTCTTGTTAAGAATGGTGTAATTTTCTTAGTTAACTTCACAGAACTGTTTCATGCCTTCTTTGACGGTAAACATTTATGTTTTTATACATTCTCTCTGGCTACTAGAAAAAAAAATAGATATTTAGTCAGTTCAACTATGACACTGACTTCTTTGAGGCATGTTTGAGCTGTAAGTATAGAGTTTGAACAGTAAATGACTTCAAAGATACCTAGGTGCTGAGGTAAATTTTTCACTAGAATTTTTCTATGAAAACAATTTTCCCGTGACCTTTAAATTAGCCAAACAAAAAAAAAAAGCATCGTTAAACTGTTACAGCAGGTGAAGGTTAAATAGTAGATAGTAAGTCCAGTAGATTTTGCTACTATTCATAGTTACTGAGCTTTAGGCTGGGCTGGCCACTAAACAAACGATAGATGCCCTCTGTTAGACCCTCTTCATTCCCAGAAGGAAGGAAGAGAGAATAAGGGAGAAACATTTACAGGCTGGGGGAGAAGACCTAAACCAGCTTTAATGAAATACTAAAAATAGAAAGAAAACATAATAATACAATTTAAAAAATAATGAAACCTATACAAATATATACAAAACCACTATTGCCCTCTCAGAATTACTATCATGTCACCGGCCAGCACTGGGACTGGATTCAAGAACTGGATTCAAGAACTGGATTCAAGAACTGGATTCAAGAACGCACAGATTGGGATCAAAGACAGAAGAGCAGAGTACTCCTCGGACACTTGCAATCAAAGAAAAAAGGCTGACCCTTTGATCCCTCAGCTTTAATACTGATGGGATGGGAATACCCTGTTGGTCAGTTTTGAAACATCTGTCCTGTCTGCTTCTCACCACAGGTGTGACCCCACGATGCTTTTCTGCTTCCGACCCTTCAACTTGGTACGTGAAGCTAGCTGACCTTGGCTGTTATAGCAATAAGTATAAGCAGGAGCCTCTCTTCATTCCATTCCTTGGCATTAACTATAAACATCAGACCTTATCTGCTAGAAGCAGACACTGAAAAATAGGCTGTTAATTTCAGTGAGTATAGTTAGTTAGAAGAGACTTAACTGAAAAGTAAAATTACCAAAAGGGAAAAATGGTTTTGTTCTAACTCAAACCAGGACAGCAGTTCAGCCGGATCATAGTCACTTGAAGAACCCTGCCTGACCAGCACATTATTATTAGGAAATCAGTGATAACCACTGCATTTCATCTTACTGTAAAAAATTTGTAAGTCTACATTTCAAATTTCAGAAATAACAGATTTTTCATAAGCAGTTATTCATACTGAAATACAGTCACATTAAAATCCACTTTAAATTCTCTTTGGTTTTCCCCTGTCTTGTTCTTAGATTAGATATAATGGGCAAAATACCAGTTTCACAAGTCTACGGTTACTGGGAAATTCCACTAAATAATATGGAAATTCCACCTACAGTGTCTTAACACAAACTTGCATGACCCTGGCACAAAGCTTTTCCTGTACAAAAGACCAGTGTCTTTAACAAATACCACATTCAGAATCAAGAGTTTCAACAAAATTCCTTTCATAAATTTAACAAACTGAGTCGAGCGAACATCGCTACTTCAGCTATTTTATAGCTATTTTCTTAATAACTTTTACAGTCTAACTTCTAAAAGGCTGCAATAATTCAAGTGAACCTGGCTAGGTTCTGATGTTCTGATGGCTTCAGCTTTTCAATTTCCCACCTTCTATGGGTGAAAGAAGAATGTAAATGCATCTAACCTACCCTCAAAATATTATTATGTAGACATAAGATAATAAGCATACTTTATATGCTTAAAGTAATCATATATTGGAGCAAGCACGATTAAAACTCCTTTCAGCATCATGTAGTTGTCTACCTTAACAAAGGCTGACTAGGACTACAGATTTTTGTGGAATTCCTGGTAGGAAAGAAAGCAGGAAATTTTGGCAAATATATCCTCTACTTCAAATTACACTTTAACAATCAGTATCAGATCCCATCATATATATCTTGAAAGTATACCTTTTTCTAAAAGAAGGGCATTATTATTAGAAAAATAAGAATCTTCTCTGGATTGTTTACAGCTTATTATTTTAAAGTTTTTACTAGTTGTGTGACTTTTTAACTAAGACGTTTGCCTGTTACAGGCTATGAAAACAATAATATTATATTTCATCTCCAACAATGCTAAATGGTTTTCACGAATGCAATCTCTGGGGATCTGAGAGTTTGCAATTCAAAAGCAAGCGAAAATCAAAAATAGTATGAAAACTAGGCATATCTTTCCTATAACATATATTATTTTCAAATATCAGCACTCCCAAAACTCTTCAAGTTTGTTACAGATTAAACAATTCAGTTCTTGATGGCACTGCAGCAGAAATAAGACTTGTGAAAGGATGCATAGATACAACCATACATTTTCAATCGCCAGTGTGCACCCACACAAATAAAATATGGACTCTTTGTAACGGTGAAGGTGGAGAGAATTTGCTTTAAACAAGTAGCAATATAAAAGCTGAAATTGAAATAATCATATATGTAGCATTACGTCTTCTTAGACTACCAAGACCTGGAAGAAAAAAAATGATATTCACCATAAGAAAGCACAAATGAAGCTATTTTAGCCTTCAAACTAACTAACAAGGATCCTAATCACTATCAAACTGGAAGAGAGAAAGAATACGTTACATACAGAGAAGAAATAAAATTTAAGTTTATTGCCAAAGCTGTATTTTCAAGGTCAAATGAAGCAATGACATCAGAAAGTCCAGATATCAAGATCAGATGAGAGTCTGAAAGCATTTAAAGCTCTCTGGATAAGGACTGACTGTGGGATATAACAAAACAGTAGATGCCATTCACATACATGAGGTGATGTCAAGGGTTAGGCATTCAGTCTACGCCTTAGAGACCTCCAAATTGTATTGGTAAATGAGTATTTCTGGGCATTAATAAGCTGCAATATGAAATATGAGCATCACTGAAATCCTTGTTTAGCAGCTCTGAAGTATTTATTCCTTAATTAACAGCAAGTATTGAACATACTCGAGTTGTCAGTCTGGACACTCCCCAAGAATTTATATCCTGGGAGTGTCCAAACATTACATGCTTTTTAACAGCTTCATTCCAATTTGTTTGCTAGTAGGTTTATCTACAGATAAAACATAGGAAAAAAATTCTCTCTATTATTTTTGGTATTGATTATTTAAAATCATTTATTAATCATTTATTAAAATTTACTCATGATTCCTCCATAAAACTTTGCTATGCATTTCAATACACAAGTTTTTCCCCACACCAGTTCCCAATCTATTTTGGTTACGGATTAACAATAAAGAACAAACAAGGGCATTTGCAACTTCAATAGTTTTGAAAAGGAACAGAATCTTAACTGTTAACTTTGCAGTTATCACGTACCTCTTTCATGTTCAAAAATTCTACAAGAGTACTATGATGTCCAGATGCTCCCCACACTATGAATGCTGTCCTTTAATTAATTATAGACTACTACACAACTAGTCATTGAAGCACCACCCAGCCCAAAATTTGCGCAAATGGCAGCGTTCTTGTACGCACCAGTTATAACTCACACTATGAAGGAGTAAAGAATGGCCATTTGAAAAAAAAAAACAAAAAGAAAACACACATGAAGTTAGCCAAGATAGTGGCAGTGTCTGCAGACAACTTGCTCACAAGCTGGTATCACATTTACAGCCCTGCTGTTGTAGCATTCCCCACCATTCATTATGTTCTGTGCCTGGCAAATTGTTTTTTTCTTGTTGCTGCATTATCAAAACACCACCTTACATCAAATAAGTTGCCATTGGACATTCAGAAAACAAGCAGTGAATTCTCCAGCACTAAGACCACTGAAGTCTGACACACAGCTGATTGTACGGTTCCTGAAGTTCAAGGTGTTGCAGAGAGATCTGAAACGCAAGTTCTCTTCTATATAGAAATTATTTCAGTTCAAAACTGAATGCACGTGGCAGTATAGAGTATATCCATGCCAAATTGCCTCGCCACCAGCTTACCTTTGCAGGAAAAATACTGATTAACATCCACCACAGGTAACTCCTTCATATGATTTGACACTTGTCTTTGCCATTACTAATGCTGAACACCAAATTCAAATGAACAGAACTACAATTCTTAATTTGCTCTAATCCTTATGTTTGAATTATGGTTTTTTTTTTTTTCACAGCACTAGTTCATATTAGTTGTTAGTATCTATCTTCACCAAAAGAGAACCAACATTCTCCGAAGTAAACTTGTCTACATGCTGGAAGTTGAAGGGGCATGTTATTCTACTAAAGTGATGAACTGTTGCTACCTGAAAACAGTTTACCGAAGACAAAAAAAAAAACATATCCAGATTACATTTGAAACTCAGTTCCTCTTTAGCTAGCTGTTTCTCAATTAATGTGGGTTAGCACAACACTTCATCTCAAGGCTGGCTCAGCGAAGCGCTTTTCAAATCACATCCTCTCTTTTGCTCAAGACAGACTCCCTTCTGCCAGTCCTTCTTCAGGCTTCCTTTTGTGCAACATCTTACTGCTCAGCACGGGTGCATAAGCAGCCTGTCTGCTTATCTTTAGGGAGCTTTTCATAGTTTATAATTCTATTGTGTTCCTCACCTAGGACATTCCTTCCAGCACAAATAGCTTCTTTGCTGTTCATTTCTTCAGTTTAGTCACAGTAATCTCATAATTTACATCATGAGAGGTATTTACTACCCAACTCTCTATGCTCATACTTTTCACTTTATTTCTTCAGGTCATTCCTTATAAACATTTTGCACAACATACTACCAGAAGAGGTGATGGATTTGCACTGTTTTGTCCTTCCTTCCATCTTCTGAGAATTCAAGAACTCGTCCAAACATTTTTCCTCAATACAATCAGCTTTAGACCCTGAATTATATTTTTTTTCTTCAATCCTAACTTAAGTTTGTACGTTTTTTATGAGGTAGAAGACAGAAAGCAACCAATGCACATCATCAAGTCAGGCCTTAGCTAGCTTGCATACAGCCGTTGTCATCTTAACTGGGCCAAAATCATAAGGCCAGACATGAAGAACCCATCAAGAAGAGTATGACACCTATGTATGTTTCTCCTTCCTATTGGACAATGAATGGTAGTGTATAAGCATGAAAGTGACAGAAAAGTCAAGAGGGTAAAAATAACATCACCAAAAAACAGTATGTCTGTAAATTTGCAGAACGAGGAATATATAACGTATAATTAATTCATACAGAACCAACTCACACAGTGAAAAGGAGGGAACAGGGCTACAAGTTTACTGTTCCTACAATTCCTTATTTTATCTAATATTTGTCCTCTCAAGTAGATATTTGAATAGTCTTTTCATTCTCATGATGCATCTAATTTCTTACTCAACTACAGACCCTAATTCCAGCTACATTTAAAAAGAATATCTGAGAGTTGAGCTGTGCTGTTCATGACCTCAATACTCATAAGACGATGATTATATCATCTCTCAACCTATGTTGCAACCTATGTCTCTGCCCCCTTTCTCACTTCGAACTATCTCATCTTGAAATACCTCCTCATACACCAAAATTTGTGCTTTTTCTGTTCCTCTCAGGCAGAACTTCAATTCTAGTCTAGATATAAGAGCAGCAACACCTCCCAGATCAACCAAGCTTAAATATACTGGCTTTGGGTCTCACAGGTTTTTCCCACTCTGGAATGTCTGACTACTGCATAAATGACATGCTGAACTTAAAGACTGGGTGAATAAACTACAATAGACATCCAGGCAGATGAAGACACTTCACATATCCTGTTAATAACATGCTCAGGACTTTCTCAGATATTCTCAAGCAAGGCTGTCTCTCCAACTGTCCCAAATACTCCTTTCCTTCAAGAAGGCGTTCCTTTAACAACTGCTGCAAACGTTTTGCATGTTCAAGTTGTAATCCTTTCTGGTCAGAACTGCTGGCAGGATGGTAAACGTTTCTTAAATGCATTTTTAAGGACGACGACCAATACTTGCTCAAGAATGGCCAATCTGGAGTTATTACTTCTTTCTTTATGTAGCATTTTTCACTTGAGCCCCCACCACACATAACCTCCACTAATACCCAGAGAGAAACTCGGTTTCCATCGCACCCTGTTTTCAAGTTTCTCCAGGACCTTCACCCGTTTCCACTAGAGGATGCTTATCTGCACCTTTCTCTTAAGACGAAGCTGGCCTTTAACAAAACAAAAGTGACCCCACTAGACCGAGAAGGGTTGGGAAAACAAACCAAACCACGTTAGGAAAGTATTTTCAGATTGTAGGAGTTTTATTGCACATCTTCTTACTGACACACGCTACTGTGTCAGTCCATCAGCTTCCCAAAACTTCCTCACGGCATTCTCCCTTCAGCACAACAATTAATTAAGCAAAGTTTAAAAGTTGGACATCCACGCGTTACCGGATCCGTCCGGGCTGCCGACCAGCGCTCCCGTTTGCCCGTTACCGCCCAGCACCGGGTCGGGGGCGGCTGACACCCGCGGGGCTCCCCCCCGACGAGCCCCAAACTGACCGCCTGGAAGCGTTACTCTTAAAAAAATAAAAAAAGTCTTGTTTTCTCGCTACGTTTTTCTGCCTTCCTATTAAGGTGGGGTTCTTTTTCCTCCGGGAAAAGGCAAAAGCAAGCCCTCCCCCCCCCCCCTTTCAATACCCCTCGGCTCCCA
>JAOTQQ010000001.1:60517680-60537113 GCA_026546715.1 Gallinago undulata
GCGGATAAGGGGAAGCAACGCCAGTACTCGCAGAGGTGGGCATGCCGGATTTATCGAGGGGACTGGAGCAAAAAAAATAAAAAAAAAAAAAAAAAAACCAACGACACCACCACAATCGCCCCCCCCCCGCCCCCCCGTCAGCTTTGGCGCTGGCGAGCGCAGCCCGCCCCGACGGGCCCCTGCCCCCCCGGCAGCCCCACGGCCGGGCACCTGCACCCCGCCCGCAACGGCGCTCCCCGAGCTCCCGTCGCGACAGGTCCCCGCTCCCTACGTCTATCGCGACACACAGGCCTCCGGGGAGCGGGGGGGTGGAGAGAGGGGGGAGGAGGAGCGAAGGGAAAGAAAGAGTCGGGGGCAGAAGGGGCACTTACCGGGCGTGCAGTGCAGGGCTGAGGCCGGCGAAGAGCCGGGGGAGGAGGGGGGCGCCGGCGGCTGCGGCTCCTTGGGGGTGCCGGCGGCGGAGGGGATGGCGGGGGGCAGCATGAGGTAGCGGTCGGGCTGCGGCAGGCAGCGGAGGCAGACCGAGTGGAGGCAGGGCAGCAGCTTGGGCCGCCGGCTCTGGATGGGCTGCCCGCACACACCGCAAGTGTCCAACAGGTTGAGCGGGGCCGCCTCCCCGCCGCGCTCCGCCGGGCCCTGCCGGCTCTCGGCCTCGTTCTCCCCGCTCACCGACGTCGTCGCCGCCGCCGCCGCCCCCGTTCGATCCGCCGGGCAGGGCCCCCCCACCGCCGTCGCTGCTGCTGCCGCCGCCGCCGCCGCCTCTTCCATTGTCCTGCGCCGGCCGCCGCCGGAGAGCTGAAGGGAGGCGGAGCGGCCCCGCTCAGCCCCGCCGCTTCTCTCCCGCCCGCCCGGTCCCGCCGCCGCTTCCCCCCCGCCCCGGCCCCGCGCTGTTTGTGTGCCTGCCCCGGGACGAGGCTGCCCCGCCGCGCCACACGGCCAACGGCCGCCCGCGCCCCGCCCCTCGCCACGCCGCGCCACCCGCCCCGTCCCGCCCCGCTGCCCCCCGCCCCGCCCGGCCACGCCCCCCTCCCCCCCGCGGCCGCCACCGCCTACGTGCGGCGAGCGCTTCTCCCGCCCCCACAGGAACCAGCCCGACCGCCGGGCGGAAGCCACGCCCCTTCTCATAAGCCCCGCCCCGCCTTCCCTCCCCCTCAGGCGGTGGGCGGGGCCCTCCCCCTCAGCGACAGCGGGGACGCTCTGTCACCCACTGGCGCTAGCCCAGGGGCTCCCGGGGCCCTGCACCCTCCCAGCCCGCACCCACTGCCCGAAAGGCTTCCCGCCGGCCCCACTGGAGCCCGTGGTCCTCTCAGCCCCGGCCCAAAATGCCGCCATCTTGTCTGGGCAGAAGGTGTGGCAGCCTGGCCACTGGCAGGGTGTGAGGCCTTCGTCCCATCGACAGGGCATTGAGGAGGTTATCCTCCTGGAAATGTTGTCTCTCTGGAAATGTTGGCCCATGTTCGGTTTGGCGAGGCATAGCTGCGCTGCCACGTGCAGGCGTATTACCTCAGCGGGGCTAATTGGGGATGGGTAAAATCACGGCAGAAAAGGAGGCCCCACCTCAAATACTGAGTTCAGTTTGGGCCCCTCACTACCTCACAAGACGGACGTTTTGATTCTGGAGTGTGTCCAGAGAAGGGAAATGAAGGTGGTGAGGGGGCCTGGAGCACAAGTCTTGTGAGGAGAGGCTGAGGGGTTGTTCAGCCTGGAGTAAAGGAGGCTGAGGAGAGACCTTATCGCTCTCTACAGCTGCCTGAAAGGAGGGTTTAGCGAGGTGGGGGTTGGTCTCTTCACCCAGTTAACAAGTGATAGGACAAGAGGAAATGGCCTCAAGTTGCACCTGGAGAGGTTTGGGATGGATATTAGGAAAAATTTCTTCACAGAAAGGGCTATCAAACATTGGAACAGGCTGCCAAGGGAAGTGGTGGAATCACCATCCCCGGAGGTATTTAAAAGACGGGTAGATGTGGTGTTCAGGGACATTGTTTAGAGGTGGTTTTGGCAGTGTTGGGTTGATGGTTGGACTCAATGATCTTAAAAGTCCCTTCCAACCATTCTGTGATTCTATGATGGAAAAGTACAATTCCTGGTTGGATGCAGCATTTTATTGAATCAAATGCTTTAGCTTAAGTACACGTGCAGACACGAAGTGCTGCTCACACATTGGTCACAGATGACTCATAAACTGATCCACACTCCTCAGAATGTTCCAGAAGTCTGCACTTAAAATCCCAGAGTGGCCAGCGTGTTTCCTGCTTCCTTGCCATCCCATCAAGACCTCAACAATTTACCCAAAATAAATAGGAGCATTAAAAAGCTGGACGTGGCAAAAGACAAATTTCTCCAGCACATAGAACAACTACGTACAGGAGAATTGTTGTGATTCAACGTGTCTTACATTCATAGCTTACCATGCTACCAGGAGAACAATGCTGCAAGTTGTTTCGGGAAGGGAGCAGATTTGGCTTTACAATGAGGGACTGTTAAGAGATAAATGTCATTCCCTGCTTAAGAATATCAACAGAGGGAACAAGCTGTAACTTCTCAGCTCTTGACCTGCCAACTCATAGGGAAAAAATGTCACCAGAAGCAGTTTCCTGAAGCACACCTTCTGCCTCCCCGTCAGTCCAGCTGCCTCTCTCCTCTGCCAGGACTCTCCAAGTGGGAGGGTAGAGCCCCCTCATCCTCTTTCTCTGATCCCACACGCACCAGCCTGGCTGTCCAACACCCCACGATGATGTTCTAACAATTCCCTGTGATGAGGGCTAACACACCGAAACCATGTAAATGTCAATCATGAAATACATTCAGGAATTAATGCTAAGAAGGATGGTACAGGCTCCATGAGGTGAACAAGTATCAAAAATGTCATTAGAATGGGTCTGTCAGGAAGCAGGGGATAATTGAAGTGTGTTTGATTAGCTTTAATAGCAAACACGATTGGAAAGTCAAGGAATAATATATTTGTGAGGCATGATAGCCTCATATCATAAGATAAGATCATCAAACTAGATGGTTTCTGTAACTCATATAAGCTGTTTCTCCAATAGATGTCAACACAGGAAAACAGGGATATTACGAAAAAGTACAAAGATCACTCTGCAAAGGATCTGAGCAGAGACATTGTTGGAAACGATCACCCCCATGAGCCAGGATTCCAGAAATGAGTAAAACGATACGGTTATGTTTTCTGCAAAGTTTGTTTGCTTGGGATGTTTGCAAAGCTCACACAAACCGCGCTGTAAAACGTGTAAAACACAGCATCTGAGCAGCATCTGATTTAAAATAAATGTTTGAACTTGTATGATTTAAATTTAAATGTAGAGCCCTGCTCTCCTTCCTGGTAGTGTTTGTTAGGAGTACTCAGGACAGGAACAAAAATTGTTATGGAAGAGCAGAAATAACCATTCCAAGATAGCTAGTCGTGCAGTAGACGAAGACAAGGGAGTGAAGGAAAAAACTTTCAAGTGTAACTGCATTGCTCATACAAAATGTGGAAACAATTAATGAAGTATGCTGCACCCCGTCAGACTCACCTGGGTGCACTGCTTTTGGACCACAGCTATGCTGCATGTGGCCAGCAAGGCCCCCAGGCATGGCTTGGGGCTGCTCGTAGAAGGCGATGGCAGCAAACCCACTGTGGGGCTGTACTGCTTTCAGTCTGAAAACAGCTGCCAGTTTTGTCTGGTTTCTGTCAGAAGCAGGCTATGACTTGTTGACTTCTCCAGTGTTGCACTGGGATGAGACAAGCCAATGGAGAAGAAATGAAAACGGTGAGAAGCTGATGGAGTCGGCTTAGGAAGCATGGGAATCATGTTGACTACCTGCGGGGAACAATCAGAAGTTGAAATTACTTCATCTTTCCTTCCCTCTTCCGTGCTCACCGAAGAGCTTAAGAGCTTGCTTTGCTGCTTGTTACTTCACAATACGTGCATTGTATTAAATCTTCTGCTTCTTCTGGACATCCCAATTAAAGCAAATTACAGAAGCGGTTTTATTGCTCCAGCATTTTGCCTTCTGTTTAGATATACACTTTGTGACCGCAATCTAGATCTTTGCTCTTTGTAATGTAGATTCCTGCAACATGCTCTACAAAAAGATCCCGTTCAGAAGCTTTCATTGTGAAAGGAAGTGGCTACCCACTGCCCAGCAGAACTTCTCGATGGAGGGGTGGTGACTAGGAGTTCCTTGCACACAGAATTTACTTGCTGGTTCTCATTTCTTCCTTTTGTCTATGCTTTAGTTGTCTGTCTCCTCCCTGTATTTCTAGATTTTCTAGTAGGAAGTCACTTGGCCTTACAAAACACAACCCTTCCCGGATTACCCCTAAACCTTGGTATGCATGTTTCCTCCTCCTCAGGCAGCCGTGTTACACTAAACCATCTCTTTCCAAAGTTTTTTTGCAGACCAAAATAAAGCTGTGGGGCTTGCAGTTTGATCTGGACAGGTCAGCTTAATCCTTTATGTGGCAACTGTGAAGGAAGTGGCAGAGGAGACTCAGCACTCCGTCTGTATCATTAAGAAATGCTTTTGCCACTGTGGTCATCCAAAAGACTCCACTACCAACAACACAAAGCAGTCACTGGGAGGATATACCCCAGAATATACAGAATTTTCTAGTCTGGCTTCTCTTGACAAATGGATGCCTTAATATATGGTTGGTTTTGCTGTTGAGTGAAATCCATAAACATAAAATATGTTCAATGGGGGCAAGATGAGTGCAGTAGAAATTCACAGCTATGGAGATGTAATACATTCATCTTCGCCGCAAGAGTGAAGTAGGAGAACTTTACATACCAAACCAGCTGGAATAAGCAGTGAATGAACATAGTGCCTCCCTAGCTATGATGGCTGAATTAGGAATTATTCTAGAATACACCTTAGGCCTGTAACTGTTTGAAAAAATGACTGGATAGAGCATTGTTATAAGCATCCAATGCTTATAAATAGTTAAAGGGCAGGTGCCAAGAGGCATTCAAAAGATGCCTTTTTGAACTCCGCAATCAAGAATGCATAAAGCTGTAGTAAACTACTTACTGGTCCTCTCAGCCGAGAGAGAGTGAGCAAAACCTGGTTCAAGTTATTTTCTTAGGATTTTCAACTTTTTGTTTTCTGTACTTTACTTACCCAACATATTCACACACACACAAAAAAAACCCCTTTTCTTTGAAATTGAGGGATGGTTTCTTAGAAACCTTCTTTGTGTCCTATTATGTCTACTATTTACGCAAGCAGTTGGCAAGTAACCACGGGCACTCTTCTTTCACAGTCAAGAAGAGATTCACTTGACCGTCTTGGTCTCAGCTGGAGCTGGAAGCTCACCACAGATGAGGCTGGGTCCAACACCCTGGAGTCGGCCAGCTGCCCTGTGGTGTTTCCAGTGCTCCACCCAACATGCCTGCACTGTAAACCGTGGAATAACACCACCACTCCACAGCTTCCCACTAGTTTCATGTTCAGAGACGCCACTGTGGTTTTGTAAATTAACCCTGGGGTCATCCCCTTAGGTCCCCCTTCATGGAAAAAGGGCTTGCCTGAGGGGAGAGGCAATGTGCCAATTCTGAACAACCAGTACTAGATAAAAACTGCTGAAAATTACCACGAGAATCAAAACGCTTTTTCTTCCAAAATTTATTTTTGGGGGATATCCTTCACTTCTATAGAAAATTTCACAAACACATGGAATTAGCATGGCTAAATGCAAACACATCCCAGGTAATGTCCCCCAACAGTCACAGAATCACAGAATGATACAGGGTTGGAAGGGACCTCTGGAGATCATCTAGTCCAGCCCTCCTGCCAAAGCAAGTCATCCTAGAACAGGTTGGACAGGAACATGTCCAGGCAGGTTTTGAATGTCTCCAGAGATGGAGACTCCACCACCTCTCTGGGTAGCCTGTACCAGTGCTCTGCCACCCTCAAAGTAAAAAGTTCCTTCTTACGTTTAGATGGAACTTCCTATGTTCAAGTTTGTGCCCATTACCTCTTGTCCTGTCACTGGGTACCACTGAAAAAAGACTGGCCCCATGCTCTTGGCCCCTGCCCTTTAAGTATTTATAAGCATTGGATGCTTATAACAATGCTTTATCCAGTCATTTTATCAAACAGTTACAGGTCCCATATCTTTTGGACTTTTGGAGACCTACATCTCTTCTAGGAATGAGCAGGATGCTAGGACTGCCTGCGGTTCAAAACTCTCTTCCCCTTCCAAGTCCCTGTGGTCCCCGGCTGTGTGGCCTCAATGGAAGTGGGGCATCCCAGGGTTGCAAGAAGAGACTAGCCCAGCGATTATTTAAGAGTACAGTGGCAAGCAAACCCCTGATGAGTTAAACTCAGACATTCATCCAAATAATCAGGCCAACAGACCATATTCCTAAATTATCCCAGGGCAGCTCCAAATCCGTCACATCCAGTTTCTTTTCTGACGCGTAAAAGGCCAGAAATAGCTTTCTGCAGCAGCACAAGTATCCCTGTTGGGTATTAGACTCATTTCAAGGAACTTGGGAATTATCCGGTGGGGGCCACAGCTTCTGTTGATAAAACTCAGTAATCTCAGGAATTATAAGGTAGGGGGTATAGCTGTAGTGCCTGTGGATTTGAAATTCAGTAATAATTGAGTGCTTAGCTCCCTACCTGCCTAAGCACTTCCCTTGCCCCTGTCTCTTTCTCTGATGAGGGCTTCCTACTTGGGCTCTTGTTAGCATTAGCACTGTTGTTAGGAAAAAAAAGAAGCATTGCAAACTACCGTTAATGTATGTTTCTGGGAAGGTCTAAAGAGAATTTGGACATACAGAACAGCATTTCTCAAGTCACCCAGCTCCGTTGAGAGACTGTAACCCACCAGGATGAGATACCACCTTGGCTTCATTCCCGAAAAGGGACTTCCTAAATTTATTTTTCTTTTTTAGTGAGAATGGCAGAGGAAAAAAAAAATGTTGCTTTATCGGACATTTTTGGCATTAGTAGCAATGGTAGTAGGTAAATGCACATGGAAAGGTAGCCAAATATGACAACTTTTTCCCTTCCCTAGTGTGAGTCTTTAGCTGTAAGGAGAAAAAAAATTTCATTTAACAAAAGAGTCCCAGGTTTCAAAATGTGCTTCCATTCAGATTAGCAAAAATTTTCCCCAGTTTTAAAATAATTTGTAAGGAGAAGCTTTTGAAACATTGTCTGGATTTGATTAAAAACTATGTTGTCAATAAAAAGATTTTGTTTGAATCTTGGTCTTTCATTTATGACCTTGTTAAATAAATGTTATACTACAACATAAATTATTTGGGGTCTTTTTTTCCCAAAAACATCTAAAAGACATTTACCAAATGACCAGAATTTTTACTCCAACTTCACAATTGTCTGAAGCATTATTACAAACCCAAAACCTAAAAAAAAAAAACAACAACAACAAAAAAAAAGACTAATCCCCAAACCTCTGCAGACTGCAAAGGAAAATGGTCTTTATCTCATTACTGGTATTCCTACTGTCACTTCCCCTGGTTTTCAGTAAACGCCTTCACAGGCTGTGCCGTTTTTTGCCCATAGATCTTACCCACAGTAAGGTACATTTTGTTCTCTTCTTATTCTTATTGAGTGTCAGAAGTTTGTTTTCCCTCTTGTGGACAACAGATCACATTAAATTACTAAGAACAGCCCAGGACCAAAAATACATTCATTTTCACTTCTGTTCTGAAAAGTAATGGTAAAATGCAGTTATGCAATCACATATTTATTTTCCCAGTGTTTTTAAGGTCAAGTATGCTCCGTTTAAGTGTAACGGGTGGTTTTTTTAGATAGTATTAATCTACTGGAACTTGCAATCTGAAGGTCATGATATTCCTTCACAATCAACGGTGCTCCTAATGAACCCCTATTTTTGACTAGAAAGTCCCTTTCTTTCAGCTTGGGCTTTCAGGGGCACCTATATGAATCACATTAAGGAATCGGCCGGGAAGAATAGAATCTGTCTCTTTCACTTCATTTTAAATATTGTGTACATTCAGAAATGCCCTACTTTGCACACAGGCATTACCTCTGTGTGAGGGATTTGCATCAGTGTGACTAAATTGATTTTGCTGCATCATTGCACATTTGCTTAATGTAAACAAGGCCTTTACTGCTGGCTATGCTGAACTAACAAGAAAGAAAAAAAAAAAAGCAACGAAGACTTTGTGACTCTTTGGAGACGGGATTCTGAATACACGTACAGGGAGAAGAAGAACGGTTGGTTTGCTTTTACATGATGCTACTTTTACAGAGCTGGCTTTCAGTGAAGCAAAGCTTATTAGAAAATCCAGAATCCGTCATTTTAAGCCAAAGGATCATGCTACAAATTTCCTATCAGAAAGATATAACTAACCTTATCTTGGTTACTGAAAATTTTATTTGCAGTAGCAATTAGCTAGTAAATAAAACGTTCACCTCTTAAAAAGCCTCTGAGCTATTTAGAGTTTTTCTCTCATTGTGTCCCAAGTCTCGTCCACACAACTAAACCAAACCCGCAGTGGACAACAGGCACCAGGACCAGCTGGAGCCAAACCAACTCCTCTGTTCTATTATGCAACTTCTCTGGACAGCCCTGAATAGAGGGTGGGACAGTGAAATAGAGGATAAACAAGTCACAATGCTGGCTAAAAGCCACAGTGGACACAGGGCTGCGTTACCTGGAATAACACCTTCCGAGCCCTCCAGCCATCTGTGTCTGGATGAACGTCAAGATTGTTGCACATAAAGGTCAAGGCTCTCACCTGGCCTCTGGGGGCTCTGGAAGCCTGCTCTGCAGTGGGAGACATGGCATTCTGACTTGATTAAACCCCAAGACTTGATGAGACATCCCAAGCCTCTCTCCATTTTTTTTCATTCTGGCATCACAATTTATGGTATTAATTCTTAGGGGATTATATAAAGGAATTTTAGATGAACAATATCTAAACCCCACACATTTTACTCTTAATTAGCACAAGGCATTTATAGATCTAGGCAAATAGTGGAGATCTAAGAGTGTTCCCTTCTCAAAGTCTTTGTATTTGGTTAGCATCCAAGGGAGAAGGGTGGAAGACAGGCAAAGTTTATTTTGCCTTTACTTTTCCACATGTGATTTCTAGCTATAGAGACATTCCTTCCTGGGGTTAGAACTTGACATACAGCTCTTGTGGCAACAGTGCCAGCAATAAAACGGTGCCACCTTAGCTGCTCAAACGTTCGGTCATGGCCTACAAGAAGATAGGATTGCTAAATGACAAATAAGACATTTTTTTGTGTTCCAGTTTTTTTGGTGGGCCAGGAAGTTATCATTCTTCTATTGACTGCTAGAAAGAAAATCTTTAAAAGTCAATGACTATGCCAGTGGCAACTCTGCAGTTCCGTCACTACAGAGTTATAGAGCATTAATGATAACCCCAGTGCCCATGTTTCAGCTTCCTAGGCATACTCTCCCTTTAAAATAAAGGGGTGATTCTTAATTAGAGTTATCATACAAACCTAGAATGGTTTGGGTTGGAAGGGACCTTAATGGTCATCTAGTTTCAATCCCTCTGCTATGGGCAGGGACACCTTCCACTAGACCGGGTTGCTCAAAGCCCCATCCAGCCTGGCCTTGAACACCTCCAGGGATGGGGCATCCACAGCTTCTCTGGGCAACCTGTTCCAGTGCCTCACCACCCTCACTGTAAAGAATTTCTTCCTGATATCTAATCTAAATCTACCCTCTTCCAGTTTAGAACTGTTCCCCTCATCATATCACAACGCTCCCTGATAAAGAGTCCCTCCCCATCTCTGCTGTAGGCCCCCTTTAGGTCCTGGAAGGCCGTTATAAGGTATCCCCAGAGCCTTCTCTTCTTCAGGCTGAACAACCCCATAGGAGTGGTGCTCCCATGAAGACCGCCATTTATGATCAGCGTTTGTGATCAGAAATGGCGTTTTACAAACTAAAAAAGAATACATAAAGCGGCAGAAATATTACTCTAATTATTACAAGCTGAGATGTGGACCTGTGGTTGTTGGTTCCACCCAGCCTCTCTCATGAAATACCCCAACAGGGTGGCCACTGCTGGAGGGGCTCTGCAGCATCCCAACCACCTCCCTCAGCACCAACAGGCCAAAGAAGGATTAGCCTTAAGACCAGAGGCCTGTGGTTCACAGGGATCAATGGATGACTATTGGTTTAGGGTGTTAGGTGACTTTGTGGCAGGCCGTCCTCTATGTCGCTCTGGCAGATTTAAGAGGGAGGTTTACACACTAAAATTTTTACTTGCTGCTCCTTTACGCTGGCGTAGCGAACGGTAGGGCCCGAGGCTTGCGTAATCCGAAATACTGCATGCTGGCATGCAGGCAGAATTGAAGAAGTTAAGACTGATACCGACTTTCATATCTGTCGGTCTGATTTATTTAAAATTTGTAATATTAATAGAGGAGTCATAAAGAGGCTTCAACTGCATTGGTGTGAACCTTGAGAAGTACTGGTAAGGAGAGAAAAGCAGCTGTATATTGGGATTCAGTTATATTTCCTATGAAAGCACGCAAGCACTCACACCTCTTTGAAATGTTCCTGTTGAGTGCTGTCATATTCTGCCCCTCTTAGATTAGTATCTTAGTACATATTTTTGTTTATATTTGGAGCAGCGTCAGCGCTGTGTAGCCATGTAAAACTGTAGCAAAAACCCACTCCTTCACTCACTTGAGTAAAGCAAGCAGAGTTTGACCCTAAATTGGAGAGCTTAGTAAGCAGAAGCTATGTATTACAGTCACAGAAATCTGACCTCTGGATCTGTGGAGCTGCATATTTATGATTTTCCAATGCTTGAATAGATTTTTAAATAAACCAGTCTGTAAATACAAGGGAAGATCTAACTGCAGCGTTAGGAAGTTGTGCAATGCAGCACTCCAGATTTGTTTTCTTCACAACTCTGTAGAACTGTGGGCAATATGCAACTAACTAAATCCCTAATTTATTTATTTTACTTATTTTCAAACAAGCCATACCCTAAAGGAATATCTTGGTGATCTACAGTAATTGTGATCGTGAATTTTAATGTATTTTTTGATGGTATTGTTAGACTTTTCAGCTAGATCAAGGGTGATGGTTCATCCATTAGAGACATACTCTGGGATTAAAGTCAACTGGATTGGCTTTTTTTATATATGTCACAAACTGCCTTGGGTAAATTAGTGAGTCTATAGCTCTGTTTGCAATTGCACAAAAATAGCATTTTTCTGTCCCATGGGCATGTTGCAAAGGAGCTGTGATGTCTCACATATTGTTGTAATTGGAAGTCATAAAAAACGTGCAGATATCCTAAATGTTAAAATGAAGTTGGAACTCAGAAGTAATTTCTAATTTGTCATTATTGTCACCTAGTAAAAGATTAAAATAAGGAGAATATTGCAATTCTTTTCTTTGTCTCAAGTAATAACTGGGTGCATTTTTGTCTTGGGAGACAACTCATAGGTAATGACATAATTTTCATTTCAGATAGCAACTAAAACAAAGTTATTCCAAGTTACTCTTACAGAGATTATACTGTACTGAAAAGAACATAACAAGGATACTGAAAATTCAGATTATCAGCGAATATGGCTCAGCATAATTGCACTGAAGTAGCTAGAACTAGACCAAGTTGGACTTCTGACAGTCTGTCCTAGTGTCTCTACTCACAGTTGCACAGTGACTGAAATTTTAATCCACCTTTACAAAATACATAATTTTATTTCTTAGCTTCTGCTTGATTAATCACAGATAAGTGACAAATTGAGAAGGATTCATGTGAAACCGGACTTGGATGTTATCAGTATCAAACAATGAACATGACAATTCTTTTTCTCTCGAGAAAATTAAACAACCAATTGTTGTTTTTAAAAGGTGTTTAAAAGAATGAGTTGTTTAAAATAATGTATATAGCTTAAAAACAAAGCAACCATTTTCTGCTATTAGGACATAGCAATGGTAGAACTAGATGGCAGCATAGTCGGTTGTCCAGTGAATTGCAGAAGACAAGATAGAAGATGCTTTAAATTATTGATAGTTATTCAAGAGGCCAGTGCAGAATTTTTCTGTGCTGTAATTTCCTACAAACTTGCCCAGATATGAATGCTAAATAGCTCAAGCTAACAATTCCCACTCTTGCCACTGGAATACGATGCCACCTTTCACACTTTTGGGGGTATTTGTTAAGGCTTTTCATTCATTTTCCTACCTAATTTTTCCTACATATATTCTTCGCTATCGAAAAAGAAAAAAAAAAAAACAACTCTTCTCATTGTCAGTATCTGCATTTCCAGTACCTGCAAACAGAAGTCTTCACCCTCCAATATTTTTTCCTGAATGTATTTACTGTTAATAGTCCGTGTCAGTCTCTCCACTCTTTTGCTCACATTTTGCCACCCTTCGCTGCCTTCTTCCCAATTTTTCTGCAGCCTGGGTGCTTTCCCTGTGCCGGCTCCGTGCTGGCTGCAATACAGCAACCACGTCCCAACCGCGTTACGATGAGATCCTGTCGGATCAGAGTCGTGCCGTAGTCGTATCAGATATACCACACTCCTCTTCTACGATTACCTACCATGCTCCGTAGCCAAGGCACAGGGTTATAATAAGAAAAAGGCCTAGGGACTTTTAGAACAAATATAGGGAGCTGAAGAAAGCCAGTGTTTCAAATAAAAAGGGAAGGGCCTCTTCCACTTCAACGAGGTAGAGGAAAAAAAGAAAACTCTGTTAGTGATGATACTGCAAACCACTGAAAATTGAGAGGTTCAGACTTACGAGCAACCAACAATTACCTCTTGTACATCTGCCTTGATGAAAGTAGTATTTCAGTCTTTCCCTCTTCGGGCTGCAGTCCTGTGGCCATCACCAGCTTGACAGAGCCTGGAAATACTGTTATCAGGCAGTGGGAGGGCAAGGAGGCAGATGTGCCACCATACTTTGGGTACCATGAGGGCTGGTGTGGTGGAACTTAAGAATACTGAGAAATTTTGGGCTCTCTCTGTAACCTGCTTATCCCAAGACATTGATGTGTGTTGGGTTACAAGCCCTTCTTCTGGGGTTGCCTGGGGAGCATGGTTTAGATCAATGTGGAGAAGAGGAGAAGAAAATAATAGCCCAGGTAGAAACATCTCAGTCCGTTTGGCCAGACCAGGAGCCTAGAGATCAAAAGGGCTGGATGCATATCAAGCAGATTGTGCTGAAACAGGGAAAGAACTGGTTTATGGCTCAAGGTAATGGGCTGTCTTGCCCAGATTCTAATGTTTAACACAAAATGGGGAAGAAGGGGGGAAAAAATGAAAAGTCTCATTTGACTAACCTTTAATTCTTTTCCAATGGGCTTCCAATGTTTAGGTGAACAGAGGTACCCCCGGCTAGCCCTCCTTAGCCTGAACTTGGAAATAAATATAATTTTCTTATAGCAGTTCATTCCAGCACATCCTTAAACAGCTGATTTCTCTGTTTTGCCTGCTAATATACATTCATAAATATAAAAAATAAAACGAAGACATATCAAAATCTGCACACAAGAGAATACAGCGAGAGGGAAGAGTAAGCCATGTGGATCAGAGAATATGGAGTAATTGCAGAATAAGATGCTTCCATAATTTTTCTTATATGCAATCATAGTGAGAAACCTTTTAAACGTGGAAAATACCCTGCCTTTCAGATTTTTTTTTCCAGAGTAAAAAATATTTTACCAAGTAAAAATAAGCAAAAGCAAAAAAAAACAAGGGTTACTTCATGGTATCCGTTCAAGAATTTTCCTTAATAAAAATCAGAGTATGCTGCCATCCTCCTACATGAAAATATTACCTAGGCCAAGGAAAAAGAATGTCAGTAGACGTAGTAGTTAATGCCCTGTCTATTGTTCTGATACTCACTGAGCATCCCATAGAAATTAAGTGCATTTCTACAAAGCCATCACAATTTCTTTTTCCATTCAGCTGCGCTAGTGCTAACTGGCATGTTGGGGCGGGAGTTGATTATGCGGCTTAGGAGGTGAATTGGTTTGTATCCAGACATAAAATGAGTTGTCTTCCAGAATGATATAAGGGGATTTAACTTTGCTGAGTCAAATTTCAGTAAAATAAATAGACCTAGAGGGTCAAATGTATTAAAGATACTGTGTCCCTCTAACAAAACTATATTGCTAACCGTGTTTTGGGATAGGGTTTGAGGTTTCAGATGCATAAATCTTAGCTTGTTTATTCCTGTGGCAACATGAGCCACGCCAAATCTTTTAAACCCTTTATTAAAGATAGAAAAAGAGAAGGGAAGAAAAGAATAAAAATATTTGGAATGCAGAAAACCAAGGCTTTAATTTTAAAAATCTCCAAATTTCCATTTGCTGTTAAGAATCTGTATGGGGAAAACACCATTGTTTAGCGGGCTTAAAGAGATAGTAAGAAAGACAATTTATTGTTGCGTTTCAGAAAAGAAGAGTGATTCAGTTCACTGAGAAGGGCTGGAACTGCTACAGGAGCTATTGTCAGAGCCCGGTCCTTCCCTGGAGAGGCAGGCAGTGCGAGAAAGGGACAAAGAAGGCACAAGAGCTGCAGGGGAAGGGAGCTCAGCCTCTCACTCTGGGGTTGGCTCTGAATAGCAAGTTCATTGCTGGAGAAACCCCAGCACAGCATATTGTCTCTTGGTCGCAGGGAAACATGGAAACTGCAGCAGCGCCCTGTTGTCTCCAGCCCAGCCTTTTGGAAGCTGTCAGTTAACAGCATGTTGGCAGCTCCCCAGAGGACGTGGCTTTAACCTCTCAGGCAGACTTGACTTAGGCAGAAAACAAAGGGAAACGCAGGTGAAAAGGGAGGGAGCAAGGGAGGGAAGGAAAAGGACAAACCAGGGGGCTGGGACGGTCTCACTCCAGGTGTTGTTCAGGATTTAGCCACCTCAAGTGGAGGTGTGTGAGGCCTCCTGGATTCCTCCTTCTGGTCCAACCTTGTCTGGACACCTTTCATGTTGATAATGAACGCCCAGTGCAAAGGAGCCACAGGGCACTGGCTGCAGGGGATGGGGCAATGCCTGCGATGCTGCTGGGCTGTGTTCCTGCTGTCTTCCTGCAATTTGGGTCAAATTTTGCTTCCTTGCATCTGTCTCACCAGGTTCGGAGCACCAGAGAGGCAGAATAGCCCATCCTCTCATGACTTTGCTCATCAGCGAGCATCATCAGCTTCAGTATATCAATTTTGTCCCACTAATTCTAGTCCCACACTTTTCTTCTTCACTGGACATGATTTCATCATAGTCCTTGGGGCTTATCACTGTGTCCTTTTTGCTTGAAAAATCTGTCATTTCGTCTTTAATTTTTACTGACCTTTGCAAATTATTTTACGTAACAGGCTGAGCTGTACACTGGTCACCTTGAACTATTTAGAGCGTAGGCCTTGGCACAGCAGGATCTAATTTTTCTTATTTGCAAGGACATTCCTTATCTTCTGTAAGGAATGGAAGTTTGCATGGTGGTCATTAAAGATATTAGAATGCTTTTTATGAGATTAAATCTTTTCAACCCGGTTGTCCTATCTAAACAATATGAAATTGTATAATTCAGGGCTTTTTACTTGACACACATTCTCAAGGGGAACTAGCGTAAAACAATTCAGACATGTCTGATGTGTCTGACAGGCTGTAGGGAAAAATGCGCTGTGCTTAAAAATTCCGGTGTCTTCTGTGACAAAGCCTACATCCTGCAAGTTTGGTGCAAGGACTTAAAATCTGGTAGAAGACAGCATTTGTGTCAGGGACGCGTTGTTTCTATCCTCATGAAATAAGTGGACGAAAAGCCATGGTGCACATTTAATATACATGGCTTTGGTTTTTACCAGCCGGCTTTCCCAAAGGTCCGATTTGCTATGGACAGGTATCTGCTGCCGTGAGCCATAAGAGGTTTAGACACCCAAATGGGAAGCAGGAGACTGCTCTTCCTCTGATCTCAGCAGCCCCCCTGGTTTGAATCAAGACTAAAGAGGAGAGAATTGTTCAAATGCACCGTGGAGAAAAATCTTGGGCAGATATACTGGATCCCAGAGCCGCGCTAGATGAGGAACGGGGTCAGGAGGAGGGAATGGGCAGTTAGGGTACTCCAGCCAAGTGGACTGGGAGCAAAGAATGTCATACTGGGAGTGAGCAAAGAGCTAATCAGATCGGGAAGTCACGAGCTGGGCTCCACTGTGACTTGCTGTAGAAGGAGACTGGGTCTGGGATGAAGCAGGGAAGGCAAAGGGCAAGGATGGTGAGAGGCTGGAGGAGATGCAGCAGGTTAGCTTACCTCTGGAGTATACATCTACCTGATTACTTGTCACCTCAGCCGAGAAGCAAGTCCTCAGATCATGTTTCTCACCATTGCCCATCAGCGATCCTCTTCTGGGAGTGCTTTACTCAGAGGATGACAACCCGTGACTGGTAGTGGCACTTCATTAGCTCAAGTAGCAGAAATCTGTGCTAATTCTGCAGTTCTCATTCTGCTGAGGAAAATGAGGTATCGTGATGGAATTCATCTCTTTCCAGCTTCTTTTCATTTTTTTTTCTCTTTTTTCTGTTTAGGAAAATAAATAAAGAATTTGTTAAAGACCCTTACCGAGATTGCTAAATCAAGCAATTGAAAAAGGAAATAGCAGAATCAAATAAATTATGTTTATTCTGATTAATTAATTTTTCCTAATGCAATATTAGGAGCTTATCTCCCCCTCTTATCCCTGTGTGGCCTGATAAGTAATTAGTCCAATCTCATTTAGAGCAGAGAATATGCTAATAAAACATAAATATTTCTTCCAGTATGCCTTTTGTGTGTGTGTGTGTGTATGTCTTTGCTACACAGGCTTATTTTGTGCTCTCTGTGAGTTAGTAGAGTGGGAAAACAAGAGTGTAACTATGCAGTCATCCTGATGTATCTGTACATTGAGCCTGCTGCCCTCGCATTTAATCTTGGTCGTGTCTCTGTCACACACAGACTGTCTTTCCATCTCTGTGTGGTATCTAGAATATTTTGAAAGTGACTTATGGAACAATAATGCCAAGGTAATTTGCCCAACTATCTACAAAATATAAAGGATCCTTTGCACGCTCAGGGGAGTAGCCTAATGCCGCCTAAGAGGAAAATGAAAAGCTAATCGTATTTTTCAAAGGAAAATGGGGGCCCGTGGTTGTGTCTTGGCTCACGTTCCCTCTCTCTTTGAAACAAGCCTTAAATGTTCCAGCTCGCGTGAGCTATGGCTGAACCTGCCAGATCTGCCTGGAGAGACAAGGTCTCGTATCAAAAGTCAGTGTTTTCACAGAGACGGAATTAATCCAATTATTAAGCCAAGAAAATGACTGAAATTGTTGGAGAGTCTCAGCCGTTCCTAAGGCTTGTGGCTGCTCCACCCAAGCGATAGCCTCTCTCCACGAGAGCAGAGCTGCGGTGGGCATCCGAAGGAGAAATCACTTCTTAGTAGATAATAACAAAATTATTCATCGCCCCGTTGTTCTCTGCCACGGGGGCTCTCAGGGCTGTCGGAGCAGGGCAGGACAGCGCTGGGCTGGGCAGGCAAGTGTGCCACTGGTGTAATTTTGTCCCCAGTCGGTGCTGGGAGCTTATCTCCACCTCTTATGGCTGCCCAGCCTCTTAGGGAATTAACCCGACCTCCTTTCCAGCAGGGAATATCCCGATACGGTGTAAGTATGCCTCGCCGTCTATAATTGACTGCTCTTAATTATATAACAAAATTGAATGTCGTAGCGGCGGTCCTGCTTCGTCATGGCTGTGCTCTGGGAGCCCGGTGGCCTTCCTCTCGGTGCTTCCACCCCATAAAGGCAGGACACTTGAGGACAGCATGGCCTCACCCAAGGAACGGTGGCACGATTCCACGCAGCGTGCGTGTTTCGGCTACTGGTGAGGCAAGGGTGAGCTATGGTTCACACCCCACCTCCCCAAGGTTTTGATTCCAGAAAACAAGCCTGCTCTTCTCTGCACCCCCATTCAGGTAAGCGTGCAAACTGATCTTCAGAGGTGCTTAAGAAGAAAGCACGCCTTTAAGAGCCTCTCCCAAATAAGGCTCTTTACTTCAACCGCTATATTCACATGAATCCATATAGGTTTTGGTGGGCAAACCCACAAATTAAAAAATATATATATATTTAATTGTTTATCTCGGAGAACAAGAACAAACTCACTTTGGAAATGAGGTTAGACCTCTGTGAAAATAGTAAATAAATTCTCATTATAAATACGTGTAAGAAACACTGATGCTCCTGTATGGAGTGTAATATCTAAAATAACAGCAGTCTGTACCCAAAACACAGACACATACTGCTGCTCAGGACGTGGGAATATATATAGCTCAAGAAGGTGGAAAAATTCCATTTTTCCAAAAAATGTTATCCAAAAAGATACCATTGAGGTGAGGCTGTGCGTGGGTCTGATTTTATGAGAAAAGTAGAAGAAAGCTGAGAACAGACTGCAGAGTTTTACTTTGAAAAAAAAAAAAAAGCTTAGAAATAGTGGGTTTTGTCTTAAAACTTGGCTAAAAAAAAGGCTAGGAATTGTAGCAGAGATAATATATCCTGAACTTATTCAATGTAACAGGATTCTCTGTGCCCTCTTACATCAACAGCATCACCTCAAAAAGCACACTCAGATCTAAGCTCAAACTTAACAAGCTGAAGCTGAAACAACTTGGTAGATCATTCAAATAAAAAAGGACTACTTATTTTATAGATACTAGTAACCTTGCAGATCAACACCAGATTGCACACCCAAATATTTACGGCTAAACAGCAGAACTGTCTCTACTGCAACACGGTTTGATTAAAGATCTGGTCTAGGTAATAAAAAAATAAACCATTGTTGCTCGTGACGCCAGTAGATTCCAGAAACCTTTGAAGATACAGGAAAGGCAAAACCCCTTTAATCATGTAATTTCCACTGAGGCATGACTACCTGGGTCCCACACCTGCCAACTCTTCTTGGCATGGACTCTTTCCCCATTCTATCATGACTGCAGCCATCACACAGCAGTGCCTTGGCAACAGGCCCCCGGCTCCTTGAAGCATTTGGCAGAGTGCTTTAGTTTGGACATTATAGCTACCCTCTGCATCTCTGGAGCAAGAGCTTTATTTTCCTCCCCTTCAGTAAAATTCACAGCTATTAGCTCCAGTGGCAGCTAATAAAACAAGCTAGCTAACACGAAGTTTTGCTTCACAGAGAAAACAAAGCATTTATGGGGAATGTATTTGTTTCTCTGGTAGCCCTTACGTTATTCTTCCTGTCTTCTTCCTATAGCAAGGCTGGGACATGCCGGGAAAGCTAGTGTCTTCCATTCCTCTCTGTCATTCCTGGTTTCTAGTGGACATGAACATGACTCTCATGTTTCTAGTGGACGCGGTTGAGATTGATTGCTGTCATTCCTGTGAGGTGCTTAAAATCTTAAAATCTCGAATGAGCGTCCTCTCCCTCACACAGACTGGTCTCCAGTGGATC
>JAOTQQ010000001.1:60537213-60553118 GCA_026546715.1 Gallinago undulata
CTGGTCAAAAGCTAGATATAAACAACCCACATGGCTCTGTATCTCATTTTTTGGAGCAGAGAGGGTACAGCAAAGAGCTACGAAGGTCATGAAAGGACTGGAACATCTCTCTTATGATGAAATGCTGAGGGATGTGGGTCTTTTTAGTCTGGAGAAGAGAAGACTGAGGGGGGAATCTCATAAATGTTTATAAGTACTTAACGGGTGGTGGATATGAAGAGGATGGGGCCAGTCTTTTTTCAGTGGTGCCCAGTGACAGGACAAGAAGTAATGGGCACAAACTTGACCATGAGAAGTTCCATCTAAACATGAGGAGGAACTTCTTTCCTGTGAGGGTGGCAGAGCACTGGAACAGTCTGCCCAGAGAGGTGGTGGAGTGTCCTTCTCTGAAGACATTCAAAACCCACCTAGACATGTTCCTGTGCAATCTGCTGTAGGTGGACCTGCTCTGGCTGGGGGTGTTGGACTCGATGATCTCCAGAGGTCCCTTCCAACCCCATATCATTCTGTGATTCCTGTGAGGTGCTTAAAATCTTAAAATCTCGAATGAGCGTCCTCTCCCTCACACAGACTGGTCTCCAGTGGATCATTTTGGGGGGGTTCTTCAGGGCTGCCATTCAAAGAGCACACACCAAATGTACCCTTGTGCTCCCTGCTGACTCTGGGGAAAGGTGAGCTGGTGGGCTGTTCAGCTCTACACCGAGGGCAAAGCCCAATGTTCAGATATTTTCTTTCAAGGCGTCTAGGTTTCTAGCACCTTTGATGTCTCAACTTTCCAGGGTCTATTTTAGCATTGTAATTACATGTAAATAATTTTTTTTAATCTTGTTTTCTTTCTGGGACTGAATATCTTGGATTTCCATATGCTGAAATGAGTATGAATGGTAGAAGACTCTCCTAGCCTTGCTGTCAGTTCCTTCCTAATTGCTCAGAAGTGGGATAAGGACAGGACAGGGAAGCTGTTCTACTTTCCCAGAATTTGTGTTTTCTAACATGGCTTTGATGCTTGGTATTAAGCTTTCAGGGATACTTGCTTTGATAGCTGATTTTTAATCCTGTTTGGCTGAGTTGTTTTGCTAGGTGATGTTATCTTCGCAGCTTTTTTTTCAGGTCAATAGCTCAGTAACACAATGCTACTAGCCCAATTTACCCTTCCCAGGTACATCCAGCCCATGGTATGCTGCTTCTTGTGCTGCCGACGCAGTAGCTATGTAAGAAAATGGCAAAACAGCAACAGAAAGCACGTGTACCTTTTTTTACACCAGTGTTCAAAGGGAACCAGTCTCTTCCTTAGATGCAATCCCAGATGTAGCCATCCATCCCTCTCTGCACAGCCATGGTGATGGAGGACGAGCTGAGCACTGCGGTTCCACAATGTGTTCCCAAGGCCGCTGTCACAAAACCTTAAAAAAAAAAAAATAATAATAATAAAAAAAATCAATGGAAATGGTGATGAGCAAAGCCTGTCATTGCGTATATTCTTTCAGGATGCTCTTTTGTGTGAATATCCAGTTTTCTGGGCCTGAGTCCAGAGGTTGTTCACCTCCAATTCTGCATCCATCATCTGTGTCGTCGTGTGCAGCATTCCACTGCAAGCATTCCACTCCCCTGTAGCGTAGGGCAGAGAGACACAGGCTCATTTTTAAATATTTTAACAGCTCCATGCTCCCCCTCATCAAAAGTTTGGGTTTTTTTTTCCCCATAATTCATTCAATAACTTTTTAAACTTTACTTCCACAGTGACATCGTGGTCTGTTAGCATTTCTGCTGCGATCAAATCGTCTTTCATTGCGTTGTTGCTGCTACCTACTGGACTACAACTTGCTTTTCTGCTCTCTCACTACTGAGCTAGTGCAATCTGCTGTTCTTTGAAGTCCCATCATCTCGTGTCACAGAATCTCATGTCGAAGTAAGGCTGAGTTTTTGCTGCTGGCTTCTTTAAAATGCTTTGCCCATCTATTTTATCTCTGTTGTATGCATTTCCCTATCTTTGCTTCTCATCAGCCCATTTCCTGTTTAAACAAGCCACACAGGATTTTTGTAACTTGGTAAACAAGATCTGTGGTTTCTTACCATGGCAAGAGCTTCAGTTTCAAGTGTTAGGTCTTCAATATATCTCTGCTCATCTTTCCTTGAACATTACTTTTCACTGATTTGTCTGCTTTCGTGTTCCGTTTTGTACTTCCACACTTCCCATTGCTCTTAACACTAACGAATTTTTATTTCTGAGTTTTTATTTTCTATATGACTGGGCTTACCCAATCTGTCGTTACGCCCATATTGAAGCCGCTGCAGATACATCGCGTTGTTTCATGAGGCAGCAAGGCAAATTTAATGGCTCACTCCCACTGAGGGGGCCCTGCCCAACCTTAACTCCTTCCAAGCTTAAGCACATGTTCCCACCTCCTCCTCATGCTGTGGTGCTCATCTGTCTCGTAGTGAAATAGTTCAGCTAACTAAATCAGCAGAAATCCCAACCAGTTTAAAAAAAAACCAACAAAAAAAAAACCAAAAAAAACCCAAACAAACAAACCCCACAAAACTAATTAGCTTCTGCCAGGCTGGTGAGCTGAAACAGCTCACAGAGATGTTGGAGAAAGGCCAGCACTAGCTCAAGAGAGAGACTAGGAACACCAGGACAGGACCTGGAGGGAAATGGGATCACCTAAAACGGTTGGCAGCAGCTAAGTTTTACAGAGACTCAGTCCTACTGGGAAACGTCACGCTGAGCATTCTCCCCTTTGTAAAACCATTTCTCCACCTCACCTACCCTTGACTCCAACAGTAGCTTACATCACAGAATCACCAAATGATTCGAGCTGGAAGGGGGCTCAGGAGGCCCCTAGTCCATCCACCTCACTCAATGCAGGGTCAACCCTGAGCTCAGACCAGGCTGCTCAGGGTTTTATCCAGTCACGTCTGGAAAACCTCCAAGGATGGAGGCTGCCAAGTCTCTCAGAGCAACCTGTGCCGGTGATTAATTATCCTCACGGTGATTTTTTTTTTTTTTCTTATAAATCTGTGCATGGTCAAAGTCGCAATATCAGGCGGCACTGTTTCGTTTTCAGCTTCACTGATTTCTAAAGTCATTTTCCCTTTGAAGTCCATCCTTCCCAGACTTTTCTGCTTGGCATTACAAAGACCATCGTTGATACCACCAGTTCTGTAGGACGTACCCCAGCTGGTGTTCATATCAGTATCTATTTCTCAGAGTCTTCTTGCTATCTGGCAAGGTCCACATTTCTGAAGCCAGCAAGACGCTTAGCCACCAAGGTGTCAGACAAGAAGCACAGACTAGTCTCTGTCCCACCATTTTGGTAGATCTTTCACACGCTCTTACTATTTTAACACAAAGCCTAGGTTGGCCATATGACCCCAGCTCTGCTTTACTGAAAAAAGGTTGCTAAGCTATGAGTGACAGCACATAAGCCAAAGCCAAGCAAGATATATTAAAAAAAAAAACAGAAACGAGGACAGAAGTAAAATTGTTGAGTTGGTAGCAGTCACTCAAGGACTGATGGAAAAATATTGACTGAAAAAAAGCTCTAAAACCCTGAGGAAAAAAAAAAAATCAAAATAGAAGATAGCAACTCAGCAAAACAGAGGATGAGCCTATTGCAAAGAGCAATGGAGACTGACACTTCCCCATGTGATTACCATCTGCCTGACCAGCAGAAACACAGTGGGGACCTGCATCAGAGGCAGTGAGGATATTCGTGCTTAGGCTAATAGCCTGTTAGTCCCAGCCATTTATTACGTGTACAATCCAACAATTGGCATATTTGTTGCATACTCACAAATTGCGGTTGTGATTCTGCTTTGGAGCCTCCAGGCACTGGAGAAGGCACACAAATAAAAATTGCCAAAAATGCTGAGAGGCTTATACTATACCAGTGCTCTTTCCATTTTCTTGATTGTTGTATTCAGCTTTGGTATTAAAGTGGTGGTCCACGAAAAGAAGTAGGCTGAGTTTTGATTTTTTTTTTTTTTTAATTCCTCCTTTGAAGCCCATTTTGGGAATGCATGGCTGTGCTCTTCTCCGTATTTCTCCGTCATAGCACAGCGTTGTGCAATATCCATTTCGGCGTGTGGGGTGCGATGCGTTGCTCAGGTCACCTGTTTTGCTGGCACGCTTCCTTCTTCTCCCTCCTAATTGCCAGATGATGCTCAGCCTCGGTGGGGTGACTCACCCCCCATTCCCCCCCCGTCATCCCCACACGGATGTGTGTCAAGGCAGGATATGGGTGGAGACAGAAGCTCAGACCCATTATGGAATGGAGAATGCAAGAGGGAATGCATGAAATTAACACTGGTAGAGAGCAAACACTGCCGTTCTTCCTAAAACCTAAAACTCTACCCACCTCTTAGGATGGCTTCCAGCAGAGCCAAGGAATTGGGCTGGTGTTGCAATCTGGGGAAATTATCTTCATGGACATGTAATAAATTCAGACAGTTCACTGTATCAGCCATTAGCCAAAGAAGCTAGCCACAAAAGCTGAGGGAAAAAAAAAAAAAAAAAAAGAACTAGGAAAGAATGTAAAGGAAAGTTATTATTTGAAGTGAAATAAACTACCAGTTCGTTTCAGATAAACAAGATTATTAAAAAAACTTAGTGGTGGGAATGTCAAGGTTTGGGAGAAGATGCTGAAAAAGACAGAGGGATGAGAAATAGTGGCAATTTTAGTTATGAAGACCCATGCTTCCTGGGTGGAGGTCAGCTGCAATCCTACAGACTCATCAAGCAGACATTTGTCTTGAGTTTGGGGACGGAAGGAAGGGTGAGTCTGCTGTCCCATACATTTTTTCTGTGTGAGCAGCAGGTAATAGGAGCAGTAACCCTCTATGATGGGCCAACTCCTGGTCATCTGCCCAGCCAGAGGACCCCATCAGCTTGCCAGCACTTGGATATTTAGTCCAACAGCAGCTCTGAGAAATTTCTTTTTCCTTTGGTGGATCAGTACACTCTGTGGCCTCACTACGCTCAACACAGTCAACGAAAAATTTTTTTTGGCACATGCGCCAAAAAAGTTTATCAAGGCACGCAAACAGGCAGTGCCACTATCGCCAAAAATCAGCAGAGTTAGTTTTAATATACACTAAAGTTTCGTGGGAGCCAAAGGAAATCGAGTTCCAATGGAAAATTAGGCGTATGCGTAAACATCTACTGAATTGCAGGCTGTATACATGACCTGATGTCTGGTGTTATATGCCTTTCTCATTTATAAATTTTAAAAAATTCCTTCTGATCTAAACCTACCCAAACTCTCTTCAAAAACAAAGGGGACCTTTTTCTTCTCAGATGTAAGGAAAATGCGTTTGTTATGAATACGTGACTACGTAAGGCTTTTCAGAATTCAAAAAAAAAAAGATGACTGTTCCATGCTTATCATTACCCTTAATTAACCTCATTAATTCCCATCATTAATCATTCATGCAAATGAACAGCTGCCTAGAGGAGAGCGAGACCCAGACCAGTGTCGAAACGGAGGGAATGGTGGGTGCAGCTCACCTTCTCCAGCCTTGGAGCTGCCTGGACACTGAGCAGCCAACACTGTTCCACCAGCCAGGAAGCCCAGGGGCAACCCAGGGCAACCTGCCCTTTCTCTTGCCAAGCTGGCTGGAGCTTGAGAAGGAGCTGGGACTACCAGGAGGATGTTGTAGACACAGAGCATGTACTCAAGGAAACCATGCTCCAGTGGTTCCAGTACTCCACTAAGATGGAATCCATTATCTGCCAGTGCTGTCACCTGACGAGAGCATATCAAATCTGTAGTTAAGAAGCAGAAATAATTTAATCACTTACAAGCTAGCGAATCCTACTGGCGTCATAGGTGGGCTTCTAGAATGCATTTTGAAGGAAGTAATAATTGGTAGATGGATAAATGGGAAAAGGGATTAAAATGCATGGCTAACTTGAAAAGCATAGATTGTGCAATAAATCATTTTCTTCCATAAAAATAGGGACAAACATACTTTCAGGCTACTGGGAAAAAAATAGCATTTGGTATAAATCAAGCCTCAACAAAAGTGTTAAGTGATGCATGTATAAATATGCCACATTGGACATGCTTCTCATGCAATACACACTATGGCAATATGCAATATCATTTAGGAATGCATAACATAGATAATCAGCAAAAAATAGAGCAGTGAGTAAGGCTGACCACGATCCCTCTTCCTGCTTACGCCCTCAAGTCTTCAGAACACATTGTCTGAGTATGATAAGGTTTACATTTACATTTCACAGCCAAATTGTAATTAGAGCGTGCAATATATACAAAGTCATATGTGACGGGTCTTTCATAAGCCTGTGAAAAATACAGGGCCAGTTAAATTGAGGAGTGTGGAGAGAGAACACCTGAGAAGTTAGGATATGAACCCAGGAAGGGAGTGAAAGATACGAAGGAGAAGAGCAGAATCTTCCTACTGAAGGAGCTGGAAAGGGAACTCCAACATGAGAAAAGGCCATGGCATCCAGCACAGGCACAATGAGATTAACATGACACTTCCAAGGGAGTTGTCACTGCATGGAGGCAACTGTCACTAAATTACCTGCACCCATGCAGTTGCACGCGGCTGACCTACACGTACGGGGGAGGAGGTGTGACATCCTTCAGTAAAAACAGAACAACCTGTGGTTTGTGCTGCGTGCTCCTAATTCAGAGGCGGAGGGAAAACTGAATGCAAAGTCCTTTCCACCCTTCTGAAGGTGATACTCTAACAGCTGCCACTGGTACTTACTGGAATCACACAGCTAGGTTTTTCTGCATTGCTTCTGCCACCTCGTGCCTGTCTCTTGGGAAAAAAAAAAAAGGTCTAGATTTATGTTAAACCATAGGGATACAAATGAAGGGATGCCCCTAGCATGGTTCTGGGGACTGAAGAGGCTGAATCGAGACGTGTTTTCTTCATAAGAGTATATCACTGCATTAAGAGCATCTCTTTAGGAAGACCTAATTAGAGAGGAAATAGATACTGAAAGAGCCTGTGCAAAAGGGGGCGAAAATAGAATAAGAGAAGGAGGTGGCTGGGGAAGGGAAGTAGCTACAAAAGAGGAAGAAACATGAGCTAATCAAGGGGAGAGAGTATATTTGTCATTATTTTATACAACATCATTGCCAAAGTATGTCCATATCAGTTGCTTGCCTTTGCGCAGACTCAGATCTGGATCTGGGGCAACCTCGTAGTTCCTTCCTTCCTTCCTTCCAGCTGATGGCAAGGAAGCCACAGCAAGCAGCCAGCTTCTTTTCACTCTCCTGGAGAGGAACAGCATCGTGGGGCCCTTCTTAAGGTCCTAGAGCAGTTTAAGCAGCTTAAACTGCTTTATAAGCTTAAAGTGTCTAAGTCTTCAAAGCTGCTTAAAGCTATTTAAGCTGCTTAAGACCCTTTAGGCTGTTGGCGTGTGCCATGGGGCTGTATGCAACAGCCTGGCCCACAAACCAAACAAGTCCACCTTCAGGTTTACAGGCAATGAAACCCCCTCACCAGGGCTGCCCTAAGCAGGCTCAGCTGAGCTGAGATTTGTTCACTTGGCTCTAATTATCCCTCCGTGCTTTGGGATTAAGGCTGTCCTTGACACCTGACCAGTTTGTCCCAGGATCTTTAGGCTTCTGCACTATTTTACTGTTGTTCAACAAATGTAGAGTGTCTAACGGTAGATAGACCTGAAGCTAGCCAGATTCCTTTGGTCTGTATTAACCCACTTGGACAGCAAAATTCACAAGCTCCGGTGTTTATGAGAGAGAAGGTTCTCCAGTAATGCAGTATGAAACCATTATTCTGGTGTCTAAAAGTCACGTATATTTTTAAAAGAACAAAAAGACCAGCAGACATTCAGTATGGCGTAACAATAAACACCAAACCTAAATATTTCTGAACTTCTGAGAAGTCATATTTGGTCCAGACCCTGGTCTTATCTTTGAGGCTTATGACCATCCTTTACTAGACTGAAATAACGATGGTGACTGCAAACACTACCAGTGCTTACAGTCTTATTGGGCTCAACACCACTGTGATGAGCACAGATTTCTCTAGAAAACATTTTTGAGGCAGTTTTTTTCATATATTAAGTAGGGATTAGAATTTGTCAGAAGTTCCACATTGGATTTTAATTTCTAACAAAGAGCACATTTTTCTGAAAAACTTTGTTTTGCTCAGTTTTACTTTGGGTATATGATTTTAAAAAGATATATTTTGACCTAACACAAAAAAAAATCATATTTCAGAATGCTACTTTATTTGCACTGTAACTCTGCATTTTCTTGTGTATGCTAGGGTCTCTGGAGGACTGTGGTTCCTATAATGTTCCCTGTGCTCCCTTACCTAAGATATATATGCTGTACACCATGACTGCAACATTTTGGTTTCTGAATGTTGAAATGTTCAGTTGTAATTCGAGCCCTTAAAAATTTACAACCTTTCCAAAATACTTTTTCTCTCATTCCCATCTCCCATTTCCATTTTTCTAATCCTCCAAATTAGAAAAGTTCCTAAAATTCTGAATAAAAAGAATTACTAAAATTCAGAAATTCTCACTAATCGAGAAGCCCCGACTTAATAGTTTTACTGAAGTCTGTGTCTATGCTGTTGTTTTGCAGACCCACTGGCATGAAAACAAAATTTTGTCCTTTTCCATTGGAAAAGATTATTTGATCCATGTTTATTTTGGATATTTTTGTTTAATTCCTCATTCGAGCACTATCATAAATGATTAGGTCATTACTGCTCTGGGAAAAGAACTAGTTTAATAATTAACTTGTGCTTGCAAAGCTCTTCAACAGCCCAGAAAAAATACTGTAGATTACATTTCTCTGATTCACATGCAGACTTGGATGGGATCTCAAAGGGTTATGTAGTCTTGTTATTCCTCAATGAACTCCATACATCCTTATATTTTCTAGATTAAAACAATAGGAAAACTTGCAACTATGCTTTATGGATTCGATTTTCAAAACTTCTTGTTCTTCTTGATATTCTCTGGATTGTTTCCAGCGTATCTATGTCTTTCTTAAATTATGGTGCTTTAGGGTAAAATACAGTATTTTAGCTGAGGCCTCACCAGTGCCAAAAAGAGCACTAATCATCTCATCGTACATATAATGTTGCGAGCAGGCAATTCAAGAGAATCTAGAATTATATTTATGTCTTTTCCTCAACAGCATCATTCTGTTGACTGATTCAGGGTCCTAATTAATCACTAGATCTTTATCTGAAGTGGAATTCTGTGGTTGTGCTTTTGATTTTACATTCTGGGTCCTCCCAAATGTAGTCCTCTGTAATAGTCTTTGTTCAGATTTTTAATGTTGGATTTCAGAACCTATTGAGTTACTTTTGAATTCTAATTCTGTCCTTGAGCACACTTTGCAAATCTTTGCATGGTGTCATCTACCAAGCTTATAAGTATATAATTATTTCTGTCATCTAACTCCTTATTGAAATGTTGAACAGAAAGCTAGCCATTAGGAGTTGTGCAAGACTCCTCCTCGTCATTGTTCTAGTGCAACTACCAACAGTCATGTGTTAGGTTTACATTTAACAGTGGACTGAATTAGGAGTGATTTCAAATGGGGACACCTTTCCCCAGTTCATTTATGAGCATACAGGACAGTGTCAAAAGCCATTACTTAGGTCAAGATACAGTTTGGGTCAATACATGGTCATTTCTAATGCTTTTCCTTATCTATTGGACCAGTTGCCTTGTTCAAGAAGGAAATTAGATTAGATTAGTTTGACAAACTCACATCATCTGTTTCTTATCAACCTTGTTATTCTTATGGTGTGTATGCGTTTACTTCTCAATAATTTGTCCCACTATATTTCTTGGTATTGAAGTTAGGCAGAGTATTCTGTAATTCCCTAGGTTCTTCATTTCCCGTTTTTAAAAGCAGAAACGGTTATAACCCTGCAAACCAGGGCTGCAGCAAACAACTTAATAGTGCCCAAATCTGAGCCTGCTGTCAATCCCACATTTAAGAAACCTTATTGAATTCTTCCTTCCCTTCTAAGTCATGTGCCATCATGGCAAGATTTAAGGAAGAGCAAGTCTTTAAACCAAGCGGGTGGTTTGTTTAAAATAATTTGCAAAATGTATATTGTAATGTCAGATTCTGATCATTAACAAAAGGTGGAAGTGTGATCCCAACTGTATTTCCATTGTAGGCTACAGAGTTGCTGCGGGTCCTGGTGACTTATCCACTCTTCCAGGAACTCAAAGAGTTAAATTGAGAGCCCAGTATATATTGAGTGAATTTCAACAAGCTCTAGACACCACTTGTGTATGTCTAATTTATTAAAACATTCTTTTACTTGTTTTTTCCCTCTTCTGGCATATGTTCTTCCCCTGTTAAAAAAAAAAAATATAATGTTGCTAAGTACCTATCATTAATGTTTATATGCACATGAAGAACATAACAAAATAAATAATAAACCATTTCACTCTAGTCTAGTGCCTCTGCCCTTCTCTTCCTTTAACTTCTTGGTATTTATAGAATCTCTTTTTCTTCCATTTTCTGCTCCAAGAAAGTTGCAGCTCATTTTGTGACTTAGCCTTCCTAGTTTTATGCCTGGATGTTTATGCTACTGCTTTATTACTCATCTCACTTACGTGTCCTTGCTTTCACTCTTTTTGTAGGATTTCTGTTTGATATTCAGGTCACAGAAGAATTCCTGATGCATCTATACTGGTCTCTTACAACTTATCTATCTTCCACATCAAGATGGTTTGCTGGTGCACCTACAGCATGTTTCATTTACTCACAGGTTTATTTTCTTTATAATTTCTTCACATGGGACAATTCCTACCAGCACCCTGAATTGCTGTGGTATATAGTGGTCATTTTTTTTAAACGAGCTTCATTTTAAAACAAAACAAAACTGGTCTGTTTCATCTGGCATTTTTCACGAGAAAAATAACAGGCTTAAAATTGATAATAGGTGGCTCTAAGCAACTTAATTATATCCCACTTTAAAGAAATACTTTGCCAATGAAAAAAAGGCTTGTCAGGGTTTCAGTGGGATGATTTATGATTCTGTCATAGTGACAGATGTTCTTCATGTATCTCTGACATTGTAATCTGGAATCACTGTGGTTTTTTTTTTTTTTATGTTTGCTGGTAAAAAGAAATGCATTATATAAATACACTGTTACTTGTCTTCAAGGCCTTGCCCTGAATTAGCTTGGAAAACCGGTCTGGCTTTGAGATGAGTTCTGTAGTGAAACCCCTTTAGTGGTTAAGGATGCTGTACCACAAAACCAGCACTGCAGACCCAGTTGGGCCCCCTTACTGGACACTTACCAGGCTGATACGCTCAAATCCAGCGAGGATCTGGCACGCTGCTGCGTTTCCCTGGATCTTGGCAGGCTTCAGCCATCGTCTCCATCTTCAGCTTCTCTGTTCACCCCGCAGGCTGGGATTTCCGATCTTAAGCCCCCCCCTTGTCCAAATTCAGGATTTATTACCCCATACCTCTCGGCTGCTGAGAGGCAGGATTTAAGCCTAGTGGGAGAGAGAATCACTGAAGCATGGATAGAGAAAGGCATTGACTCATGGAGCAGGAGAAGTGTCAAACTGTACCTTTTTAGAACCTTCTCTCTGCCAGGCACCACTCACTGCAGTTCAATAGCCCTCCACCTCTAGCCCTTCCTCAGGAACAAGAATTGTTCTTGGCCCCCATGTTTCTGCTTAAAGGACTGTTGAGAGAAGCTGAAGTGCCATGATGTTAGTCTGATAAAACGATGGAGTGACACAGACACATGAATATCTATATACATAGACTTCTTTCTTGAAGTTTTGCTGATGCAGTGGGATTACACTAAGGTTTTGACCAGCACAGCTCTATCAACCAGGTATTGCACTTCTGCACGGCATGGCAGCTGTGGGACAGACATAGCTAAAGTTCAAAGGCTCCCCAGGACACATCTCATCTTGTTGAAACAGGGAGATTCCTAACAAAACAAAACAAAACAAAACATTTTTTTTATTATGAGGGCATTGCTCTGCTGTCCAGATCCCTGCTACAGTTGTGTTTACTGGTTAGTCTTGTTCAGCTCCGAGTTCTCAGAAAAAGGTGCAGAGAACCATCATACCACAAAAGGAAGAAATAAGCCGTAGGAAAACCACTTACGCCAGATACGACTTTGTAACCTATCTTCACTAGGAAAAAAAAAGTGTGACCAGATATTAGTTTACACTGAAATCTTTGAGAAGACCTAGCAGACTGTAGACCTTACAGCTCAAAATAAGCCCAGAAGAGCATGCTATGTGGGTATAATTTCCCTCCCTCCCAAATCAGTTATTTAATAGCTTTTATTCAACACTGGTCTTGACTTCGGTGACTATGACTTGAATATCTTAAAAATGCCACTGTGTTCTGTCACTATATTCTGTATTTCATACACAGAGATCCAAACCCATATAGGGAGTTCACACTATGTAGGTTTTTTTTCCTTTTGTCACCTATATTACAGCCATTTTTCCAGGGCATAGCTCTCCTTCTTTTTCCAGCTGTCACAATCAGCAGAGGAATGGATTTCTAGGATCCTGTCAAGCTACTGTCCTGTGGTCTATTGACCCATTACGAAGTAATAAGCGAAATAAATGTGGTGGTCTTATCTCTTTCCCTGCTGGATAAGATTCCACATCACAAACACTACACAATAATTGAGAAGCATGAGAAGCCTTTCAAAAGGGTTCAGCTGTGGAGCAGGATACAGCAGCAGAGGCTTGCAGGTTCACTTTTTTCCCTGCGCTCAGCCTTGCTATTAGCCCAAAGATTTTACAAGGTGTAGATTCACTGATAAAAAAAAAATGTCTTGAAATATTTCAGCAAATATTTGTTAACAGTAAAACCCGCCAGACTGGAGCTATTTTCTTATGAACATCTTGAAAAGCACTGAAAACTAGGCTAGGCTAAGATTTAAACAGAGAGAACGGTTCTGCACTGAGAGATGCATTAATGTCTTTTACTCCAACACGTCTCATTTCTCTGAATGAGGTAGCAGATAGGAATGAGGTAGCACCTCTGAATGAGGTGCAATCATCAATAGGCAATCCAAATGCTGATTTTAAAAGACTGGCTTCTGGATTAGTATCAACAGAGGATGACGTTGCTACATTCTGGGGTTTCCTGAATCACAGATTGAACTAAACAAAGTCTGCCCTGCTTATTTCTACCACATAATCAGTTGTGAAGATGCCTGGTAAGTAAAAGGACATCTTCTACTGTAGAAGATGTCCGAAGCCTTCGTGAAGGTGGAGTTTCGTTAACAAAGGCACAGCTCCATGGATAGGAGCCCAATGGAAACAAACTGAAGTGTGTGTGCTGAGGGTTGTTGGGATCCAGGCCAGTCTGGGAGCTAGAAAGACACAAGAGTGGCTCTCCACCGCTGCTGATATCCCCTGACCCTCATCCGAAACAGTCGCTTGACTTCCAGGGCACGGGACACAGGTGCAGAGCAAGGGCCAGGAAGTGTGGTTCCAGCCATCACTGCCCAAGTGGCCATGGTTGGTCTGAGATTCTCAACCACAAGCTAAACTTAGCACAACTACAGCATGAGAGAAAATAACTTTTATGAAAGCTAAAAATGGCTTATTTTCAAGATGGTAGAGTTTGTCAACGTAAATTCTGCAGAGCTTCGGACATCTGCAAAGTTGAAGGCTCAGACTCTATTCTTTAGGGTTTAATCAACAGAAGTTAACCGTCAGGCAATAGATCTGCAAGTAATTCACTATTGCGGTGCAAATACAGAAATCAAGTTTCACAGATGGTTGCTATTTCCTCCCCTCTTCAGGGCTGAAGATCTTTCAATTTATTTGGTCTTCTTAAAAAAAACACAAGTGACATCGTTCAAAGATTTATACTTGCAAAATCGATATATCTGTCAGCTACTACACAAATTTATTTGGATATGAAATATTTACAGTATGGCAGAAAAGCAAAGTATGAGTGGAGTTCTTTGTGTTATCACAAAGCTGTCCTGTTCAGAAAATTTTCTTTTTAGCTTTCTCCATTTTGCAGAGAAGGCAGAAACAATAAGCGGTGGTCATATAATTTCTTTTTAAACATACCTTTAAGTAGAATCCTGAAGGAAATAATAATAATAATACAGCATCTCCTAAAAATACTTTGTCATGGTCATGAAGAGACATATTCATATACTTTTCAGACACAACTATTCTGTCTAGCTTAGTAATTTGTTTCATAGCAATAGGGTAGCTTTGAAGCAAATCCCCAGACTGTCCCCACTTGCCACACATTAGTTTCTCAAAGGGGTGCTGGTATGCACAAAAGGGATTCCTGTTGGCTGAAACCAAACCAGGAGCTCTGCTTCTCAGCACTCCCGCACTCCATGGAGCACTGGGTCCTAAATCCTCATGTGGACTTTCTGCTACAAAGACCTCCAGCATCTAGCTGAGGTACACACATTCCCAGAAGGCTTTCAGACCCAGAAGAGTGGCCTCAAAGCCTGAGGGAGATTGCAGGGTCAAGTACTGCGTATATCTTCCCTTTTGGTGTCAGCTCCTGGTTCTCAACTGCTTTATCAGTGTCTGCCACTTTATCCTCATTCATCCAGACTTAAGATCTGAAACCTTTCCCTTCTCATCTTTCCTGCCTTCTGTTGTTGAGCCCCCTTGCTGAAACCATCTTTCATTATCCTCCTTTTTGTACAGTCTCTTCTCCACACTTCCGCTCTCCACACTTCTGCTGGTGGAAGCTCCCTCTTCCACCAGCCAAAAAATTCAGACAACTGCAGGCTGCTGCCCTGAAGATATGACATTTCCCATGAACCTGTGCCATGAGAGAAAGAGGAGTTTCTCAAGGGGCAAAATAAGCCAGTGGCCAATAAGCCAGGTTGAGAAACTCCCACCAGCCGTCAACTACAAGTGGTAAATAAAGCTGCCTTAAAAAGTCAAAGATGAAGACAGTGTTCTTGCAGACCAGTGACTATAATCAGCAGTCAGGCCTGTGCCCAGGACGGGGAACTTGGGAAAGTCTTTGGGAGGGAGCACACCACCGAGCTAGCATCTGCCTTGGACTTCCACACCACGAATCTCAGTGTCCCCACGGAGGAGGCTCTGGAGGAATGTGAGCCCTTGGACATCACTCTTGGCATTCTGGACCCATGTCCCACGGACAGACTCCTGGTAAGGCACCTCCAGGGACACCTCTTCAGCTCCCTCCCCTACAGAGCAGATGTCAGCTACCTCCTCTGCCATCAGCCCCAGTTCTGATCCCAGCAGGTGTGTACCCCATTTCTACAACATTTCTGGAGTAGAAGGTGGAGACGGGGGAGCTGTGAGATTTCTGTTGGGATTACAGCACTGGTCTCAAAGCTGTGGAGAAGGGATGGATTTTTCCAGGCTGCTCAGGGGAACTATTGTGTTTTGAAACACACTGGAGCTGTCTCCAGTGCAGGAAACATCTCCTACAGAGGAACTGCATGCATCAGAAAACGCATGACCCAGACCCATCCCGCACAAGTGCCTGGCTCATTGCCCAGGTGAGGGTCCTATCTATCCTGGGGTCCTATCTATCTACCACAGTCAACACAGTCCCATTCACTAAGTGTAGTTTAATATTTGTATCCTATATTCAGAAAACAGTACAATATTTGAGCTTCAACAATGCATTATGAAAGTACAGTAGCATTTTTATACTCTTCCAGACCAAGGATATCTAACTGCTCAAACAAAATCTTCTCGGTGCAGTGCAAACTTTCCTAGGACAATATAGCTTAAAACACAGAATCACAGAATCACTTAGGTTGGAAGGGACCTTTTAAGATCATCTAGTCCAACCAATAAATAAAAAAAACAAACACAAAACCCCACTCTGCACTGGTGAGGCCACAACTGGAATACTGCATCCAGTTCTGGGCTCCCCAGTTCAAGAGGGACAGGGAGCTA
>JAOTQQ010000001.1:60562422-60581388 GCA_026546715.1 Gallinago undulata
CCTGTGCGTCCAGTGCTGCAATAAAGGATACCTGCTTAATAGTCATCCCAACTATTGAGTCCTGATTTCGTCTTTCACGGCATCAATAATGAGCATTTTAATTTTAATTTTCAAAGCACTTTAAACAAGAATGTATCCATACGAGATCTTCTTGGCAGAGGCAGTCGGTGAATAGAAATTCAAGCTGTTAAATTTCCGTGCAGCACTCAGAATGTGAGGCTGGGTTACAGTCTTATGCCATCGGGGCTGGAAGGTCCGCTTGCATGTGAATAAGTGGCACACACTGTAGCTGTATTTTTTTTTCTATACAGTACTCGGCTTTCCTTGCAGCTGAGCTTTTAGTTTGGGCTCCATGAAGTTTCTGTTAACAGGCAGCATTTTGTTTATTGCCAGGCAAAATAAACTGCTTCAGTGCATGACCATCTACAAATAACATGCTTGGTCATAGCCAACATTCACCTAGAATTAAGTTACTTTCTGTATCTAAGACCTAATCCTTTATTGTTAGGCAGATCCATGCCATGATAAGGAAACAGAAAATAACAGAAAAGTAAATAACGAAGGACTGGTTTGTTTTCTCTGCATTACTTCAGCATTGCAAAGGGACTCCAGCAAGAATGATAATCGTGGCCAAGGCCATTACACAGCACAGCTGTGAAATTAGCCTTAATAGTCTGAGGCAACAGCTACACGTGAGGTTCAGCACTCCTTAAATAGTTATTTTCCAGTCGGATCAACTCCCTGACCTGGGTGTCTGCACAAACAACTGTGCTGGCACAGAGGGCAGAAAGGAGCAGTGTGAAAGAGGGAAGGAATAGAGCTGAAGGGTAAAGCATTTCTTAAGCCTTCACCACCGGCAGGTGAAGATGCTGAGAGCAGCAGCCGTGTGCGAACAGTCCCGCGGAGTTCAGCTTTCGAGAGCAGTTTGTGGGGTGGTCCTTCCAGTGTGTCTAAAGGACACAGTTCAAAGTTTATGGAGAAGTTTTGGTTGGGAGTTTGAGACATCAAGGAACATACCTAACCTTGACTAGGATGTGAAACGGAACAACGTATCTTAATGCGTTCATTTGTGGTTGCTGATTTAGACATAAAATAGCAAAAATTATAACTTCAGGACCAAATTCAAGCCAAGAGTGTATCCCAAACTAGCCTTGGACAATTATAATGCTAAAATACACGCACCCCCCTTTGTGAATAATGAGCATGCTAATCAGATAATTGCCCTAAAAGTTTTAAACATGAGCTTAGGTGCATAGGTACAGGTAGGAGTGGTGAATGAATCATTATTAACCATTTAGCAGTATTTTATCATTATAAATATGAGGTCTGCTGGCCTAATTGTTAAATGCCCAGCACCCGATTCTGCAGAACTGAAATAAAACCAAGTATCTCGACTCTCACACACCAGGTGAAGAATCCTCATTTGGGGAACACACTTCCTCATGGTCATAAGGATGCAATATTTTTAGAATTCAGCAGAGGACTGTGGTAGTACGTTCTGAAGAAAGTCCAGTCTTATGAAATAGTTGACCAAATTTAAATGTTAGGTGACAACCGATCAAATGATAAGTCTACACAATCTAGCAGCAATTTAGCTGTGATGTGATAAAATAGTACAGAAACATCTTTATAGCAGCATATAGCTACAGCATCCTGGTTTGAGGTAAAACAGAACCAAGCTTCCATTCAGTGACTTCACTTTTCAGTTAAGCCTCTTCTAACTCACTGAACTCTCTGAAATTAACAGCAAATTTTTCAGAAACTGTCCACTTCCAGAGACTGATAAAACCTGATTGTTTCTAGTTTCTGCCAAGGAATGGTACACAGAGAGGCTCTTGCCTATATTTATTGCTATAACAACCAAGGTCAGCTAATTTTATTGTGTACTAAGTTGGAGGGTGAGAAGCAGAAAAGCACAGAGGGGTCACACCTGTGGGGAGGAACGGACAGGACAGGTGACCCAAACTGACCAACAGGGTGTTCCATCCCAGCTGCATCATGATCAGTGTAAAAGGTGAGGGACCAAAGGGTCAGCCTCTCTTCCTCAATTGCTGGTGTCCGAGGAGGACACTCTCTGTCTGCCTGCCTTTGATCCCAATCCATGCATTCCTGAATCCAGATCTGGAATCCAGCTCCCTTCCATCGCTGAGTCCAGTCTGGGACTTTACCAGTGCCTACCAGTGACAGGATCGCCATCCTGGGAGCTCGATACTGGTTCTGTATATATTGTATAGATCTCATTATTTTTATTATATTATTAATATTTTCATTAAAGTAGTTCAGTTTCTTTTCTGAACTCCTAAGCCTCTCTCTCTTCCTCCTCCCCCTTCAGGGAGAGCTGGGGGAGAGTATTTGTCATTCATTTCAGTGGCCAATCCAGTCCAAACCACAACATGTAGCCAAACAGTTTCTGCAGATGTATAATAAATGCATACAAACCCCCCAAACTGCTCATGTTATTCAGACTTGAAGTGAAAACTCAAAGCTGTTTTTTCCAATCCTGGAGGTGGCTATAGTAACAATGACTTCAGAAAGGACTTTGATCTGATCAGGTACTGCAAAATGGTTGCTATCATTTTCCAAGAGAGAATTTTGGTCTGGGAATTATGGTCTTTGCTTCCAAAATCAGCTGAAACCCAGCTGAGGCTTTCTCAGAGTTTGGGACTCACCAACCTGGTGGATCCTGGCAAAGTTTAATATTAAACAGTCGTGGCTGTTCACTCAACCCTTGCTCAGATTTTGGCTAACACAGCTTATGCTAAGGCCTGGTAAGCATTGGGAGCAGCAAAGCAGAGCAGGCAGTAGGCAGGACAAGAGGGACAGGAAGAGATGAAACGCCATTATCACCTGTAGATTGCTGTCTCCTGCAGCCATCATCCTTGCACATGTATTGTCTGGCAATTTCAGAATCCACTAACTCATGGAAACGGCACATCCCAAACTTCCAGGCTGGAAGGTATAAAAGCATTAAGTTTAACCAAAAAGCTTTTGACGCAGATCCAACAGCAGCTGGACTGCTGGGGCTTTTCTGCTTCCTGAGGTGATACAGGGGATGCTGACACTGCGATGGAGAAGGAAGGAAGAGCATTCTCACCACCAGTGAGGTAACTATTTTGCGCACTGGTGCACGAGTAGAGTTACAAGTTAAGGGTTGTGAGTTGCAAATTATGAGTTGGAGAACTTGCAAGTGAGAAACCTCATGAGTTTCTTGGGAATTTCTGAATGTGATAATCTACTCTGTGCAAAGGGGATCGAGTCCTTGTTTGTCATGTTTATTTCTTAATGACATCATAAAATAAAGTTTAATTTACAGAGTACAATGTCCTGTAAATTTGAGAGATCCAAAGGGACCATAATAATAGTCTTCAAAAGTTCAATTTATTTGAATGCGCCTTGGTCTTCTCCAGCACAAAAGAATGAAAGTTGAATTAGTTTACTTCAACTCATTTTGAAAAAGTAAATAATTAACTAAACTGCACAACTGAAGCCATATGACGGCTAACCAGGTGCGTGAGCCTAGAAAGCCATATTCACTATTTCATTTACGTAAGATGCCTGTGAAGCCAGAGAGATTCAGACCCCAAATAAGCTTATTTAAAAGCCAGATCAGACTAACTATTATGTTTTTCCTCCCAATCTACTACACATCTGCCTTTGAAGTCTGGAATTTAATAATTTATGCTCTAAGTTTCACTATAGGGTTTCCTATGCAACATTGGCAAACTTCCGTCACGTATTTTCAGAGACGCCAAAACTTCATAGAGCATAGCTCTGATGCTTATAAAGACTTTGAATTTAATTATACCACTTTGTACTTTATATGATTTGACCAGGGTGAACCATCTCGATTAACCTCTTCACCAGCCTTTCTAGACTGCTTCATTTGTCTGTCAACAGCTTACCTTATGATCACAATAATTATCATTGCAACACCCTAGGAGTGCTTTTTTAAGGAGACTCAGTTCATTATCTGTGATTTATTTACAAGCGTGGTCTCATGCCAAGAATTTATACATAATTGTATGGTGTCTGTTTAGGCATATAGCCTGTGAGTGTTACTAATTCCTTGTAAAGTGCTTCAGAAAAATACTGAGTTTGAGCCAGTTCAGGGAGTTTTTACTGAAATGGTAAAGAAAAGGGAGAAAATACAACTAGGATCTGCCTCACTAGAACTCTGTCATGGAACAGACAACTCTTACACCAAATGGTTCCTGACAGCTACCAGAGAGTGTGCGGATAATGGCTTAGGATGCTTTTCTTTTCAGTGCTGTGTCAATATCCCCAGATTGTTTATGACATGCCTTGTGAGAGTCCTCAGCAGCGGACCAAGACAGTAGGTGCTGTGTTGTCACAGGAGAAAAAGGTCCTGGCCCTCAAAGCTTCCTGTACCCCTACACAACGTGGGCAGGGTGAGGTGGGAATCCCGGCCGGGCACACCAGTGCCAATAGCTACAGCCATGGACCTGTAGCTTGAATATTGGCGGTCTGCTGTGCAGCTGGTCTACTTCAGGGCAGAAGAATGTCATCAGGCTGGTGAAGTAAGAGACAAAAACATGTGGGAGCTGATGTGCTGCACAGGGGACAGCCATTCTCCCCTGGCCATGGGATGGAGCCATGGAATGAAGGCAATCACTCACACGGAAGATGCCATGTTATGACACACACACAGTTTGCAGACACACTGCCTGGTCACACATACATGGAGCTGAAGAAACGCGGCAAGAGAGAACTAAACAGAAGGTGTGACACATGACTTACAATAATATATGTTATGTTGTATAACCCTATCCCATGTGGGCAATGGAAGCAAATAGTCGCTGGCAAGGTAAGGTAGACACGGACAGACACACCAAAGAGGGAGTAGAAGCATCTGCCTATAGCTAGTAATGACTTTCCCCCCCCCCCCCGGATGGACAAGAAGCAAATCTGTGCATATTCACACACACACACACATATTACCATGCCCACACTATTACACCATTCCACCTCTGATAACAGCTTTGTTGTTGTGCAGACCTTTGTTTAAAATGAGCAGAATGGACAACCCAAATGCAGCCCCCTGACCAAGCACGCATGCTCTTGTTTAGATAGGACGTGCTGTGCCACTTGCCCAGCACAGTGCTCAGAGATGGGGCCTATGGGTTTCCCAGCCCCACAACGGCAGAGGCTCATCAACACTTGTCTTCTCACACGTCTCATATAGTATTTCCTGCTAATAGTAAGTCTCCCCTAATTTTGCAACATTTTTATAGACGTTCTGCTACTAAATTTCCTGTCCAGGAGGGTTTAGCTGGTTTTTTTACTTGCAAGACTGCAAGTCAACAGCCAGTGTTGCCTCCTCAGCAAAAAGTCACTCACCAGGCACCCCTAGCTCTCAGTTGCTATTATGGCTTTGCTTGGACTGTAATATCCTTTCCTCTGTTGCAGCATTTATTATTACCTTTTCCACTAAAGATACCTTACATATAAAAAAAATCAAAGGAAACATTTCCCAAATAGGTGGCATGTCTTGTGCATCTGTTGAGACTGACTCCATTCCTTACAAGAGAAAATCGGTCCCAATTTATGTTCTTTGAGGAGAGTCTCCCATCACCGTAAAATCCCAAAGCAATTTGTCTAGCAACTCTCTGCTACATTCAGCTTTTATTACTGGCAGGCTTGCAACCCTCAAAGGAAGAGGCTTTTTAAATGTGCAGTAAGAGGAGTCATTCCACATCCCCCAGGCAACACAAAACTTCTGCCACAGACTCAGCTGGGGCCCCTTTCTCCGTACTGGTTCTCTGGAACCTCAGGGGACAGAATTTACTGACCAGCAAAAGCTCGTGTCGTGGTTCCACCTCATTTCAGCTCTAATCTGCATGTACTCCTAGTCAAAATGTCACAGCTTCCGAAATTTCCCACTGCCCAAAGCATTCTCAAATTTAATGTAATCCTTAATATTCCCTGTCAAACCTGGGTCAGGACATCGTTCCGATCCTTCTAACCAAAACAGATGCACCACTCATCCCAGCGCCCCTGGGTGTGGAGAAGCACCCATTGCCCATTCCCACGAAAGCCCCCTGCACCCAGCTGGCACTTTCCCTGCCTCCTGCAGCCTTTTAATTGCACTCATCCCTCTCTCCTTGCGCTGCGGCCCCCGAGCTCCTCACCTCAGGATCTGCCACTTTCCGACTATGGATTTGTTCCCATTGACGTCCAGCCAATGGTCCACAACTGCAGATATGCAGGCAGCCCTATGTAGCCAGGGGGCTCAGCCAGCCCATCCCATATGGCTGTTTACATCCCTGGATGGGCTATTGCTGCTAATCAAGCTGACCTGGTTCCCACAGTCCCTGCTTCTCCGGTGGCCTTTCTGCCTAAGGCCAATTGCCAAGGCTGGGAGAGCTCACACTGCAGCTCCAGTGCACCTATTAGGGCACTCCAATCCATTGGCAGCAGACAGGCACACACAAGCCCAAAATCCCTCCCCCTTTGAAGGGCAACAGCTCAAAAATCTTGTCTTCTCGCCTTCAAACAAGACTCCTCTTTGCAACTTAACTGCTGCGATTACTAAAAGCATATCAGGTATAGAAAGTGAGTAGAGAGCTCTACAGCTTCGCCATCCCTGGACCTTGTAGCAGGTTGGAACATGAAGACACTGGCTCATGCTCAGCCCAGCATGTAGGCACTGCTCCTGGAAATGCCCACAGAGGCAGCCGTTGCAGCCAGCTCCAGAGACACCAGCTTTCCATGGGTGTGAAGAATTTTTCTGGGCCTGGGCAAAGATTGGGTTAAGATCGCTGGTCCTGAGCTCTCTCTGGTTATGGGAACCCTCATCCGTGAAACCTAAAGCCTATAGGATATCCAAGTGGAAATAATCATTTTCAAAGAAAACAAGAATGTAAGATGGCTTTGATGATCCAGGAGGCAGCTTGTTGCCTGGCTCACTCTTTCTTATCCTCTTGCAACATCGTCCCAACCGCTTTGAACCAAAAGTTCAAAGATTCATTGGGAGTTTGTGTTTTAAAGGTGCCTGAGAAACCAGCAACAGGTTGTTCAGTAAGAGGATCTGCAAGAGGTGTCTCTGCCAGTCCCCATGAGGGAACAGGCTGAGCTCTGCAGGAGACCTGCCAAGGGATGATGAAATGTTTACCTTGGACATAACACAGTTGGAAGGAAATTGCCATAAAAAAAAAAAAAATCCATGAAAAGCCATAAATGATGTCGCTACACCCAAACTGCATCAGAGAGGAAGAAACTTTTAGGTTTGTTAAATTAGAGGAAGATTTCACCCATCCCAATTCTGCCATACTTGGCCAGGTGACCTTCAGAGAGGCCCGGTGGGCCGCCCCAGACCAGCCACATGGGACAACCCATTCTGTCTCCTTCCTCTTCTGCTGAGCTGCCAGGAAGGGGCTCAGCCACCAGACACAAGTAGAGAACCTCAGGCCAGTGGGACGTTTCATCCCTGGCAGCAGCGACGGTTTGGAAGTGGGATCTAGACTCAGCATCCCATCAATATTCAGTGGTGGCTACCAGAAATATATGCCAGCCATGACTCGTATTCCAGCTGCCTCTGAAAACAGCAGTGCAACCAGAACTAGGATCGGTGGGACAATGTCCCCATTAGGAGGAAAGCACTAGCTGTAGTAAGGAGGAATGAGCCTATAAAAGAATCTTGCTATCGAGGGACCCATCTGGCTCTCACCAGCGAGCATTTTCATGGCTCCCAAGTATTTAAAAGTAGAATTAATAAGAATCCTTCTCTTTCATCAGTTCTGGGCAGTAGGAGGAACAGCTGATTAGTTTGCTTGTTAAAGTATTACTGACATACCATACTGCAGTTTTCAAACAATCAGATCTTGATTAATTTTGGTCATGTAAATAAAATTCTTACAAGAATTATTTTCAGGCCTATTTAACTCTGTATGTAAATGCAGCATTATTTTCAAACCTCAACTTCCCTTACCCCAGCAAACTAAAGAGTACGTTTTTCAGGCACATGGCACAGGAAATGAAGAGCTTTTATGGGAATATTTAAAACTCCCTTTTGCAGACAAAGCAGACTTAGAAAACCTCATTCAAATGGACCGCTTTTTCAAGATTGGAAGGGGCAAATTATGAGCCTTGGAAACAGCATTCATCCTCCCAAAATAATTTCATTTTAATCACACTGTTTACTGGATACTTATAATGCACACACAGAAGATTAAAGGTGAATGTCAAGGATACGAATTGTGCAGAGCTTGGGACATAACCCCAGATTCTGAATTTGGATGGAAGTTCCTTGGAAACTCTTGCTGAGAATTCTTATTTCCATAATAAAACAGAAAACAGATATCTTCCATAGTCACTGGATGCACTACAGTGGCCTGTGCTCAGAAATACATGTACTTTGGGAAAAGCCCAGATTACCAGGCTTCTGGGCCAAGGAACAGAAAAACAGCAACAGAAATGTTTCTGGGCAGAGATGGACTCTTGCCTGGAGGGCTGTGGGCTCCCCTGGCTGAGCCAAGCATCCTCAAGGCAAGATGTATTTCAAGAGCATGCAACATGCCAATCTAAATACAAATCTTTGATTCATCTCTCCTCGCACAGTTTTACACTTGTGCTTTAACTGACTGTTCCTAAAAGAAAAAGGGGGTGAAGAGAGGGAGGGCAAAAAAGCAGCATATTTTCCAAAGTTAAATCAAAGCAAGCGTACAAGGAAAGTGTATTGACAGCAACGTCCACTCTGCAAAGGCACAGAATAATAAGCAGGGGATGGCCAAGGCACAGCTAAGTAAGGATCTGAACAGCAACACGGAGCAAATGCCAGGGACTTTTAGATCATCAAGGAACAAAACTGAAACATTCTTCATCACAAAAAAAAACAAAGTCAAAAGAAAATCTCTAAAAGCGGGTGAACATCTCACCAACAGGGCAGGAAGAAAATTCAAGAATCAGTTCAATAGCAAGAAGGAAAGATCTGGGGGGTGGTTTTTGCACAAGCAGTGATTTTGACAAACGAAATGGAAATAATGAGCAAATTCAGGTTGAATTCAGCTAAAGACTTGGCTGAAAGGAGAGTACAGGAATAGATTTTTGAAGATGGCAAATTCTTCCATTCCAATAGTTTGAAAATAAAATCTTGCAATTTATTCAAAGTGTCATTCAATTAAAAAAAAAAAAAAGAGAGAGAAGAAGAATCAGAACACAAAATTCAATTTTGGTGGAATGAAACATTTAGGTTCATTCAAGGTTTTGGCATGATGAGTTATTTGGTTTCATTTTGCCAAAGAAAACTTAAGAAAATTCTGACCTAAGACATTTTTTTTCCTGCTTTTTTGGTTTGGCCTCAGAACAACAAAAAAAAAAAACCCAAAGCAGTATTTGCCCAGATCTATTAGAGTCACTGAATTAAATGATGCCAAAGTAACATCACTTTATCATGGCAAAATGAAGATGCTAAAGCATCGGGTTAATCCAAAGCAGCTGTGTGCTGTTTTATGCCTGCTGACTGCTGAAGGAAATATAAAAGGGACGATGCAGGGCTACATGCGATGAATTCTGGAATATCATGTATGTGTCTAGAACCCGAAGATGGTGGAGGCTCTCTCTCCCTCTGCCTTTTGCTTTTTCCCCCTAGGCTTCTAACCACACATGCCAATGATGTACCACCAGTGAGGCAGACAGGTGCTCCCCAAAAGGTTGTTTTTTTTTTTTACAAAAGGACTTCACTGACTAACAGTGGCTGCTTTTTGCTAGCACAAGCATTGTCTTGGCCTTCCCAGGTTATATACCGGTGCAGTGCTGCAGCATACTTCATTCCAAAAGGTGTTAAGTCATTGTAGCCGTGAAGTTATCTTTCAGGTTTTTATGTGCTCTCACTTTTAAAGCTGGGTGTTCTCCAACAGGCAAGACGTGAGGGTTCATGTGGCAGGCACTGCTTCCCACTGCACTTTCTGCTCCCGTCCGTGCAGCTCCTATGGCCACCGCTGAGGCCACCGCTGGGACCAACAAACTGATGCCAGGGCCAAGAAGAGCAGCACGACTGGAAACATATTTCAGTCCATTTCATGTGTATTTGGCAAACCTAAGGTTTTAGAGCTCATTTCTCAGAGGGAAAAAAAAAATAATAAAATCCCATATATTGTCTGCACCAGAAAATATACATACACAGAGCACAGATAAAAAAATAATGAATGGGAACATAAAGAGCATTTAATAATGCAGGAAGGGTCTTCATAGCACTCTTCTTCCAGCAGCAGTCATCTGTCCCCATCTTGATGATGGCTTGTGTCTGGGGCTTGAGGGATTGAAAACAGTGTTCACTGCTTGGTAAAGAGCTGTTTCATGCCCCCTTCGTGCTCACTGCTATGGCTCTATCAGAGAGTGGCTCTATCTTACGCAGACATAAATTAATTGATAAAGTAAAAACCAATAAAAGATGTCTTTGAAAAGCACCCAGACAAACCTACCAGTCAACTGTTTCATGAAAACATCAGTAAAATGTAGTGTGTACTACAGCCAACACAACAGTAAACAAGAGAAGCAATGGAGCAATAACGGAAATGATAAATTAAAGACAGGGAGCATAGCCTTTTGATGCTCACTGAAGAGCTTAAGAACATTATTTTTTGTGCTGGCATAAAAACTGTAAGTAGGGTAACATAATAAGATGTGATATTTTCAGTGGTTATTAGCCCATTGGATGGCACACGTGACAGCCAAGCACTTTGACAATGATATTAAGACTTGCTTAAGACCACCTGGGAGGGGATAAAGTGATTTAGAACAACATTTTATGGTCTGGTGAAGCTCAAATTAGCATGCTTCAGTTTACTAGAAAGGTCCAAAGATGAAGCAGGGAGAAAGAGGACCGAAAAGGGAAATGTCGTCTTTTTCATATTTAGGATGATGGCAGAGTAACTGCCAGATGTGTAACGGTACAAGTTGTAAAAATATGCTTCGTCACGTTTTATAAAAATATCTCACATCATACACACTAAGGCAGTATTAAAGCCAAAAGGCTCCTGCCAAAAGGCAAAGAAACTGTAGCCATAGGCTAAAGCATGGACAGAGGACAAGAAGTTACTGGAAAGACGCTTTTCAAGAAGCCAGGTAACATGCACACACCGGCAGCCTTGCTCCCATTCCCTCACCACTGTAAGCAGTTGCTCCCCAAAAGAACAAATTTAGGTTTTGAAACATGATGTGACGTCAATTTATTATTCAGCACATGGCACATCCAACAGGTGGGGGTTTCACTTCATGTATTTCAGGTCTATAATGAAAGCACAAGTCAAAACTATACCTGGGCTGTATCGGGCATTCACCCACTGTTGGTCTGGTACCATGCACAGCTGCTTTGCAACAAATCCTAAATAAAGGACAGAAAACTATTTTTATATTTATTGAACTTTTCTCTTTCAAAACTGAGGAGTCACAGGTAATATCCTTGATGTGGTACTGGAAAAGGAAGATAATTTCACTTTTTCAGGGAACAAATAAATCCAATTATCTGGTTTTGGTGACACTTATATTCTTTGGTAATGAACATAGGTTAAAGTCTTAAGGACCCTCTCACCAGTGTTAGCATCTATTCCCACTCTTACCATGAGCAAAGCAGTAGGAGAGCTGAGTTTGAAGACCCTGTCTTTAGACAGAGGGCTTGCCGAGACTAAATTACCTTTTTTTGTCTCACAGGTGCACTATGTCTATGGTGTTTGTTCCACATAACTTACACGATGCCACTGCAATGGATGCACCTTGTCTCCTTATCTCACTGTGCTTGCCATGAGGAACCCATTATTGAAGTGCTACGGCAATGGGCTGCATTCAAACTGCTGCTTACAGAAGTCCTGAGAATAGGCAAAATATATTCCCATTCATGTTACTGGTTACTTGTATCAGGAAACTGCTGAGGGATCTCCTCACTGCATCCCATAAGGGCAGGTGAGACCCACAGGCTTGGGTTTCCTTTAGGCTTGCACAAAGTCAAGCATGCATTGCTGGAGCTACGTGGCCTTCAAGGCACCGCGTGACCAGCCTACCAGGTACAGAGCAGATGTTGCCCAAGTCAAGCACATGAGTTGGTATCTGCAGTACTAAGGCTAGATTTGGGGCTCATTGGTCCAGGAAAAGCATCTTCCCCTTTGTAGAGCTAAGGTACAACAGCTACAACTTCCAAACGTGACAAAGATCTCTACTATAAATTATGCATTAGCTTTCTGTGCAAAGCCTTTCAGGTGACAGAGAAGCAGATGTTTTTTGAGTCATGTGTACATATGTTTCTCAGCACAAGGGGTTCTCCTGGAAGCTTCTAGGCACAAAGAACATAGAAAAGATCAGATAAAATTCTTTCAAAGAGGAAGAGGAAAAGATGTCATTCCTGTGACAACTTTAAAAAATATATCAAATACTGAAAAAAGATGCTTCAGCATATATTTAAAGCTGAGTAGAAGTTTCCTGTATTGAGACACAAATATATGAGGCTTTTTGTCCTTTTTTTTTTTTTTTTTTTTTAGTGTTTTTTGAGCAGGTTTTCACAGGGACCCCTGAGAATACACCCATAGAATGACAGCAGAGGCCTTGAAAGTACAGGCACGGGATAACTTCTGTGCAAAAGCACAAATATAAATGGTCAAGGGTGGTCAGTAAAAGAATGCAACCCTGAGAACTGGGCAGGGTTTGCTTTAGGGCGTAACAAAGAAGCCATAAAAAAGGAGAACGAAGAACTTATATTGAATAGACATAAAACATCTCCTATATGATGAAAATGCAAAGGAGGAGAAAAGAGGAGGAAGAATAATAATAAAAAAAAATGGGGAAGGCAGGAAGAGCAGAGCAGAAAGCAGTGCCCTTGCACTGTGCCATCCCCTCGCCCGGGCACTAACAGCATCGTGCCCAGCCACGTGGTACCCGTGGTAGGTCCCCACTCCCTCTCTGCAGAGAAAAGGTGCTGTCCTACTGAAACTCAGCAGTTACCCCTCAAGCGCTGAGTTTTTGCCTGTGGGGTAAATAAACCAGAACTAGAGAACTGTGTTCACACGCATGTGTGTGCATGTGTTAGTACGTGTGTGTGTTTTCTGCTCCTGCCATCCCACTAAAGGTGATCGAGACCACGGCACTAGAGACAGACTAAAGGTAGACACCACCCAGGGGTATTTTAAAAATTAATTATAAATGTGGAATAGCATAAAAAACCCAACACCAAAACCGCCACACAAAACCTCTAAGTACTTAAAGATTTATAAAATGGCCTAAAACGTCAGATAATTAATAAATAATTCATTACACTAATAATTCCTAAAGATGCATTTCCTTGCCTGGGGAATTCCTGAAACGAAGCTTGGTGAACGCAACGAAGCCGTGATAAGAACAGCATCCATTCCAGAAGGTTCTGAACGGAACAGGTATCTACCTCAAGACGGGATGGGGATTTATTATTATTATTATTATTATTATTTATTATTATTCTGTCACTCTTTCTGGAATGATATTAAGATCCAGGGGCTGAGGGTGGCAGCGGCGCGCGGGGGCTCGCTGCTCGCCCAGCAGCTCCTCCCTGCGCCATCGGTCGCCTCATTAATCACCTCGCACAGCGGGAGGGAGCACAGCTACAGTTCGCCTTCGGAGAGAGCTGAGACTTCACTGGGCTTATTAACCTCCTTATTTCAACGCTCCCGTAACGAGGAGCTTTATTGCCCGGCGCCGGGTGGCAAAGAATTGCACCAGAGAATTCTCCAAGCTGCATATGAGAGAGCAGAGAAATAAGAAGCCACGTCCATATGATTGGGTTGGGGTGTTGTTTTTGGTGGTTTTTTTTTTTTGGTTTGTTTTTGTTTTTACCCCCTCCCCCCCCAAATGGATAAATATAACCGGGAGAAAGGATGGAATACTACATGGAGAGGAAGAAAGGAGGAAAATCGTGTTTTTTGTAAATCATAACAAAACACCGTCCCTGACTGTTTTCATCCCCGGAGGCAGATGGGCTCCATGCTGCAGTGCACCAAACCAGAAGTTTCAGGCCCCCCTCCAGGTATTGCCCAAAGTTGCCTCAGGGAGTAACTTGGAGGGGTAAGTTCCTATTCTCCCAGAAATACTATTATTACAACCAGAGCACTGTAAGAAAAAAAAAAAAAAAATTAAAAAATGCTGTACAGATGCATTCCATTGGTACTGATGTTCCTCCTGACAATATTTGCAACCCTTTATTTCTTGCTTGGTTTCTGTATGCACACTACAGAAAGCAAAACTTATTTGCACATAGGGAAAGCTTTGTAAATAGTCAAATATATTCACTCGAAAGAGGCATGCATACAAATCACACGTGCAGAGACTGGTAACCATCACATGGGAACAGGTGACCAACCACAAGCCCCCAAAATAGCAAATACCCAGTGAAATGGTGGCAGCCCTGGAATATGTTTGCATAAATTATTCAGAGAATAATTCTGAATATTGAATACGTACAATGTTAAGGCAGTCTGTGAAACTCTGCACACATGCATTTTTCCTGTCTGTAGAGGTGATCACTTGTAAGTAAGGGTCTCTCTCCAACACCATCCCTCTTCAGCCAGAGTCTGACCAACTCCGAGTGCTAAGAGCAGTGGTTAATACTAGCAAAATGGTTAAATCAGGATTCCTTCATTACAAATTGCTCATCTGCTATTCACAGATCCTATTTGCTTGATGCTGGAAATTCTTGCAGAAAGTGAATGTGGAGAGTTGACTCGTTTTATTTGCCACCAGCGCGTTGCACCAGCTTTTGGTTGCCCAGCCTGTACTCTGACCTGCCTGTAGCAATCTGTCACTTCGCCAAAAACTGCCTATGTCCGTAAGGCGAGACAAAGTACCAAAGGTCCAGAAAGAGGCAGCTTGACACCACTATTTATTTCCTGTGATTGATTCAGCACAACGCAAGTGGTACCACACAACAATTTCAGTTCTTTTCTAGAACTGTGTGTACACACACACACAGAAAAAAAATATTCCTTTCTTAAAATTCACAGAAGGAGAGGTTGAGGATTGCCTTGATTCATCATCACCAGAGCATTTAATTCTATTCTGACAAGTGCTTCAATTTAAGTCAATACATTTTAGGTGGAAAAGGTATGAATCAACCAATTATATATATTCAATAGAAAAAAAAAAAGGCAAAAAAATTTCATGCACCACTGTTCCTCTACTGGTCCTCCAGCAGCAAGTAAAGAATAAAAAGTGAGGTTTGCAGGGTTATAAATTCTCCTACTCATAGTGTTCCCTGTGGTACTTGTGCACCATGAAATAAAGAGGAAGCAATGCTAGTTTGTTCCTGAAAGGACAAGAGGCAGAAAATTAACATCTGACAGATAGAAGAGGACAACCACAGCAGAGGAGGGTGGCAAACAGCAGAGGTCAAATGAAAGGAATAAAACAACCGACAATTTCTGAGAGGTTTCAGAGGCAGAAGCCCTCCATTTTTCAGTCAGTAAAGGCCTAAGCAGAAAGTGATTAGCTTCTGGCCACCTGCAGCCCTTATTTTCAACACCGACTTCTGTCCAGTGTCTCAGAATACATATCAGGCCACATGGAGACCCTGAATGAACTCACTCAAAGAGCTAAAGCAACTAAAGCCCTTCTAAGAAGTGTATTAAGAGAGTCACTTTATCCTGGCGAGACTGCTTCTAGTCCTGAGAGGATGATTGAATCTAAATCTCTCAAGCTCTAGAGAAAAATGTAGCCATTGGGTGATTGTGTGCTCTCTGCATGGGACAGTATTTTTCCACCTAGACAAACTCATCATTGCCTTGACGGATGCTGACTGTTTCTTTTGTATGGCTAACTTACAGATCTAGTGATGTAGATATTATTTCAATTATTATGGGAAAAGAAATATAAAGAAAAGTAAAATCCCTTGAAGAGTAAGTGGATCCACAGAAGTCAATAATAAAATTCACCACTCATCTCAATATTACAAGAAATTCATCTTTACAACCAAAAATGTCCTTTCAAACAAGATGGAAAGGTCAAATTAGCATCAGGAATCATGTAGTCCTATTTACGGTAAATTTATGACTTGTATATCTATTAGGTATGACAACTTCACAATTGTTAGTACATTTATCAAGTATATGAATCATCCCATCTCTATTTTTCAGGTACAAACTCAAATGCCCCTCGGAGAACATCAAGATATTTAGCATCTAACCTTAACCAATTTCCATGGAAAACAAATAGGCATTATGCCTTGAAGAATCCGACACTAAATTATTTCCTTCAGGTCTTATAAGTAATCAAGTGCAGAACAGAAAACTGAAAACAATTTCCCAAGTTCAAGGCTGGCAACCTATTTCTGGACAGGTTTCCTGTCCTGCATGTTAATGCAGCAACTTGGAAAACAAGCCGTGTGTTTTGCATCAGTTGAGCTTTGACCTTGTTGAAGCATGAAGGATCAGTGGGATTTCTTGGGGCAGGCTATGGGGAGAAGGCTTTCTATGTGGAGTAAATGCTTACTGTAGGATCTGATTGTCCAGGGCCACCCGTGTGGATATTTATTGCTGCAAGAAATATTACAAGTCCTCTTGATTATTTTTTTTATTATTTTTTAAAAATCTCTTCCATTGTACAAGTGTCAGGGAACTCAATGCTAGGAGAGCCTCTGCCAGGAGCCATGGTGGCAACTCTACAATCTGAGGCAGAGCACGTTTTTGAAATCGTGAGCATGTGCTGGTGTGTTACCAGCAGTCCCACGTGCTCTGCAGCATGGCTGCTAAGATCAACTGCTGAGGACATCAAGGGAGAAGGGGACTGCACAAGAAGAGCACCTTTCTTGAGCAGACAAGACCTGCAAGTTCAGAGGCAGATTTATTGTAGCCTCTCCGGCGTGTCTGTTTTCTCAAGAATCGGATGTTTTTCTCTCCATGGGCCCCAGAAGACTTCTGTGCCCCACCTCCAACCCACAAGCAAGACTTAAATAGAAAAACATTTCAAGGTGAATGTAGAGGTGTTTTCTAGGCCTCCTGCCCCACTTCTGCAGGCTTTACTCAGGAGAGTGATGTAAAGCAACAAGCCTGGAAGGGCTCCTATAATCCCTGGGATTTACATGTAAAAATTCAATCAGGATTAGCTCTGCCTTCCTCATCTCTAAAGCAAATGTAGGAGACTTTGGATTTGTGGACTCTGAGAATAAATTCTTTGAAATATTGAAACCTGTTTATTCAATGGAGACAAGAAATCTGTTCTTCAGTGAGTTTATAGGACTAATGAATAGATTCCCAAGTTAAACACAATCCTTAATCTTAAATTTCCTGTTCCTCATCACAAGAGCAGATTTAAATCTAATTAGTTTGTTTATTTACGATTGAATTCTTCTTTTGTGAAAGATTGTAAAATCTGAACGATTGCTTGACAGTGGGGTTCAGATATTACTAAAAGAAGGGCTTGATCCCAAGACTACTGAAATTGATGTTTTGATGAGTTTTGGATCAGGCACCACATAAAATAAAGTACAAAATCCTGAAAGCATTCTGCTGTGTAGGAAGTCTGGAAAAGCTCCCATCTCCCTATGCAATTGTTGCCTTAAGATCACCTGTTGCTTTCTCCAAAAGATTCGACAGACATTTTACTTGGAAACAATTTTGTCAACATGTCTTAAACATAGTATACTTTCCCATTGCTCTGTTTCAATTACTACTAGTATTATTATTATTAATAAATCACAATTAATTGCTATGGAGATAATTAAATCAGCAGATAAAAGATTATGACCGAGCTTCTCAGGCAAACCAGCAGTAAGCATCAGGTACAGATTAACCCTAAACTAGCAAAGTATTTCACATGTAAATTGTGAAATAAAGGGAAAAAAGCAAGAATACCCCCCCAAAAAAACCCAACCTAAAACAAAACAAAAAAAAACACCACCCCAAAAAAAGTGCTGAAAACAACTAAACCACCTTCTATATATAGCATTTTTTGGTGTCTTCCGGGAGACACCATGTCTGCTAGAATGCTTGGCTTCAAAATTCGGAATTTTTATTAAGTTACACTATAGCTATCGCAAGGACCACCGTGCTTGCCACCGGCAGCAATGCCAACCGAAAAGATGGTCAATGCTCTACACGTACACAGGCCACCAGGTATGGGTTTATTTGAAAGAGAAGAGCTGAAGGCAAAAGTATGCTTTAACATAGATACAAACGTCAGGTTCCACCTGTGAAACCAGCTTTTAGTCCTGAGCTACCAATGTGCCTGTACCAGGCCGACAAGAGCATCTCGCTTACAGTAACTTGGGGGTTTCTTCATAGTTTAGGAGGGCTGCTAACAGAACCTCGCTATCACCCAGGCAGAAGGTAGCTTCACCTAGGCGTGCCCAGAAAACATAAGTATTTCTGAAAGTGAGGTGGCAGATGGGAGGCAAACCCTTGGGGAAAAGATTGAAATCAACATTTTGATTAAATTACATTCTAAATGGAACCACAGAGAGTAAATTAGGCATAGACGTTATACCCAGAAAGGATCGCAAGTAACAAATTTGGTTAAACATTTTTCACTGCACGGAGAAAAGCCTCTTTTGAGTTCGTTTAAGTATGGGTGGATAAAAGAACAGTTTTCTTCTTAGTTCTGTCTCTAAATTCATTGTAATTGCGTTGCCGACATTTGTGCTATGCAAACAAATTCTCATTTACATTGACTTTCATCTTTACGGCTGTTAAGCATGATTTCAGGAGAGCTAGAAAGCAAAGAGACTCAGGTGTAGCAAGCCTTTAAGACTCTCTGTGCTGGCTACTGCAATGCCATTCCCAGGGCCTCCAGAAGGAAAAAGCTGTGCTCTTATGGAATCCAGAGGGGTCAGGGCTAGTGCTGGCCACACACAGGGTTCGCACAAGAGAAACATCCTCCTGCACCCAGGACTAGGAAAGGTTTTCACTGAATTTCACTGAATTTTTTTTTTTTTTAGAGTTGGAAGGGACCATAGAGATCATCCAGTCCAACTCCCCTGCTGAAGCAGGATTGCCCAGAGCT
>JAOTQQ010000001.1:60585472-60596144 GCA_026546715.1 Gallinago undulata
GGGAGGAAATCTGATAGAATCTATTTTGCATTCAAAGAGGCATAAAGCAGAATTACTGAACGAGTGGGGAGGGGGGGGGGGTGGGTAAGTGAATAGGCTGGACAGTGTTCAAGGCAGTAATGGTTGTGAATGTTAATGTTCTTGCTGCAATTCCAAACTAAGCCAATTTACTCTGATGACAAACAGCAATAAAACACAATGCTGCATCATGCTCCTACCATAACATCATGACACCGCATGTTAGAATTTAAAGATAATTAACTTACTTCATCATAAATTTTTGCCATGGCACCTGGCCTTAAACTATACCAAGAAGATAAAGAAATTCTGCACCAAAGTAGAATTGGAGATTCACAGCAATTTCACTCGCAGGGTGTGACAAAATTGTATTTCTTCCCAAGTACATGTTTCCCGGTTTAGCATTGTTGAATAAATTGCTTTCTTTGTGGCTTTATTGCAGCACCCCTTTCATTAATTGGAGAAGAATATTTATATAATCTCTCTGGCAGTTGCTTAGGTTATTAAATCTACTCCCTATAGAATCTGAATCTCACCACCACAAAGGATGCAAGTTCATATTACAAAGGTTTTTGTCCCAATTTTTCTTGCTTTGTAGAAAAACAGCACATCCCACTCACTAGTGGAATAAATGGTCCTTTCTTCAGTGCATGGGGCTGTCTCATGGCATCTGAGCAACTTTCAGTCCTTACTCAAATTCCCTCCCTTAAGTAAGACAGTGTGATCAGTTTCTGAAATTTGCAGAGCTTAGATAAGGCTCAAGGCTCTGGATTTCTTCAGAAATTTTCTTTCCTAAGCAAGTTTGATTAAAATTTGGATGTTTCATGCAAGATTCTATGAAGAGTTCAGTTAAAGAAACTCCTTTGTAAACCCATGGATAAGACGTGTGCTTTCTAGGACTACATGAACAGGAGAAAGCATATAGTTTCTGAACCAGAATGAAGAGTCAGGTAGAGTTGGTTGATTTCCAGTTTGCTTATATCTATCAGCTTGTTCTGTTTCTTTTATGCATGATTTTACAGCCTAGCTTTGATTTTTTTATTTATTTATTTTTTAATAAGAACACTATTATGCTGGAACAAGTTGCTGATATTAATTCTTTCTTTTTTTCTGTCCAAAATGTTTTGAAGACAAACCTCTTAATTATTAATTTGTCACTTGCAAGACTGTTGAAGATAGATAATGTATCTCAGGTGACTAACACAAACTGAAATCTCTGCTGTCATCTCTTTGGCTTTCGTGGTTTATCATGTCAGAAAAAAAACTGACTGCAGATCTTTCTAAATCTGATGTGGCTCTGCTTTCAAACTGTACTGGCTTTGACTAAGGTAAAGTTAATTTTCTTTGTAGTAGCTTGTATACAACTATGTTTTGGATTTGTGCTGAAAATAGCATTGATAACACACTTTTCTGCTTGTCATACCACCCCACTAGTGAGTAGGCTGGAGATGTGCAAGGAGTTGGGAGAAGACACAGCCAGGACATCTGACCCCAACTGACCAAAGGGATATTCTATACCAGACGAATTCACATTTAGCAATAAAAGCTGGGGAAAGAAGAAGGAAGGAGGTAACGTTTGGAGTGATGGTATTTTGTCTTCCCAAGTAGCTATTATGTGTGATGGAGCCCTGCTTTCCTGGAGATGGCTGAACGCCTGCCTGCTGATGGGAAGCAGTGAATGAATTCCTTGTTTTGCTTCGTTTGCACGTGCAGCTTTTGCTCTACCTGTTAAACTGTCTTGGACATGAGTCAGGGGAACCCTAAGCACAAATACAGGCTGGGCAGAGAATGGATTGAGAGCATCCCTGAGGAGACGGGCTTGGGGGTGTTGGTGGATGAGAAGCTCAATATGGTCTGGCAACATCCACTTGCAGCCCAGTAAGCCAACCATATCCTGGGATGCATCAAAAGAAGCATGGCCAGCAGGTTGAAGGAGGTGATTTGGTCCTCCCTGAAGGAGGTGATTTGGTCCCTCATGAGACTGCACCAAATACCGCATCCAGCTTTGGAGCCCCCAGCATAAGAAGAACGTGGACCTGTTGGAACAAGTCCAGAGGAAGGCCACAAAGACCATCAGTGGGCTGAAGCACCTCTCCTATGAAGACAAGCTGAGTGAGTGGGGGTTGTTCAGCCTGGAGTAAAGGTGGCTCTGGGGAGTCCTTCTAGCAGCCTTCAAGTACCTAGCAGGTGCCTTAGAAGAAAGCTGAAGAGGAACTTTTTACAAGGACATATAGTGATAGGACAAGGGGGAATGGCTTTAAACTGAAAGAGGGTAGACTTAGATTAGATATTAGGAAGAAATTCTTCACTATGAGGGTTGTGAGGCACTGAAACAAGTTGCCCAAAGAAGTTGTAGATGCCCCATCCAACCTGGCCATGAACACTTTCAGGGATGGGGCTTTGAGTAACCTGATCTAGTGGAAGGTGTCCCTGCCCATGGAAGGGGGGTGGGAATTTATTTATCTTTAAGGTCCCTCCCAACACTAACCATTCTATGATTCTATGATGATTCTATGATTTATCTCAACTCATGAGTTTTCTCACTTTCACTCTTCCAGTTCTCTCCCCAATCCCACGGTGATAGGGGAATGGTGTGGTGCTTAGTTCCTGGCTGGGATTAAACCATGACATAAACATTGAATATCGACATAAACATAAACTATCTTCTCTGAAAGCTCTGCATTCTTCACCTTTTTATCCAAACAGTTGAAGTAACACAATTAATGGTGCAACACAATAGCATCAATGTAGTAAATCTCAAGACTGTATCGAGGGCAAAGTGACTATTTTGAAGCAGAACAAGATTTCACCCGCTGACATTTTCATACCTACAAGAACCAAGATGCACATGCCCAAGTGCGTTTGAGCATGGGACTCGCTTGCCTCGAAGACATCTGGCCAGGATCACTTCCTGTGATCACGGAGGAGGACAAGGTGTACAGCTACCAAATCCCCACTGTCCCTTCAGGGCTCCTTCCAGTTGTATTTGGATATATGGACCCTTCAGGAATGGGCATTGTGATTCTCCCTCTCTTCATCCTGTCTCATCTCTGCAAGTCATTAGGATTTACACACTACTCCTTTTTCTCATTATAGAGGTGTCTTAACTCCAATCCTGTTATCATCCCAATTTATCTCTTAATGGCTGCAATCTGGCCTTTGTTTCAGGCTGGCCTTTGTTTTCTTCTTGGGGATGTCCTGAAAAACTGCATATAGGTAGGCTGGGATCTGGTTGACATGCTAATCCAAGTGCTTCAGCACACCTCTTATGCATCCTTCATTTGCTTGTTTCTGTAGATGATCCCATAGCCAGACATTCCCATTTAGGCTAGACTGGTCCTTGGACCACCAAGAGGCCCTGCCATCTCTTTCTCTAGGTAAGTCCTGATACAAGGCAGCTGTAATCTTGGATCAGACTGGGTGACAACAGCTAAATTGTGAGTAGGTGCAAGAAGCCTCAGTAAAGGCTTTAATTCCTGGGTTTGGAGCTGCATTTATTCCTTGGTCCTTGTCTAGGACAACCTCTATGCTGTGGATAGTCCCCTGCCCAGTGCCTTGCTTGCCCAGATACGTCTCATCTCACCAATGGGGATACCTCAGCATTGTCACCCTCTCAGCCACCAAACTAAGCCTGGTCACCTTTGCTGACAGCTGCTGGTCCTCATCATCCCCAGGCCACAGCAGCATCAACATTTTCTACAGGTCTCAATGCCCTGGTCACACACACACACGGCTATTAAAAATATATTGTTATGAAAATGAATGCATGTTTTCTAGCACCACTTTTTATTCTCAACTCTGCTTATAACATCCAGCAATCACTGTTACAACTTCTTGTCTGACTTTACTTTCCACATACAAAATTCTTTAAGTTAATTTGATTGTGGGTTTTTAAACTCAATTTTCATATATGCTAATAACTGATTTTTGTTCCAAGTAAATTTGATCTAGCCTAGCCTCAGGCACTGAAAAGTGTATCCCAAATTTTGTTCTACACTGAATTACTAAATTATTTCAATTAATGTAATGGATTACATTTAAAATATTTCCAGTACTAAAATATAATCTTTTTATTGTTAAAGCACGTTTTCACTTCTGTAAGAAGTTCAGCATTACCTCACTAATATTGCTTAAAGCATTGTAGGAAGGTTGCTTGAAGCAGATTAATTCAGTTGGATTCACTTCTTAACATAATGAATAAAGCTTTACATACTGCTTTTCACTGAACATTTTAAACCTCATAAAATATCTGTTGTCATCTTGAACCTCAATAAATCCCCCATACTCACTTTTGGATCCTTAGCGTTTTAAAAAACAATGGAAATTTTAGGCAATTTTCTTTATCACAAAGCCTGAGGAAAACCCCCCAGTGATTAATTTCTTACTATGGATTGCTTTTGTTGTTGTTGCTATTCATTGTACAAGGATATCCTTCATATATTGAATTTAATACCATGGATTTACTCTGTTTGAAAATAACAGAAAAGGTTTTATTTTCACCCAGTTTAGTAGCTAACTTCTCCATGAACTCCCCCAAGTTTGATTTTACTGTCATAGCTTCTATTCAAAAAGTGATAAAATGATTTTAAATCATTCACGGATACACCTTTGAATACAGAGAAACTGAAGAAAGAACAGTCACTTAAGTTAAAGAACTCAAAGATGTCTGATTAAAATTAACATACACAAATATTTGCAAATGCAAATCCTTATTCATCCAACTTGACTCTATGACCACACAGTATTCCATACCACAGAATATTCACATCTCATGTGGATCTCATCAATCGTATTAACGATTGGCTTAAAACAACCATAGAAATAAACAAAAATGCTCAAAAGTACTTGATAGGCTCCCCAAAAGAAAATATGATGGTGAATACACACGAGTTTTCATTTTGAATATACACATATACTAGCAATGGTGTCTAAACAGGATTTGCACAGTAATTTTTCCTTTCTATCCTATGAAATATATCCTCAGATGTTTCTGGAATCAGATTTACCTCGTGCTAATTTCTCTTGAACTGTGTGAATTTATATTAAATATTTGTTCTGTGTCCATCAAGGATGCAGATTGTTCAGATATGTCCTGTTATTGTGTTAAGCTTTTAAGGCTTTTTTTTTTTTCTAAGCTATTTTTCTGCTTTATCCATTAGCTCATTAATTATAACCTAATTTTCTCCCTCCTCAAATTGACAAGCATGCATGCCAGCTTCACCTGTTCATTTACTCTCTTTATGAACTTATGATGCTTTTCTTCCCATTTTAGATACTCCTCAGTGGGTTTACTTAAGGTGCTGACCTCAAAGGCATTATATACGTTATAGAGCTAAACAAATACAGGACGGAGCCCTTTGTTCTTAAGTCATTCATAGTTTGCATCTTTCATTATCTGTGAACAATTTTCCTTAATCTTAACTTGAATTATTTTGGTTATTAAATAAACAACTAATGAATGTTGCTGAAGTATCGTCTCCTTTCTGGGGACAAATCCCAAAGAACCAGTTTTCAATTATTCATTGGAACACGTCTCTTCTTGGAAAATAGTATCAAAAATCTGAGTATGTGTATTTACTTTCTGTTGTTCTTTTCTGATGGATTTGTTCATGTTATTATGTTCTATGCAAAATGTCCTTTATACTGCATGTCATCCAACTATTTCCACCCCTACTGTGATTTTTCACTTCAACTAAAAATCCTTTCTTCGTTTTCATTGTCTTTTTCTTAGATTGTCTTTTACCAAGGAAAACTACATTTATGGGTTTTTTTAAGGTTTCCTACATAGGCAATGATGAAGACCAGCAGCAGACACGGGAAATAATCATATGTACATCACAACCCCAAACTTACTTGCCACTCATTTGAGCATCTTATAGAAAGAAAGCAGCTTAATCAAAGAAGATCTGTTTGCAAGTTTGGGGAAAATGTATTAACAGAGATAACATAAAAACAGCAAAACACTTCAATCTCAACTCCACAAGATACAAATCTAGGCAAAACACCACCAAAATAAAACTAAACACAAGGGAGTTGAGAGAGATTGGGACCTAAACGGTTCACTTCAACAAAATTTTCACTTCTCCTTGTTGCTCCTTATTCCTACAACTATGCTAATTAATTGAGGACTACCAAGCGGTTGCACTCTCCCTACCTCTCCCTGTATCTCCTCCAGGAAAGGAGGAGAAAGGGAAAACCATAACACTGAAAAAAAAAAAAAGCCAGTCTTCTTTTAACAAAATACTTCAGCACATGTTTAAGGTTAAGCTCACATGTGATCCATCTTGTCTGCACACAAGAAGTCCTGGATAAAATGCTATGGTCTGCCTGCACACTTGTTCCTCCTGCCTTAGTATCTGCAAAGCTTTCTGTATGATCCTTATCAGCAGTGTTCATCGCTTTTGTATGTTAGCATCATGACCTACTTTTCAAGATCTTCACATACAATCATTGGCTAATTTTAGCACTCTACTGACTCATTTTGATGTCTCTGCATGTAGAAAGCTGCCCACTGAGGAGATTCACCTCTCTCCCCAATTTTACTAGCACATTTTCACCACTAAAGACTCCTTCAAGCCTGGACTAAGACGGAGATTTCTCACATGAGCTACTACAAACAACCGTGATGACCCTGAGGAGAGGTTGGGGTCAAGTTGCCAGCAGTCATGGCTAATGCCTGCACGCTCATAGAGCAGCTTGTGACATGATTTCTTTTAGCTTTTCTTTTCTTTCCTGGTTAGCAGCCTCCCTTAATTACTTTTATTTAAATTAAAAAAAAAAATAATAAATTGAGCAGAAATTAAGACATCAGATTCTTGACTCTGCCAAGACATGTCTCAGGCCCTCTACTGACAGTCTCCACGGGCAGATGCTCTGAGTATGATTCACAGTGGAAAACAAGAGCAGCAGTGCAGTTACTCCACAGTATAGACAGATGTTAGCAATTAATGCAGTGCAACGAACACTAGAAATGGCCATTTAGGAGCTAAAGAGCAAGAATTACATTAGTCTTCAGAGTCACGTACAAAAGGCAAGGCACTAACGGCAATGTGACTTGCTTAGAAGAACAAATGCTACCTGGGCCTATGAACTTACAACCCCAGAGTCAACGGGACCTGAAGACCCAACCTAAGTAGGCTCTCACCAGCTAAGAACATCCTATGCTAACAATGAAATAACAGGAAATTTGCCTAAGGAGTCCAAGTGTATAACCACAGCCTTGGCATCTGATGACATGCCCCTGATCGGTCACGCACCTCACCCCTTATCAGGGTCCTTCATGCATTGGGCTGGAGCACAAACTTTGCACGTAGATAATATGAGAAAATAAAGTCCCTTGCTAATTCTATACTGAGCATCATTGTCTCTCTCCTCAGTCGACAAAGAACAGATTTTTTTGACCCAGGATATAACACAGGAAAGCAAAGTGCCAGTGAAAGAGAAAAACAGGTCAACCACCATCTCCACTAGCGGCTCCGTCTTCGCAGTGTCAGAGTTATATCTGGTCACTACCAGAGACATCTGCCCTACCAGAATTACAGGAGGAGTGTCAGGGTATCTGCATGGGGGAGGAAGGCTGTCTTACTGACTTTGCATTCTTCAGCAGGAAGGCATGCTGCACTATTCATTATTTTCTCATAAATTAAAAAAAAAAAAAAGATAAGTATATCTTCATCAAAAGACTTCACTCTTTAGTAAAGTTGGTTTATTTTTCTAGTGGAAGTAATTGTAGAAGCTACTTTTTTTTTTTTTTTGGTAGCTAGAAGTTGTAAAGTCCAGGATCGTGGTAATCAATATAACCAGTATTTCTGCTTTATTACCTAAGAGAAGTTTACATTTCTGCTGCAGGATCGCTCTGGACTATAGATACTCATCTTTCAAACCTAGATGAGTAGGTTTCACACCTGTAGCATTCGGTGTGGCAACCCATTCTACACCATCAAATGCCTTTTCTATATCAAATTCAAGTGCTCTTGCAGATCTTTTTACAATTTATTTCTTATATATTATGTTCCATTTGTCTTGGATTATCAGAAACTGAGCAGTATGGGAAACATCTTAAATGGAAAGAGATTTTTCAAGTGTACTGAGCTTACTAAGAAGACCAAGTAAAGTCTTACTTAGTCTGTTAAGAAAGTGTTTTCATAGGCTTTTCAAACTGATATTATTAATAAATAAAACACAAAGAGTCATCTTACTCAGGCTTTTTAAAAAAGCTGCAAAACATAGCTAATAATTATTACATTAAAGCAGTTAATTATGGGAAGTTACAGATCCTGTAGAAATCTTTTCTGAGATATTACCCACTCCAGTCGTTTTGCATTCTAATTTTAAACATTATTAATTTCCCAAGAAGGAAAAAGCTTTAGTCATGCTTCTTATGCCTACTGCTAAAAGTTTTGAAAGGTAGAAAATAGAAAACAGCAGAGAAATTTTCATCCTTCACACAGCACCTAGGATATTTTTCACATTTAGTCCGTGGCAGCATCCTCTAAAGTGAAAAAAAAATCAGGCAGAGAAATTTATCGGTACGGTTCTGTAGAGCTGCTTTTCCTGGGCAGTCACTGAAATAAAAACCAAACACTATGATATCAGTTTGGCTTGCATACCTGCTAGCACTTCTCTGATCTGAGCAAAGCCAATTATTTCAGAATATCCTACAAACTCATTGCAAAATTGAAGCATAAACAATAGCTATGAAGCTACAGAGGGAGAAACAAGCAGGTCAATGTCTTTCCAAACAATGATGGAAGAAGCACGATTCACAACTCTGGAAAATCCTGGTGCCAGTCTAGTGTCATCCAAGGACATAAATTGAAGGAATATTCTGCATCTACAAGCTCAGATCTAATCTCTGTTGAGTACTGGTTGTTCCCAAAATCTAAATAAGGAGAAAATGTCACAGATCAATACCATCAGAAACTCTGCAGCGTATGCAAAACAAAAACAAACAAAAAAACCCCACACTTTTGATGCCACAGTTTTGAAAGAACAGGACAGCAATGACCCTGACAAAGGACAAGAGAGAAATTTCTAAGAAGTCATAGGCTGCAAGTGTGCTAATGCTATTACATTACAAGGCAAAATATATATTGCTGGAAGAAAAATAATCACCCCAAAATATCCAAACCATAATCCAAAGGACTCATGAAATGCAGTTAAGTGAAAGATGCCACATGCAGAGGGGTGGCACAAAATGTTGCAAGTGAAGAGGGACAGCAAAACCTCTGGTGTAGCTGGTAAAGGGACTGTGTGACCCCTCCTTGGAGGATGGGAAACTTTTCCTGCAGGCTGCTTCTCTGGTCAGGGCGTGAAATCATGTATCTAGTCTGGGTTTATTTGCAACCTTTACTGAACAACCGCTTCTGCACTTGCTTAATTACTACTGAACTTTTCTATTATGTTTGCTAATTATGTAAGTAAGTGTAAGGTGCAGCACTTCAACCACAAACCCCAAGCAACAGAAAGGAAAAAACCATTAGACAACATTTAAAAATTTTAACAGACAAAACCAACATTTACCCATGTACGCATGTTATTTTTCAGTTAAGTTTTTTTCATTACCCACAGGCAACCACTTATGACAGCAAACCAAGCCTGAAACTGTACTACGTAACAGAGTTTGCAGTACCACGGGCAAATCCTTCTGCTTTGAGCTAACCAGACACCCAGTCAAGAAAACTGAGCTTCTCAAATAGTCTAAAATTGGTTTACAATAGGAAAAAAAAAAAAATCCAGTTAGGATGGATTCAGAGACTGTTGTCATCAGGAACAGGCTAACCACTATGAAGTTACTGCCAATTCAGTGCCTGAAAGGATGCCTCCAAACAAATCACAACCATTAAGGAAGCCTTTGAACTGTGCTAAGGGTTAGGCTATGCCATAAAAGGCTCATTTCCATGAAAACAAAGGAGCACAGAGGAAACCTCAATAACCTGATAACAGAGAGAGAAGCCCCAGCCCTGACCCCTCCCAGGGCTGCTCCAAAGGAACCTCAGTCCCACTGGCCAGGAGGACACCTATGGGAGTATGATATTCGTTATGAGACACAGTGGAGGAGCATTTGGGGTTGTACAGGACTTATATGGCATGTTTAAGAGAGGAACTGTAGGTGGGAGAAGGGAGGGAGCAAGATGGTTTGGAGAAAAAACATGCTTGGTATAATAGAGGGATAGGAGGTAAAAAGGTGCCCGTCACACGGAAGCAGGGCTGGCCAGTATGCTTGTCTAGCATCAGATCACCACAGTCTTCACCACAGCTGCACCAGCAACTGCAGCAAGAGAGGACACACGCGTCAATGTGCCGTCATCATCGAGTATCAAGTTGGACAGCCAGTGAGACAGGTAAACGGCCTGGGAGCCAGGGTGAACGTGTGTGTGTGCTTCTGAGACACTGTGGAGCCAGCTACCAGAGGGATCAGAAGAACCACACCAGACGCTGGGCAGACCATTGGGTCAACTGAGTGATGCCTTTAAATGCATTTCATGTGCCCATGTGGCTGTGACAGCTAGAGATGATATGGGCCAAGGGCCTTTCACAGGGCAAAATGAGTGTCTAAGACCATCACCTGGATGGATCCACAACGCATATTTTGCGTGTATTTCCCACTAACAGACTTTCATCTGGGGTTGGTCTCTTCTCCCAAGTCACAGGT
>JAOTQQ010000001.1:60596244-60606961 GCA_026546715.1 Gallinago undulata
ACAGTCTTCACCACAGCTGCACCAGCAACTGCAGCAAGAGAGGACGCACGCGACAATGTGCCGTCATCAGCGAGTATCAAGTTGGACAGCCAGTGAGACAGGTAAACGGCCTGGGAGCCAGGGTGAACGTGTATGTGCTTTTGAGACACTGTGGAGCCAGCTACCAGAGGGATCAGAAGAACCACACCAAACACTGGGCAGACCATTGGGTCAACTGAGTGATGCCTTTAGATGCATTTCATGTGCCCATGTGGCTGTGACAGCTAGAGATGATATGGGCCACGGGCCTTTCACAGGGCAAAATGAGTGTCTAAGACCATCACCTGGATGGAGCCACAACGCATATTTTGCGTGTATTTCCCACTAACAGACTTTCATCTGGGGTTGGTCTCTTCTCCCAAGTCACAGGTGACAGGACAAGAGGAAATGGCCTCAAGTTGGGCCAGGGGAGGTTCAGATTAGATATTAGGAAGGTTTTTTTACACTGAAAGGGTTATTAAGCAGTGAAATGGGCTGCCCGGGGAAGCAGCTGAGGCACTTAGAAGACAGGTAGACATAGCGCTTAGCAACATTTACCGATGGTTTTTATCAGAGTTAGGTTGGTGGTTGGGTTAGATGATCTTAAAGGTCCCTTCCAACCTAGACAATTCTACGATTCTATGATCCTGATCAGCAAAAAATGGGGACAGGATGAAGCTGTTGGTGCTGTTTGTGTTTGCATGAGCAATGAGTGGTTTTGTCTGTGTTCATCTGTGTTACTTGCTGTGTGTGTACACATGGGTCCATTGTTTGCGTACTCACCTAATGGGGGTGCACGCTCAGCCCTGCAGCTAGTTGGACCTGGGGGCATGGAGTTGTGGCAGTCTTCTTTCCTACCTGACAACTGGATTTAGGAATGCCTAGCAAAAGTTTTAGCAATAATATACCTTGTAGTACATCCAAAAAGTGGGAAGGTAAACCCAGACAAGATTTACTGGTGTTGACAAAGTAACTGGTTACCTTGGAACTGATTTGTGCAAAACAGCAATTGGCTTGGTCAAGGTTTTGGTCTGGAATATTACTAAAACTTCTACAGATAAACAATAGCTGAAAGCTGGGAATAATGAGGAATTAAATCCTTAGCAAATCTTTCCCAAGCTGGACAAATAAGGGATTTTATCAGATCTTTCAGCAATCTCAGGAATTTAGAGTCCATCTTGGATGCTCCTAAAAGTAAAATTGTGGGCAATTAATGCATTTATCAGCTCTTCTAAAGAGCTCAGTTATTAGCTGCCATAGAAAATTTTTAATCCAGTGTGAGGTTTAGCACGATACCAAGCAAAAATTTAGAGCTGAACCTGGAATGTTAATCCAATGTGGTAGGGAAATAGCTGGAAAAGCAATGCCAAAGGGAACTTGAACAATTGGCAGATGACTCGACCATCACCAGCCACAGTAGCCCTGACAATTGTGAAATATAACCATGTCCTTTTCTGCCAGATCAGAAAACATGTATAAATTATCAACTGACTTCTATCTACAGAACTGCAGAAAAGTAGAAACCTCTCCTACAGATGAGTGTTACAAAAATGATAATGCAAGAAAAAAAATCATTACTGTTTGTAACAAAATTCGAGCAGTGGCTGTCATGATTTTTGGTTAGTGGGTATCCTCCTTCATACCAAACAGGGTTTGCTATTGCATAGCCACAAAGTACTTCCATTTCTGGTGTAAAACCAGGCTTGCTGCTAGTGCATGTAGTATTCATACTTAGTGCAAAAAGAAGAAAAGATTGAGATAGATTTTACCCAGAGTTCTGCGGCTCTGGTGAGCATGGGCCCCACTATCCATATATTAACGGCTGCCCTGCACAATTCTAACAATGAATATAATGTTTTTAACACCTTTCTTATTTTAAAGAACTGGTCTCTCTACGGTCAATAAATAGCAATATTTATGGTGCAATGTGAAAAAGAAAAACCCCGCACCTCAAAAAATGAAACCAAAACAAACAAAAAACCCTACAAAACCTCAAACCAGAACAAGAAACCCAAACCACCAAACAAAAAATGCCAACAAAAAAAAGATAACAAAAATCCCGTATTTATCAACTAGGAAGTGTCATCATTGAGACAGTGATTACCATACACAAGGCAGTATTGAGCAAGGGTTCTCGTACCTAAACTGAGTCTACAGACTTAGATGTCTCTAGAAAGCTTAATCAAAATTTGCCATTTCAGCTTGTGTCATCTGCTAAAGTTTCTGGCATGTGGTTCATCGACTAGAACATACTGTCTGTTTGGAAGATGGTCTGGTAGCCATACTGCCCCTGACAAATGGACTTGAGCTGTAAGCAAGCACCAGCTGGATAGAGCCCAAGGGGCTTTAATCCTTCCATTATCCTGCGATATACATTTGCTGAAAGGTTTTGTGGTTTGATTGGTGGGTTTTTTTTGGGTTGTTGTTTTGTTGTGGTTTTTTGTTTTTGTTTTTGTTTTTGTTTTTTTTTTTAAACACTCATTTGGGAGGAGCAGTAACCATTGCAGGGAGGAGTGTCACTGAGGTGCCAATGGCAGCTAGGTTTGTCACCCCAGCAGGGCTGGGGGTAAGGAAGGAGGACAGCTCTTCAGCATGTGGGCTGGGTCTCCTCCCAGGCAGGCAAAGGAAGTGGGGACACATTCAGGCACAGCAGGACAGCTCTGCAGCACTGCTGCTCCTGTAGCTGGGCAGACATAAGCCATGATGTTGACACCCTCAAAGTCTAGTCTAAAGTAGGGGGCACTGTAAAATTTGGGGGATGCACTGGGAGAACACCCATGAGTGATCCCAGGGATGCAGACTGCTCCCAAGCTAGAGAGATCAAGCATGAGAGATCAATTAGAGATGGCATCATCACTAGAGATGCCATTTATGAATGGTGCTTCACAGACTCATGATCCTGGGTGGCTTTTGGGGTAAAGACACCCAGGATAACTCAAACCCCCATAGTATTTTATTGGGCAAGGACTGTAAATGAAGGCTGAATTGTTTTAATGGGAGGCAGAGGAAAAATGACATGATTTGTTGAGCCTTTGTCAAACAGCGCATCACAATTTCATAGTTTTCTTTTTTAACTTCCCACCAAAGATGCCTAACCCATGTCAGCTGAAAGTAAGTTTAGGTTGTCATAAGAATAAAAACTGAACACGTCAGGGAAGGAGCGAGGAGCTGCAGTGCAAGCAACTGCAGAGACAGATGTGATCTGGAGAAGACAGTACACTGGGGGTGGTGAGTGCTGAGGAGACAGGACTGGGACATGCAGATGTTCTTTTGTGCACAATGCCTTTGTGAAAAAGCAAAATATAAAAAATAAATGAGTAAAAACAGTAGAGAGAGACCTCTCATGTTCATATTTAGAAATTAATGCTCTCTGAACAACAGACCCACCAGCAAGTGACGTGGAAAACTCCACGGGGAGAAGAGCTTGCTGCCTGGAAATGACTACTAGAGATATTCTTGCCCCTATGCCAAAGTACAGAAGACTGGTCCCACACATAGCAGCCTCCAAGCAGGGGGGGCAGCCCAGCTGCACCCCTTTGTGCCTGCCACACCAGCCACTGATAACTCAGGGAGAGGGAAACGAGCCTTGTAAAACCACTCTTGCAAAGATGATTCCTTTATTGAGCAGAAAAAAAGCAGCAAGTAAGTAAATTACCCAGTGCTTTGCTATGTATTAAATTCATATACAACTTGATTTCTGCATTCTGGATTATCAAATGCTGGCCAGTTCTGGTAGGAGCTTGAGGTCCAGATACCCCGTTGTAAGGAACATGTGCCACCTTCATCTTTCTCTTCATTCTTATACCCTGACTGGGCAGACCTATAGACAAAACGTGGCTGGTAGAAGTTTAACATACACTGTCTTTTTACATCAATCTTCTGGAGCAGTTGTACTGTGAAGCACACAGCTAACCCAGGAACAAGCACATTTGAAGCAAATTTCATAAATGAGTTGTGAAAAACAATTTTTTACCATGTGACATGAGAAACTAGATCTCAGTGGTCCTGTCTTCACTTTCACCTGTCCAAGTTGCTTTTACCCAACAAGCTCAGGCACTGACAGCCATTTAACCACAGAAACTGGGGACACCATCACTAGCATCCCAGATATTGACCCTTGGTAAGTTTTACAGATTGTGCTGCTGCAAATACCCAAGCAAGTTTTAAATTAAATTAGCTTGAGGTATGTCTACAAACCCATCCTTTCTCTCTGCCCTTGGCCCACTTGTGAAGCTGCTGACTACCCAGACTATACCCCAAGCTAGGCGTGGAGACCAGCCCTGCATTATTACAAGTGCTCAATAAGGAACCCAGAAGTGACACCTTCCCTAGCAGAGTGCTAGTCCTCTGCTTAATATGGAAAAATGAAAAGGGAGAAAAAAAAAAAAAAAAGAAAGATTTCCGGTCGATGCCCTTTAAAATTATGCAAGAGTAGAGGACGCTGGTCACGTACACACATGGCTGGATAGCAGGAGATTTCAAGCAGTCCTATTTTTGCCTGTAGACAAGCTCGAGTGTAAAAGCAGATAACTGTGACATTTTTCAGAGGGTCAGCTCTGCAGTGCCAGTGCAGATCTGAGAGTGCAGAATTTTGGCTGCTCAAGGAGATGATAAAATTAACAGGAAAACTGCTCTGAAGACACAAAACCTTTGTTTCGGGAGACTCACACGCTACACCGACAAATACCCAACTTCCCTGCCCCTTGTCCAGTGACATTATCAAGAACAAACTGGTGTTGAGAACCCTGCTTTAGCCTGAAGGAAGAAGAGACGCTGAACCAGTTATCTGAGGGCTGCTGGAAGCTATTTTATGCTGGAGAGAATGATAAGCCACGTTAATATAATCCAACATTTTAAAAACACAATTTAATTGAAAATACATTCCCCTGGGGAAAAATAAAGCTCAGAATGGGATTTACTTGACCAGACATTGTGGTGGCTGTAATGGTGATTAAGAAATCTAAGATAAACTGTGACTAGAATGTATATTGACATTAAACTCTTTAATCAAAGAAACAAAGACATCATTAACAAGCAATAATGCAGAGAGATGGATAATAATTATAGTTAGAGTGAACTGAGATCTAAATCACAGGACAAAGTGAGACTTTGCATGCCATAACAAATATTTTGCACTTTGGATGACTGTGGTTTCACACTATATGCAAGATGTAGGAAGTGAATTACACAGATTTTATCTTACAAATGTTTTATGTAGAAGACAATCATAAGGCATGTGAGTCACCAAAAGCCTCAAGCCACTGTATTATACCTTCATAAATCTATTACTTGTGTCATTTTATAGAACACAAATATTCTTAAGTGTCCCCAAAAGTGATTCAGTCCAAGTGTAGTGAAAATAAATGGGTCTAGGATGAAACTAAACTCATTTTCCCCCGTGACTTATCACTAGAATTTGAGTACAAACCCCTTCATGAGCCAGCATGATAGTTCACCCCACATTCAGCAGTGGGAGCATTTCTGTGTCTCTTTGTGTTAACAGGCAAAAAAGCATTAGCCCTGTTACAGTGCTGTAACGTAGATGGTTCTGACCACTGCACCACCAAAACTAAGCCCCCTTTGTAAGGCAGTGGGTTAAGCCTGTAGCCTGATGACTGGTTTCCTTTTCAGTGACAGTATCAGCTCTGGCAGTTCCCAGAACACTCATTCTACCTGCACACACCTTTCCTCAGCAGCACTGGGGCTTTTCTTCTACCCTATGCCCTGCACTGGCCAAGGAGAAGGGGCAGAACACAAGTGGAGCAACAGGGCTGCTGGTGCCACCAAGCTCAATGCCAGCTAGGCCATGGCCGGGCTCTGGTCACAGATGTTTTAACAGCTCAGCAATGTTCTCTTGATGCCAGTAAGAGTACATAGGTAATATGAGAGATGTAAGGAACATTTTTTTTACTTGGAAAAAAAAAATCAAAACAAAAACAACACAGCATTTTTAGCACTTATGGAAACTGCTTCACGAATAACGGGCTCCCTTTGTGCAGGAAAAGAAACCACTTCTTGTCACACATGAGCAAGGATGGTAGATACTGGATGTAAGAGTCAGAGATCTGGAGAGATTTTGCCTTGATTTTTTTCCTATTTCAGCTATAATTTCAGCAGTTCCAGAGGGCAGTGCCATAAAGATAAATTCACATTGAACAAAACCGTAGCGACCTTTAATGTGAATTGCCCTAGGGCTCCTAGGCCTTGGAGAACATACCAGAAGTTAGATTGGAAAATAGCCTTGAGCTGGGAAGTCTGTCTCTTGCCAAACTCGTGATGAGCCACAGAGGCAGGGGGAAAAGGATATGCCCTTGAAACACTACCGTTCACATGCAACCACTTCTGTGGGGTCCTTGAGTACAGCCTGGTCTCTCCCAAGACCTAACTGTAAGTGATACCGGGTCCAAAAGGACATATGGTTCCCTCCTTACTGAAACACGGTAGCCAAGTTGAAATGCTTTGCGAGCAGATAAGTTAAACATTTGCTATGTAGATAAAAGGAGTCTTGAGATACTGTGTTCTTAAATAGGGTAGAAAAGGAAGAACAAGCTAGTTTTGGTATAAAAAAAGAGGTGTGAAACCAAGCAAGAGAATGAGCTGAGCACACACGAAGACTGAGCTCAACCAGCAGACATGGTGAAAAAGATTATCAATGATCACTTTCAGAAGACTCTGAAAGATCACCGATAGACATAAATGCACATGTGTCGAGGACATTTACGTATCTTAAGGTGTTCCAGGAAACAGTATGAATATGTTAATATTTACTCAAATCTAATGAATATGTACATTCTGAGAGCATATAACCTTTGTAGTTGAGCAACTCAGCACACACACTGGGGGGAGCGTTCACCTGGTCGCCCAGCACCACAATACAGAATGCCTGCTTTCTAGAACTCCAAATTGAACCCAGGAGACTTCCTATTTTGCTGACTTATGGTATCATAAGCAGGCAGCAGTGAGTCCATCCTGCACCAGCTTTTGGGTGTGCTCTTCTCCCACCACCCATGAGAGAGCTCCACCAGCCCTGAGCACAACCCTTTCCCACACAATCTCAACACAGGACCTACCACACACATCATCTTGAGGGTCACTTGCAGGCTAAGGCTAAGCCATACACAGAAGATGATCTGCAAGTCAGGTCTAGCTCACAGGACAGCTGTGAAACATGCACCCTACATGGCTTGGAAGTGCTCAGACAAAACAACCCTTCAAGACACGGGTAGACAACCATTAAAGCAGACTCGCAACTTTTGCCAGGAGGGCATCTTTTACTAGATCTCTGTAGAGCCAACTGACTTCCCCCCACAGAAATCTTTTCGTTATCTTACATACCCACTGAAACAAAACACCACGAAAAAAAGAGCATTTAGGCTCACAAGTCAAGCCCCAAGAAGGCCACCACCACCAGCAGCCATGCTCAGCCAAGAGACAGAGCTGAACATCTCCAGCATGTACCACATCCCAACAGGCTATAGCAATTTCACACCAGAGCCATCTGGCTCCCTCCCGGGGGGCTGGCAAGGAGCGCTGAACAAGCCCAGGTTTGCAGAATACCATGCAGACATACCTTGAGCCTGCAAAACCATCATCCTAAGCATTGCACCCTTAGACAAGGAAGTTATGTAGGCCATGCAGCTTTGCTTGGTCCTGCCGAGAGCCTCCAGCAATCCCTTCTTTATTTGTTGCTGCTTTCTATTAAAAAAGTGATTGTTTTGAGGGGTTTTTTAAGTGTAAACAGGAATGTTTGGCATGAAAGCCTATTAATTTTCATGTGGTTTATGACCACCTTGGTTTCAAAGACACACATTATAGGCACCCAATAACATTTTCCAGCTACATAAGAAGCGAAATAAAACCTGGAATTTGAATTAAACTTCTGATTGTGGAAGATTTTTGTAACTAAAATTAAACATAGAATTCGGCTTTGAAGTCTTAAGTTTTAGAGCTGCAAAAGATTCAATAAGTTTTACTTAAAATGAACTAAGACCCTCTATTTAAGGTATTTCAGATGGTACAGAGCTAGCATACCTAACACCCAAGGAAATTTAGTTAGGCACAATTGAATGAAAATTTTCTTGTCAACAAAGGAAGCAGCAAATACCACTGAAACACAAAATACAATAAAACACAAAAGTTTTGAAAAAACTTTTTTTTTTTTTTTTGAAAAAACGAGCAGGAGAACATAATGGGTTGGAGGTTAGAGCAGCCAATATTGCCTTAAAGATTTTTCAGGTGCAAGGTATTAAAAAATAGCTACTGACCTACACTCTTGAGTAACAGCAGGTAGCAACAACCACATCACCATCCTGGAGGAAACCGGATTGGAAATCAGCTTCTTACTACTAGAGAGATGCCTGGATGGGTGTCCCACAAAGGGGATCAAGCAAGAGCTGAAGGTCACCCTCCATCCAGGCCCCCACCAAGGCATAAAAGTCTACAATGCTGAACATAGACGACTAATAATGGTGTCCATTGGCAGTCTACAGCTCAGCAAGGGATGAGCCAGGACAAGAGCAACCTAGGAGAGGGGACTAGAGACCACTATCCCACAGCACAGCTCAGGAAAGTACTAGCAGCCCCAGGCTGAGCTGAAATGGCCCCCAGGCTGAGCTGAAATGGCCCCCAGGCAGTGGATTGGTTGAAAGTCTCCAGGTGTGGCTGGCTGATCAGGAGCGGTAAAGGTCATTAGGCATTTTCACAGGTTGTTCTTGAGGCTATGGAAGACCTTGAGCACAGAACTGTGTGGCTCACTGTGCATGGGGAAACTCTGTAGAAGTAACTGGGTCATGCAACAATGGTCTGGAACTATCAACTTCACAGGTGTCTGGACTTCTGTATAAACCCTCTTGGCAAAACAAGGTAAAAAAGTCTGAATACAGAAAAGGACAACTCTTAAGAAAGCTTAAAATTAAGCAGATCAAATACTACTTTGTGTTTAAAATTGCCCTTTTTTTTTTTTTTTCCCCATACACACTGTTTTCAAGCACAACCACCAAGAGCTAAGCTATTTCCCTTCCCCTAGAACGGCAGTAGCTTTTGAAGACTGATGATTCCAGACATCAACTCCAGCTTTGGTTATTCTGATTCTAAGCCATTTTGAGTACTCAGCTCACAGCACTTTTAAGCAACCAGTTTTCAAAGGATGGATGCTTAGAAAAATCAATGACTCCTTAGAGTTCTTGAGTTGGAGGCATTCAAACGCATTACCTGCTTCTGAAGATGCAGGATAGAGGGATAGAACATCTGAAGATGAAGGATAGACCATTTCAACTATGTCGAACAGAAAAAAAAGAAAAAGTCATGAAGCTCATTTCAGACCCTGCAAATCTCATTATGGGCCCTAAAATAACTATGCTTTAAAGTTCAGCAAATATGATTCTGACTAATTTGATGACCTACATGTCAAATTATCGACTGACCTATTTTTTCCCCCGAACAGAACATTATATACAATGGCCATATGGCTAACGTGTACATTCATACAACAGTAATTTCCCTGAGGAGTTTGCAGCACAGAAGCTAGTAATTACGTTATGCAACATTTTCGGAACACGCTTCGCACGTTCACCATTAACCACACAACTATGTGCGCGTGCCTATAATTTTGGTCTCTGAGCTGTGGTTCTTCATGGGGACTGCTGTTCTTGCATCAGCGCTCTTCGCCCACGGCAAGGTGAGAGGAATCTGAATCATGAGAGGAATCTTGTTCAGGAGCTCGTTTCAGTGCCCTAGTTTTCACCTTGGATTTCCACGATCCAGCTGGAAGATGACAATCCCGAATAAGAAGCCAATTAAGATGAAAGCAGCGGCTGCAGAGTCCTCCAAAATTGTGGCCCCAAACCCTCTGCTTGACTTCATCCAGGGCACCTTCCCACTGACAATCTTCCTGGGCACAGCTGCTGCTGCGTCATGACAGCCAATTGCTCCTATTCATCAACGCCAGCAAGAAACCTCTTAAATTTAACCTTTAAGCGTGACCCTTAGACAGCCATGGTAAGACACACAACCCCAACAATCACTGGGGGTTGGATACCTAAACTGATTAGAGAATGGGAAATCCCTTGGGTTGCTTGCAAGCACCATTAGATCCTCAGGTTCGTTAGAAATTTTGCTACCTACCTACATCCTGGGGATTTTCAGCGAGACATGTACAGTTAGACATCCTTAGACATCTCAGTTTTGAAAACAGGACTTGGTTGCTTCTGATCCACACCTTATTCTGCAACCAATCCACAAAATTGCTTGATTTTTCTTTCAAATAATCCAGAGGAATAAATTGACAGGATGAGTTCCCCTGGCATTTACCTGGTGTTCTCCACAAGGCAAATGCCCACATTTTTTGCTGAGCTAATAAACAGAAAAACTGCCAGGGTTAATTAAACGCTAGATTTACTAGAAAAAACCTCTGATATCCGATATACCACTTGCTATTATGCACAAGTACACGAACCTGAGCTAGAAAACGAAAATTAAGGAAGATGGCAGGTGAGGAACTAAAACTCTCAAATAGCTTATGGCCTAGGTTACTCCAGGGTCCTGAGCATGCGGGTAGAGGTTATGTCTGCCTGCTCCCAGGCTTATCAGGCCAAACATTTCCCTGTTTCCCTCATGGGAAACATCAGAATCACAGAATTGTCAGAGTTGGAAGGGACCTCTAGAGATCATCTAGTCCAACTCCCCTGCTAAAGCAGGATTG
>JAOTQQ010000001.1:60607061-60618158 GCA_026546715.1 Gallinago undulata
TTGGAAGGGACCTCTAGAGATCATCTAGTCCAACTCCCCTGCTAAAGCAGGATTGCCCAGAGCACTTGGGACTGCATTGAGGCAGGTCTTGAAGATCTCCAGAGAAGGGGACTCCACAGCCTCCCTGGGCAGCCTGTTCCAGGGCTCTGTCACTCTCACTGTAAAGAAGTTCTTCCTCATATTTGAGTGGAACTTCTCATGTTCCAGCTTGAGCCTGTTGCCCTTCATCCTATTGCTGGAAACCATTGAAAAGATTCTGGCTCCATCCTCCTTCAACCCACCCTTTAGGTGCTTGTAAACATAGATAAGGCCTCCCCCTCAGCCTTCTCTTCTCGAGGCTAAAGAGCTCCAGCTCTTTGAGCCTTTCCTCATAAGGGAGGTGCTCCAATCCCTTAATCATCTCAGTTGCCCTACGTGGGACTCTCGGATGGCGACGTTTCTGAGACACCGTCAGGCACGCCAGCAGCACACACAGAAAGGATGAAGCCCTCAGACACGCTGGGAGCAATGCCCGGTCTGAGGAGTGATTTCCACTAGGATTTGCAGGGAGGAGGAGGAATGCAGGCCAGGCGAACTGGGAAGCCCTGCTGGGATGGCTGCAGCTGCATCCAGGACTGCGGTAAGGGCCTCCGTGCTGGCGCCTGGAGCTGCCACGCTCAGAAGGGCTTAGCACCTGTGATGGAGCCAGAGCGTTCAAGAACTGCTGGATTTTCAAGGCTTTGCAATGTTCAGCGCAGAGCGGTTCAAGAGACAAGGCCGTAACAGACCCCTAACTACTTTTAATAGCCCGGCTTCTATTTAATGTGTAAACGGAACCCGCTTCATTCAAAAAATTTGGGAAGTCTACCCCAACTTCCGCAAGTCATGGCTTGCCCTTGACTTCATCCACGTCCTGCAGCGGCATTACTGCTGGGTCCACGGCTCGGCAGGAATTGCTCCATTGCCCAGAAAGATACGGACTCACAGGAGGTTCTCAAGTCTTTAAAGACCCCGAGACCAAAACTGAAAGGCAATAAATAACCAGTGCTGTGGTAGGAAAATAAATAAACTGTGTGGAAAAGCAGCCTTGTCAAGGGAATACATATCCTGTTGTCATATTTGTTTTAAAGCTTTAATAGGTGATGGTAAACATTGGCAATATGCCAGGCCTGCAAGCTGGAGTCCATCTACACGGTGCTCACATAAGAACCTCACCATTAGGAGACGACATTCCCAGGGGACAACGTGTACACTTGTTAATGAGGTCTGCAACGAGGAAGGCAAATATTTTGGGTCTTGCCTGGTCTTCCAGCAGTGTTCAAGGCTGAGTTTTGATGAGCAGCGTCATCCTGTGTGCTGTGGGCACGGGTCAGAAGGGATGCATTTCCAGAGGCTCCTGGAGATCGCTGCGTGCCGTAGCAATTTGGTGAAAGTTCGTCAAGCAATTTGGAAGCTATCTCTCCCAAGCACTGAAATGAGGGCACTGGTGGTACTACTTAGTCAACACATATGTCGCTTTGCTGCAATTTCCATTTCAGAGTGTACTGTCACTTATTCTCTGTTTTTTCTCACAGCTGCTCATCCCCAGTGTTAGCACACCCAGAATAGTCTGCTGGTGTATAAATAGTGTTCTCCCTCCGCCACACACTGCAGGGCTGCAGACTGCGCTGCTCCCTGCTTAATTTTAAGATGGTGTTAATGCCAGTAGTATCATTCTGGATCTTCCTTCCCCTAAGAGCCTTCAGCACCGCAGGTTCCCGGGGTTGCTTGCTCCAGGAGGTAGGACAGATGACAAAACAAATAGTTGCGTCCCAATTTAATCAGCAGGGAAAGCAATATCAAGGGAAAAAAAAAAAAAAATCTTGCTAACTCCAACTATCTATCACATGATTCTTGTGGGGTTCAAAACAAGCAGTCGTTGAGGCAGCCCCACCTATAAAGGAGAAATATTGTCTTCAAGGAAACCATAGGCTTTGAGCAGCGCAGTTCTCCAAAGTCAAGCTTGTGGTACATCACCACCAGATCCTGGCTACGAGACCACTTTGAGCATTGTCACATTTCCCATCCAAGAGGGATGGTTAGCCCTGGACCCTCCTCAAGCTTTACTCAAGTAGTTGGAGCCAGTCCCCAGTGTTCCCAGTTTTTTTCCCTTTTCCATCCTGTTCTAAAGTGTTGCACAGCATTATTATTAAACAGATTCTAATAGTGAACACATTAAAGAGGCAGCAAAAAATACTGAGGCTTCTGCTTTTTTCTCTAGCTTAATATACAATTTCTGTTTTGGTATGTCCTTGGAAGAAATTTGAAAACCATCTTTTCCTCTCAAAGCAACGTTCCTTTTTCCATTTGGCAGATTCCCTGCCACAGTGAACAAAAATGAAACAAAACAAGGATGAACAAATCAATAGATTTTTTTTTATTTCTCTCTCTGTTCTGACTTAAACAACCACTAGTGTCAGGGTATTATTGTAATAGAAATATTTACATTCTATATTTTTTATGGACTCTTGAAGTCTGGGTAGCACTACTAAGTGTCACTGTAATAAAAGGCAAATATAAATAAGAGGTGTCTGAACTGTTTTCCTCAATGTATTTTTAACCAATAATTACTCTTAAACCAGAATAATAAATACTCCATGGTTTAAACCTTCTAGTTTTCCAAATAATAAACCTGACAATCAATTTAAAATAGCTACTGCACTGTCTGCAGAAGTTAAGGTTGGATTTTTTGAAAACTAAACCACTCCAAACCATTTTATATTTTTATGAATGGTCAAGAATTCTAATAATTTTTACACAACAAATACACTGTCCAAAAATACTGGGAGAAATTACGGTCATGTTTCCAACCACTTGGTTAAATTAATAATACCACAGAAACGCTCCCCTCTGTTGGTTGATTTTCAAAACCTATTGCAAAGATCAAAGTAGCAACCATGGAGTATTTTTATTTTGGGGGGGTGGGGAAGCCAAACAAAACCAAACCCCAAACTCCCTAACCCAAGCTATGGCACACAAGAATAATTTGTTCAAGTTACTGCCAATCACCAAAGCAAGATTAATTAAATTTTAGCAGCCATTAAACCAAATTATTTGGATTCAGAATTAAACAATATTCACACATCAGCACTATTAAATTACAATTTTAGAAGATTTGTAGGCTATTTTTTTCTGGACTAGAAGTGCTCTCTTGCAGTGGAAGGAATACTACTGTTATTCCATTTTCTTGTGGAGTGAATAGGCACCACTCTGTATAATTAAGAAAATAATTCTTTATTAGCATTGACAATAATAATACTAAGAAGGAATTTGGGAGTTTTGTTTATGCACATTCAAATTTCCAACAAGTAGTTCTTTAGGAGCTGGAATAGTTTTGTGCAGCGAGGAACCTTCCCCAGCCTAACAGTTACCATCAAGGGAAAAAAAAAAAATAATCTGTTTCCATGGAAACATCCGTGGTGGACCAAGCATGGATTAATCAAAATACAATGAAGCCTTTTTGCAAGGTACTAGAAAAAAAAAATCCAGTTTAAAGTGAGCACCACTGCTCTTTCCTTCCATTCACACTGGAAAGCATGGGAAATTCTCCCCAAATGTCTATGTGACATACAGTTTAATTAGCATAGTAAAAAGTTAGGTCTTCTTACATTTCTAATTAGTGTGTGGTTGTGAACTAGGAACCGTAGATACATTAACATGAAAAAAGAGGAGTGAAATAAATAATTTAAAATTACATTTACATTCCTCTTTTATTTGCTACCAATTTTATCAAGTGGCTCTTTTTATATTTAAAATATTCTAATAGCTTTTTCCGTATTCTTAGTACTGCAGGCTCATTCCGGTATTCAAAATCCAAGCTACGGATTAGGGATGTCTTTAATTGTTGTCATTATGGTTATACATATGTTGTCATGATTATCATGTATATATGATTATACACGATAATTTATCATTCTCGGCTACCAGCAGAGAAGAAGTTTCTGCCACCAGAATTTAGCTGCATATTCTGCCATTGCAGGGGTTGAACAAAAGAGACTAGGGAAGATCAGCCTCCCTTCACCAACGTTCTCAACAAAGAAAAGCGACAACACCCGCTCCATTTTTATAAGAGCCCTTCCACTGAAGCAGTTCTTTTGTCAGTTTTTTGCATTAGCAAAATAGACACCTTTTTTTTTTTTTTTAAACAATCGCTGAAGTTATTTTCTAATTATTCTATTATCGGAAGACATTCAAAAATACTCTGAAGTTCTAAGAGCAGCAAAAAATAATTACAATAGAAACCAACGGATCTCAAATGACTGTAAACCCTCTATTTGTACACAACATGATACTAATGCCAGAGACACAAAACGCACTTCCACTTCTAATCCTACCTCAGAATGGGGCTCCACTCTGAAAAAATTGCCAGCAACAGCACTGGCAGGGTTCCACTTTTGTGTTTCTCAAAGGTTTGGTAGCAAATACACTCACAGATTTTGTTCCTCTTTATTTTATTACCTTCCAGCAGGGATCTGAGAGTCAAGCTGGGTTTTCCACCTCCAGCCCCACCATTAGTCATAAAGGCTGTGTCAGCCAAATTACGATCACAATAATCTGTGTGGATTCCCCCTGTTATTAAGAGATCTGCCGCAGACGCTACTTGGTGGTGAAGCCCCTGACTGGCAAAAGGCACACAGGGATGGATACCTTGGTGCTACAGGCTCCCACCAGTTTAAATTAAGTAGAAAGTGGCAAATGCTTCATTTCTGTCCCTCGGGCAGGCAGATACGACTCTGATCACGCAACAGTTCACACAACCACTACCACAGCATCACATCCTAATAAACAGATCATGGTCAGTGAGTTATTACTTATATTCAAGAAGTGTTTGGAACAAGCTAGGTGTCCTCTGGGCGGATAGACCCGCGTAGCTGCTTTCGGAGCAGTTTAGGGGCATGCACACCCCACCGTGTGTGCCAGCACCGGTATGGGCAGAAGGTGCACGGGGCACTGCAGGGGACCAGGAGCAGGAGGAGTTGCCCAACACACGTTCAGGTGAGCCTTTGCAAGGGCACGGGCGTGCTGAGGAGCACAGATGTCCGCACCAAGGTGCCAGCAATGGGAGCTAGGGGCATATGGAGACGCAGCTTCCAGCCCAGTGAGGACATGGCCACACGTCTAGGGCACAGGAAGGAATTAACTCTTAAAGGACGGCAGGAGAGGCAGGCACACTCCCATTGCTGGAGGCTGCTTTCCTAGCCCAGCTGCCAAACTGGTCTGGAGGGGCAAAAACACCCCTGGCAGGGCAGGACCAGACCAGACCAGCTGGCTGGAGGGATGCTTGAGCCACAGGCAAACACAAACCGTGTGGCCACACCATGTGGGCTCCACGTGGAGCTGCACGTGCTGGGTGACACAGGGGCTGGGAAGCACAAGGGGAGGTTTTGGGAGGCCAGGTGGAAGTTTGTGAGGTTCCTCCCTTAAGCACTGCTTCCGAGAGCTTGCAGAGCCTTGCCCTTAGATCTACCTGCTCCGTGCCACATGCCTCCATCAGCCCAGCTCCCCCAGGGGCTGCTCCCTCTCCCCCCCTGGCCCTTTCCCCTCTCTGCAGGGACACGCTGAGCCTTTGCAGCTACAACTGCCCCGGGGAGGTGGAGGGGCTGAGCCTGGGGTGATTCACAAGGAAGGGGAGAAGTGGCCCTGGGGACCACCTCAAGGAACCTGGCACATGGCTCCTGCTCTCCCCACAGCCCAAGGTCCCTGCTGGATAGCTAATGGCCTACTCAGCCTCTTCCAGCGCACATGTAGCAGGCAATCTCCTGCTTCCCCCCCCTCAGGAGCCTGCAAAGAGGAGGAAAGGTTTTATTTATTATTTCTTTGGTTTCTATTTGAACCACATTGAGACCATTTCTTTTTCCAATATATATATTGGAGATATATATATATAAAAATATAATAATATATATTTATGTATTATTTTTATATTATATATAATATACATAATATATATATATTCCGATATATATATTTTCCAATATATATTCCTCCCCCCACAGCTAGTAGAAAGTGCTTTGGGTCCAGCAGCTCTTCAGAAATGCTTTCATTTTCCTGCCTTTTTCCGTATGAACATGCCCAAAATGGAAAAAAAAATCCCTAAGGTGCAAGGAAAGCCCACAGGCACCTGCTCCCCCTTCCCCACCAGCTCTGCTGGTGCAGGCTGCCAGGACCCCACCTTGCACAACAGTGTCAGTGTTACCAAAAATTAGCCAAATCCACGGTGTTGGGCTCCCCAAACCAGCGTTTCCTAGTGCAACTTCTTTTCACGAGGAAATACTGGTTGGCCCTGGTATAAATATCCCTTCAGAATAAACACCTCCCTATGATGGGGCATCTTTCTCTGGGAAATTAAGTGAAAAGAGGCTGAAGAAGCAACTTTCTCCTTGCTACCCACGCCATTACCTCGCAGGATAATACAAGAATTTTTTTTCTTGAGGTGGCCACAACTCCTCTCCGCGTTTAACACTTAAAACGCTGGCTTCTTTACAACGCTACATTGGATATACCCGCAGCGCAGGGATGGGGACGAGCCGCCAGCCTCCCTCGGGTGACAAGGGACATCTAGCGGCGTCGCGGCTCCTGGCACTGCTGCCGTGAGCACAGTTCAGGCTGTCCCCTGCCAGACCCCGGCTGACACCTCACCTGTCCCCCAGGGTATCCCACCCCGCCGGGGTGAAACCCCACGGCTGGTCCAGGGAGTAACATCTCTCTGCCTCCCATCTCACCTCTACGTCCACAACTACCATCCCCTCTCAGCTCTTTTGGTCTTGCTCCACCCTTGGCTTCTCTTAATAATATATTACATAAATTTTAATATATTCACAGCAAGAGGCTGGTTATCTCAGTGGCAAAGGCCTGTAGTGGCTAAGAAAACACATAGCCTGCTGCCTTTATTCGGAGAAATACATGGCTGAGCAGGAACTCATGTCAGCATGAAAGTAAAATAAATCAGAACACGGTGAGAGCAGAACTCCTGAAATTCGCAACCACGTGCCCTGGAAAGGTTTTCATTTTGTTCAATTGAAAAAGAAACTTTTTAAAAAAAATAAGACCTCCAGCTCAATTATTTACATAAGTAATAAAGAGTCAAGACTGTTATTAGAAACAGACCGATCCATGCTGAAGAAATCTATTTCACAGAATTTCAGTTTCCTTCGTGAGCATGTTGTATGGCTTTCCTCACATCTGCATATGCTCCTGGTGAAGGAGTTGGGTTCAGGCCCCTGACAGGGAGAAACCAAGCCCTGGTGAAGAAAGGAAGGGTGGCTCAGGGCAAGGAGGGGAGATGCAAGGGCATCATCCGAGTCCAAATCAGACCTGTCAGGTTGGTGTTTCATTGAGAAAGAAAATACTACAGGTAGTAAAACACAAAGCCCAGGGGGCGGTCTTTTAACAACTCGCAGGTCAGAGCATTTTGTGGAGCTTCATAGGATTTCAGCAAGTCTTCAGCTGGAAGGTGGGCAGCGGTACTGAGTCCTGCTGTCAAACTAGTAGGAAAGAACCAGCCCTAATCTCTTTTTTTTCTAATCTCCTCTCCTCTTTCCTAAGCAAGTGTGTTGTTTTATTTTTGATAACCCTAGAAAGTTTGTTGCAGCTCCTCAAAAGGGATGCTCTGTTCTTGTACCTCTTCCACCATTTCTGTGCTTTGTTTGGTGGCTCTCCAGCCATTCCTGGGTCCCTACCCTCAGGCTTCCAGACATGCCTTTAGTGACTTTAATATATTCCTGCTCTTGACCAAATCTGTGATTATTTTTTTTCTTTTCATTTTTAATGAACATATTTTAACTGCTATTTTATATGCTTGGCCATAATTGATACAAATTGAATGTTAAAATGGCAGACCCCGAAAGACTCATAACAAGCACTGTAACAAAACTCTTATAAAACCCCCAAACCCTTTGTGAAATGAGGTTATAACACTAAAAAAAAAACCCAACAAACAAAAAACACTTCTCTGTACTCACCAGATGAAGTAATGCATGGCAATTAGGTGATTTAAGCAATGAATGTGCAAAGAAGGAATCCAACTGAATGCCATGTAATATCCAAACTGTAAACACAAGTATTACAGTAACATTTCTTATTGTAGAACTTTATTCTTGTTAGATTTAGAACATCATTAGATTAAAACTATCTTCTTAGACATATGTGCTCTTACCGTCAGCAAGTGGAAAACCAGAACGGGTCTTCTGTGGGAGGAGGTGGGGGAGAGAGAAAGGCCAGGAGGATCAGCTGGTGTTCAGGAGATGGATAATCCAGCCTTCAGAACACTGTGGCTTAGGTCCATCTAACAGCTTGCTGTCACTGAAAAGGGATGGCTGTACTTCTCTCTCCCCTGCACGCTTCCTCATGTCAGGTCTGGCACTCGCTTCTCTTGATAGGAAAACCAACGTAACCAGCAAAACTATTGTCCCCATTCTCCCACAAAAACTAGTTAAAAATGGGCTGTGAGAAAAAACCGAGTGACACTTGCAGGTGTTTGCAGCACACGTCTGCTATAATCCAGTTACCATTTTGATCTGCTTCAAGTGCTTCTTTCTCCACCTACAGCTAATATAATAGTTACAATAATTTTCCAGAACATTCAAAAGCATTTGCTAAGAAACAAGAATCCCAAACTCCTTAAACTTATTGAGCTCAGGGCAGCAGCTGTTTCGTGCTTAGTTAGAGAGATCTGGGGCCACGTATGGCTAGTTCCTACTGGGTATAGCTTTTATCCCATGTAAGTACTTATATGCAGGAGCCAATTTAGAAATTAGAATAGCCTCTGCTATCCTTACTCTTCTTTCTTTGCCAGACTGTTAGTAAATAGGACTGAGAGTGTATCTGGGAGGGGTATGGCTATTATACAGTGAATACGTAAAAAATATAGTATAGAGGATTGGGATATTGTCATGTTTGCACCATGCTCAAACACAGGGAAGAGTCCCAAAAACGTATGCCAGGACCTCAGAAAGTATTGATCTTTGTAAAGAAAAATAAAATTAAATTCCTTAAACTAAAAAACTCCTTTTCTGTTTATTTTTCTTCTGCTTTCTCACATGTTAGGCAATACTTCACTTTCAAACCATTCCCAGCACCCCCAAAAATCAGGGTATCACTGAAAAACTGACTGAGATCGTCCCCTAATTTCTCAAATTTCCCACTTCTGACACTTAGCAAAGCACCCAACTTGCCTCAGGACTCACAACATAAGCAGTGAGGCACCTACACACAATTTCTCCTCTGCTGAGCAGGGTGCAGTGGCCCTCCTGTTCCCAATGGTGTCCAGGGCCACCTTGGGTCTCTTGGGTGAGGCCACAGTGCCAAGCCAGCGACAGGCTGCCTGGCAGCTACATTTGTCATAGGATTCAAAAGCTTCACCTGAAAAAATCCTCCCAAAAACCTGAGGTCTCAGTTTCACAGAAGGAGTTGCCATGTTTCTATCTTTCCAGGTAGCATCAAAATGCTTTTTTCTTTCCTTCTAGTTTAGGTTTCTCTATGAAGGCAATGGGGGCTGGGGAAAAACAAAAAAATAGAAATAAAATCATATCGGTGAAAGAGTAAGAGGGCTGGAAGTGATGCTAAACCTGCTGGGTGGCTGAAGTTCTCTATCCTTGACTTAGAGACCTCGTGTGGCTGTAGCCCACCTGTGCCTCAGCCTGGGCTCGTCACGTGAGTTTAAGAATAGCTGATTTATTTGTTTTCCTCTTGCGTTCCTTTCCAAAAAAAAATAATGAAGAACATTTGTGGCTGGGAGGAAGTAAAAAATGGCCTTTTGGGAGGTGCAAGAAACCCACAGAAACCCTGACTCATCAAACTCACTTTCAGTTTGTTTGGCTGGCTCTCTCCTCCCATCCCTTCCGTGTTTTTCGCCTCTGCAAACTTCCCCGATCACTGCTCCAAGGTTTTTTTTGTTTACTCGTTCACATTCTTTCCCCTTTCTCTGCAAGGTTTCAATTTTTTTTTTAATTTTTTTTTTTTATTTTTTTACTTTTTTTGTTTGTTTGCTTTCCCCAGTTTCTTACTCTCCATCCATGTCCCCACTCCTGCCACCTACTGCAAACACTTAGAAAAAGGCCACAGGCTAAAAAGGGAAAGAAACATGGCAAAGACAAAGCCTTAGGGAGCAAAACAAGAATGACACCACCTTCTCATGGGAAACCTTTAAAGAAACAGACCTATCTTTTCTATTTGATATTTCTGGAAAAAAAAAAAAACACAAAAGCAAACAAACCCTATTTTTTTCTATTAAAGCATTTAACTAAAGTTCTAATAGAACAGAATGTAAGAATAAAATGAATGTAAGATTCATTTTTTTTCCTACCTTCCCCTCTTGCTTTCACTTTTTTCTGGCCAAAAACACCGTGTAGCTCCCTCGCACAGAAATACGTAACCCATAACTTCTTTTTTCCCTGCATATGAGCATCTCAAATATGTAGTTGGCAAATTGCTGCCACAAGGGAGTCATTAAAAACATCCACGACACCTTTCACGGCAGCGTGAGCCGATGCAGGCAGGACGCAGGGACAACCACAAACCCACGGATTAAGGGCAAAGAATCAATCTAATCTCAATACCTCATGGATGAGGGCTGGCAGAGTTTTCTGCTGGGCTTTGAGATCTTCATCAGCGGGGCAGAAATCTCAGGCGTGTTTAATAAGGTGCCCCTGAGTCCATCCCAGGACTACGTTACCCAAGTGCAGATGTTCTGCTTGTTGAGCACACAGAACTGAGCAACCATGAGTGTGACAGATGTGTTTTCCAGCACCCCACACGAGAGTCGCTTGAGCGTATCTACAGTCCTCCTCCCCAATCTTCCCTTACTTTCCCACAATGGCCATCCCATTCCCCAGAGCATATGCCTTCTCCTGCCCTCGAGCCCTGGGAGAGACACAGAGCTTTAAAAAAGCATTGACAATTAGTGAGAAATGGCCCAAAGAAAGGCAACCAGCAGAGGCACATCACCTGCACGCAACAGAACGGAAACAAGGATTACCAAACCGAGATGTCACTGTTAAGTACCTGTGATGAAACGGGGAGAAAGGACTTCACTGCGAGGTTCAAATTAATTTATTTGGACTTCACTCACAGGTCCAATAC
>JAOTQQ010000001.1:60618258-60629210 GCA_026546715.1 Gallinago undulata
GAAGCTGAGTCGCATGACAACTCCCTGCATCTCACCTCTTGTGCTCCGAAACCGGTTCGGCTGGGTGCTCCCATACAGTACCCAAACCACCAGCAGAGGGATGCTGCTGTGTCCTAGGTACCTCTGCCCTCAGAATTAACCCCCGGGAGCAAGCCCCCAAGGCACCGCCGGTAGCCCTGGCAGGCCAGGCTCCGCAGCCAGCAGTGGGCACTCTTGCTCCACGGGAGAAGCGACGGGATCCGGGGGGATGCAGGGGCCGGTGTGGGGGGGATGCAGCCTGCAAGACAAGTCTCCCAAGCATGACTTGCACATACATTCGTGATGATACTCCCTGCCTGTACATGAGCCCACTCAGGCTAAATACCCACGTGTCACGAGGAAGGAAAAAAAGATTTCCATCGTGAACGCACGTACCAACCCTCGCTTAGACCCAACGAGTGCAAACCTCTGGTGGGAGAGGTGGGGGGAAAAAAAAAAATGGAGTGACGTGCTGCGAAAGGGTCGGGAAATTCAAACTGATTTGCAGGGTGTTCACAAAGTAGCACACGACGGAGTCCTTCACAAAAGCAACGAGATACTTCAGAACTCGCTCCAAGAGTATCGAGAAACTGGAAGCTTTCTTCCAAATGGGAGGGACCCTCCTCTCCTTCAGGGGGTTTCCTCTTTGCAGCACAGCCCAAAGCAGCAGTAATTGGTGTAGGTGAGGGATATAAGGCCAGAAGAGGGGACATCACAACGTAAAGGCAGCCTTGCAGAAATTGCTGGTACAAAGAAAAAAGGCTTTTGCTTTCTTTTCCCATCACAGAGCCACCGAGTACCTCACAAACCTTGGAAAAGTCACAGCACAGAGAGGGGTAAAGTGAAATCCTGAGGCTTTACAACTACTGGGTTTGGTGGCGTTTCTCTTTTTTTTTTTTCCCCTCCCCAGAAGTTGAGGAAGTTAAAACAACTTACACCTGTGCTGCAGGGAGAGTCTCACCTGGTGGGGCAGGGGGGGAACCACTACCCCCTCCCCCCAGGTCTGCTCTTTGTAGATTTTACTACAACTCTTGGGAAAAACATAAGGAAGAATGGATAAGAATAAATAAGAATAAGTTAAATTTCCAAAAATCAAAAGCAATCAGAAATTTCTAGGAGGAGAGTAGAAAGGAATTTTTTTAAACAAAAACGCATTTCTTTGTGAATCCACAGAAAAGGAAACCACTTTAATATATCTCATAGGGAATTTTATCCACCTCCAAGCATAGGAGCATGAAAGCTTGTCTGAAGGAAGGGTATGTGTCTGAGCTCTGCCTGTGGTCCCCACTTGGCACCAGAGCTATTTCATCACTGAGGACTGTTCTGTAATCAAGGTAACGATGGATAAGCACACACAAGTCAGAAAGAGAGAGAAGAGTCTGGGCTAAATGAATTAGATGGCTAAAGTTGGAAGATTCTCACTCAAGGTCTTCCTACTGGTCACCGGTGTGAGAATGGGAAAAGAGATCTCATGCTAGGAGAAAGAAAAAAAAAAAAAAGGAGAAAGAATTATTTAGAAATAGCAAAGTGACATTCAAATAAATTAATTCTGGGGTTCACAAAAGAACACCGACCAAGGAGCTAGGACAGAAGTTTCCCCGTTCATTAAAAAAAAATAATACCCAAAACAAGAGACAGCTTTGTCTAATAATGTGCCACAAACAAAACACGGCAAGAGCAGCAGTGAAATCCTTCCCTGCTGTGATTGCAGCAGCAGCAGTTCCAGAACACATTGGGAGGGCACATACACATTGCATTTGGCTTAATAGCCTGAAAAATAAGTAATTAGTTCCTTTACGTTGAGGAAACGATGCATTTCTTAGATGGGGGAGAAAGAGGAGGCAGTTCAGCACTACATTACCATGTTTGCCTGTTTCAATGACCCTCACCAGGGAGGACCATCCCTTTGGGAGCTGCACCAGAGTTTCTCTGCTTGTTATTGGCACAGCCCCAGAGATCATTTTGCCAGAGACTTGTCTTTCCACAAGCACGTTCCCCCAGAGTAAACCTATGACCAACTGCATGATATTTACCAAGGCAAATTTTTGTAAATCCTAAAAGGGAATAGGATGGTATTAGCAATTTTCTTTTAATCTCTCTTCAGTATCTATTCCCTGTGTTGTCTTGCATTGCTACCTGTACTACACACATTCACCTTGGTCACAGTGGTGTGTAAGCATGCCTCTAAGACTTATACAGTGTTGTCTCTTTTAGTTTTACCCTGTGCTAAGGCCCCAACCATTGGCCGAGGGGAGGTGATATATGACTGAAAAAAATAATGCACAGTATTGAGAAATGAGCAAACAATTTCTGCACGTCAGTGTCATAGAGCGGGGTCTCCCTGCAACGCCTAAGTCATGAACATCTTAGGTATTTTTTCGTGTGTTCACATACAAAATCCAAATTGCAAAGTTTAAATGACTTTCAGTTATGGTCTGGGGTCTCCATGTGCAGAAACAAAGGCCCTATAAAGCCCATCAGGCCAAGTCAGGAAGACAGCAATCAGTTTTGCACCAGTTATACCCATGTCTGAAGTCCTACAGGGATTCCCACATGGAGAATAAGAGATGAACCTCCAGTAATTAAAGCTAGGAGTTTTTTTCACAAGGGAAACCATGACACAAGACACCTTTAATCTCACTGCTGCCCCTGGACCTTTCATTGAAATCACTTTCAAGGAAGCTGCAGCAACACGGGAAAAAAATCAATGCCTTTAGTGACACAGAAATCTGGATCTTCAAATACCACCACTAGACGTCCCCTTAGCTCCATGGAGCCAGCCAAGCAGAGATGCTTCTGTAGCCCTCATGGCTTGTCCCAGTCACTCTGTGCACACACCAGCAGCCAGGGCAGAGACTCGCCAGCATGAGTGCAAGAAGTAGTAACAAAGACTCTCCAGGGGCTCTACCTACAGCCTCATGGTTTCCAGACCCTGTCAGCTGCACACATGATTTATGTGCTACACTCATGCCCCGTGTTCGCCCAGCAGAGACATACCTCAAGCACTAGCAGTTGGCTGAGAAGAATGGGTGCATTCAAGCCTGGTCGCAGCCTGCCTTCACCTTCTCAGCAGCCCAGGGAAAGCCACGGAGGTGGACCTGCACCAATCTCCATCCCAGCTGGCCTGGAAATTTCCTCTGATAGCCTAATTAAGAAGCAGAGGTTCAGCTGGTGTAAGGCAAAGCAGCTGTCAAGGGAGTGAAGCCAGTCTGGGCTCTCTGTGAATGACCTTTACCTTTCACAAGAGAAAAATCTTACATTCCCCACATCCTGCCTGTGACATGAGGTTAGATAAAATATATTTAGGAGGCATGACCTGGCCTGTGGCCCGGCTGTCTGACCACAGTAACCGCACTCTTTCCTTATAAACAGGACACTGTTCCTTCTGGGTATCTGTGATTTGCCAATTCAGCTTTATTCAGCTCACTAGAATTATATATATATAATTTTTTTTTTTAAATGAATTTTCCAAAATCAAAGCAATAGCTGTGGAATTTTATGCAAAAACACTGATTTTCCTCCAGTTTCCTGGTGAAACTTGGAAAAAAATCTGCTGTTGTATAGCCACTTGAAGTGGGTTGTTTAGGTATTCAAAAAAGCACTAACCTGGTTCTCAGGGAGACTTGCCTGATTGAGAGCTGGGTTCATCTTCCAAGATGGATACTCTCTTGCACCTTATGTCATAGCTCACAAGAATGACATCATTACTGTCACTCCAGGCATTTCAAGCTGGAATAGAAGGAGCAGTTGAGAGTGGAGGTAGATTCTGCTATGGGACAGTATCAGGAGAACAGAAGAAATGACCCCAGAGAGGATTTTCTTTCTGGTCTCCAGTTAAAACAACCACCATTAATCTCCTCCCTCTTCATTTCTCCCCCCCCATCATTAACATAAGTGCAATATTCTCTCTACCAACAGGGAATATTGTGAATAACTCATCATGCAAATTACCTGGACTCAATTATAAATATGCCATCACCACAAGATCACCTGCTGTCTCACTGTGCCTAGGTATTTCACTGGTGACTCTGGTATGCACCTGTGGTTGCTCACTCCAACCTGAAAGAGGTTGCAGAATTATTGCTGTTCCTGCTCCTGATGGATGAGAGATGAGAAGCACATACTAAGAAAACACAAGCTCTTTGTAATAAATTTTCTCATATTCCTTTCACAGTATCCAGACATTGCCACTCATTAAATATTAGCAGTCAAGATACCCTTAGGTGCTTTAAAACTATACCAGTATGCTATGAGTGGAGTTTTTTGTCCTCCAGTCAAGCCACAAAGGCTGATGAGTCACCTTCTCCAACGTGTGGGTTAATTTTCTTGTCTTCTGTGCTCTCTCAGGAATCACAGAATCATAGAATACTCATGCTCTATATCAAAGCACGCAGAGCATACATAAAGTATACACCACAGGGTTTGGTGGGTTAGGGCAAGAAGTAATAGTCTTTAAAACACAGGAAGGGAGACCTGGGTGAAGCGTGAGGGCCTGTTTTCCAGCAGTAGGGATGATGAAACAGTGGAGTGGAGTATCTGGGGATGATGTGGGACCTCGAACCTTGGACGTCCTTGAGGACGGGTCATGAAAGCAGCTCCAAGAGACGTTTGCTTGCAGTTGATTCTCTTTCTGAACACACCCCCCAGCCCCATCACCTGTGGTACCACAGCTACCACAGCTCCACAGTGCAAGCAGTCTGCCCCCTTTGATTAAAAATAAGATATATTCTTTCCGGGGACTGTGACAATAAACGTTGCAGGAGATACAGGAATCCTTTCTCAGCTGAGACTATTTTACAAGGACAACTTTCCAATCAAAAAGGGGGTAGGGCTAACCCATTTCTCTGCCAACTCCACCCTCCGTAAGTACATGCCAATGTTTCTTTGGACTTTGTCCCTGAATTAGAAAGGTAACCAGAAGGCATCAGATAAGAAACTGGACACATCAAAATAGTCAAACAAAACCTGAAGGACTTTGATAATAAACACACATGGAGTGAAGACACTTTCCCATGGATTCCTTACTTCAGCGTGTAGGAATACCTACAGCAGGAAATTCATTTTGGAGAACAAATTACAACATTGAGATCTTTATAGCAATCTCTAGCCGCTCTCGCTGAGGCTTTTTGTCCCACACACAGACCACAAGCTCACAGAGGCATCATCTTCTGGGCACCATAAAAACATAGAACAAGTGCAGGAATGCCCTGGATGGTAAGGTAATACAAACAGAGATAAGGAGAACACCAGTGAACCAGAACATCAGTGCAAAAGCGCTCTGATGACCAGAAAAATCCTGGCTTGCTTCCTAGAAAAGCTGTGGTAGCACCTGAGCCAAAGAGGCCTCCTGGAGCAGAGGACAATGTAGCGTTAGCCAAAATACTTTGGCTAAACAAATCAAATAAGAAGTTCAGCAACATGACAAAGCAGAAGACATGCAGAGAAGTACAATTAAAAGATTCAGTTTAAGAGCAATGGATACTCACCCCACAGTAAAAGGCTTTTTCAACAAACTAAATTTAAAACAGTTTAGCTTATTAGTTAATTTATACAAGTGTGGTGCTAGCACAGCAAGGCCTGCTCAGAGCACAGGAATCCTTTCACCAAAACATCTCTCTTTGCAGAAGTCGGATGGGAGATGCGGTGGTGCTGGTGGAAATGACTCTGCTGCTTTCCCCTGTGCCCCTTGGAGGTGGTGCAGCTTTGAACCCACAGCCATTTGCACCAGGCTTCTTCGCCAGACTTAGACTCACTCCTACCTCAGTCTGTAATTATGGCTTCCCCTGCATTCACTCTTAAACTGAATCAGGTCAATAGCAGATCCATCCTTCTCTCTTTCCCCCTCTCTCAATCATATCCAGGCACACACAGACATACCAAAAATATATGCAATTCAGTGCTTATTCAGTGTAATTTCTTGGGTTTCCAGCAGACATTCCTCATGGCTACTATCTCTTCTTCAAGTTAAAATATGGCCTTTCACTCTGTCGATTCAGAAAGGTTGGAGTTTTTTCTTTTCCTCCCGCTAAGCAAATGAACTGAATTTTCACACCACAAGCCCCAGCTATATTTGTAACTGCAGCCCTAACACACAGGGGAAACAGAGGCTCAACTGGGAAGCCTTTCAGCTCTCTCTCTCAGAGAGCAACTCTGCTTGGACCCACGAAAGGAAGTTTTTTTTTTTTTCCTTTAAACAGCTCTCTCTCCCACCACCTTGATGCCGGGCTGCCATTAGTATTCAACTATGCAAATCTAAGCGAGCCACCAAAACAAGTGTTAAAAAACCTCCCTGGGAATAAAAGTGCTGTTTGTATAAAGTCTCGCACCCCTCTCCCACCTTCTTACAGAGGCTGCTCCAGCAGCTGGTAGGATGGGGCTCTCCTGGGGAGGTGGGAGAGGAAACATGACAGCTCGTTGTTAACGCACCGTCTTCGGTGTTTTGCTGAGCTGGGGAGGGACAGGACACCGAGCACATTCCCAGGCACTCTGCCAAACTGGGGCCCAAAGGGTAAGCAGAAAGTAATATGCAGGACGCTAAAGTGTCTTAAAAAAAAAAAAAAAGAAAAAAAAAAGAAAAAGGCACCAGATGGTCAACGAAATGATCCAGAGCAGGGGAATGTGTATGAACATTCCAAATTCTGCTTTAACACCTTATTAAATGTATAAGGACCCGTGTTTTAGGAGCGGGCTGCATTCTGGGAGAGCCACATCAGGCTGAGATTTTGCAAATAATCCATCTCCTCCAGAGTCCCCGGTAAAGGCCACCTCCTCAGTGCTTGAGCGTCCCGCTCCTTCCAGCCCTACCATGAGGCATAATCCAACCTCTTTTTTTTTGTTGTTTGTTTTTTTTTTTAATCCTGATTAAGCTTCCTTCTGCTACTGTCAAACAGTAAATTACCACAAGTGGGTTTTTCTTTGTTTGCTTTTGAACGTTCATGAAGGGCTGCTGTTCATTCGCCCGTCGGGGTGGCCCGGTGAGACGGGCCACCATGGGACAATTCGGAGGGGAAGCCTCGCGTGCAGAGTCCCTCCTGGGCAACGCTGGTGACAGCCACCCACGTGTTATCACCAAACGCAGGGAGTCCTACGGCACCGTTTAGGTTTCGTGCTGGTTGGTTCCAAGACACAGTGGGCAAGAAAAGGGCCTTGGCTTCCCAGAGAAATGAGCTCTCTTACAGCCCAGAGGTGGCTCTTGGAGACGCCGCGTCCCTTCAGCAGGGGACTGCAGAAGAGCTCCTGGGCTCTCACGGGGCCTTCTCTGGTAGGACACACAAGAAGCCACCCTCCCATGCAAGCTAATGTTCCAGTGATTTTCATCCAGCCTTGGCGGTCGCTTAGCTATTTAATAAGAATACATTTCTGATACTTGAACACTGAAATGAAATTTCAAATGTCAGAAATTTCCATGCTCCCGTCCTTGCTTTTTATATTTTTTTTTTTCTGCAGAGAAGCACACATTTGTTCTTCAAGAGATCACAAGATAAAGTCTTGCTATAAGGGACCACACACCGATGTAGTAGGAAGGAGTCTGGGTACAGTGAGATGCAGCAGAGACTGCCTGGGGATCACTCTACAAAACCAGGTCCAGAAGACCTGTTTCAAGGGAAATCTGTTCCTCTTCAGCTTTCTGGAAACAAACCACAGTTTATCAACCTTTGTCCAGGCATGATTTTCTACAAGTTTAAACACCGTAACACACGATGTTTTGAGGAGGTGTGAAAATGGTGTATTAATTTCAGTCTGCTCTTAATTGATTTACCTAAGATACAGTAACTCAAAAGTCAATTATTTAAAAAAAAATAAAAAGTTAATCCACCATCATGCTGAAACAAGAGTAGAGGCATTTGCACTAGTTTACTGGAAACCTGATCAAACACACAGCTTTAATTAAAAGGGTATAGATCTTTTTCACATAAGCTTGCAGAGACAGCCTTGCCTAAGGAAAGGTGATGGGGACAGGGGGATGAAGTCCAGCCCAAAGAAAGCTTGGCCATGTGGCTGTGGAGGATTTTTCCTGCTTTCCTTTTCTTCTCTTCTAGCTGTCCATCCCGCCTGGGAACCTGGCTGCCTGCCGAAGCACGCGTGAAGAGTGAGCCATCCTTCTGACTGGTCCTCCCTGGGCTGCAGCTTCACCAGCCTCAGGACAGCCCCAATCAACTCCTCTTATCTTTCCTCTGTCTCCCTTGAAAGAGCAAATAAAACCCCCCAAGCCTCTTCAAAGCCAGTTACCAAGCAGAAACGAAGCTGAAACCCCAAACAGAAACATTGCCACGCACCAGATTATTTACAGGCTCAGGGGAAAGAAATGCAAACACATACCCAGTGGTTGCTCTAGCCTTTTAGTTTCTATTTTCTTACCTTTTTGTTTTGGCACGAGAAATAACCAGCATGTGACTGTAAGGTCAGGGTATCTCTGGTTACAGCAGCATCTAAGAAGCGTTGTTCTAGTAAAATGATATCATGTACGAGCCACGCGATATAAAAAGTGAAGGAAGCACAGGGCGCCGGATAGGAAACACCCCAGACACAGTGATAGCCACGCTAGCCTTAAGTGATGATACCCCAGCTACAGATCCTGCTCCAAAAGCTGGGTGCCAGCCCGCAATAAACTCGGCACTGCCACGGCAAAACTCTTATGGTTAGCCAAAAAGTGGGAATGCAGCCTGGGGCTGTAGGCACAGCTGGTATCTCCCGCTGTGTTGCAGGGGGTTCCTGTGCCTGATGGACCTCCCACTGGAGGCAGATAACACCTTGCTGCCCTGCCGACATCAGCCATAAGCTAGAGGGAGAGTGAGTGGGTTGTCACGACCCAAAAGTCTGGGAGACAACTGCTCCCCCTGCTCCCTGCCCAAAAAAAGCAGCCGCTTTGGTTTTTGTAGGTGTTTGTAAAAGATTTCCCGTCTTAGGAGTGTTCCTTTCCCTTCTTTTCTGCTTGCTTTGAATCCTCAAACTATTGAGTTTCACCTGGTTTCAAAGAAGCAGCAAAAAATCAGCGTGGGTTCATTAAACACAGAGAGGAACTCCCCAGAAGGTTCATAAACCTTTCACTAAGCTGGCCAGAGCCTCGGCTTTCCACCGAAGGGCCTGAAAACAACTTGTCTGCTTTCCCATTTCATTAGGAGACTCTTGCACAGCTCTAACACTGAGATTGCAGCACAGACCTTTTGAAGCTGCTGCTGCTTGGCATGTGCTTTCTGTTTATTTTCTAATAAAAAAAAGAATCATAGGCACTAAGTTTTCTAAAAAGCAACTGTACCGGCGCTCAGCCACAGGGAAAAAAACCTGTAAAAGTCCCTGATGGTTTCCGTTCACATTAAATTCAGTCAGCTTTGTTTACAAATAGGGCTGACCTCTTATTTAATTAACTTTTTAAATGAATAAAATCTGGGAAAGTTTATTAGTCCACTGTGGCAAATACATTCTCTGAGCAACAAACGGGCCTCTGATCCCTTTTACTTACATCCAGACGTTTCAGAAGTGGTTGAGTAGATGTTTTCCAGTTTTCAGTTAATGGAGGGCTGATTGGGATTTATACACAGGATCCTGTTCCCATTAAAATTAACAACCAAATCCTCACCGATATCACTAAGAGGCAGAGTGAAAGAAGAGTGCCCAATACCATGTGCTCCTCTCAAAAATCTCAGCTTTTTTGAGATTAAACACCGCCAGCTTAGAGAGACCCCACTAATCACATTTCTGTAAAATCATCACTGTAAAAAAGTGCAAAAGTTTACCAAAACCTCTCAAAAAAAAGCCCCTAAATTACTTATATATATAGTTTGGGTTTGTTTGGTTTTTTTTAATTCAAGTTTCTAATTATATTTGCACAAAAGACCATAAGATGTTGTATAGAGGTAGAACCAAACAACAGCTGTCTTCATCAAACCCCATTTGCATTCCTAGAAGTGATGGGAAGCACTTTGTGGCAACTTTTTCCCAGGAGAAGCATTTGAGTTGCCGCAAGTTCCCATCCCCAGGGAAGGTCTGGCTGGTGAGAAGCAGGATGAGCCCCAGCAGCCACAGGGATTACGGGGGAGAACATGAAGGAGGAACTTTAATTCATTTTTGCAACAGATTTCAGCAAAGGCTTGCATTTCTGTCTCCTACGTCACACCCAGGTGCTCTCCTCTACTGATTAAGTTAATCACCATTTGTTTTCTCATGTTTCTTCTCACTTTCTGAATCTTTAAATGTTGGTCAAGATGAGAGCAGCCCCATCCAGCAAGCTCACAGAGGCAGGGGGTTCGGGTCTATGCTCAGGTCTACTCAAGCTGTGACGTGAAGCCAGTTGCCTCTTCACCTTCCTCCCCACCAGACAGGGCTTTATCTCCTGAAATCTCCCCTCCTCAGGTTTCTTCCCACCATCATTTATAAAACTCTCCTTGTGCTTTGATGAAGAATGAAAACCAGACGTGCCAATCCTGAATTTTTCATGAGAAAATCCCCCACCACCATTTCCTGCCAACCCCAGTTGTTGCCTTATTAACATGTATGTATTTCAGGGGTACAGACTGCCTCGACAGTAGTGGGAATTTAGGCAGGAATTGTGGAGCAAGGGCACAACATGCAACACAACAAGGATCTAGATAAGGAGAAAATCAGGACTATCAATACTGGCACAAATTTGTTGCTATGGTATATACGATGTCTTCTGCAGAACAGAGGGTATTTCCAAAAATGAAATTGTCCTGAAGGGAACAGCGGATGAAGAAAGTGAACAAAGGAGGGGACAAAATGCAGAGATTTCTAAAAGAAAAAGACCTGAAAAACACAATGATGGGGCAGACTCCAGTGAATTTAAATACCAGCCCTGCAATAAACTCCACGTAACAGGATCCCCAAACACAGCCCAGCTCTGTACCACCGTGTCGCTGAGCTACTTTTGTTTGGGATGCATGGAATAGCAGTTTTAATTCTCTGATCCTGTTCTACAA
>JAOTQQ010000001.1:60629253-60695645 GCA_026546715.1 Gallinago undulata
CCCCCCCCCCTCCCCCCCCCCCCCCCCCCCCGCCTTCCTCAGGGGAAAGAGTGGAGAAAAACCATGCGTGTTAGTCACATCAGATGAAGTGCTACAGCAACAAGGATTTATACAAAACAGAGCCCCAAAGAGAAGGGCTTGCAGGGTCCCAGCAGCTGTGGGTGAACAACGAGCCGTGCGTCCAGGCGACGATGGGGGGACAAGGCTCACTCAGCCCCAGCCTGGCTGGCCACCCCGGGGCACACCTCAGCGTACAGGAGATGCCCAGGCGCCTTGCAGGGACGTGTCCCCCTTCTGCAATGTGCAGAGCTGGGGATGGAGAGCATCCCATAAACGGGCAGGGCAGGAGGGGCAAGATAATGCTGCCCTGGCCTTGGCTGTCCTTGCAGAGACAGAGGCAGGCCACGTCCAAGGGGCTGTAAGTACCTTTTGGCCTTCAGAAGATGCTACAGCAACCCAAGAGGTGCCCCGACAGGCTCCTTCCTAAAGAGCAGGGAGTTCTAATCACAGCTACTTCTAAACCCCTTTTTAGTTGTTAAGAGACGTGTGTGGATCTGGCAAGGAATAAGCACAAGCAGGGAATGAAGAGAGGATGAAATCAGCTGTTTCCCGGCAAGAGAGGAGACAGTTAAAAGAGTGTGCACACTTTTCATTTTGATTGATGCCAACGAAAGCAATTTCTGTTTCAAAATCAAAACATGAAGGAAACTGTCACAACAAAGTTTTCTAGTCTAAAAAGCTGTTCTTTACCTTATCGTATTCCACACTCAGCAGACACCGTAACTTCAGGGGTGTTTATTTTATTTCCAAGCATACATCCCAAGGGATAGGTTTGCACCTTATGAAGAAGATAAGGAGAGCACAGGGGTCGGGAAGCCTCCAACCTTTTATTCCCACACTGTCTATTGGCTCATGATGCAAGAAACTCCAGGCGAATCCTATGCCCAGCATCAGTGATTTTCTGTAGTTCCTCTGCATATTTCTCTTATTGCTGCAAGTATATTGTTACCTAGAAAAAAATCCAACTGTGACTACATCTACGTCCTCTTGTCTCCTTTCACCCTAAACACTGAGCCCTGCAGAGCCTTTTCGTTTCACAGGGTTGATTGTTCCTTGAAAATCCAGGCTGAATGCTCTCCATGGAGAAAAAAGGAAATTTACACCCGTGTCTACAATAAACAGAACAATATAGCTGAAACGGCAGCTTGGCTTATCACGAAAGCCAATTTTCATGAAATTCAGACGTATAGACTATGTGTATAGAGTGAGTGTAATTATTATTACACTCACAAAATTATTTTCTCCTCTGTTAGTATGGAGACTCGATAGTTTTCAGTAAGAAATATCTGCAAGAGACATCATCAAATTATTAGGAGAAATCAAACCCTCTTGTCTAAAATGTCACTTACTGAGGTTACAAGGACGACTTAAAATTCTGCTATAAATGAAGGAAGCTAGGAAAAATGATTTTTCACTTTGGAGCATTTTATTTGTTCCCTGCCCACAACAATACTGTGCATAACAAACTGAACTGCTGTCACAGTATAAGCATCAGCTGAGCATACACAGCTATTTATTTTTAAATTATTAAAAATGTCAGAATCTACCACTTCAAGGGTACTTTGACAACAATGCAAAAAAAATTACTTTGCAAAATTTTAAAAAGCTCAAATTGGCAACGTCTCTTTAATTGGTTTTAAAACATTTAATAAAAGTTTTATGGTACAGTCCTGCCCTAGGGCCACCACTAATCCCTTATGGCGACGAGAGATACCAAGTAACCTATGGAAGCCGGAAGAGAACATTATGTCCTTTTCCCCCACCTATTACTGTTTACTAAACTAATTACACAAGATTTAATAAATCATCTCAGAAAAAGAAGTTCCTTCAAGTTCTCCTTTCTTGTTATGACGGGCAGCCCCATCTCTGCCGCAACTCATTTTTTTTTTTTCAGGTTTATGCAAAGGAAGAAATTGTTCATCTGTCTCCATTTCCTAATTCCAAAGTGGATCACTACCCTCTGATTTGCAGAGAAGCTACACCCTGCCTTGGAGAGAGGAGGTTTAACATCGTGCTGCCTCATTGCACAAGATGACATGAGGCACGGAAAAGCAGTAGGGTAGAAGGACAGGCCTTTCATAAAAGGGAGCTATTTGGGCATAAGCTTGAATAAACCTGACAATGAAGTCCAAACAGGCAAGTCGGTACGGAAGACAAGCAATAGGCTGGTAGAGCTTGGCAGAGGATGATAAATGTGTTTCACAATACACCCGGAGATTTCCCAACCCGCCAATGTTCATGTGAACATCAGAAATTCAGAGGCAATGTGGGAAAAGAAAAGCAAGACGATGAAAAAAAGAATTATTTTTTTTTTTCCCCTCCATTGCAAAGCAGACAAAAGCAATGCCCATTACAAATTGAGAGGGTACTGACAGGGAAAAACCACCTTGTGGGCAGCGTGTAGCACCTTGGTACTAAATGTGTAATGAGGAGTCAAATGCAGCTGTAAGTCCTGCCAGCCCCAACAAAACCTCTGACCACAACACACATATACTCAAGTGGGACCTCACTGCCCTCCTCCACGGTCAGAGCACAGGGAGCTCCTCTGGCACACCGGCTCCAGGAAAACGAGCAAAGCTGAGCTTATCTGGCCTTTTAAAGCACTCTGGTGCACTTTAAAAAGCATGCAGGCAGACTAAAACGTATCGATGGGATGCTTTAAAGCCTGCTCTTCCAAACCCCCTGTTCTGCTCACAGAGAGCGTCGCCCACAAGCAGGTGGCACCAGCAAAACTCACCATCGCATCTATTTTTAAAGCATCCACAGGAAATACCTGCAAGCAGAGAAACCAGCAGGTCGTCAGACTTGACCTGCAGGGCTCTCTTTACAAGCTAATTGTTTCCTCCTCCCGGAGCTGGCTCTGGCCCAAGTAGGATGTACTTCAAAGGAAGAGCCTCCCCATTAAGGGCTGGAAGCTTGCAACCAACGGGGACTGGCCACTTTGGGACCCTCGTCTCCCAGCCTGTGCTGCTTTCACCCTTTCCAACAGTAAAAGACAAGAGAAAGAAACTGCAAAGCACCTGTTCCCTGCTGCCTTATCTCAAGAACATTTGCCAGGTGGTGTGCTGCAGAAGAACGTTGTGAGTTTTGCAGGCTGTCCCGACAGCCAGAAGGTGCCAGTGCGGCTCTGCTGCAATTAGTCAGAGGTGTCTGCTTGTTGCTGGAGGCAAGGAAAGAAACAACGTGTAAGGGAGGCTCTTAAAGCAGGTGACACGGAAAACAAGCTCTTTATCCAGCACAAAGAAGTAAAAGGCTCGTTCATTAGAGCTGAAGCAAGAGGACTTCCTGTACAGCCCTGAGATGGACCCACGGGAGAAATCATAGAATCATATGGGGTTGGAAGGGACCTCTGGAGATCATCTAGTCCAACCCTCCCACTGGAGTGGGTCTACCTATAGCAGGTTGCACAGGAACTTGCTCAGGCGGGTTTTGAAGGTCTCCAGAGAAGGAGACTCCACCACCTCTCTGGGCAGCCTGTTTCAGTGCTCCACCACTCTCACAGTAAAGAAATTCCTCCTCACGTTTAGGTTGAACCTCTTATACTCAAGTTTGTGCCCGTTTCCTCTTGTCCTGTCACTGGGAACCACCGAGAAAAGAAATGGGAGATGACTGGAAGAGTGGAAGTGTACTGAGGTAAGGTGAGCTTGGCCAAGCTCTATATTAAAAGGACACAAGAGAAATCTCACGTTTTTGGAATGTGCTTCTTACTCTGTCCCAAAAGTCTGATTTAAAGTAAGGGACTCGCCCTCAGTCATGACCCTCTCAGTGAGTCACTCACACCGAATCAGAGGGGAAAAACACCTCCAACCCTCAAGCTCCCCAAAACACTTCAGTCACAGGACATGGGCAGCATCAACATCTTCCCACGATGGCTCTCCCTCTTTCGTGTGAGGAAGAGAGCTGACATGGAAGGAGCAATCACGGCTCCTCCGGTCCCCTGGCCTCTGTAAGCGACAGTGGCTGTGGATGCATGGCCACCTCTTCTCAGGCTGCCCCTTCTGCCACCACTTACCCAGAGCCAGGCGCAATGCAGAAGGTATTTTCCACCGGCATCAGGTGGATGGCAGACCGAAAAATCATCAAGTCGGGGCTGAGATTTGCAGGATGCCAAAGGAAAGGGCTTGGTATTGGACAGGATCAAACAGCAGAGCAGATGAAATGAGGTGAGATATGAGGACACTTACTCAGGGCCAAAGGTTAATGCCTCCCCACATGACAAGGGTCGGTATCTGAGGAATCCAGAGGCCACCATGTAGCTACTGACCTTTGCCCGGGGACCTGAGAGACAGTGCTCACCAGCTCCAGGGTTGTCCCTGTGCCACACCAGAGACAGTCTGGAGTAGAAACTGAGATACTGTTGGTAGAAGAAAGTGATAGCATCAGTAAACAGAGCCCGGGGGGAAAAAAAATAAGCCAGCTTGTGGCTTGGTTTGTTGCAAACCCGGCTAACACTGAACTCCAGCGTGAGGACAGTGCCAAAAAATCAGCAGGATCAGGAGACAGTGCCTGTGTAAATGAGACTGGTGAAGGACTACAGGATTACCTTTCTGGAGGATTAGGATTACCTTTTCAAACACAGCATCTATTTTCCCCTCTCCCGATAGCTCCTGGTCCTCCAAAGGAGCTCCAGGTCCTCCCGAGGGCTTTTCAAGCCCATCAGCAGCACTGCCTAGAAGTTAATAGAGTGACCCAGCACCTGAAACAGACCCCAAAAGGGAAAAAAAAAAAAAAGGCACATTTTAGGGGCCATACCGCTGGTGCCAGCCACCTTCCAGTGGTGCCGTAGGAGACGCGGCGGTGGTGCATAAAGAGCCCGGCTAATTTTGGCTCTCGTGTTGTGAGATTTTTGCTTCCTCTCCTCCTCCTGGGCAAGCTCTCCTGCCGCCTCTGGTACGGCATCCACCGCGGAGGCGTTTGGCTACTACAATCCAAACGGGAGGGGGGCTGGAGTGCTGAGCCAGCGCCCGCTGTTTGCAGAGCCATCCCGCCCGCTGGCACCCCGCAGCTCCTGGCTTCGAGGGGGTGACGGGGACAGGGACGGACCGGGATGGCCACGGCCAGGACAGCCTGTGGGGAAGCCACGGTGCGAGCGTGGCTCTGCGGCTGCTGGAAGCAGTGGGAGGATAATCTGGAGCAGCTGCTGGCATTCCTCCTGTACTCCAGGAGCGACCAAAGCCCGGTGGTGGCCTGACTTTCCCCAGTGTTACTAGAAGCAATGGAAGAGCATCAAGGATAGCTAGGAATTTTCCTTTTATCACAGCCATAGCCACAGCACGTTTATATGAAGCAGAAGGGACTAAGTGACACAGCTGTCAAGATTTTTCCTAATTTTCTCCGCAGACACAAGTGGTAGGCACATTTTCTGCCTGTCCTCATGCTCTCCCTAAGGATCCAACAGAAGTGATGTACCAGTGCTGGAAAAGAGGGCCAAGATGAGGTCTTTGGAGGTCAGGTACTGCTTTCTGGGTCTTGCAGTGAAGAGCTTCATTGAAAGTGCACGTATGTTATACTCCCATTACCACCAAGCTGTAAGTCAGACACAATTTGAAAGCAAACTGTGGGACTTCAAAGAAGGACTTACCAAGAACAAGTCCTCAGCAGGCATAAAAATTGCTTAAATAAACAAGAGCATGTCACTTAAGTGTTCAATTGTTTGCAAAGTAGTTTACATGCACCAGTCTGAGCTAGGGAAAAAAAGTGTTTGCACAGAAACTGCTACGAAGGCCCATTATATGGCACTTCCCAACAAAACCCAGGCTGTTATCCCGGCTGTGATCAGCCTCATTGTGCAACAAACCACCATCAAAGGGAAAAGATCACAAATGCTTCCATACAAGAAACCCCTTGGCCACTAAGGGAAGGAATCACACAGGTGGTATAAGGTACCCCACATCTTATTGAGTGTCCTTGAGGGCTATGCCATGACATAAGTGATGATAATTGGAATCTGAGAAGAAAGAGTAAGAGGATGCTGCAACATTTCTTCCAGAGAAGAAGAGTTCTCCGGTTCAGTTTACACCATTTGTTTCCACGTTGAAAAAAATAACAAGCAGAAAAAAACACAACTCACTTCATTTATAGTTCCCCTGCAAAACACTACACAGACGTTATTTCTTAGAGTTAAAAAGTAAAACTAGAAGTTTTTCTTGATTTGTATTAGTTTATTGCATTCAAAGGTAAAAAAAGAAAAGAAATATTGGTCAGGACACATGCTACCAAAATCTCTAAGCTAAATCATTGAAAATATGCATTATAAACAGATATTCCACATGCACAATGGACACATGCTAGTTTATGTGAGTTATTAAAGGACTAGGCTGAAAATATGCAGACTTTAAGACCATGTTTTAAGAAATTTTAAGTAAAACCACATGCAGGGTATGCATTCTAGCAGATAATTACACATAGAGTAGAGCAAGGCTCATACAGAAAGTAGAAACGGTGTGGTAACATGCACTTTTTATCTAATAGAGAAATACATGTATTATAAAAGCACTTCCTATTTTCCTTTTTAGAAAAGCTAATTTTCAGGCACCACAGGTCACCCACCTCTAGAATCTCACTAATCTAATCTACAGTGTGTAAACACACCCAGATTTACAAGAGAATACTATTTTTAACATCTTCCCTTGTCTAAAACAACTGCTTGTGGGAAAAAAAAAGGGAGGGTAACCCACAAATCTCAGAGAAAAATGGAAACCTGGAAGATGATGAGGCCAGTCCTTCCCAGTTGAAGGCAACTTCTCATTTCCATCTCCAAGAACTGGGGAGGCTATATTTAAAGGCCTCACACATTTTCTCCTGTTACCAGGAAACTCAGCAATTTAAGATAAAATGAGTAGAAGGGTGACCTCTTTAAAAGATTGCTGACAAGTTTCGTTCAGGCAAAGAGGCCGTTAAGTACTTTCTTTACCTGAGATTTCTGCATTTTTTTAACAGTAAGGAACCTCAGATGCCTGATCTACTTCTCCTGTAAAAACTTATGTCTGACTTTTCTTTATATTTTTAAAGCTATTTTGTTGGGGGGGCGGAAAGGAAAGGGGGTGGACAGACATGGACAGACCCCACATTTGAGTATAAGATGCTGTTTTTCAAATCCCTACTTTTTACTTGTCTAAGATGCCATTGATCCAAGAATCGGGAACCTACCTTAGGTGCTTTTGAAGGTGTTTTTGTGTGCATTACAGGCTTCTCTAGAGGCAGCAAACTTGCGTCGATAGGATGGTAATTCTCATTACTTGCTAGTAAGGCCAGGCTGAAACCTCATTGTTTTTGTTTCCTAGAGAAAGGACTGAGATCACATCTGCATTTTATAAAAGCTCCTGAATAGTTGCTGATCAACAACAACCAGCAGCCAAGGCTCTGCCTCTAGAAACTCGCATTGTTCTGCAGTTGGAGTTGCTAGATACACTGTGTCTTCATAAAAAGTCTGGTTAAGTCATTTAAGCTCTGAAACCAAGAAGTGTACTCTCCTGAACAGCTAGCAGAAATTGTTACTAACAAGAATTATATGCAGCAGCCTCTGGGCTGCATTATTTGGCTTCCTTTGTTCTTTAAAGGATACTCATAGTCAGCTCAAAACCTGCTAGTATTTCTAGGTTCTACGAAATAAGGCTATTTTGAGTTAGCAACTCAGATGTAAATGGGAAAAGTACATTTTCCTATCTGTTTTCTAGGGTTTAATATAAAAACAGTCGGGTAGGGAGCCAGAGCTGCTGTGGGAATTTAGGAGTCGCACGGTGTAAAAAGTGCTCTCAGTATTTGCTGTCGGTTGAAGCGTTGGGGCTGGGGGGAAAGGTCTTGTAAAACCCTCTGCCTCTCTCCCGTTTCTCTGACAAGCACACTGGCCGAATTTTATAAGGACTGGCCTAGGAACAGATGCAGAAAAGAGGTGACTTTTGCCTTTTGTTACAGCTCTGCCACCCCCAACCCCGCCGAGTGCCCGACGGGGTGACAGACCACCTGGCCCGACTCTGTTCCTAGAAGCTGGAGTTGTTCTCCTGCCCAAGCTCCCTCTTCTGTGAATTATGGCAAGTCCCTCAAGCCTCCTTTCCCAGTCGTTGTTGAGGAGGGCTATCGTGCCAGAGAGGCTCCTTGGACCTGCTCACTTGCCCAGGACAGGCACCGCAGACACAGCCGTGCTTTGCTTAGCTGGGGATCAGGTGGAGCTCGGGGCACGCGTTGCTCTGGTGCCGGAGCACACGAGCAAGCTGGGTGAGTGAGCCGTGCCTCCCCCACAAGCTGCTGGATTCGGGAGGGGTTGTGGAAAAGTGGGTTCCGGGGTGGACTTGGAGCATGAGAGCTAAGGGGTAGGAATCAGCCTCTGGGCAGCAGGGCATCTTCATGGGCTACTAGTAGTGGGCTGGAAATAGGAAAGGTCTCTCAATGCCCCCTGCCACATCAGGCTCTTCTCTACTCACCCCATTTCCATCTCTCTCCATGCTTTTCCTCCTCTGTTGGAAATAACTACAGAACAAGGACTACAGCTGAGAGAAGTGACAGTCTGTTCCTCACGCTGGCATCGACTTGTCCTCCTACAAACCCACGGAGCGTGCTTAGGCATGGTCGGCACGGAGGGAGGAGATGAGAGCTTCTCCTGTTGTAAGAAAATGGTAACCAGTTACATGGGAACAAGAGGGAGGCATGGAGGAGGTCAGTGGGTTCCCTTCCTCCACCTTACCTGTAAATACCTGCACCTGCAGGTACCCACAGCTTACAATAACATGTGGACGGGGTCTAGCAGGACCAGGCTGCCCACAGTAACTACAGCCAGGCTGCAGATTGCCCCAGTTTCCCCCCTTAGATGAGAACCCAGTCACCTTACAGCTAGTCCTTTGCATTGTGTCGTTCAGGTAAAGCACAGGCTGTTGGAAAAAAATTTGGCTGCCCTCAGCCCGCCTCCCAAGGAGCATTTTACACCACAGCATGTCACCTTTGTCCTGCTGGACGTCCGTGCTACCTAGCAATTTTTTGGGCAGGGATCAAGTAGACTTGCACTTAGTCACGAGCTGCTTGGCACATTCCTACCAGTAAAAGTGGCAATTTTTTCCATCTCCACTGGAGACCCTCCATTAAAAGGATCTCTCGGTAGAGTGGTCCCCAGCCTTAACAGAACTAACCCTTTCCCCAAATGCCAACTATAGCGCTATTGATTTCAAGAAGCCGGCACAGATAACTTATCGTGATGGATCCATTAACCCCTCTTGGAATTGCATAACCTGCTGAACTATTACCACGCACAGATAGCCAAGTGGGGTATTAGAGGAGATAAAATAATCATCTCCCCAGCAAAGAACATTGTTATGGCTGAGGAATAATGTTTGCTGAGGGCTTAATTTCAGGTTGATTGAGGAAGACGTAGAAGACAATATAGTCAAAAATTAAACGGGGACAACCCGGCATAGACACAGTTGCGGGACACAACATAGCTGGCTCAGGACAGGGAACATCTTTGCAGCGTAGCGTAAAGGCACAGCCCTGAGCGTTTTATTAGGAGCAGAAAGATCCTAGAGCCAGGGGTTGAATTTCATAAAGGGCATTTTCCCCTTCTGGGGTATCAGAGATGGGAAATGCATACATTTTTTCCACAGCCGAGCAGAACCAGACTGTGAGGAACCTGAGCCCATTCACTGTAACTTGGGCAGAGGAACTATTCCTCAGTCTCCTGCCTGGGATTTTCTTCATTACTTCCTTGCCCTGCAGCAGTGGTGTCCTGCAGCCTTTGGAAACTGTCCCCGGAGGACACAAAGTGTCCTTGGTGACCTCGAATTTGGGGCTTTAGGAAAAAAAAAAAAAAAAAAAAGGGATTTACCTGCTGGGTGTGGGGGGGTGGACAGACACGGGGCTGCCCGCTGGGGCTGGACCTCTGGCCGGCAGCTGCGGGGCAGGGCGGCCCCGAGGGGGCTCCCTGGCAGCGGGCAGGGCCACCCCCGCAGCCTGCCGGGGTGCGGGGCACCAGCCGGTCCGCCTCGACTTTCACATGAAGCAGCCTTTGCCCTGCGCGCAGGTTGCGCCGGAGGAACCCCGCGGTGGGTCGCGGCGGGACAGGCCCAGGGCGGTGCGGGGGGGGGGGGGGCCGCGGGGTCCTCCCGGGGCGGTGCGGGGGGGGGGGAATCGCGGGGTCCGTCCCGGGGCGGTGCGGGGGGGGTCCGCGGGGGCCGTCCCGGGGCGGGACGCGGGGGCCACCGGTGTCCGCGGCGGGGCGGGGCGCGGGGCGGTGCGCGGGGGGGCGCGGTGCCGGGCCGCCACGGGCACACGTGGCTCAGCCCCCCAAAAAGGCACTCCCCGCCGGCGAAAGGGGGCAGTTCGTACCTCAGCCCCTACGGAGGTGCCGTCGGTCCGGTCCGGGCGGTTGGTGGGTACCGGTGAGCGAGTGGCCACCGTTGGTTGCGGAGAGGCGGCTCCCGCCCCTGCGGAGGCAGCCCCAGGTTCGGGGCGGCCCTACCTGCCGGCGTTATGAACCTGACAGCCGAGAGCCACCGCATCCCGCTGAGCGACGGGAACAGCATCCCCCTGTTGGGGCTGGGCACCTACGCCGACCCCCAGAAAGTAAGTCCGTGGGCGCCGGGACGCCCCGCTCCGTCGGGGTCGGGGGGGCAGGTTGGCGGTCGCCCTCGCTGCAGAACCCCCGACCCGGGGCCACCTGCCTGTTCCCTTCCCCCTTCCTTTCTCCCCCCTGGCCATTTCTCTTTCTGCTCCTTTCCCCGGGCAAAGTTAAAGCCCGAGTTCTCCCGTGAGCGGTGCGGGGGGGGGGGGGAACCCACCAAAACCCACCAAAACCCACCTCCAAATCCCGCCCGGTTTGCGGTGTGCTGCTCACCGCCCCGCACAGCTCCGCGCCGGTGGCCGCACGGGAAGGGGACGCGGGGAGAGGGGCCACTGCCCCGGGGACCGAGGGGTCCGGGCGGTGCAGCCCCCTCTCACCGGGATGGGATGTAAGAGCCGGGGAGGGCTGGCTCCCCGGCAGGGGGGTTCGGAGCCCTCCGTCCCGAGAATTCGGGGAGGGGGAGAGGACGGTGCCGCCGGGCTCCCCCCGGTGCCACCGCCGCCCCCCCCCCCCCCTCCCTGTGCCGAGCGGCAGATTAAGATGAGGGAATTCGGACCGTCTCGCCTCTGGCCCCGCCACTTTCCAAGGAATGTTCCTGAAACAAAAGCCCCAAATTCCTGCATCCTGATTCCTGCGGCTCCCACAAGCCGACTGCCAGCGGCCAAACCGGGCTCAACTATGCCGCATCCTTCGGTTTTGCGTGGCCCGGGCGGGCATCCCGTCCGGCCGTGGCTGGCTGGGTTTGCGGGGAGGCTGCGGGAGCACACCTGATGCTGCTTCTCTCTGGGCGTAAGGGAGCTCACAGGCAGCCCCTTAGCCTTTCGCTCTCCTAAACTGCCCGATCTTTCAGCAGTTCTTTGCTGTTTTGGTTGGTTGGTTGGTTGAAGAGTAGGAAAAGAGGTACCGTGGCCAGAACCCTCCTTGTGTAACCGTCTCGGAGTTGAGATGCAATATTGCGTGTACGACTCCGCATACCACAAGGTATTTAAAAATACCTTTTTTTTTTTAAAGAAAGCACTTGATTAAAGCTATTTAACGACTACTAATTGTACTATGGTATATTAAAAACAGCTTCGAAGACGACCTTCAATAAACGCCGCTTCTGCTTCGATAAACGCAGCGGGAACGGTGTAGAAAAAGGGTGCGAGAAATCCCTGGGGGTGCCGATCACCCAGGTTGACAATGCTGATTCACATGGGGGAAGAATTAGCAAAAATCTGCAATTTCAGAAGCTGGGCACCGTCCCCCACATCTCCAGAGTTTCTGGAGATCTTTTCAGCTAGCGCGTTCTTTGAATAACAGTTAGGGGGAAATAAAATTAAGCCTTTCTAACAGGAGTTTTGATGTAGCGAAGCAGAACGTTGCATAATTCAGTGACAAAATAGCACTCGGCAAACTTGATGCGTCTCTTTCTAGACTTGTATATCATGCCCTCGACCCTCGAGTTGCAATTTTACAGGAGTTTTAAATGGAGAAAAGTGAAGCTGCCGGCAGAAGGGGTGCTCCTGCCTCGGTGCGATTCCCTCCTGTGGCTTGTCGCCCGATGCTGTGGCATTAGCCAGGCTCGGGCAGGGAGCTCAGAGCAGCAAGTAACCTGCTGAAAGAAGAGGCAGATGCGGTTCCCCCTTCAGAGGCAGCTTCTCGGCAAGGCTATAACCTTGCTAAGAGCTCTTTCTGCAGAAATTAAATGTCCCAAAATCAGCACAGTAGCAGTCCCTGCTCCTTCTTCCCCAGCCGTGCAAAATTCTGATGCCTCCTTTGCCCTCCCACAGGTTGAGGTGGACAGTGAGACTTTGCACAACAAGAAAAAATGAATAATTTTTAGATAGGGATGATTTTACGATTTTCAGGCAAATCAGCCCCAGGTAGTGTCTTTTTGCTTTTCCCATGTATCTCTTTTGTTTTCCCGTGACAGAAGCAGGGCGGGGGGGGGGGGATAGGGGGGTAGGACACGATACACCAGAGGACCATGCAGGCAGGACATTGCTATGGCAACTCCAATTTACAGCAATCGAAGCTGCTGTTTAACTGCACCCTCAACGGGGATGGGTGCATATACCCAACTACTCATTCTCCCCCCCCCCCCGAGTTAGTAGGAGTTTGATTTTCTGAGCTGTCTCTCTTTTTCGACACGATAAACATGTTAGAAAGTTACGGGTGGGAGGAGGAGCTGAGAAGAGGTAGAGAAAGCAGCACTAATAAGCCACTTGGAAATAATCGTTTTTGCAGAAGACCAGGTGAAACACTGTTCTTTACCTAGAGGAGCCGAGCTGAAGATTTACGCTAGGGTTAGGACCATGTATTTGAGTCGGGGAACTCGTCACAGGGGGCAGCTGGGGAAAGGTGGCAGCGGGATTTGTCGCGGAATGGTTTGCAGCGACCGGTCAGTGTTGGGGCAGGACGTTTAAATTGGTCACAGCTTAAAGCTCTCCCACCTCAAAAAGTCTCCTTTGCTGATAAGAGCAGAGGGGGCTTCTGCCAACACCTGGCTGTGGCAGCAAAGTGCCACTTAGCCGGGACAAGCTGCTCTGCCGGGTGCTGACTTGTGCCTGGCACAGCTTCCACTGGGATGCCTGGTGAGGTTTCTGTCCAGTTCCTCCCGCCCAGAGAGCTGAAAGGCTTTGTGGCAACTCAGGACAGTTTCAAGGTTTATCTTAACAAGCCAGGCTATAAACTAGCACTGACACGTTTCCCTTAAAATGCTTAGCTGCAGCCTTTTTGAGGCTGAATTGCTTAAGAAGCAGCATCTGAGCCACCCATTCTCCAGCGGTGGGGGCAGGCAGCTGGTGGTAGCAACGGTGCCAGCCGTCCCCAGCACACTATTTCTGCTCATGAGTCAGATCTCCGCCACTTCTAGTCATTTTGTGCTTTGATATAAAATACAGAGCCATTCAGTTGTCAGATTATTCATCTTGCTCTTGGAAGCAGATTTTCTTTTTGTTTTTTTTTTCCCCTTTTTTTCTTTCAAAGGTTATTCACCCTGGCACCTCCATGTCAGAGCAGCTTGTCCAAAACAAATCTGTTTTCTCCATCTCACGCTATAACCCAGTAGCTCGTAACGAGCCTGGAGTGTTCTTCCTGAAGTGCAGGAATGCTCTCGCTGGCTAAGGAAACCAGGCAGATCTAGTTAGCCACGGAGCAAGGAAATCTGCTTCTCCGATGGCTGGTTACAAGAAAACAGAGACAGGAGGCCAGCTCTCATGTTTCAGGCTTTGTCTGATTAAACTGCACAGCAGTGCCCTCGGAATTGAAACGTGTCAGCAGCTTGTCTTAAATAGCTTAATTGTTCTCCAAAAGACCACTTTGGGAGATAAGTCACGCTTCTCCAGTTGTGAAACGCTTAAAAAAAAAATAATAATAAATCTATTGACGGAAATTTGGTCCCTGTGCACGTTTACTGACTCAACGAAATACATCACTCAACTGGAGCAGAGCTGGACCACTGTGGAAAAAGGTCTATTTGATAATCAGATTACTTTACATTTGAACACTCTTTCCCCCTAGATGTAAGAAAGCTTTTCTTTTGACTGGACACAGGTCAGGATGGCAAGAATTCAGCTAATTCTTCACGTCTGAAAGCACTGCTAGTGCGATCTGGGGGTTTCTTTTTGCTTTACTGTCCTAGCACAGCAAGAAAGTGCAATGAATTCCATTTGCTATCAGCTCACCTGCTAGCAGAAAGAAAGGTGTCTTCACTGGGTCATAGAATTAGTGATAAATTTGGGTCGTTTATCGAGAAAAGCACTTAGAAATATTCTTCGCTGCTTTAATTAGTGTTTCCTATCCTTATTTGTAAGGGAAGGTAATGATTGTACAACTGAAAAGATTAGCTTGCTTTTTGGTGGAGATTTCAGTGCACTGAAGTCAGTCTTGCATTCTCCTTTACAAAGGAAAGGAAACGTGTAAGTTGTATCAGATTCTTGTCTACGTAAATCACGCCACTCATCCCAGCAAGGATGGACTCGAGTGAAACACTGAAAGTCCCAGTCACTTACTCCTTCCCCTGGTCTCTCCTCCTGGCCCCAAGCATCCCCTCTCCCTCTGAGCCTGGGAGGGAACCAGCAGTGAATCTGGACTATCAAGGCCCTCCAGACGGCTTTAAAATTTGAGGCCAATTCTGCCTCTGTCTGGCTCTGCGGATCCTTCTGGCAAAGCCCCACGCGTGCAGGAGCGGCTCTGCCAAGGCTCCAGCAGATGCTCCGTGTCCAGCTTTCCCTCCCGGAGGGCCCCCCAGCCGTTGACCCAATTCTCCGGGGTATTAAATGGATGGAGCCGAGGGGGGAGGGAGGGGGGGAGAAGGATGGAGGGAGAGGGCAGCCCCTTTGATGCGCATGTGGCATCACCCTGTGCCACGGCAGAGCCAGATCAGCTCCCCAGGCTCCCACCACCTCCTAAGCGTTGATGGTTCCCCAGCACAGCACAGCCCAGCAAGCAGTACCGGTACCCATCTGGAAGCGGACCGGGTATGAGGGCGAGCAGGCTCAGAGGGGAAAGGTGCTAAAACCACTCCTAAATCCTGGAAATCCTATGCCTCGTTAAAACGGCACTTATGCCCGCTCCACTTTATAACTCATCCCTGTCAACACGGCTGGGATCGTCAGCCCAGTGCCTCCACAGAAATACTCGCTGCCTCCCTGGAAGGTCAAGGGGCCTTGGCCACGGCTCCTCTCCCGCCTTCCTGTTTTGACCGAGGGAGGAGAAGGCTCGGAGGGAAGGTTGTAGCAACCACACCGTACACAGGCGCTGCTTCTGAAACAGAAGATTGGGCAAAACGCTCAAGAATAGCACTGGGTGAGGGTTTTTGGCAAGTTTGCGACTTTGCGCTAAAAATGAGGTTCTGAGGTAGCCAAATCCATTCGTAAATTGGAAGCAGTTTTGTGGCGTATTTTCAGGCAAAACAAATGGCAAAGTGTTTCATTTTGGGCACTGGCAGTACAAGCTGAGGAATCAAAGGATTATTAAAGCGGTTGGAGGTAGCAGTTGCCTTTCCCTGAATAGCCCGCTGGTGAGGGAATCCACACAGATTCCGTCCTCCTCGCTGCCTCTGGGGATTAAATCCATATCACACAGCCCAGGGAAATAACACGATCGTGGGGGGGGGGTATGCGATAGCTAGAGAGGGGCAAGAGGAGACACGTACGGGCTGCCGTGGGAGGAGAACCCTCCCCACGGGAAAGCGTGCTGCCCACCAGCCCCACGGCTCTGGAGGCTGAAGAACTTGGTATGGCATCCAGCCAGGAGGGAGAGACCCGTTTCCCCAAATCCTTAACTACCACAAAAGTAACCCTGGTGAACGCCCGGACAGTCTGGGTTTTGTTTGAGAAGAAATCGCTGGTTTGAATCAGGGAGAGGAAAAGTTCATCCAGGGCTCCCATATCCAATCTGAGTGACAAAATTAAAAAAAAAAATAAAAATAAAAATAAAATCTGTTTTGGGTAAGTAAAAACACTGTTTTGGCAACCTGAATTACTTTTTACACCCAAGCTAGAAGCTGAGCAGAGTAACTTTTCGTTGTATGGGCCTAAGATCCCCTAGTGCTCTCGTAGGAACTTTTTGGCATTAAAAGTCCTATGCACAAGGATGTGCAATATCGATCGATCTCAACAAAGCAGGTTTCATCTCTCTCTGCCTGCCTTTGGAGCTGCCGTAGGCTACCTTTAAGTCAAGCTAGGTAATAAATGGCTTGCCCCCATGATGCAGTCTGGATCTCCAAGCTCCAGTAACGGGGGGATTACAGACAATTTAATGACCTCTGTTTTCCTCCTGGCCATCACTGGCTTCTGAAACATGATTGGTTGGAGACAGGAATGATCTCAGGTGACTTAGAGAATGTCACCTGGCCTGACCCAAAGCTACCAAATGCATGACATATTGAAAGTCCCAGGAAGGAGTGACATCTGAGATCTCTGGAGACGAAGTTGAAGCTTAAAGGCTTCCACTTCTTGATCTCTTTCCTACAAATTTCTCCTCTCAGACTCAGGCAACTCTCTTCCTTCTTCCTCCTGAGGGAAACCTCCCACTTGGCTTCTGGAGTTTTTCTAGAAACAGGAGGCAGCAGCAAGAGCAGGAACTACTCCAACGTGCAAGCGTCCCTACAGCCCTAGTTTGCTTCCCATGACACGCTATTAAAATAAATACGTAAAGAAATTACCACAGTCCTTTTAACATGAACAATGACACATGAATATGTGTTTAAATTCAGCAAGTACTGACTCTGAAGTTAGCTCTGTAATGAAGTGATCTTTATGAACCTGTATGAAATCACCACAGGTGTAGGCCAGGGGGATATTTTGCTTTTTAATTCCCTAAAAAAAGCCATCGGGAGCCTGATTTGAGCAAAGCTGGGGGGAGTCAGCTGGGATGGTTGGCTACAGAGCTTAAGAAGTGAAGAAAGTTCCGAAAACAAAATTGGGTTTTTTTTAAGGTTGTTGGGCCACGCTCCCTGACCAGCATTTCCAAAGTACATTGTGCCCCTTTACAGTCCCTTTAAGTAACCACCACTGGCTTCCTCCAGCCCTTTGCTTCTCGAGCAGCAGTATTACCTCATGCGGCACTAATTCCTCTTGTCTTCAGGGAGAGCTTTGGAGATGCAGAGCCACAGCTGGCTGACACAGAGCAACACGCCGTCTTCCAGGGTGGGGATTTCAGAGATGTTTCAGCGGGTGGCCTTATGTTCCTTTCGTCTCTGAGGATATCCTAAAACCATATTCCCAAAATGAGAGCCGTACGCTTGAGGTCAAGGGCGGAAGGGAAAGAGTTTCATTACTGCAGGCCAGGAGGAGAACTGTGTCTGTTCTGCTACGCGTCCTGGAGGGTTCCTGTTATTAAACTCTTAGCCTAGCCTTTACGCGGAATGGTATTTATCCCAAAACCATATCTCTGTAGCCAGGTCACTCACTGACAAAGTGGTGTCTTGGTTAGTTTCACACTTGGAGGGCTAAACCATACTCAGACGAACCAGCTCGCACAGACCGCAGACGAGATGGACGCCGTTCCTTTGGTGGCTGGTGTCTTGGTGTCGAGTGATTACCCTCTTTGCTTAATCTCCCGGATTTTACTCCTTGTTCCTCAACTAAGCCATGATTACTGGCAAGACCCAGCTGCCAAGAGCGGGTAAAGGCAAGATTTCTTGGGATTTGATTCCCAGATGCCTTGAGGAGGTGCAGTAGCAGGCAGCAGAACAACGTGGCGCTCAGGCAGGAGCGGGGCTGCTCGCTGGAAACGCGAGCAAAAGCACCGTGAGCAAGAAGATAGGGGAAAAGGAGTCTGCATGAAGATTCCAGAAACTGCAGCAGCTCTGGGCTGTGTTATTGCCTTAATCCATCCCTGCTGTTGGCTACAGAGGTGGCAAACATGCCAGAGGGTGGGGGATGAACAGACGAACACTTAAGATGCTGCTTTCACAGATCAAACTTCCCCGTAGCAAGTAGGTGAAGGTACAGAGCAGAAGAATGCACTAAATCAAAAAGGTCTCAGACAAATTCTGCTTTCATCAATGACTTTTGCTAAAACCTTAGTGTCGCACGACACATTTTAAAGTTCCCTTTGGTATATGCTTTAATGGCATATTTACCACCTATGAAAAGCCAAGTTCGTTTATCTTAAATTCCCCTTCTCTGTCCTGCCACTGGAACAGTCTTTCTATATTTCCAAGCCTTCAACGCTTTGTCTTCTTGGTGTTCAGCCATGACCTCTCCTGCCCTGCTTGCAACCACATCTTGACGCCTCAATTCCTGCTAGCTCCCTGTAATCTCATGTTATACAATGGAACATTTTTGGCTTGCATAAATGCAAGATTGCATCTTTATCTCATTAAGAAAGGAAAATTAAGTCACCTAATGAGAAAAAAAGCAGGTAATCAGAAAACCCAGCTGCTTTTCTTCTGAAATGTGGCAGGTTGAAAAACTCCTAGCTTTAATGGTTACAGTACAGTTCTTACACAAAAGTCAGATTTTAAAGTTGGATTTGATAATATGATTTATCACTCTGTCAAGCTGGAGGAAAAATTCTTCCATGCAGCTTTCTTGAGGACACAACCTTTGTTCTTACGACTTTAATTTGCACAAAACACGTGGCTCTAAGACACTTGAATTTGCAGGAATGCTCGTTCACGTTGATGTATCTTCTCTGCTGAAATCTCTGTGGTCCTTCATTTTTATGAATCCTGAAGCCTAATAGAAAACAAACTGGTAGTATGACTAATCTCTACTTTATGCCAACGGCTTCTGTGGTGTTTCCAGCTATGAAGACAATTAATGTCTAATCATGTGTGACAGATTAAAAGCTGCATTTACTGAAATTACCAACATGTAAAATTCCTGATGAGAATGGGCCCAGTCTTGTACACGAGGGTGAATGAAAGACTAACTTTCTAGCCACAAAGTTCATCAACTTATGGAGGACTTCTGAGCCAAATAGCTATACAACTGCTAGTCCTGGAAAACAGTGGATTTTTCAGTTTGTTCTGAGAAGTAGACTGTGCTGAGAATGACTCCCCCCACCCCAAACCTGAGCATGCCTTAAACTATGAGCCTTCAAAAAAACCCTTCTTAAAAAGACAGCTCCTCTAACCTACGCTGACGTCTCAGCTGCTATGTGAAAACGCTTTGAGACGGGTCCAGGACCAAAAGACGTATCCCCCAGCAGAGCAGAGGACTTCTACTAATGAAACTGTTGACAGCCAGATAATTGCCTGGCCCCAGTGCAGTGATGCCTGCCTAATCCAAGCAGAGGGGCTGGCTCTCACAGCCAACCTGGCACCGCGTCACTTGGCTCCCGAACACGGTACCAACACCACAAGAGCGCTCCAGAGGAAAACGTTCCCAGAGCAAGGTGACATTTAGGAGATGACAACTTTGTCTGCGAGTTGCTACAGCTTCCGGACGGTGAACATCAGATGCCAACATCACCCACCGAGCTACACGTCTGGCTACCACACAGGGTAGAATTCCATTGATTCAGTCCAGATCCAAAATTAACAGAAGGGTAATCCAGATAAACTACCCAAAACCAGTCATAGGGGTTCTTGTTTGAAAAGTAACCGAACAAAAAGCAGGTCTTTGCATACCCGTGTACTGCAGTGACATGCACTAGCTGTTTCAATATATCCCTCTTCCAAAAACTACAAAGCTAGCTGTTACCAAAGCAATAATATCAAGGCCAAATATTGACACACAAAAAATAATAATTTTTTTCAATTTTCCTCTGGCTTTCTAAACATGCTGGATTTTTAACCCTGCTCAAGAGCCACAGAGAAAGCCCTCCCATGTACATAAGAGTTATGAACATTGTTTTACAGAAGATGAGACGGGGAATCACTGGCATTGTTGAAGAGGGGAAAAACTGAATGTCCGTGAGTGAGTAATCTGAATTAACACCACTGAAAGAAACACTTTTGGCAAGAACATTTAGAGCCCAATTTCCCAGACAAACCTCCATTTTCTAAAACAACCCTGACTGACTCCATACGTTAAATATGACTGTGTACTCCCGTGTGTCCCCGATTCCCCGCAGTTCTCCGAAGAACAGCGTTAAGTATGTTCTTACAGCTCATGCGGGAAGCTAACATCTGGGTTGTGTCTTTGGTTGACCTACAAGGCCACATTTGTCAAAACTTGAAAATGCTGTGCAGAAAATGCCTCTCTAGGCTTCATCAAAGCCAAGTTTTGTTGGTTCAGCTAACTAGGTGGTGGAATTCCCCAAATTTTACATCTGCCTTTGCAAACACTTCTTAAATTGGTGCCAGCAACCTCTCCCCTTTAACTCTAGGGAAAGAAGCAGAAGAACTACTGGCAACCTCTTCTTTCTCCTCTGTTATTGCACAAGTTGATGCTTTATCTTCCCCTTGCACCTCAAGCATTCCTGGGATCACATTCTTTGACTAAAGGGTATTTTGATAGCATCCACCCTTCCAGTTAGGTCTGTGCTTTCCAGGGCTGGTTAGCTATTGTGTCCTCCAGCTCTTCGGGGACTGTCCCAGCACACCCTGCTGGCACTATGAGCACAGGACCTGCGTGTGCCCATCATTTGCTTGGTTTGCTTTAATCCTGTAGCTGCTGATGGAGAGGCAGGGCAACCCTTTAGCCTAGGCTTGCGTTAAGTGAATTTGATCAAGTTGCAGCGATCCCAAAACTGAGGATTCTGCAATCAAGTGGTAAAAATAACTCCAGCAGCCTCTGCCAGCTACAATAATAAGGCTTTCCTGAGCACAGCTTTGGCTAAATCCTAGAATAACAATGTAACAGGAATTCTAGAAGTGCTAAATCTGAGGTTATGCAATCTAATTTCTGTTCTATGGGCAATCGTAGCTCATGCTTCAGGCCACTGACAGGACATCAGGCTAGAGGAGAAAGGCACCCCTTGTCGAAGCTTATTCACAGCATGGTAAGAGGCAGCAAGCGTGACCATTCCCCCCATCTTCTCTGGGCGCACTTGCCATCTTTCTGTAAGGCAACGAACTGCACGATGCAGAGGAAAGCTCTGGGACAGCATAACAACTTGTGGCTCTCAGCTGTGTGCTCTCTGCCTCCCTTCTCAGCTCTACCTGCTTTTGCAGAGATCCCTTCACTGGTTTTTGCTTCCTGGATGGTGGCTGCCAATGCTTCCGGGGGACGAAAGCCAGATTTTCCTGCGTACGAGAGAAGGGGATGTGCTGGCGGTTGCGTTTTCCAGGAAAGAGGTGTACAGTACAGCTTCTCCTTTACAAGATTAAACAATTCTAAGAATGTACCCTTGTGTGGCTCATATCCCCTGGCTTTGTAAACTCAACCTGTACTTTCCTGTAATGCCTTCAGTACACATGTTTTCTATTCCTAACGTCTTAAGCCAGCCCTTTTTGCCAGTCTGTCCGGAAAACAGGCAAATGGAAATAAGCAATTGGGCTTTTAGAAACTTGCATAAGAATCTGTGTGTGAGTGCCGAGGTCTGGCGAAGGAGGCTCTGAGCCCAGGAATGTACCTACTTTCTCCTTCCTGTATTTAGCTGACTAAGATTCCTAAACAGCGGCTCCACATCTTAAATTATAGGTTAGGACTGGAGCGCTTAGCCCACAGCTTGGATCTCTTGTGTAATTCGGCTGCAGCTACTTTCAGATGTTTCCAGGAGATGGCCCTGTCTCTGCCAACACCTCGAGCTCTTCCTCCCAGGATCGGCATTCCCAGCTGAGGGACTGGATACCATTGCACTAACCGGGTGATGTGCTCGGGACTAAGGTAGACGGCTCCTTCTCCAGGGTGCTGCTCCCTCAGCTCTCACTTGCCAAGGCTGGTGCAGCTCTCCAAAGCTGCATAGGTGAAAGAGGGCAGAGCAGAATCTGGGAGCCTAACTCAGCCTGCTTTTCTTTACTGAATGCACTAGTAAAGAATAAATGACAAAAACGATGGTAATACATTTATAAAAGAGATGCTGATGGTAGTTGTTCGGGTGGTTTTGCAAGATCACAATCTGCTGCTAAGGTGTCCCGTTAGCTTTCTCTCTGGAGGTGACAAGAACCTCTCTTTGTCAGGTGAAAAGCTGATGGAAATTGCTGACCATAAAAGGATGCTTTAGAGAAAGCAAAAGCATTGGTGGGCAGCTGAAATACAACACTAAATAGCAGTAACGAGAAAGACAACCACTAACACTGCTAAGCAAATGCGGTTCTACTTCAGTATGCCTCCACAAAGAATATTCTCCTGTGGTTTGGTCACATTCAATCTCGGACAAAACCGAAGGTGTACATTTTCTGTGGTAGGGAGAATAGTTTTTGACAAAATGGGGTGTGATGGAAGTTGTCTGGAATAAACATGAAAAAAGTTCACAGTCTCAGAGGAAAAAGAGACCAGACCCTTTCATACAGGCAGAACTGGTGAAGCACATTGCTTTTTCAGACTCATCAAATGTGGTAACTGGCCAGTTGGCTACCTCATCTACGGAGAAGAGGCCAAATTGCTTCTTCCTTTCATTCAGTGAAAGAGAAAATCTGAGTCTGCTCCCCCCGCCCTTCTGCCAGATTAATTTACCATGGAAGCTGAAGGAAACTGATACTGGTTAAACATCACGCATGGTGGCAAATCAGCAGGTTTACAATCAAGCTATTGATTGATAGAAGAAATAATTGTGTGTGTTTCGTTAAACTCTATGATCTTAAAAACAGCCTCGATGCTATTGAAGGAGTTTTTAGCAATTGATCGAGTGGTTCCAGTCAACCAAGCAATTTTTCTTTCATCATAAAACATGTAATAAATTTAATACTTTTTCTGGCACAAATTAACAACTGACTGTAAGAGCACTGAAGATAAAAATCTGGCTTACAGTGTACAGGTGGTTATAAATTTCCAGTTCTAAATGAGCAATCCTTGATCAAAGTAGCATAGTTGCAGGGCACGCTGATTAGAAGCTCAAACATTAATTGTAGCTAAAGATCAAGCATACCTCTTATCTACACTTAAAATAAAAGTAATAAAGAAGCTAAGATTTGTCTTAAGGCCAAAGCACCCTGATTTACCCCCTGACAAAGCACAAAGGCTAATAGCACTGAAACATTTCAGTACCTCATCTGGAGGAGGTGGAGGTTTGGCTTTCCTGATAGACTAAAGGTCTGATAGACTAGTGTTAGTAGGATGTAATGAAGACCAAGGCAACTGAAAGCCTTTCAGGAGCAGTCAATGGCCAGTTTTCACTGGCCATCTCCTGGTCCCTTGTACGAGGCCACAAGACCTAGGAGCGGCCCTAGCCGCACTTAAGTAAAAGTTAGTTTTCAGTTGGTAATCTCTGATCTGGCCACTACTAGTTAAAGACTTTCTTTCCACGAAAGACAGAAGAGATTAAAATACCTCAGGCAGAGTGGCAAGGCAGAGGGGAAAGGTCCAGGTTTGTGCCTTCTCTGATGGAAAGACGGAGGAGCAGTGGTGATCCGAGTCATCCAACTTTAATAGGGTCTGTCAAGAAACAATGGAATAAGATATGACACTTAAGACAACGCTTCTAAAAAGCAGCAAACCCACAATATGACTAGCCTGTGCAACTCATCAGCACAGTTTACCACAGCCCATTACTGAGGATTTGGAAGGATCAGATATGTGAAATGCTAGAAATGATAGTTTCTCCATGAGAATGAAAATAAACATATGGTATAAAGTTTCCAGACTCACAGATGTCTCAGGACTTCAGCTGGGACACTTGAATAGAGGCAGGATTTTCCAAAAACTGTTCCCTAGGTTGTCTTGCATTTTCATATGAAGCACCTTAGACCAGGATCTGTCAGAACTAATATACCACATCAGATGAAATGAACTAGTGCAATGAAAACATTTATTTTTAATGTAAACCCATCTCCAGCCGTTGGTAATCAAGGATTGATCCAAAAAAAGCCTCCTCAAGCCCCTGAAGAATAAGATTAAGCCTTGAGATGGAGGAGTCTTTCATAAGATTATTTGTACAGATGTGTGTAAGTCCTATGCAAAAGACTAAGAAATACATAGAAGTTCAACTCTAACATAAGTTAACAGATGCAGCCAAAGACAATTGCAGTAACTGCAAGCCTTCTCATTTTCCTCTATTCCACCCTCCTCCAGAGTCTGCAATTATGCCATTGCCCTATATGTGAGACTCTACCCCTTCTTCACTTCTTCCTTCTGCTTTTGTTACTGACCAAACTGGCCCTAGCAGTTGAGAAAAGATGCTACTCTATAATCAATTTTTCCACGCTTTGTGGGGTTCAGTTTACAGCTTCAGGAAACGACTAGGAGCCATGTTCATGCAATCTCTCAAGAGGGGGAAGAGAACCTAGGATCAGGCCCGCACCTCATTTTCAGGTTCTTCAAGAAAAAGAAAAAAGTTTTAAAAAACCACCACAACAACAAAAAAGCAACCTTTTTTATAAAAAAAAAAATAAAAATCTGTATTAATGTAATGTATCACTGTACTCCAAATATTCTGCTTCCATACACTTGAATGGTAGAAATCAAACAGGCTGAAGTGATCTAAAAGTCATATTAGTTGAAAAATTATGTTCCATAGAGAAAGCACTGATTGCACTTCTAAAACCATATTTCTCTTTTGGCCAACTAGTCACCACTTGGACTTGAGCTCACAAGACCTTTAAGCTGAGCCCTGTTGCTCATTGCTAGCCAGCCTGAGCTTTGCAACTGCAGCTGAAGCCTCATGCAGCTCATTGCTGAGACAGAGGTCTGAGGTTACTGCCATCAGTAACTGCTGGCTTGTAGCACCCTTGTCAGAGCTTTTTGCCTGCTGCCTTCCTCAAATCCTTCCTTGCAAGTTCAGGCAGGGACAAAGCAGTGAACATGTTGGAGGCTGTCCATGCTCCATGCCTCGCACTTCTGTAATGCTGCCCAACAAGCCCCAAGTGAAAACTAGCCATTGACTGCTCCTGAAAGGCTTTTAGTTGCCTTGGTCTTCATTACATCCTACTAACAACTAGAAAAGGGCCACAGCAGGGGCCGAGCATGCCTTTGGGAGGCTCCCATAGCAAAAGCAGCAAAGCTTTCAAACAAGAGTTTCGTTGTCCCTCTCAATTAAGCAGTCAAGATCATGTCATCGCTGCCGTAAATACCTTAGTGTGCCAAATTGTGCCATTTTGTCTCTTGGCCCTCACTCCCGTCTGCAATAAAAAAAGGCAAACGTAAGCAGCTTTGCATTTTAAGCAACCTTTAGGACCTGCATCCCAGAGCGGAAAGTCCACCTCAAGTCTGAACAGAAGTTGGTCCAGTCGTGTCCGGCAGCGGCCAGCCCAGGTGGGATGCTGAAGAGCAGAGTGAACAGGGTGGGATTAAGGTCCCATTATCCCAGAATAATTTTTCAAAACCCCACAGCTCTGGGACTGAAAGACAGAGAGGTTGACCCCGTGTGTGTTTTTAGCAGTCCTCCACAGATCTTTCTTCCAAGGCCACGTAAGAGCAGATCAGTGCCCTTAGTCACTGCAGCATTCTGTGGCAGCTATGAGCTTCACACCTTCTAGTTCATCAGGTGTAGAAGAGCAGCTGCTTATTTTATGGCAAACTCCCAGACAGCCAAGGCAGTGGCTGCTGTCAAAAGGCAGCTTGTAAGGGGAGGAGGGAGACTGATCTCTGTGGTGAAAAATGATCCTTCCCAACAGCACCTATTGTTAGTCCGGCTTCTTGTCTTTCTTTGGCATCAGCAAAACCAACAAATTTGAAATCTGCTCTTCATATCCCGACCCATTTCCAGATGTCTCTGGCATCTGTTTTCTTCATAGGAGCAGCAGCGTGGTCTCGGCTTCTCACTTGGAGGTAGCAACATTCACCTCTTGGCGTTTGCTGCTGGCAGACAGCAGCGCGGCAGAGCAGGTCGACTCACCCTATTTCAGTTTTCCTTTAAGTGAATCAGATGTCCATGTCACAGCAGAGCAATGCCAGTGGAAAGGGTGGGAGAGTAGTGTTGCCACGTGTCACCGAGAGCCCTTGAACACCACCACTTAGAGCTGCTCTCTCGTTACACACAGCGTGGTGACAATAAGATGTTTTCAGTACAATTTCAGTGATCAATCAGATGATTTCAGTCACCATTCAAATGATTCCAGTGACCGGTTTTACACTTTTCTGCTTGGTTTGGTCTACAGGTATTTTGCTTGCCACGCTGGCTAATGGAAAATATGACTGTTCTGAAAAAAAACAAGCTTACTCTGAGTTTCAGAAAAGATAAGTAAATATGAGTGCAACCCATAGTACAAAAATGCCACTTGGACTTCTTAAGAGGTTTCTTGGTCTCATTTAAACTGAAGCAGTAAAATGTATAGAAAATGCACACTAAATCATCTACTAGTTCTTAACCACACAGTAAACAGTAGACCGTCCTGAACTCCCACCCTTCAGATTGTGATACCACTAATGTTAAATTGATTTGAGGAGAAGGAAGTGAAATCCAACTTCCTGCTCTGCTGAGCCATAAGACATTCAAACAGCCTCTGATCCAGCAGGTGGTTGACCAGCTCTCCTCAACCAAAAAGCCCTCTCCCCTTCGAGTAATGGATTTTATCAGACGACTGTTGCAGGAAAGCTCTTGATAAGAAATTCTGAAATAATTTTCATATTGAATACATTCATAGAATCATCTAGGTTGGAAAAAACCCTTGGGATCATCAAGTCCAGCCATCTACCTTACTCTATAAAGTTCTTCCCTACACCATATCCTCCAACATCACATCTAAACGACTCTTAAACTCATCCAAGGATGGTGACTCAACCACCTGCCTGGGCAGCCTATTCAATTCTGCTTTCTGAGGACTCTAGTACTCTCTCTTCCCCACACAGAGAATGTTTTGCTTTTCTCCTTTTTCCAGTCTAATTCCACATTCGAGACAGCTCTTGAAGAAAAGTGCACAGCGCATTTTAATTGATAAGTTGAAACACAGGTGTCTGGGGAGGTACAGGATGGTTGGACTGGATGAACTCCAGCATGAACCTTATGCGTATCTCAGGGTCTCTATAGCATTGAAGAAGAAGCAAGCAGGAGGCTGAAACTATGTTTACTCTTTTTTTTCCCCCTCTTAGACTCCCAAAGGTACCTGTTTGGAGTCGGTGAAGATTGCCATTGATACTGGTTACCGTCATATCGACGGTGCCTTTGTCTACTACAATGAGCATGAAGTGGGACAAGCCATCCGGGAGAAGATTGCTGAAGGAAAGATCAAACGAGAAGACATCTTTTACTGTGGCAAGGTAAGAAGCAGCGCTCAGGGTTTTTTTAACACAAAATCCAGGAATTCTGCGAATGGACTTTCTTAAGAATGCCAGTGGTCAACATCTGGCATGCTTCCAGAACCAACATCCTCTGTTTTTCTTTCCTAGCATTACCATAATGCCACATAGCTTTACGAGCACTAGATTTGCTGTTAAGCACAGGAATCGCTGTTGTTCTCAGTTTATAGCTCTATTAGCAATGGGAACTGTGCAACATTATATTATTATATATTATAATTATATTAATTATTATTATTACGCCTATTATTGTAAGCACCTGCAAGTTCAGACCGTTGCCGTGAGGTTGCGCAATGAAAAGGGTGGAAGCAAGCACGTGCGTGCAAGTGTCTGTGTACGGGAGAAGAGCAAGTGCTTACACTGGTACTACTGCCCAAAAATTACTCCCCAAGCTACACCCTTAGGTACTGTATCACCTGTCATTAAAAAGTTCTAGGATGATGAATCAGCTTACTTGGAGAGAAGATGTCATCACGCTTCTTCTCTTTAGTGTTCTTTATGCTTTAAAGTCTTAGCTGTAAGAGCTGATTCTCTGCTAGAAGAATGAAACCCCTTGTCCGAAGAAGCATCTGACAAAAAACTACAGTAACTAGATCCTATGTATAAGAGAGAGAACTCATTGCATGTTGCAGAATAAAGATCAGACGGCCCCCGAAAGTTCATGGTGCCTGTCCAGTTTCTAATGAAGTTTGTGGCCTCAAGTTCCTGTTCCTGCAGTGCTTCTTTGGTATATCAGCCTAATATTTTCCCTTTCTCCTTTCCCAAATAAGACGTAATCCTCAGAAGTAACTCAACGGCCGTGGAAATAAATATCACAGTTCCTAGACTGAAAGATCCCATGGGATAAAAGGCCCGTTCTACTGTGAGCAATTTAGTTAAGTTCTATGATCTGGGAAACTAAGCTTCAGATTGGGCAGTTTGCAGACCAAGTGGATTTTCAGCAGCTATAGACCAATTTCCAAGTACAGCAATTTCCAAACTGTAAAGTATGCAACTCTTTTCCAAGTTCCCTGCTTCATTCTACTGGTAACAACCCTGCCATCCTGAGAAAAAATTCATGTCCTCAAGTTTTCCAGCTTTGCCAGGGTAGTCTCTCAGTCTTTCATATACCAAGTATGTTGATTTGTATCAGTCAAAACATTTTTTTGTTTCAACAGTTTTATAGTTTTTTTTACTGCAAATTACCAGTAATGTTTCAAATCAAAAGCACAAAGTTCTGCCAAAGGGTTAGAACCAGATGTCCTAACAATTTTGAGCCTTCAACTTTCCCAAATGCTTCCCCTGCACTATGTTTTCCCATATAAGCCTTTAGGTTCTGTGAAAGTGCATCTCTTGGTAAAGTTTTATCTGGATTCCAAACTTACTGCCTTTCTATATTCAGTTGTCTGATCTAACCACTAGATGACTTTCCTAGTTGAAGATCACTACTTAAACATTGAGCCATCTGTGAAACTGCATTCAATTTCTTGATTGTAAGTTCAGTTGTTCCCTAAAGGCAGATCCTACAAGCCTCAGGGCTGCAACTCGCAATACCACGGTAGTCAGTACCCTCAAGTCCAGGCTTGTGACAGTGAGATGGGACACAAGGGGACTTATCTTGCTGTTATGCCCTGTTTGTGCTTTACAGAACTTCAGGTGCTCAGGTGTTCATCAGAACATCCCTGCAGTCTTTAAAGAGTTCAAAGGCAGAAGTGGAAAATATTCTGCAACCAACTCAATTCATCTCGATCCAGGATTTTCATAGGTTTCACGAAATGTTTTCATAGCAGCTCTGAACTTCCCAGGAGGAGTGGGACTTGATGTCCCATGTCTTATGAGCTTATGTATTTTCAGTTTTATGTAACTCTCAAACTTTTATATCTTATGAACCACAGACAAATATCAAGCTACTGGTAGATACATCAGCCACTGATTGGTAACTGACCCGTATGAACTTCTGCATCTTCTGGGAAACATGGTAGATACTGTAGGCCATTCTTGAAAGTAGGCTGCTCAACAAAAGTTGGTTTTATTTTCAGCCTTACTAACATCAGAGTACTAGAAATTCCCAAGACCCTTCAGACACAGGATCCTCACACTGATCTTTCTTCAAACAAAGATGATGCAAATTGAAGGCTGGTCCATCAGCAGGGACTAACAAGAAGAGGCCTGCTGAGTGACAGTGTTACTGGAATAGTCACTTGGTGCAATCGGGCTGCATCTGCCAGCTGAAATCATCAGCACTTGCACTTGGCTCTTGCTGCTGGCTGGCTGATCAGGCAGAGCAGCTCAGCATCCAGAAATTTTAGAGGTTTTATATCAACTGCCAACATCTCACTTGGCTTATACAGCAAGACCTTTTTGGTCTCCTCTTTCATCCCAGGATATTTCTTTCATTAAACTAGAAGTAACATTTCCAGGAAATGTGGTGTCCTGCAATGCCAAAGCCAGCTGGCAGCTTTGACTGCTCAAATGTCTACATGGGTTCTACTTAGGTAGATAGTACAATAACTTGTACAAGTCATAAAAACAGTTATGAAACTCTTATGTTTCCATGGCATCCATGTATTAACATAGTACAAATGTTTGCTATTTCTTAGGGCTGTTTCTTTAGAACCTCTGCAGTTTTTTTAAAGGGAAGTATGTTCACTGGCAAGTACTGAGCTCAATAGCTCTGAGCTAGAAAGGGCACTCGGAAAAACTGCTTCTAAGCTGTCAAGATACCTCAGGTTACAAGATTTCTAAAACACAGTAAAGAAACAAACTAAACATGAAAATTACACAGATGTATCCTTATCCATATTTAAGTCCCAAACAGCATCTCATTTCACATATGCAGTCTTTAAAAAAACCAAAGGCTTTCAAGAAATCCAGTAGAAAACAGCTTAAAACTCTGAGAGCAGGACCTTTACTGCAGTACACCTCAGCCTTTGTAGCCACTCTTCTAGTTATCATAAACTCTTCACATCTTGCAACTTAGAGCTGGGGAAGGTGTGGTTCTAACTTCCAGGTGCCAACCCCTGCTTTGGTTTGCTGGCTTAGCACAAAGTGTGATGTGCTCCCCTCCATACAGCTGAACTTGTCAGACTGGCAGAACTGAGCAGATAGTTATCCCCCGGGGAAAAAAACAGTATGGTTTAAAAAACCCAAACATCTAAAATGCTTCAGAACTTACCCAGACTATGTTCTTTGACAGTTATAATCATTATATTCTCCTGAAAATGGCAGATCAAGTGTTTTGTGTCTCAAGAACGAATTCGTTCTATACCTTGGCATACAGTGACTGCCAGCTTTGGTGGCAGAACTGGCTAGATAACGTTAACAAATGGTAGGTTTTTCCAGCCAATAAAGCTGCCAAAAAACTCAACATGACTCCATATGTCAGTTTTGTGCATTGCAACAACAACAAAAAAAATAGCCCAGTATTGTGTGCAAACAAATGGCACTTTAAACCTTCTATTGTGTGTTAATTCTGTTTTTTTTAACTGCAGCAATCAGTTTACAAAGAACTCTTGGTTACTAATTACCGTGCTATGGTTTTATTCTTGCAAGAGATTTACATCAGCAGAGTTCAGTTAGAGATAGTACTGAAAGCTAATCAACTAAGCACACTGCATAGCAACCTCAGGGCATAACCCTGCAAGGAAGCTGTTGAGATTAAAAAGGTTTAAAAGGCTGTGCTTTAACTAGTCACACCTGTGTTACAGCAACTAAATAATAATAGAGCTTTCAGTGAGGACTGGGGGGTAAATTAAAGCTTCCCTAGGTCAGACAGTCACTCAGGCTCCATGACCACAAGAGAAAACCAAAATATTCTCTGAGTGCCTGGCTGTTCAATAGCTAACTCAAATGATCTGAGCTTCTGCCTTCAAGCACAAAACTGACGACAGACTTCTTGTGGGAACAAAGTTTTCCAGTGAAAGCATATGCTTGGAAAGCTCAGAAAACAAAAGGAATCTGCCTAAGTTCTTTGAGCAAGAGTTTGCAATATACTCAGCTCGGAAGAACCTGCCTTGTAATAAACAAATATATAATGACTTTGATGGGTCAGCACTGGGACAGTCCCAGGCAAGGATTCCTGTCTCAACCTCTACATCCACCTCCAGCAGACGAAAGAGTAAGGGTCCCTCACCTCTGTCTCGCAGTGATGTAGATAGACCATGCTGTCTTAACACTGTGCATAGTGGACAAGAACATGTGTGTGTGTGTGGGTGGTGCCAGCTGGAGGGTGGTCATTGTTCCTCCTGGCACCCAAAAAAGAACCTATGCTTGTCTCCACAGCTGTGGAATACCTGCCACCCCCCAGAGCTGGTGCGTCCCACGCTGGAGAAAACCCTGAAGATCCTGCAGCTGGATTATGTTGACCTTTACATTATTGAGCTGCCAATGGCTTTCAAGGTAAAAAGAAAAATTGTCCCCCCAAAAGTGCATGATTGTCTTGAACCAAGGTTTTCATCTAGAATCTTCCTTGCAGCTTCCAATCCATGTTGAAAATAGCACTTTGGACAGATAATGTTTGATATTTATTACATTAATACATTTCTGTCCCCCTACCCACACAAAGAGAGCCTTATGGGTGGTATGAGAACAGTTGCTGTCAGCTGTGGCATGCAGTCTCTCCATCGGAAGGACAAGTCTCCTTACTGGGGTTGAACACTTCCTACACTGAAGAATTACTGTAGCTGAAGCAGTACATGTGTCTTAGTCCTCTCTGAGCAATGAGGAGGGAATCACTGGAGGAAAGTGGTTATACAAAATAGCGAAGGGCTAGGGGCAAAGTGGAAAAAGCCACCAAGTTGATTTCCTTACTCTGTTCCAAAAGCCAAATAGCCTCAGTCCTGTTAAAGCCACCAGGCAACTCATGGTTATGATCTTAATTCTCCTTAACTCCAGCGCTCCTTTCCAACAGTTTCACTAGATCACGGTTGGTCCCAAAGACGGGTTGTCCATCTCTCACTCTCAAAAGTTAAAGCCAGATATCCCTTCATCCTGTTGGCTCTGGGCAACTCGTAGCCAAAACCTTTGAATGCAAGAAGTCACATTGCATGCCTCCCTTGCAAAGGGTTCTTGCAACTCCCCATACTTTCTGATTTCACAGCCATTTGTACCGTGCTTTACAGTTTTCCTCTGCAACTAGATGATTTAAGAGCAAATTAAATAATACTGAAACTGCAATAATGAGATTCAATATGTATTTATGTGGTTTTGAACCAATGAAATCCTTTTTTAGAGAGAGAACAGGGTCAGGTAATTAGCAAGGTAATTGTTTCTGGGGGATGATGTTCAAAATCTAAACCGGCCTTTTTTTTTTGCAAGGAAGGTAGCTCTCTGATTATTAAAATTGTATTTTAACATGGATGCCCAACCAGCAGAAGCATTAGGTAAGAAGCAATTTATCAATGAAGCAATCACCTTACACTCGCAGTTTCTTTTTCCCCAAGGAAGCCATATAACTGTACAATCTATATAGGATAAACTGAACTCCGATATTAAAACTTTATTTATACAGTCCCACGTATGGAATCCTTTTGGGTACATTTTTAAAAATTTCCCACCACTTGCAATTTCCTGTTTCCCTTGGTTTGTGTTTGTATTCTGTAGTAGTTCATTCTCCCACATAGTGAAGGTCACTGTCTCACAATATAAAGATATAGACAGCTGGCTTTAAAGTAATGTACATCTGACTCCCTGAGGCCTGTATCAACAATCTGAATTGTTAAAGGAGTAGCAGTCCTGGAGATTCACTCATGTCCCCCTCGAGAGGGGACAAAAAGAAAAGATGTTGATATTTTCTGCCTGAAAAATATATGTTTTTCTGTTCCAAATACAAAAAGAAGTTCCCTCTTCCCTTTTTGCAATGGTGACAGGCTTCCCTTCTTTTCTCCCTCTCACAAATGCACCCATCCCACGTGTGATGCTTGCCTTTGGTGGGGAGTGCTCAGGTGTAATGCTAACAAACTCCTACTCTGCCCTAGTCTGCAAACATTGGTGCTTTCCTGTACTCCTCAAAATCTTTCTAGCAAAACCAGTCTCTGCTTGGAAATCAGTGAAGAACTTGAGACAAAGCTTATAGTCCCACTCTGAAACCAGTAAGAAACATGTCCCAGCAGAGCAAGCTCTCACAGGGCCGTGTTAGGTAGAGCAAGAGGAATCTGTTTTCAGAGACCACCACTCTGAAGAAAAAAGCCCCACCACTTTTGGGTGGATCAGGAGCGGCTGACATCCAGAGGTGACATTTTTCACTGACTCACCAACATTAGCTTGCACCTCCCTGCATTTTTCCTTCACACAGATTGCCCATTCAGGACTTCTGCCCTTCCTACCTTTAGCCCACCATTGGGCTAAAGCAAGGCAGATGACCAGCAGGAATAGGTCTCCAGGCCATCACATGCCCCCTGCCTGGGAGCTGATACCCACTGGCAGGTTTTACAGGGGTCTCTGGTCAGATGATTGATCCATCAGTAAGAAGTTACCTGTGCGCTAAATGATCTCCAAATCCCTCCCTGTGACGTGGCAGGAAAGCAGGTGTTTTAGCCTTACATTGAACAAGTCTCATCCAAGTGTCCTCTTGTCATTTTAAGAAGATAAAAATCAAACAGACCAACAGCCTCTCTATTTGAGTTCCTATTGCCTTCAGTTTATACAATAGGCATCCCCAAGTTGTTCAAATTGCTCTCTTGAGGAAGCCCACTTGTCAAAGACCATTTTGTGAAAGTGATGGGATGTGCAGTCCTGCCTTCCTGCATCTATGTTGGTGAAATTATTATAATGGCAGCAGGGCTTTTCCTCTCAGTGGTTAGCAGCTGCTGTGTTTTAAATATGCAGGTAAGTTGTCTGGTAACTTTGGAGTGCCTCCAAACTTTGAGCATGACATGATATGATGAGATCACTCCGTAGTGAAAGTGACTGTAGGGTGTTGTCCCACTTATTTCAGTGCTTGTACAGCAGTATGGTAGGAATCCACCCTACATTCCATCTAAGGTGCGTGGCTATCTCCACAAGAACTGCAAGAGAAGACAACAGCATTTATGGGAATGACTGGTGCTGTCTAGTCCATAAGAACCCAAAGCTGAGAAACATGATCAACTTCTGAAAGACATTCTCAAAGACTCAGTAGTCATCATCAAAACTCTGCCTTTCTCTTAGCACTTTATCCCTCTTTATCCATCTGCAGACATTTTTCCCCATTCAGGAACTCCCCTATATAAGAAGGTAGTTTGGCAGAGAAATTAATGCCTGAAGACTATTGAGCAGAGACAACGCTACTTCAACATCTTGTGCAGCTCCCTGGAGTCAGGGGGAAGCATTAATCCTTGTGAAAACCCAGAATAGCTTGCACCACTTATCTCAGTCAAGTTAAATTCATCTTCAAGTGCCATTCATCCTGACTTTGCTTTTTGGAACACAAGGGATAGAAATAGAGGAAAAGATTAATTAGCTAATGTAATTGCTGCCTGTTGACTACTATAAAAGAAAAAAGTAATGTTGAACACAAGACAATGCATTCAAAGTGGAACAGAATAAAAAGGTCTTGAATTCAGACTCATCCCCTGAACTCAAAGAAGTCCAACTACTATGCACTGAGCTTGCAGTCCTCGGAAAGTCTGCTGGGATATCATGGGGATAAATGGTTTGTTCTAAAATACCATGGGGTGGTTTTGTAAGTAGGGCTTCTCCACCTCAAGTTATGATGGCAAACAGTTTGCCTTCCAATAGAAAAATGTACCTAACAACCTCCTACCTCCTTGTAGTCAAAGCTATTCTTTTCAGCAAGACACAGCAAAGGCAACATATTGTCTTTGTGGAATTCACTGAAGAAAACCAGCACATTTAGAGGAGACATGCTTATGCCTGTAACTTAGACCTCTGAAATATGAGGCTGTGTTGTTCTTAGGTTCACTTTTCCCATGAAATGCCTTGAATTTGAACTTCTTGACTGAATTGGGAGGCACCAGTTACCGATCGAATTAGTCACAGCCACATGATCCCGAGGGGTTACCATGCCAACATCTTGTACCCAGGTCTTGGAAATGTAGCAGTCTGCAATCAGATCAAGTGTCAAACATCACTGAAGGGTTTTTATGAAAAAAAAAAAAAGTGAAATTGCAACCAGATAAAAGGGAGAAAGTTGTTCGTGCATTGCTTGCAACAGCAGTGAAATACCAGCAAATAAGAGAGAGCTGTGCTCATGAGATATCAGCTCATAACTCATCTCTGAAGGGGGTATAGAGATGGAAAGAAAGAGTCCCTAGTACCCAAAGAAAGGTGGATAACGCACCTAGGAGTTTCATGGACTGTACTATTAGTTACACATATAGCCCTTTACTACCAGTAGGTAGCTCTTGGAAATGGTCCCTCCAACTGTTGGGAGCTGGAACTCTTCCCAGGTGCCTAGGACACAAGCAGGATCAGGGGAAGGGCTGGGAAGAAAAGAGGGAAGAAGTGGAAGAGAATACAGGTTGGTACTCTAACCCAGACCTTTGGAAGTAGACTAGTCCTATGGATGCATAATGTAAAAGGTCAAAAGTTTATTGAAAAACAAGGCTATCCAGGAACTCCTGAGTGTGCACTCATGTGACAGTTCAGAAGTGTATCCAAGGATGATCTAGCGGTGGAGGATGTGGTAAGCCCAGCATGAATGACCTGTTGAACTTTGGGTGTTTTAGAAAGCTTTTGAATTTATTTTTTTGTTTGTTAGTAGAAGAGTCTGTGGAAATATTTTTGCTCTGAGGAGTGAAAATTTTTCTTCAAAGCACAAAAGTGTGGTTTTACTTTTCAGCCTGGAGACGCAATCTACCCAAAAGATGAAAATGGAAAAATTATCTACCATGAGACAGACTTATGTGCCACTTGGGAGGTAAGAAAACACAACATCCATATATGCTTTAAAAACACAGATCTTCATTCTCAGTTTTACTTGTGGCCCTCAAACAGAGTTGAAGCATATTGATACTAGCTCCATGGATGAAGTTTACTTCTGTCCCTGAGGAAGTTGTTTCATGCTATCACTTAATTATTTATATGACAAAATAAAACACTGTTGAAATATCTGACATCCATGTTCCTCCTTTCAGAGACTGCACTCCACATTTGCTAGTGGAGATATCTGCAGGTTTTTACCAGTCTCTCCTCTTTATCAGATCTTTACAGCAGGAGAAAGTTGGAGCCCTAAGAAGTGACTGGATCTTGCTCAACAAAAGGAAGCTTTTCACCTTCAAGAAAAAAAAAAACCAAAAACTAAAAACAATACACCACAAAACCAAAACAAAAACAACACAAGACCCCCCAAACAAGTTCCCTCATTTTTAAATTTGTCAGATGAGAACAGAAGGTTTTGCTGCTAAGAACACTTGGACGGAAGTAACATTTGCCTGAAAGCTTGCACCCTAAATTTGTTTGTGAGGCACTCTAGTCTTATAGCCAAATATCTCCTTAAGCCTACTGCCACTAGGCTTCAGGATGTCAGGCAAGGCAGACAGTGAGATCAGCAATCTCCTCACATTCCTGCCTTTCAAAGCCTCGGACGCTCTTTAATTGATGCCCAAAGCTGGTCAGCTCTCCTTCTACACCAGGTCTGCTGCAAAAGTGTCGCTAATTCAGCACAGTTCATACCAAGAGAGATAACAGGGCCTACTACATGCTCCACTTGAGCTTGCACCATCCAGAGCTGGATAGTTGTGTCTCAATTTAGCTCCACTTGAGACACAGCAGATAAAGATGGAGAACGGGTGAGATGCTGAGTGAAAGTTCAGAGTGGAGAGAGCCCAGGGCAGGCTTGGGCTTCCCCCTGGCAGCTGAGCTACCCAGGCTGGGTCTCAGGGGGAAAATGGGGACTTCCACTTTTGCTGTTTATGTTTTTGTCTTTGGCTGATGCAGTTCATTCCTCTCTTTCCCAGGCTAGTTGCTCAGATGTTGAAAGCAACAGCTGGCTGAACACTGTTAATCTTTTTAACTTCACACCGGTGCTTATTATAAAGGCTATATCGTAGCAGGGCACTCTCTTCAGCTAGGAAGCCATGAGAAAAATAGGTGGTGGTGAGTGCCTGCAAATAATAGCATCAATCTGAAATAAAACTGGCTAAACTCAATCCAGATCATTTCACTCCCTCAGCGTGGTGCTAGCAGGCAAAAATGGCTCCAGATGACTGTATTTGCTGACTTGTCACCGAGTGATACAAAGCATATGAGGCCAACTAGAGGTCATCAAATACACGGTGCCTCTTACCTCCCTGCTTTCAGCTCCTGTGAGAGAAAGGAATAACAAAACGGTCAGGAGGGGCATCCAGCTTCACAGTGGGGTCTGCTCTGCCTCAAACAGTCACTGAATCATTTGCGTGCAGAGTTTTTGGGAGCAAAAGGGGAGACTGTACGGGTGGACCATCTTTCCCCTTAACAACCCAGCAGATGAAGCTAATGAAGACCAGAGCATATATTCATATCCAGTACTCAGAAGGCTCTCAGCTATTAGGATTTGCCTGAAGTGCAGGATATCTAGAATTCCTCTTCCCCCTCCCCCACCTCTTTTTGGTTTTTTCCTACTTTATACTGTACTGAAGTTTTCTATGCTGTTTTTGTCATGTGCCTTGCCAGATATTTAGGGAATTTCACTGGATAGACACTTCATAAGAAAGACTGTCATACAATCAAAAAGGAATAAATTGACTTATCAGGAAAGTAATCTGTTTTGTTCACTCTTGCTTCTCCAGCTTTGAGGCAGTGCTAAAGCAGCGTAAAGTAAGCAAAACTCTTTTAAAGCAGATGTCTGGCACTTATGTATCTGTATCTCAGATTAATCTTTCTACTCTCCAGACAAACTTTACCCTCACAGGAGGTATAAAACATTAGGATTTGGTCTGGAAAGTGGGTCTACACGGGAATGGAGTTTAGTATAGCAGGGTGGCACCAGCCCTCATGCTAATAGAGCTGTTAGCTCTGCTGCAACAAAGATTTTTCTGCAGTCTCAAGAACAGACTGTCTTCCATCTATCTCTAAAGACACACACTCCAAGGAATCAAGCCAACATGTAGGTCTCCACTGGTCTTTGCTTTCTTTGCAGGCTATGGAAGCATGTAAAGATGCAGGCTTGGCAAAGTCTATTGGAGTATCCAATTTCAACCGCAGGCAGCTGGAGATGATCCTCAACAAGCCAGGACTTAAGTACAAACCTGTCAGCAACCAGGTATGACTGCAAGCCAAGGCCAGTGCCTGCCACAGTGCTACTGCCCTGTAGGGAACTGCAACACATGGCCTAAGCTGCTGCATGCAGAAAGATGATGTACACTTTGTTCTCCATACTGTCACACTTCCACACGTCCATTTCTAGCTTGAAAATATTACTCATCCTATCTAGGCTAAAGATAAATATTTGAAGGTGCTGGAAGGATCACTCTCCTCAGCTCTTGCTCCAGGGCTATAGAACTGGTACCTCTGTGCCAAAGCTCCATAACAAGGTTGAATGCTGAGTCAATACAGATCTTAAGTTTCTGCCACATACCTCACTTCAAGTCCAAAAAAATCCCCAGACAAACCACTCAGGGCTAACCAGTCCTCAATGAAGCCACCTCTACCTCAGCTGACACCAAACCAAAACAACCTTAAGTATCAGGGATCCTGTGTCCTGCTAAGCTTCCCAAGTTTAGAAGCCATTAGAACTCCTAGATTTCCTGAACTTGCTCTCTTGTGCCTTAAGATGCCAGTAAGATTTAAAGGAAAATCTAAATTAAAGAGGAGACCCCATTAAATGACTGACTTGAGGTGAACAAGCCCATGAAGTTGATAGCCATGTCCAAGATAAATTACAGAAGTGGGGCTCAGAGAAAGTGATAAGTGGCAGTGACCCATCTGAACGCTCAGTACCTTTAACTCCGGCATTTGGCAGCCCAACGCATTCCCTAGAAATCACTGGGAAGGTTTCCTGACTCACCTGGCACAAACAATTATCCACATTAGGAGAATCAGAGGAGGGGCTGGAGACCAACTAGGACCAGTTTCTCGCCGTCAGCGTGTCCCCTGGAGGGCTGAGGTTGAGCTGAGGCAGAGTAGGGAGGCTGGCCATAGCCCTCACTACTGTGTTTGACCGCAGGGAAAGGCAGCCTGCGAGAGGAGGAAATTCCAGCACCCTTTACTGGTATTAACATGCCCAGCAGGTGCAAAATGCAATTACTGTTTCTAGCGTGCCCTTAAGACTGCACTGAGCATTGCTACTGCTTCCTGTGGTTGAGCAAAACCAGGCAAAAGATTAAGGCCAGCTTAGGGTAGCTAGCCAACAAGCATAGATGTGCCAGCTAACTTCAGACTGCCTGCGAACAGTGGTTGCTCTGTCACCTTGTAGACTTCCTTTTCCCAGAGACTGAGAACGCAGCCAGAAAATCCCAACCTGTAAGGGAATGATGGATAGTATTTCCAACGTGGGAGAGCAGATCTTGTCATGGAGATGTCTCACCTTTTGCATATCCTACCCCCACCCCACCCCCTTTTATCTGGGACAGCTTAGGCCAACACTTCCCCTAAAAAAAAAAAATTTAAAAAAAAAAATGAGTCACCCTGAACACAAGAGGCAAAGAAGTAAAGATCTGACTGACATAAGATGGGTTACCTTCTCAGCCTACTTCTCTAGTGAGCTTCCCTCACCTCCACCTCTTCACTGCTTATTGCCACCTTTCTATTAGGGTCCAATAAAAATTCCCTGCAGCCAAATTATCATCACAGATGTCGATTGATCTGCTGTCCACCAAAAAAAAAAAAGAAAAGAAAGAATCCATCACCCAGCAATGTACAATTAGAACAGTACCACAGACTGAGTTTCCCTATTCCTTAACTTACACATATCATTCCCTGAAAGTATCACCCAGTCTGTAGTTCTCACAAATATTTGGACACCATCTGCTTCTATATCTAGCCCCGTTGGTTAATCATTCTTTGTACATTACTCTTGTAGGTTGAATGCCATCCCTATTTCACCCAACACAAACTCTTAGAATATTGCAGACAACATGACATTGTTATTGTTGGGTACAGCCCATTGGGAACCTCAAGGGATGAAACATGGTAAGTACCCATGTTACTTCCTAATAGAAAGACAATATCCAAGAAAAGAATAATGGTTCTTCACTGATGGGTCTCTGTGCAGAATACCTTCATCCCCATTTCTCAAAGTAATTTTGGGCTTCAGTGCCTAAATATTACTTGTGAATGTAAACTTGCAACACTCCTGCTGCATGCTTCATCAAAAAATTTCAAGTGTCTGTATAGGAGGTCCCCTTAGGTCTCATCTAACAGAAAGCAAGTGTCTGTAATTGGGAATGTTGAGGCTTAGATGAGGAAGTAAAAAATAAGTCAACGTTAGATATCACATAGGAAGCCACCTTTGACAGCTTGCCAACCTAAAAGCCAAATCTTTTTCTCCCATCTTTCACAATACTTGTCAAAAAGGTGTAGTATTCTGTCCACAAGCAAGTAGATGCTACTGTTTTGACACTAAAATAAGAAAGGTTTTTTCTGTTTTCTTTTTTCCAATTTTCTTCCAGGGTTAATGTGTCCTCCCCTCCTTTACTGAAGGATCCAGTGCTGAATGCCATTGGCAAAAAGTACAACAAAACAGCTGCACAGGTTGCCTTGCGTTTCAGCATCCAGCGAGGGGTAGTGGTCATCCCAAAAAGCTTCAATCCACAACGCATCAGAGAGAATTTCCAGGTAAATTTGAACTCTGATGGTGCATGGATGGGTCCACTTACATTGTCTTATCCCTCACGACAGGTGGTTTTTCCCATTTCTTTCTGTTGACATAAGGCTTGGCCAATGTTAAATTTTGACACACTGGATGGTTTTTGTCCCCATCACTTAGTGGTAACATGATATGACAACAACAGAGAAAGCAAAGAGGAAGTTGTTGTGTCTTTTAACCCTCTGGAGTAGCTGAAGTTCCAGCTGGTGGTGTATCACAGAGCTCCAGCTGCAGTGAGCACCACAAGTGAGATGAAGTGATTCAGTAGGTCGGCAGCCCAAGGTTGCCAGCTGTAGGTGCTCTGGAATAACTGACTGTTCTGCCCAGTCTTCAGGTATGGGGCAGCTTCGTTAGGGAAGGGTTGCTGTGTACAGCTGTGCCAAAAATAACCACACAACCAGAAAGCATCTGGCTTGACCACCACAACAAAATAAGATGAAGCTCTTGTTCCCGTGTCCCTTGCAGCACTCATGCAAAGAGTGCTCCCAGCTCCACACTGCTCCCTGCTTTCCCTGCTAACATATTACTTTCAGAGCTGGTGGCCCAGTACATGCCAGACTGCCTTTCTCTTCTTGCCAAAGAGCTTAAGCAAATGTGACTGGACTTATTCATGTCCTCAAGACTTTCCTAAAAGTACAAGCAAGTATGGACTTGAGGGGGGCGGAGACGAGACAGGGGGAAGGAAAGGGGATTGTACTTCTGAAATCTGGAACATATGAATGTTGATTGTGACAAGAAAAGTTAACTTACTCCTCACTTCTCCTTCCATTAGATCTTTGATTTCTCCCTCACTGAGAAAGAGATGAAAGAAATTGAAGCCCTGAACAAAAACGTTCGTTACGTGGAACTGTTAATGTAAGTCCAGGAAGAATTTTAGAATTTTTAGAACTTCCCTGTCATTTCAGCATATTTAAAAAAAATAACCACTTCCTTTTAATGTTCATTTTTGTATTAAACAGCCTTATTTTAAGGTAAGGCTTAATGAATCCTGAATATGCTCCTGGACCTGTTACAAAAATAAGCGTGCAATTCTTGCCTACAGCTCAGATTAGCTATTCCATCTCTGTTCTAGCTCCTTAAACACTTTTGGCCATATGTTGTAGCAGTCTCAGCCATTTACAAGGTGTAGCATTACTGCTGTCTAGTGGTGTGGATATCAGAGCTGAAATTCAAATAGGAGCACTTTCTTGTCTTTCCCCTCTTTTCCACCCTTGCTTAGAGTGCTCAGCAAACCATGTCACTGCTCGAGTAAAATGGCTTATGGATGGTAAACCTAGTGTTTCCAGAGGTAACTTTTCCCAAGTCACCACACAGAAAGTTAGGTATTAAAAATACTGCTATATGAATCTACAGGGCTAATTTAGGGAAACCTTGCACCTTCTCACTTAATGCTTTAGTCAAAGCATCAAAATTTGCCTATGCAACATCCTCATAAAAGATGACACATCCTAGTGACCACAAGTGGTCAGAAACTTTGTTTGGTCTTTCCTCTGGTGCTGTCTTCTTCAGCAATCTACCCCTCCTGCTGTCATGTTGAGTTGTTCCTTCTTATATGGAAAGCAGAAAACCATGCAGCTTGTTTGACTGCTAGACCACTTCATAGTTATCTCTTCTGAGAACTAACAAGCCTCTTGCTGCTTGGGATCTAAAGCTTACCACTCAAAGTTTTGCTTCACCTGAAGGGTGCACTACCGAAGAAGTCTGACTGACCCAACATCTCCTCTTCCAGATAATGAGGCCATTTGTTTTACCTACAGGTCAAGAGCATCTACAGTTTATGGCCAAACTTTATGCTTTCCCCTTTTCAGGGCACTCAATGTGTAACTAAATGCTAGAGATTAATTTCCCTGTATTTCTCTTGTTACCTTGGATTATCTGTGTCTTGCCAAACTGTAGTGTGGTGAAGCACTAAAAATAATGAAAAGCAGGATAGCAGCCTCAGTAGCGCTCTAAAATGTTGACCATTGCTCAAAAGATGGGGGGAGTGTTGCAAAGGAACAAATAAACAATTTACTGTGCTGCATAAATACAACAGGATATACAAATTAAGTTAGAAGCATCATGATGGAGTTCATATTTCATATTTAAGCTCAGCCAGGTGCTCTGAAGCTTTAGTTTCTTAAAATACCCTTCCATCCAGCAGTTCCAGAAGGTTTCTCACAAATGGCTTAGCAGATTCTTAGGTGTGTTTTGGTATTTGAGATTGCTTTTTCCATAGATAAGTTGAGCTTTATCATCATTTAAACTTTCAGTGAGTGTATATACACAAAACATAACCCTGGTGCAAATGCAAGAGCCTTTTCCAGAAGTAAGTTTAAAGGATGCAAATGCCCATAGGAGAAGAACTTTTTAAGCCACCAATCAAAAAACCTAATAAACTAAATGCTTTGCTTTATTAGACTAAATTTGGTCACAGGAGGTCACTTAAGGACAAGGAAAACAGGATGCATATAGGATGGACATTGCCAGGTCTGTTTTTCACAGTCGTGCCAAGTTTGGGAAAATGCTTAAATACAGTCTGACCTCAACTGTGAAAAATCCCTTCTCAGAGAACTGGTGTTGCTATGTAAGGAGCAGCTAAACATATCTGCCTACTATGTGTTCTCACACTGAAGTGTCTGTTGCAGTGTCAATTCCAGACAAGTTACCAGCCTACAGAGATTTCTTACTTCGTCTAGCAACGTGTCTGAAAAAGCCAAGCCACTATACAGAAAGACTTCTGGTTAGTCAAATTTGTGCAAAACCTTTGGTTGCTGTGATGCAAACACCAGCAGGAATGGAAAAATCCAGCTTTCCTCTGACTCTTCAGTTATCAGCTACCATGTATGGTGTGCAAGTCTGTCATTCTGGTGGTGTGAGTAAGCCCGTACGAACGGGGTATTGCAATCAGTAGAATGAGTTAGCAAGTTAAGCATCTGAGCAGAAAAATGGAGATTTTGCTTCAGGAAATCTCAGTCTGAAATGTCTTGTTTCCTCCCCCTGGAGAAATCTAGAAGTATTGTGCTGGGCAAGTTCTACCTTAATCTGTCTGCTTGATTTATCTTGTGCTCCCAGTCTCTGCTATGGATATTCTTCCTTACCAGTTATCACAAGCTGCATTGACTCCTCTGGGTGAATCATTTTCACTCAAAGGTCTCAGGCTTTTGAACATGTAATATCTGGTTAGCACACATGCTCCATAGATGGAAAGTAGAGATTGTGACACTGACAACTCAGACATCATCAAATTATACTAAAACCAAACAAGCCAAAGTGTTGTGGCTTGTTTTTTTGAACCAACTCAATCTGTTAATGTGTAAACACTTCAGCTTGGCTGAATATTGGAATGAAATGTTTTGACACAACCAATTCAAAATGTTTGATGCCTTCCAGTTAGTTAACTTCAATATTGTGAAATGTATCCTTCCCAAACTGGAACTATTCACAGCTGGGATAAATGCCAGTATTTGTTGTGCTCTGCTGTAAGGCAAGGCAGCCAGCTGCCATGGTGCACCTGAGAATGCTCTTCAGAAATTTTTGATTTTGCTAATGGAAAGTGTTTGTCAAGCCAGGACTTGTGGTTTAACATCATCTTCTCAAACAAACAAATAAGAAAACCAACAGCAGAAACCAACCACCTCTCTCTCAAGTCTGCCAATAATGGGCAGACACTTATTTTTTTTCCACCCGCAGTTGACATTGGGAATTTTCTTATTGCCTTTTATGATGATTCTGGATGGTGCATCTCCCTTGAGCATGCATTATTTAAAATGAAGCCTGAAGCATCTCTACCGTTGGTAGAAATGCAGCCACAAACATGTCTTTCTCCCCTGAACGGGATCACCACAAAGCTTCTTTATATGTTGTCTACCACTGCTACTATTAACCTAGCAGAGAATCTACATCTAGGCTGAGCTAGAGGATAGCCAGAACTAGTCTAGACATGGCAGCCATTTGGAGAAAGCACCATTCCAGACTCAGAACTGTTCACGCCAGATCTAAGCCAAAGTATTAGTCTGATGTCTCTACCTCTCCTTCAAACACAGCTCTTATTTCTGAGGGTCTTTCTGGAGATCTGAACAAAGTCTTTTCCTTCCACAGTGCATACATAGTGAAGCCATCCCCCTTCCCTACAACACTTCTACTAGCCTGAGTTAAATAGAGAGAATAGCTGACATCCATAGTCTTCTTGTTTTTTCTCACTTGTCCTTAAGGTATGCAGTCTGTAGGCCCAAAAAATGGTCTGTCACTGTCCTCTCCTTAAATGCACAGGTTTTTCCAACTCGGCAAGGAATATTATTCAGTGCAGACAGCTTCTGCATAAGCAGCAGAGCCTTCCATGAAGGCCACCTATATATTGCAAGGAAAAGGTTTGCTAGGCACAGGACAACTGCATCAGTGATGTGTGACCATGTTTCACCCAAAAAACTTGTTCAATCTTATCTATCCACAGGTGGCGTGACCATCCAGAGTATCCCTTCAGCGATGAATACTGAAAACAAGATGTGTTCGAACAGGTTCCTAACTCAGTGCCATTAGGCTTCGCTGAAAGAGACTCAGTGTTTGGTGCTTTGATTTTATGGGAGACTGTTGAAATCTGCATTAAAAACATTACATTTGCTTCCTCTTATCTTGTCAGTCTCTTATTGCTACTGAAGAGCAAATCCATTTAATCCTCGAATCTTTGGGTTTGGTTTAGGAGGCTTTACCTGAGCACTGAAGCTTCAAAACTGACAGCTGATAAAATTGTTTCTCTTGAAAACAGGCTCCTTAATTCAAGCCAAATCATTTTCACTCAATGACACATTCTTCATTCAATTTGAAACAAGAAATTCTGCTTCAGTAAATGTGAAGCAGTATCATTGTGTTTCAAAGCTCAAGAGAGAGAAAGTTAGGAGTTGGGAACTAGTTAGATTTGGGATATATATATGCACATACGTATATTGATAGATAGACAGAGACAGATAGATTCACTGCTTCATGCAGTGAAGACTGTTTGACTCTTACCAGAATATTCTTCAGCTGTATACACGAGCCGCATTCCGTAGGGACACCCTAGCTGGCTCCACATGCAACTACTTCGAGCCCTGAAGTGTTACAGGTATGTTTGTAACCTCCCTCACCTCAGCAGAGGACATCAGTTAAATAGAGGAGAGTGTATGACTACTGCATCTATATTTGAGCCCCTGTGTGAGGATGGTGTTGCACAGTGACGCAACCTGGAGCCAGCACTAGAGGAAGCCTCATTTCATGAGATTAAAAAGAAGAAACTAAACCGTACACTTTAAAGTATTTAAACTAAATCATGCATACGGCCATTGGAAAATGGGTCATACTTAATCTTCAGTCTATAGCATATGCTTTTATTTATTAATGTTATTAATTATTGTCTCTGGAGTGACCGGAACAGGAAAACGCCAGAGTGTACAGTTCATGGAGACACTTCGCTTGGGCTAGGGTGTGCTCCTCAGAGCTGAGGCAAAGAGATACAGGGGTGATCATTACACAAGAGAAGCAGCCAAGGCTCCTGAATGGGTCCAGAGCCAACTCATTCCCAGATGAGTTCAGTGGGCACCACTAGAAGACAGACCCCCCTCCACTGGGGAAAGCCTTCGCGTAGCTTTATGAATCGATTTATAAATACTATGTCAACAGAGGAGCATTCTGCTTGCAGAGGTTACCCAAGGGTAATTCCCATTCTATTCTATTACACATTTAGACCAGAGAGGGAAATAAAGGTGGGGCAGGTATAGCTGGGAAGGAAGAAGACACATTAGAAATCTGCTGGTGAAGATCTAAGGACAATCCCAAGGTCAGGCTGAGCTCTGCTCTAAGCAGTGGTCAGAACCACTATCACAGTCCTGCTTTGCCCCTTTGCAAACAGCTGAGGTCTTGGTCAAAAACCTGAACAAAATCCAAGTCTGAGTTTCAAATGCCGGAGAGAAGCACAGTTGCCACCATACCCAACGTGTTATTCCAGTTGCTTCACAAGTACAAACCTTAAATAGAGCCATCGGGGCTCAACTGCTTAACAGTAGCACTGTAAAACATTTTGCAATGTAACTTGACCAGGGGCAAGTCTCCAGCCATGGCCAACGTTCAGGCTGGGTTTGGCAAAGCTCTTGTTTCCTACACTGCAAATGTCAACTAACGCTCAGCTTAAATTCTCACACCAGCCCCGTCACAGCTATCTGTTCTTTCCAGACATCCTCCCCAGAGGTTAGGCAGCACCTGAGGTTCTAGTAAATCAGGTGACCTTGTACGTGTGAGTAAGGAAGATGATATGCTGAAGCCCAAGAGGAAATACCCTATAATCAAGTCTTAAATCTGTACTGAGTTAACAGGCAGGACAGATTGCAAGAGTTCCTCCAGCCCAAGTCATGCCAGCAAATCCCTTTCCTCCCCCCGCCCCTCCCCCAGCTCTAATTTTAATAGAATCCTCCTCTGCATTGCCTCATTTGAATCTGATGAAAAAAGATTCAGCTTCTTCCCAGGGGCAAATGCTCCCATACTCATTTCCATTGGTTATGAAACTGCTACTGACGTCTAGCCTAGTTTTCCCCCCCCTGCTTTGCTCAGTTTCAGACCATTGCTCCCCATTGTTCTCCATCTTGCCCTACAAAGAAAAGGTTTAGAGGAGGGAAAATAAACAGGCCTGCAGATGGAGGCTTGGGAAACGCATTCTACCAGTGACAGCACAAAGAGACAGGAAAAACCCAAAGCCCAGCCCCGTGTACAATCTGCTCACATCTAGCAAATTTCAGAGGGTTATTGAACTCACGTTGCTTGGAAGCGCGGTACTCAGCCCTGCTCCGACTGGAAGGGTCAGGCGCGGACAGGGGGGGCTCCAGCACCCCCCACTCCGATCACAATCGCACATGAGAAGAACAGACCCAAATGTGTACCAGGAAAACTCACTCATTTTTATTTTACATAATCCGAGTAGTTGGTGACTCTCCCTGTAGCTACAAAATGAAATGAAACCCAGACCAAGGAAGTTTGATTCAACAGTGACTTTATGGCAAGGAAAACAACAAGTGATGGGGAGTCTTAGATTGTTTTTTGCAACCCAAGAGCTGCCCTGGTCTGGCCAGCGGAAAAGTAGGTGGTATGTTCATACCCACAGCACCAAAGCAGTTGCCACAGCTGTAGATTAGAGAGCATGGGCTCACCTGGCTGCCAGAAGAGACATTCCCTGGTGTTACACAAGCTGAGGGCAGAGCCCAAGGCTTTGGAGCTGCAGCAGCTGGGCCTTTCCTTGGGCACGGGGTGAAGAAATAAGGAAGTACCATCAAGCAGTTACCGTGCAATGTGCTGGCATTGCCCCCACCTTGCACTCCATGGTTAGCTGAATAGGTTTCTCCCCACGTTGGGCAGAGCTTCATTTCCCCCAAGACTAAATATCTTGAACGGGACTGCTTCAGGAGGGACATGCGCCCAGTTTTCCCTGAAGCTGTGCAGGTGCCCACAAGAGGAATAGGGAAAACGGCAAGAGGCAAAGTGGGACAGGCCTTGTCTGCATTTTGCAGCCTTACATTAAAGATTGCCCTTTGGATTTATATTGCCCACTTCTGTACCACAGAGCTATCAAGAGGTTTTACACGGGTGCACATCGTGTCCTGTGGAAGAAAGGGCAAGTGGCCATAGCAGAATTAGCACACAGTTTTGGGCAGACAGAACTGGACACAGGGGAAAGGAAGGCAGGACATCCCATAGTTTTCACCCCTTGCCTGCCATTAAGGCCACAGACCTGGGCGCTCTGCAGTAAAAATGAGATCCCTTCTCCTGGCCAAAGCCTAACGATAACCGAGGACAGAAAGTGAGTTTTGCAAGTAGCAAGAGAGGATCAAAGGCCACAAAAGACAGAGCATTTAGTTGCATACAGCAGGGTCCTCACCTGATGAGGCTTCCTCACTTTGTTCCTTTCTTGAATCCAACAAACCTTGGAGGTGAGCAGCTTGCAATCTGGCAGGATATTTAGCCATTATTATAGCCTTGGGACGTGCAAGGGTATTCAGCAGCAGAGAGGTTGCTGTGTTCCTTAACTAATTAAGATTACCTCATAACCAGAATTGCAGTTGATTCTTCAATTTAGTGTGTGAAACATTTAAATGTAGAAGCAAAGCCAGTGTTGTAGGGATTCTCAGGGAAAAGAAAGAGCAAGACATCTCTCAGATCTCTGCAACAAGCAGAGAGGACAGACTCAGGTCCCTCATGTACAGCAAGTCAAATTTGTAGATGTGAGATACCACCTTCCTCACTGTGAGCGGCACTAAAGTCCCCTTGTTGACATCAGACAAACTGAAACACTTTGAAATAAATCTGTTTGGTATTTGCAAGACAATTCTCTTCTTTTCTAGGGGAGAGGAAGGGACCAAGCTGCTGTTTCCAGACATGTTTTTCCCAGCTCTCAACAGGACACAATTCACACATCTGAAAGCACTGACATGGAGAAGAAAGTCCGTAAGTGACATGTTAGAATGAGATTCAACATGCTTATTTCACTTGTGACCTAAACTGCAAAACACATTTGCCTTTGGGGGTGGAGTAATCAGCACACAGTTGGGTATAGTGCAGTTTTTATACTAATTGATTCTCAGCAGTGCCATATTTCAACTCTTCCCAACATCCTACTACCCTGGAGCAAATACTACAAGCATTACCCCCAGCTGGTAATGAAGGGCTTTGAGAGTGCGAAAACAAAAAAGTAAATTTTAATTTTTCAATGCCAGGCAGACTCCTTGGGGAACGCTAACTCAACATGCATGAGCAATACTCACAACAGGACAACACATTGCAAATAAAACGCAAAGCAGAACCAAATGGAAAAAGAGGAGGGAGAGAAGGAACTGGAAAGAAAGACGACACGTGTGTGTAAACACATACACATAGAAGGGCACCACGTGATAAAGCTGCTCAGTTTTTGCTCTGTAGACTGCAAAGTTACGTGGATGGAGTCCTCAAATCAGTTCAAGGTCATTGAACATAGTGAAGACAAAATCCTGCACTGGGACAAATGTGAACTCAATTACAAGTTAAATGAGAGCTCATGATGACCTAGAACATGTCTCAGAGCAACCTCGTGCATAATGAGGAAGAGACCATGCAAGCGCAGGGTGCTGAGGGCACTGGACAGGATCCTGCTAACATTTCAGCACATAAAAGTCAGGAACGACTCTGCTGACTCAAAGTTTACACCAGTATAGGTCCACAAAACAGAGGCTCCACGCCATCAGTGCAAGGAAACTCATCCTAAATTTTCTGTTCTCCCAATTAGCCTGACCAGGGTTTTTCTCCCACATCAGTGCAGACCCCGGTAAAAGCTTGGAAAGAGTACTTTTCAATTTCTTAGGAAAACTGCTTTGCTCCTCATGCCACCATGTCTCAGCTTCCACCCACAGGGCAACACTCAGAGTTCCTCATGAGTGAAAATGGAAGGTTTCCCACCAAGGTGGCTCCACCAGCCCACGTTGAGCACTGATCTCCCCAGGCAGTCCAGAATAGCCTAAACCAGTTGTTTGGCAGCATATTTGCACAGTTCATCCCTGCTTTTCCACAGTGGTGGGGTTGCACTTCTGCATCACTTTTCTATAGCATGAGGAGGTTGCTTTTAGGTTTCATTGACTACACTGATCGGTACTTGAGGAATGTCAAAGAAGTGTATCTGAAAGGTTCTTCTAAGTCATGGGACAGAAATCCACACCCTCATCCAGCAAGCCAGTGCTACTTCTCTGGTCCCTTATGAGGTACATTCCTCCAAATATAGAGTAGAAGAAACAAAGCAGGAAAGTAAGAGGTAACATATTAGAAATACGGACATGATTTATGATTTCTACTCTGTTTTTTTTTTTCTAGGCATGACATTTACAGCACACCAGCAGTCATGAATTCCCTTGCCAATCTACACCCAATCTGCTTGGCTCATGCCTCTCTGTTCACAGAGCTGGTCTGCTGAGTATGCAAGAGTTAAAGGCAATAAGTGTGCTCTCAGAGACACTGTTGGAGGGAGGGGGGCATTATACCTCCCTTCCCTCAGCAGGTAAAGCACTGAAGTGATGCAGCAAGTCAGGTTCAAGTCTTTAGGGGGGTTTAGACCTACACGTCTCACCTTATCCAGTTACCAAGCTGTACAGCTTTCTGGAAGGGATCTGACTCCATCCACGCCACTGAACTTTTCAACTTTGCATGAGAAATTCATCAGGGTGAAAGGAGGAAGGACTTGGTAGCTGAGAAACATAATGCTTTTTCTTGTGAAGGAGGGCACTTGCAGTCCAGCCCTCACTCAGGTCAATGCTGACTGGAAAACACTCCCACAGAATTTTTCCCCTTGTACTATGGCTCATTCTTATGCTATGCAATTTGTTCTCTCTCCTGTTTCTTTTGGACACAACACGAGTTATATTATCAGACAGGATTCTCTGTGTTGGAAAGGATGTAAACCTCCCTTCCATCACAATATGCATAAATGTGAATTTCACTGCATTTCTAGGGTTTATTACTACAGTGAGAGCAAATTCTGTAGCATCACTTAACCAAACACTTACCCCACCAGCCAACTGAATTAAGACATTGATTTGTACCTCCATTTCAATTGCACCTCCCAATTGCACTAGCACCCCACAGACGTTAATTGACCTTGTGTGATTATCTTTGCCTCCTCCAAACCTTATTCCTTTGGCCCTCTTTGCAGCTAAACACATCCATCCAGGTTCTCCACTCTTTCCCAAGTTTCACTTTGTCACATACTTGAACAATTAATTCAATTAAATTTGATGGCCAAGTGAGAGTCCCCCTCACATGCTGTCACTCCCTGCAAAGTTTGCTTGGGCACTTGTCCCCATTCTTCTGGTTTTCTCCTGTCCACTGTGGAAAGAGGCCTAGACACAGCCTGCCTCCAGGGAAAAGGTCACTCAACTCAAGTTATTTGCAACTCTGGTAAAACCCAACGTTTAAAAAGACCATTGTGTGTGAAATACATCTTTCCTGTGGGATTTATGATGGAAATATGGATATGCTGTGCTACATCACAAGCATTACAAACCAAAACTAATTAGGAGAGAGAAAGCATAAAGGAACAACCTTATACGTCTTTCAGTAATTTTGACCCTGTGAAGGATTATGAACTTTGCATGGAATAAAGGCCTGATGTGCCCCACAGAATGCAGCCTCTGGCAGAGTCAAGACCAGAAAATAGTAGAAATGGTGGTAGGGAAGCCAAAGAAGCCAGCTGCTGGGTTATAGAGACTGTTCAGAGAGGTATGGAGAGATACAATATTCTACTGTTGCAAGCCCTATAATAAGAGACATGCATTAACCTCTACATTTACAGCCCACACCATGGCAAAGGAATGAGGAAATGGTCAAAGAAATCAAAGAGCATAAGATTGGTCAAGATATGAGTTTTTAACCATGCAGGACCACTCTTCAGAATTCATAGCTACAACCATTAAAAGGGACAAACAAGGGCGTTGGGGTTTGAACCTAATGGCTTGTATCATGGTCAGTGGATAATACCTCTGGGTCAGATGCTGCCTAGCTAGCTGGACAGGAACGTGATGGAAAGAGGAGAACTTTCCCACCTCGTCCTGCATGCTGCACACAGGATTATATGACTAAGAACTCAAAAGGGATTTGTCTGGTGCCAGGGTCACACACTGTTTGGCACTTAATACTTTCAAGTCACATTCAATAAAAGCACTTTTTTTTCCCCAAAATTAAGTCCAGTAGTCCAAGAGGAAGGCCAGAAAACAGAGATATTTGGAGACTTTCAGCCAGGAAGATGAGCGTATTTATGATTGCAGGCTCACACGGGCACGCACACACACAGGCTGGGAATCCTGCCTTCTGCAGAATCCTTGCAGGACGTTTCCATAGGGTGGTGCTGGGATGAAGCACATCAGCCTCCACAGGCAGCCAGAGCACCTTCTCTGCTACCACTGTAGATACAGCACGTCACCCCTACTAGGGAATCACCGGCTGAGAGCAACGCAACAACCTAAACCCAACACTTGCACCGCAGATACAGTCTCCCAGAGAATACCACTGGGGTCTAACACATCAAACAAAATACTTAAGTCCTTTAGATTAGCTCAGCACCAGGTTGTCATTAGCCACAACTTCCCCAGTTCGCCTGCAGCAGGTTGCCTCACACCACTTTGCTTCACAGGTTGACATTCTCTTTTCACAGAAAGGTTTCTCAAGCAGGCCTGAATGAAAACCAAGAAGCACTTTTTCCCCCTACACACACCCTGTCTTTCTTCAGTTCCTCAGAAATCCCTGCGCCATCCCACCCTGTAGACCTCATTCCTGCCTCCTCAGGAGGAGCTCAGCACCCCAAGCTAACAGAGCAGACTTATTTCACCTGACACTTTCTTCCTCTTTCTTTCCACCCCGGCTGCAAATGCAAACGTCTTACCTGAAGAAAGGAAAAGGTGCAGTAAAACCAGCAACTCCCACCTCAGCAGGTCCTGGAACCAGGAAAAGAAACTGGCCACCCTAACCTTCACATCTAGGAAGACCAGAAGTTACAGGGAGCTTATGTACTGCTAATTTGAGAAGTCACAGGTGCAGCTAATCTCAGTTAGCCTACCCTGAGAAGGGGAAGAGGTAGAAAAAAAAGGCCCTGACCAGGTCTCTGTGCTATATTCTTGGTGTTGGTTAGGGCTCGGGTTGTGAGGTGAACCGCTGAACTTGGGAACAGTCTGTATGGCTTTGAACTTACTTTTTCTTTTCTCTACATATTAAATTTATCTCTACTGTTTCTAGGTCATTAGTCTGCAGATCTGTCTTAGTCATCCAGCTACGGTGTTCACAGAAGAATAAATAAAAGAATCACGCTCTTTATGGGGTTCGTTGTGGAATAACTCCCTCCTCCTTGACTTTCCTGTGTTTCCCAAGTCAAGGAAGCCAAAGTCTACAGCAGCCCCAGTGAGCGTGCTTTGACCATCGACTGTCTCACTGGGCAGCTTTGAAGGAAAGCCACCTGTGCACAGCTCTGCTCCTGCCTGCATATTCCTGCAGCTCATGCTCGTGGTCTGTGTCAGCCCCACCGCCTGGCGAGAGGCATAGACATGTCCCCCCAGCACCAGGAGACAGTGGGTGAACCCATGCCAGTATGAGGTACACCTCATATACCTCCCCTGCCTCTGGGGCTGGGATGCCTTTGTATTTTCAATGTCCTTAGGTCTTGAAAATTAAAGGAGGCAGGTAAGAAAAGGCAAAAAAAAAGAAGCCCTTGAGATAAATAGCACTTAACGCTCCAAATTCCTCCCACGTGTGGGTCTAGGGGACTTGAATCCATGCTTCCATGGGCCTTCCAGGTATGATTTTGGGAGTCATCCTACCCAACGTGGGAGAGCAGCAGGTGGAAGGAGATCTGTCACAGTCTGGTTTGATTTGCAGGGTGCAAGCCTTGGATGGTGCAGTGCCAACCACTGCAGCACCCACTTTTTGTTGCACGTTTTTGACTCTAAAGTTGCATCCGGGTCTTTGGTGGGCAGCAGGACCCCAGAGAGCCTGCAAAGACAGGGATGTCAGAATAAAGAGAAAATCAGAGAGGAGATGTAAGCTTCAGTCTACGTCCAGAGTGAATGAAACACTAATGTTTTCCTTGTAGGAAGGCTCCCGTCTCCAATTTACCTCTCTCCTGGAGAAAAACATGAAGGTTTTCCTTCTGAAAATCCAGAGGATAAATATTTGGCCTTTCAGAAACTCAATGAGGAGACCAAAAGGAATTTCTACCACCCTTTAACCAGCTTGATTCTCCAGTCAATAAGCAGAGCATTAAGCAAGGTCATAGAAGACCTTGGTTTTCATCACTTTTTTTACCCTAAAATATTTGCTCCCTTTGACATTTTTGAGGGAAGCATCCTAGCAAAAGGTTTCAGGAGATCTGCTGAACCTGCGTTTCCACAGCTCTTTCAGGTTATGTGGTGAGTTTAGATAGACAATCTCTGCTGGAGAATTCTTGCAGCCTTCTGAGCAACTGAGTTCAGTGCTTCAGTTCATTGGGAGGGTTAAAGTTTGCTTGTTTTTAACTGCCTGCTGTTTATAGCAGGAAACCCAAAGAGCACTCCCAGGATCCTACGAGCAATTGCTCTTGCCTAATCGTAACTACTATGATGCATTAAGATGGGACTTTCCACCCATCTGGGGAACACCATACTTTAGTCTGATTTCCCGAAGGGTGCATTCCTGCTGGGATCGGTCCCCCTCCAAGCTGCCCCTTATTGAAAGCTCTTGACAAGAGAGCTATGCAAAAGAGATTTATGTGCAAAGTGACCTCTTTTTTTTTCCCTGTCACTGATCTGTTTTTATTTTTCTATATCTTAAGTGATCATCATTAAAAATTGTATTTTGCTACTTACTGAGTGTGAAGTTCAGCGTGAAACTTCTGTGAATATATTAGTTCACATCATTTCTCTGAACAAGCTATGAGACAGACAACCCAGTTCTCAAGACTTGCCCACACTTAGTTATTTTCAGCATTTCTAGTAATTCATGGAATAAAATTACTTGGCCTTCAGTATTTTAATAAAATTTTCCTCTTCCAAACATGGGGTAGAGGTTGTTGTTATGTTGTAACAGCTCCACAGAAGAATCTTTTCCTTCAGCAGAAAACCTTTCCTCTGGAAATATTTCAGCTTTTATAATATATGTGTAATAAAGTTATAAAATTTTATTTCTTTATGTATGTGTTTATACTTAGATTTACAATTCTGTTTAACACTTTATTTATCCACATTTCTCTTCTGTGAGTTTGTGTTGTCTTTTAATCTAAAGAAATATTATATTAGCACAGAAAAGAGAGCAGTGTATTTACCCGGTGCCTTGATACTTAGTGGTATCATTATTCCCCATCAAACAGAATCCTGGAATTTTAATTATACTCAGTATATTTCTATCAAGTTAAAAAAAAAAAAACACACCACATATCTGAAAGTCCATGAATCCTTATGTATAACAAACATGCCTAATAGCCTAAAGTAAGCAGTTTTCTGTCTGTTCAAGTGATCAAATGGAACAAAAGACAGCTAGCCATAACACATCCAGTCTTATTTACCAGCTCTTCTTCCTGTTCCCAGCTATATGCACAAATGGACCTCTCACTTTACCAGAGTGATTCATTTTACCCATGTCAGAAGAGCAAAACACTGTAATGCTCCTGCAAGGCTCTCAGAGCTGCAGCCGATGTCAGTGCCCTGCGTGCACCAACCTCCACCACCATGTGGATGTCAGCGTCCTCCTTAAGCCACTTCTGTGTCATTGGCACTCATAGGACCCTGTGCATTGACCTTATGCCTGTTGGCAGGAGGAGAATCCTGGATCAGATATCACAGAGAGTACCCACCTTTATAAGAATTGCTAATAAACGCAAGCTTTTGGAGAATCTGTGGGTGGATAGTGGGATAGGTTCCAACATAGGTGGGATGAATTTGCTCCTAGAAATAGGTAAGGTGGCCCCAAGACTAGTTTGAGGTGGTTAGAAAGATGAGGTGTGAAGTCATGATCTAGGTAAACCATAGTTTCAGGAGATGGCCAGGGTCCCTGTATTTTCTAAGGATTTCTTGTGCCTGTGGAGGAGACCTTAGGTGACTTTCCAGCTGTTATTTTTTCCTTCAGTTAGAGGCTGAGTACACTATGTACAACAGTTAGGGAATGCTGCTTCAGAAAAAATGGTTGAAAATTGTTTAAAAAAAGTGATTTCTGTAGATAAACCGTAGTAGGAAAGGAAGAAACAGCTAATAAATATTTTGTGATCTATAGGGAGAAAAAAAAGGAAAGGAACCTGGACAGGACCACAGAAGGCCATCCAGTCCCAGGATGAAGCAACCATACCATTTTGACAGATAGCCTTAAAGACTTTTCTGAATGGGATCCTCACCTTCCACAGCAATCTGTAGCAGGGCTACATTGTCCTTATTGGTACAAAGCATTTTACCTAAGTCTGAACCAATTCTTCCTTTGCTGCCTTTCACAGACTCTGCCTCTTGTTCTGCCCAACAAGGAGTCAGTCCCGCAGGTGGGGGTGCCTTCACTCTCTCCCTGTTTCCATCAAATAACACACAACAGTTGAAGGGCTGGGTATTTTACCACAGACCTCCAAGTTGTCTTGAGAGCCTTGGTAGCTTTTTATTCTAATAAAACTTTTGAACTAAACATCTACAGCTTGCTAGCAAAGGGGAATGGGTCTCAATGACTTGCCCACCTCCTTCCAGCACCATGCTTTGGTACTGAGTGGCTCAAGTTAGACCCCCATTTCCATTTCATGTCATCAGAGCACTTGAGAAAACTATGTTCCTAAAGCACACAAACTGCGATATCAGACCAGATCATTTAACAAAACTAATAACAGAACAACTGTGGGAAAATCTATACAATGGAGAAATTTTATTCTAAATACCCATGAGGTACTAGGGTGGGTCATGCCTTGAAAAGTTGAGGGAGTTATACGGAAAGGTAGTTGATGAATATCAGAGAGGAAAATATTGTTTTGGAATAGCAAAAAAAAAAAAAAATCTTTCCGGCAAAAGGGAAAATAATTAATTGCATCAGTTGTCAACCTTCTGCAAATTAAAATTAAACAACATCCCTTAAGGAAAATTGTTTCAAAACAAAACAAAACAAAACCTGTTGTATTTAGGAAATCTAAACCACTGTAGCTTTCCCCAGATTGCTGTGTTTGCTTTGGTTTGAGGCTGTTTGTATTCGTAGAGCACATGCTCCATCACCTGCCTTGCTGTCCGTGCTCTCTCTCCTCTTTTTCCTCATTGATTCAGTCATCTGCATATGGTCTCCAAGCATCCTGCTTTGTCTTCATGCAGTTGGCCATCTGGACATGGTTTGTGGAGGATATCCTAGAGAGATAAAGCCCTTTCCCCAGCTTCACAATTCATCCTACATTTGCTGCCAGCAGCTTCTTGCACTCTAGGTAAACCTCGTCCAGACCGAAGGTAAAAAGTTGTATCAGATTATTTAACTTCTTCACAAACTGATCATCGTGTTATTTAAATTCAACAGGTGGAGGAGTGTCCATCTTTTCTGATCAAGTCCTTTAGTCCTGCAACAAGGTCAGCATTCATTTACTTGCCACAATCACTTTTACAGAGGCAAGGAGGCTTTGACAGTCCAGGTGACTCTCACTGGTTTTGATGGTTCCTCATTACTGTGAGATGGATGTATGTTCCAGGCTTGAATGCATTTACCTCCACATCATTCATCTGGGTCACAGCAGCGTCCCTACTTTATGGGCTGGGAACTGAACACCAGAGAGAACAAAGACCGGAGCAGCCTGGGCAAACACATAGGTCTCCACGTTTCTGCCAGGCTTCCCCAGCTCCCACTGTCACGACCACAGTTAAAAACATTCACAGGAGCTCCATAGTATGCTGAGGTCCTGCTCGCACAGTTCAACACCCGGAGACTGGTGTGGGACCAGGGCAGCAGTGCTCATACTGAGTTACAAAGGAGGAGACGATGGGGAGGGTAATTAAAAAAGAAGACTTTTTTTTTAGGTGACAATCTCTGACTGCTTTTTCAGTGAAGTGTTAACCAAGAAACTCTTGCTCAGATATACCTTTCCATTTTGTTTTTTTAAGTGTTTAAAAAATTTTTTAATTATTGTAAAAATTTTAAAAAAATAATTTTTATTTGATGCTTATGGTTGCAGATGGGCAGTGAGTTTTCAGTGCTGACTTGTAGCTGGCATAGCAACAAAACATACACACTTTTATGTCCACATGGTGGGTGGAGGACATAACACCAACTACTGCCGGGTTGCCTCATCCCTCCTATTCTAACCCCTTGATTTTCACCGCAGGTAGCTTTGCTCTGTGTAAATACTGAAATTTTCCATGTCAGAGCGCTGCTTCCGTGTGGCTATTGTTGTTATTTAACAACATTAATATCCAAGGAACATTATAACATTTATTCCATGAGGAAAACTATACTTCAGAGCAGAACATCAAGTTTGGCAGAGCAACGGTTTTCAGGGCAAGGCCATGCCTTTTGCTAATCCCAGGAAAACCTGCCCAATTTGGTCAGTTTATAAGTCTTTTCAAAATTACGCTTCACAAATGTGCTGTTGAAATGCCTTTAGACTTCTTGGCAGCCGAGCTCCCCTATGGTTTCCCTGTTGTTGCTCAGGCATTTGGACAGCCGGTCCTCAGGACTGCAGCTTCCACCGCCTTCACTTCTAGCCTTCCCTTGCTAACTTTTTCAAGAAATCAAAGAAATTGTTGAGAGTACAAAAGTCTTCTTCTGATTTTTGCGTGTATGTAATCGAGTACAGGCGGGCTATCTCTCAACAACAGTCTGAACTGATTTAAAACGATTAGAGGATATTGGCAGTCGTTGCTAGAGGAGTATGAAGCATTTATGCTGCCTCCATTTGCTTGTAATGCACCTTTGCCAGAGCCATAATTCAATTTGTGTGTACAGATCAACTTTTTAATACCTTCCAGGAATAATTATAGTCATAATTTCAAGTTTCAGTGTGTGTATTCAAATAAAACGTGTTGCAATTGGATTAAAAAGGTTGAATCCTGTTTTGAAAAGTCTCACTTGAGGTTAACGGGTTTTGGCAGTTTCAGAATAAAAGTCATTTTAAAAGTTGTGATGTGGTAGTCTCACAAATACATTTTCACAAAATATGAAGACATATAGTCTTCTGTGTTCTTACAGAATTTCACCTAATAAGTGTGATTTCATATTGTGACTTTCAATGATACATACATATATACACATGCATACGTATATGGAAGAAAACATGAGGTCCACGGCTCTGTATGTTCCAAGTTATTTTTTGTGATCTTACCTAGGGCTATTTGAAATTTATAATAATTGCATTTTGATGCAGTTGCAAGAAACTGACAGATCTGTATTGCTACGATTAACAAGTGTGTAGGCAGGTATGAGCAGTGCTCTGCAATCCCGTATCGTTCCACCAGTTGTGAAAAGTGCAGTTCTATGCTTTTCGGAGTATCTGAGCTACTGAATGACAAAATATTAAATAACCAATTCTTAATAAATCAATGTCAAAAATTTCTATAATAACTACTTTCTTGGTGGCCAAAGAGTGCTGCCAAACTCAATAAACTCATTGTCTGCGGTAAAATTTGTCAGCACTGCTATGAACCATAGAAGCATATTATTAGTTGTTTTCTATAGATGCGTTTGGTATAGTGTATTTTTATACATTCAATTGTCAGCTGAAATTTGACCTTTCGGTTTGCCATGAAATAAAGTTCATTTTCATGGGCAGACACCTGTCTGAGATTACGGACACCCTGACGGGAAGGAGTCCTCTTTGAACAGCAGTCACCCACCGAGTCAGTGTGACCCCTGTGGCATCTGCTTGAGTCCACATACCTGGCTACTCGAAGGTGAGTGCACATCTGGAGCAGGCATCAGTGTAAATCAGTCCTTGACTGTGTCCACTATCAGAAGATGCTGATGGAAAACCCTGTGGTTGCTGTGTTACACCTTCTGCCTCATTCACCTGCCACCTTCATAGCCTGTGGAGACTCACCTGCCTAGACTTTGAGGCTTGGGGTTCTTCTGCAGTATCTGAACCCCGGTGAGTGCTGACATCGTGCCAACGTTTCCCATCCTTCCTGCCCTTCAGTGTGGTCCCCGGTGCCTCAGCTCATGCACGTTGTCAAAGGAAGTGCCAATGCCCAACTTCATGTTCATGGCACTCATAAAAGCTGGATTGCAGAGAGACTGGACAATTTGGCCAAATATCACCCAACATGCTGCAGTGCATCAGCGACACAATTCTGCTGTAGATTTGTACAGGAAAGCTCCCGCACATACCTCTTGGGCCAAGCACAGCAGGAATCTCACCTTCCCAGGGGACTGTGGAAGTGTTACCACATCTTACTGGTAATGCTGATAATTAGTCAGAGCTAGGTAATAGACACATCTATTTTTCCACTTCTGTGGATGACTCTATAAGACTTCAGATGACAGAGGATCTGTTGCTGCATGTAGGCAAAGTCTTTTAAGAGTTACTTATGGTTTAATTCACACACTGAGTACAGATATAATATCTCACCGTAGTTCTTGTCTAGTCACACCAGTTTATAATGTTCCTCATGTCAGCCTTAACTTGACTGTTTCACTTAGTATCATTGGTGAGGGAGAAACTTTTGGAATAGAAGTCACCAATAACATCTCTGAGTGCAATAAATAAGAACAATTGAATTAATTTGATTTTTCACTAATCTGCACTCAGTAATAGACTCTGTTATTCTGACTCAGGCTGAGCAATCAATGAAAAAGTTTTATTCCAAAGGATTTTGAGTCTTTCTAGATCAGCTGGACTGATTTTCAAACTGTTCTTCAAGAGCATAAGTTTCAACTGGGGATGTTTTTTTCCAGATAAAAGGGCAATCAGAATAACTTTTCCAATTACAGAAGAGCAGCTGCTATCAAAGATTTTGCTTTAGAGTGGGAAACAGCTTGTGGTTTTGTACAGCAGACATTTTTTGTGGCACACGGTCAGCACCACGTCCTCTTCTAAGAAGCTGGCTGATTTTAGTCCCTGGTGTTCCCAGGGCAGTGACAGCCCCTGGAGCGAGAGCGGCTGTGGCCACCCCCTGGTTCCCCTGCTGCTGCAGGGCACCTCTAGAAATGAATCCCCACATACTTCTTATTCAGAGCACAGCAAACGGGCTTGTTCCACGACAGCTTTTGCTATATTTCACTTATGGTCTTTTCTCTCGCTCCCTCCAAGGAAGAAAGCACATGAACGCAGGAGCCTTTGTTCAAAGTGGCAGTCCACACGGCTCAACCCTCGCTGCCCCAGAGACACACACCATCACAGCCTTCCTGACACAACACCCGTGGGGGACAGGGCACCCTTTATCACCTGCGTAGCCATGAAAAACACGGAATTCCACCCACATACAACATATGCCTTCGTTGTTTTCCAGACTCGAAATCACACTTTAGCAAATCCAAATCCGAGTTTTGTCCAAACTGACAGAGTCCATGTATTTCTTCAGAAAGACTGTACCAAGCAAAATATTTATGTCTACCTAATTACTTAACTAACTGTCTTGAATGTTATTAAACACCAACAGAAGACAGAGTATACAAGCATCCTCATGCGCTTAATACCTGAGGAACTGTATGTCACAGTTCGTAGATGCCAGCCAGCCCAGGTTTGTGGCAATGTACAACATGGTGTAGTGCCATCTTAAATTATTATTGGTACAGCTTAGAGGGAAAAAAACAAACAACACTAGAAATAACAAATTCACTCTGAAGAAAATGAGCTGATGAACCACAGAGAGAGAAAGAAACCAGGAAACTATCTATTAACAGCATCAGAAACTTTTCAGTAAACTCTTTTCAATAGATCTTGCCACAGAGATATATTAGACAACAGTTTGTCTATTGAATACTGGCACTTTTATTTTAAGAAATGACTGAAACATTTCTTCGAAAATGCATCCAATTTGGAATCATAAAAATAAGCATACAGGGATACTGTTTTTTCAAAGTATCATATTTTTATCCAATGATTTCTTCAGTCTTTCGTTATTTTACTCCAAATGGGATGGAATCTGCAATAAACTTATTGTTTGCGATTTCACACTGTGTCCAGAACCAGAGTGCTCAAATACTGAGCCCTGCATTTTAGTCACTCGTGAGTTTTAGCCCCAAACCACCCTCTTGTCTCTGTACCCTACTTTGAGCTACTGACAATGCCAAGCCTAACACTGGCCAAGGTCAGATGTTAACGAGGTTATCTGAAACACCACCCAGAGCTGGCAGGCTCTGCTGCTGCTGGAGTAAATGATGGAGGGGGTGATGCCAGCTAACTCCCAGGAGTCCAAGATTTCACCCACGTGTACCAGCCTGCTTCTGGCTGAGGCTGGAGAGCTCTTGGGCACACTGAGAAAACCTTATAGAAGATACCCTAACAGTTGCCACACTTTTGTGAGAGCTTCAATTGTATTATTTGTTACTCAAGAACAAATTCCATGAGTCCGGGGAAAAAAACTGAAACAGCAGGCGACCTGCAAGCCTCATCATCAGCCTGTTGAAGGATTTCTGTGGGTTCAAGATTGAAGCTGAGCTGCAGTATCAGGACACACTGCAGAAAATTAGTATAAAATGCATAAAAATAAGAGTGCAGCTGTTGACAGACAGACACTAAAACAATTTATTTTAAAATAAAACAACTCAAGAAAACATACTAGCAACTTCAGAGCCTTAACAGAAGCAGATGCCAGAATCTTATAAAGCGATAATTAGAGTGAACTGCCTGAATGCATAGTGATGTTGTGCAAGACAGATCATCTTAGAAACATACAGCTTGTGATGAAATATTTGCTTGTTCCAAGCCATAAGAATACAGAACATTGAGTTTTCTGTTCTGAGGGTGTGGGGATGTTTGGTGGAGACGAGGTCCTGCTGGTCAGAGGGCACCCTGTACTCCAGCAGGCACCACCTTCTGATAACGTTTCCTTTCCTCCTGCATGAGAAGACAGAACCTGGGAAGATGAATTAATGACCCAAACTAAACAAACCAAACAGTTCCCCCCCCAGGGTGCCAAATTCTGAGATTGCACCGTTTGGTGGTGCTGCCCAAGACCGTGACAATGACGATGCTAACACTGAAGAGGTGGCACACATTTGAATTCTAAAGCCTGCTGAAGAAGAGCAGCATGTGTATGCATATGTGCTTGTGTGCACCAGACTCTGACTTTGAAATGAAGCTGTTTACGTGGGAGAGCTGAATCTCCAGCCTTTCTATTTTTATTTTTTTTTTTTTTTTTGCATAAGAGCTCTCTGGCAGTTTGCCTGATTTCAGAGCAAGGCTATTTTGCAATTATTGTTGTCTGGTTTGTCGTCGTCTTCTTTTTCTCTCAGAAATCCTGCAGCAGGACAACCCCGTGGTGTGCTCTCTTCTCCTGCTTCCAGGATGCAAACCCACGGCTGCAGAGAGGCTGGGGAAGCAGCGGGGGACTTGCACGAAAGGAGGATCACAGGTGATTTCTGTCCTCTGATATGCACACCAGGGGTATGGACCATCCAACAGTGTATGGGAACAAACAGCCCTCCTCAGCTATTTCATTAAAATAGCTCCCAGACCCAAGGGGTTGCTTCCCTGCAGGCGGTGAGAACAGCACCGTGGTGTCCAGCAGAAAGCACTTGGGGCACGTTTCCTAGGAGGGGGACCTGGGTAGGAGCTAATGTCCAATTGACCCTTGCAGCTGTGCATTTTCTTTTTAAGCGTGCCTAAAGAAAGAAGAGAGTTGTTTGATAGCGGCTCAATCTTTTGTGTTTATTTTCCAGAAGAAAGTCCAGCCCAGAGTCCTCCCTTAAAGTGGCTGCTGCATTTGCTACCCCTGGCAGGCAAGGACAGCCAACGTCTATCTGCTCCACTGCTCCACACCCCTATGGGTGGGCAGCTTTGGTTCCACCTGGACAGCCTTGCTTGCACCACTGAGTTTTCTCCAGAAACTAGTTGCTCCCACCAGACTGCTACGGATGGGGATGGTGGCAAACAGAGCTCCTGCTTCGCTGTGAAAGAGAGACTGGATCATGCTCAGTGGATGGTGACCAAGGAAATCAGCTGGAGGGATGTGGCTGCCTCGAGTTGCTCCACAGTTACAAATAGAAATTTCTCCCACCATTCTCTGAGAAAGGTGAAGAAGCAAAGGGAAGACCTTGGGTGGAAAATACACCTTTGATGATCCCAAGCTCTAAGCAGAAACTGTCAGTTTCCCAAACCAGGCTAAGTAAATGTCACAGTCCCTTTACTCACGTTAGGATTCATCCCTTCTAGGTTTTCATCCCTTCTAGGTTTTAAAGGAAATAAGCTACCCTCTGTGTTTTGTCTTATCCCCTCTCTCCAGTTCATTCACACAGAAAAGTAAAATCCTAACACTGTATCAGCAAATGCATTTTTCACTAATGAAACTGCAAATCAAAAATGCTCAGGTTTCATTTGGATAAAATAAAAATTTGTGTTAATACGTACCCACATTCACACTGTGTGTGTGCATACCTATATACAAGTTTGCTTAAAGCTGTACAGGAAAAAGAGTGCCTACCCATTGGATACAAAATTTTAGAATCAATCTAGTAAAATTAATATTTTTAATGGTCAGAAAATAGAGAAATTAAAACGATGGTGAGTGGAAGGGAAGGAGAGAGGTAAGAAAGTCTCTGATTTTAGAGATCAGAAAGGAGCTAAAAGAAAGCAACTGTGCTGAGATGGTAAAATCTAACACACCCCTGGAAGTTACACTATGTGCGCTACAGTTTAGACTTTTTGAAACACAAAGATAATCTCTTGTTTATTTTTAAAGGACTAGAAAAGCACCGGCAGGTACTAAAGTGTGTCTGGTATGGCCATTGAGCATGGGCTACTGACTTTTCAATACCCTTTGGAGATACCAACTATTTGCTGGACCGTTGTCACTGTTGCTAAGCAGCTGAAACAAATGGTAAGTGAAGTGGCCAAAGCATCATTTCTACAGCACACAGGAGAATTCAGATCAGCAGTATCACTTTTGGGAGCCTTGCCCACATTAAGAAACCCAAAGCAAACATCGCCATTAGCTCAATAAATATATAGTGAACTGGGAATCCTCATTAATTCATTCAGTAAGGGGTGTAATTTGTTTGCCAGGAGCATTAGTAAATAAGATCCAGCTGAGTGTGACCTAAGCCATAGGACTTGTTCTCACTCAGCGTTACAAAATAAGAGCAATTAATAAGGCAAAGAACATACGTCCTCCTAAAAGGAATTGAGTATTCAAAAACACTATTTGAAAAAAAAAAAATAAAAAAATTAAAGACCCATTCAGCTGGAGAGAGGACATTGTGTTGTTTCTGCGTTTTGAGCACGCACACTCCTTCTTAGGGCTCGGTTCGTAGCAGGAGCAGAAAACCAGGTGGTAATCCCCAGTCTCAATAAAAGGGAGTCTTTCAGTGTGCTGTCATCTGCTCGCCCAGCCTGCGCGTCGTGAACTCAAGGCCCAATGTGGGGGAACAGAAACATTTTTATTGACAGATGGAATTGCTGCTATTTAAGCAGCAATTCGTATTTGTCATCTATTAAGGTCTGTGTGTTGTCCAAGATTTGATTACAAGAATGGGGAAGAAAAAAACACCAAATGACAGATTTCTTCAGATAGAAGGTATATTCACAGAATCACAGAATCACCTAGGTTGGAAGGGACCTTTTAAGATCATCTTGTCCAACCAATGACAAAAAAAAAAAAAACCCAAACAACAAACAACCCCCAAAACCACAAGCAAACAAAAAAAAACCCACACAAACCACACATCACACCCAAAACAACACCAACCCAACACTAATCCATATCCCCGAGCACCATGTCAACTCGTCTCTTGAATACCTCCA